>OY744529.1:26649084-26759084 GCA_963556195.1 Sepiola atlantica
GGTTTTGACCTTGATACTTAGTGACTCCCTACACTGATGAGAGCAAAAAGCTCGAAACGACATCGTCTGTAGGTAAATATAATTTAATATATGTTTATAAATATTATTATGAAGTAAAATTAAAGTTGAGCACTGTTAGGAGATATTTAAAAATAGACATTCACTTAGCTATAAAGCAAGACTCCTACTAAGGTCGTCGAGTTCTCTAGTCTGCCTTAATGTTTACACTATAATGGCATAAATATTACTTTAATTCTCCATACCACATGGTAATTTGAAATTGCCGTGAGAGTAGGGTGAAAGCATGCAGATCCAAAGGTTGATCTGTGAACCGGGTTTGTGCCTCATGACGTCTGAAATTATCACTTCCATACACTGAAGAGAGCAATAAGCTCGAAATAACGTCGTCTGTAGGTAAATATAATTTAATATTTGTTTATAAATATTATTATAATATATACAGGGTGGCACAAAAGTCACGCATTAGTTTGAATCAGTTGTTACTGATTCAAACTAATGCGTGACTTTTGCGGGATTGTTTAGCGAACGCTTAATTAGCAGATTTTCTGATTTTAACTGGCCTTCACGTTCACCAGATTTAACAGCCCCTGACTTTTTCCTTTGGGGTTATCTTAACGAAAGGGTATATGTGAACAAGCCTACAACGATTCAAGAGTTTAAAAACAATATCAGACATGAAATCCAAGAACTAGAGCCAGTTATTCTAAGGAGTGTAATGGAAAATGCCCTAACTAGAGCCCGTCTTTGTGAGGCTGAAAATGGTGGCCATTTAAAGGATATTATTGTTAAAAACTACTGCAACAAAATTATCAAGTAAATGTATTATTTATCAGAAAAGCCTAGTTTCAAACCAATGCGCAACTTTTGCGCCACCCTGTATATATATTTGTTTATAAATATTATATATATATATATATATATATATATATATATATATATATATATATATATATATATATATATATATATATATATATAAGGCGTCCCAAATGTTTTCTGGGAATAAATAAGGACCCCTGTGTTTCTTACTCCCAGCCTTTATCCCCTGTATTACGATTTTTATTCTTATATATATTTTTTTCATTTCTATAATTTTCAATTTTAATTGGGTCAAAGAATAAATTTACAATTATTTATAGAGTTATTTCCCTTGATTTCTTGAATTTCTTGACTGAAAGAAGGGATTTTCTTTCTGCCTCCACACTCACTAATTCCATCCCTGATGGCCACAAATTAATGAATATTACAGCATTCGTTTTACCATCACATGCTCGAGGTCATACTCAATCAAAATATATAAGTGTATAATTGGTAGTTTGTGAATTTTAACCGGACAGGAAGACGGACATGTAAAAAAGACAACTTTTCTTTACCTACTAGATAACCGTGAACTCCTGATTAATTCTTTAAGCGACCACATCAACTGAATTGGAACCACATACACATCAACCATTCAAACAATTGTAATTCGAATTAAGTATGAATAAATCAGCTACTAAATCACACATGTTATACGTGTCTTATCCTGAATTCGTATCAAATATGGCATATGTTGTACTACAAGTTTAGCGAGAAATATTCGATTAAATTTACTGAAATTTTACAATTTGCAAGGACAGACTATATATATATATACTAGCAAAAACTACCAGCCCTCTAGGCGGTAATCACTGACGCTGTAGTCTTCTTTACATAAACCAAATGAGTAATTTTCATTTGACATTTTGGTAATTTAGAGGAAATTTAAAGAAATGATGATTGTCGTAGTGTTATTTGATATATTCCAATGTTGGGGAAATATCCTGTGCATGAACATTGTCAAATTTTGTTTTTTAGAGAAAAAAAACAACAATAAAGGTTCATTGGTATGGTCTTTAAGATATTCAATGTCGATAAATTTTATTTTGTTTCAGCATAAAAATGAAAATGAATTCCCCATTAAAACTGGTTATATGATGAAATCAATAAACATAAGGGTGGAACGTCGATTGGTTAAAGAAAACGATTTTATATTACTGAGTAATTTGAAATGGGTACTTTGTACTTTTCAGCTTTTATTATAAAAGACAGAAAAAATATGTTAATAATATTAAAGAAAAATACTTTTTTATGTAATTTAGAAAGATTAGAGGAGGTTTATTTCTTTTCTATGAAATTTTTTTTAATTCATCATCATCATCATCATCATCATCATCATCATCATCACGACCACCACCACCACCACCAACATGTTAACTCATTAGCCTTTTGGCTAGGAGCAGAATGTAGTATCTGTACTGAATCTGCACTTAGTTGTTATGTTCTATGTCAGTGAAGGAGTAATCCTTCCAGACCGAGGCAATTCAAATTTTTGTTCTAATTCAGAGTACCAATTTTGGGGGAGCGGGATTCTTCCCACGTTAAATATTGACATTGTGCCTAACTCTTCTCTCGTGAGAAGAAGCAAATAGGGACAACAACAACAACAACAAATTTATTAAAAACATAATAAACGTATGTATTTAATTATTAACAGATTACAAAATATTAATTCATTAGAAACTTTAAAATAGATAAATATGCAAATGAGAGGATGATATCATGATGAACGAACTACATACACTGACCCCCCCCCCTCTCCCAAAGGAGGGGTTAATGCCTGGGAAGATGATATCATGACAACAGAATAGATAGTACACCCCCCCCACACACACACACACACCAAACTGGTAATCTTGGGGAAATGGTATCGTGAGGAACGAATTTATACTGTACGGCCTTCCCCCCCCCCAAGAGAGGGTAATGCCTGGGAGGAATGCACCATGACGAATGAAAATATACTACAGAGAATTAAATAAGCATAAACCGTTTTAATGTCAATATAGTTAGAATAGGTGGAAAAAACTTTTGCATTTATTTATTTAGATAACATTAAACACCATGGCAAGTTTGATTGTCCATGTGAAACGCCTAAATGAAAATTGTCTGGAAAAATATAGTTGCCATCTTTATAAACAAAGATTAATATGCTAGCTAAGGAAGAACGGTAACTTTCATAATTTTCTAATTAAAAAAGACATGTTTATCATAAACTTGAGTTATTGTTCTTCCTTAGCTAGTATTATGGTGAACGAACATATACAAGACTGAAACATTCCCCCCCCCCCCCCGACAAAGGATAATATCATGATGAACGAACACTACTTCCTTCCACTCAAAAAGGAGGAAGTCATATATATATACGTCCGTAGGCGTCAACATTTTTTTTTAAATGTTGGGATCAGAAGTTGGGATTACAAAGTTGTGTGTTTGTGGAAGAATGTCCAGATGAAGAAAGTCATTTTGTAGAGTGAGCCATGTCTGGACGTATCTGACTGGAATTGAATATTGAATAAGAAAAGGGTCACCATCTTTCATGAAAATCACCAACATCTCTTCTAAAGTATAAATCAACTTTATTCAAAGGGAACACTGGAATATAAAGAGAGTTGTTCGGCAGGTTGGCTTTTGTAGAAAACAGAATGTGGTATCTGTAGAGTATGGAAAATGTCCCTTCCAACATCCGTCACTGTTTACAACTCAAAAACAAGATGGCCACTTTTCCAGCTTGCTTTATATCACACTAAGGGGGAGATAACTCCTGTTTACTCTTTCAACACAGGAGTAGATAACTCCTTTATCTATACAGTTTCCTGGAGTTCCATCTTGTCTGGCCGTTTCTGGTGAAGGACGAGAAAATGATTGGACGTCTTGTCATCACAAAATCTAATCGGGAACTGATTTGTCTCTTCCCGCCAATGAGGTGGGCGGAAATCAGTAGGCTTCGAGTGCATATGTCAGTGGTGCGCTAATCGCCTGTGTATCAATATGCCTGTTTACACCGACCGAACTAGAACTCAACATAATGGAAGGTCTGTCAATCAAAATAGGTCTGTCATGCAACTGCTGCAATCTTAATTAATTCTACTCTATGTTTAAGCTTGCAGCAAGTTAATGTGCACTGATCATTGCAATACATTTTGAACTCATTTCTAATCGCAATGTGTGACCTCAGAAGTAGGATATTTTTAAATGCGCAAAAGAAATATGCATGGTGAAGATTCTGCACATTGCAAAAAAGATGAACTCATGTGGGGATTGCTCCCTGAAAGGAAATTTACTTCTCACTTGAGATAAAATAGGAATTATACTTTAGCACTGAAAGTTGAATGGGAGTGACAGCTTTTGAAGAAAAGGAACAAGAACCGTGTACATTAATTGAACATTACGTATGCTACTGCTGCTTGTTTGTTTGTGTGTCAAGCGATTCAGACTTCTGAGGATCGTCCCTCAGGATTGTCTGGTCTGCATGAAGTTCTTCTTGTTAGTCGCAGCTATTCATTAACCTGTTGCATGCGAAGTCGGGGAAGGTTTAGCCTAGAACATTTAGAAAACCCTTTCTAGGATTCTAGTTTATGGGGGAATCTTTTGGGAGAGCCTGTTTAGAAAAAAGTTTTAAAGGATATACATGTGTGAGAGAGCGAGAGAAATGTTATATGATAAACACAAACAAAATAATGGGTACAAGAGCATAAAAGTTCGCAAAGAGATATTTTATTTATGTTTAAAATGGAAGTTTACATAGATAGGAAAACAGAATGTATGTTCATACTTTGAGAGTTCTTGCAGAACAAGGGGGATTCATTAACTGAGATATTGACGAAGCCTGAGTCAATAATTTAACAGCTGTGAATTATCCACAGGTCAGAAAAGTCGTAATCAAAACTTCCTCACTCAATTACACAAATTACACTTGATTAAAAGTTATTAATAAGAGTGAATGTTCAATTTTTTTCATTGTAGAAAGTTCAGTGAAAAATGTTAGAAGCATTAAAATGAATGTTCATACATTTTGTTTCAATCAGCAGACGACAGTGTGAAAGAGTTAAAGCATTGTGTGTGTATGTCACATTAGTGCCAGAGTGCATATGTGCATGACTGTGTGTGTGCATGAGTTGAGAAATGTATTATTTAGCTTTCCCAAGACCTGACAAAGAGGCGAGGGAAGCTGGCATAATGTATATGCTAGCTTTGTTGTGGATTTTGCTTCAACGTTTTTATTGAACGAAAAATCTGACCTTATATACCCTTGAGGTGGATTAAAACGGCAAATTTGACAAATTCAGAGAAATGCCTCTGATTGGCTCAAAATGCTTTTATTTCTTTTTATTAATTCAGGTGAGTGTATTTGATTTGTAGTTCTGCCTCCGGGTTTTAATCTTAAGGTGTGTTCTTTTTCATACCAAGTCGAGGATACGTCCTCGCCAATCAGTCCGACAGAGTCTAGTCGATTTGAGTTAATTGCCCTTTTTTCTGTTGGACTGAGGTATGATTCTGTGCAGTTCTAAGAAAGTCCACCTTCCCAGGCTTTACCTTCTCTCTTTGAGATATGGGTTAGTTTATTGCTAATCGCCTGAGGCGCCTCTACCAGGGAATGCCGACGGGGCCGCTCAGGCATTTTTTGTAGGCCAGAGTGCTGTGCTTCTTGGGCGCTGGCTTTTCAACCCCCACCTTTCCGACCTTGTGTCACATCTTCCCGCGATGGGAATGAAGTAAATACTAGTTTCGCACCTGACACGCCTTCGCTTGTCACACACAGAGGCAGAAAAAAATGACCTGCGGTTCTGCTTCTGATGACCAGAAGACGACGGATCCTGATGCCGACTCCTCCTGGATTTTCATTAGAGCCCTGTTAGCTGGGTAGTTCTGACACTACCAAGTTGCCACTGCCCTACCACAATGAGGAAAGGTAGGACTTGGGGGGGGGGGACTACTGCTGCTTGAAAAACAAACATACAGACTTGGGAAACTACCATTCATACTTTATGACGTCACACTCATTTTAGCAACTACCGCTCATCCTTTATGACGTCATAATGCTTTTTAGCAACTACGATTCATCCTTTATGATGTCATTCACTTTCAAGTAAATACATTTCTTTCTTGACATTACTCATGAAGTGTTCCGATGATAAGCAAGCAAGACCCACGGAGTTTTAGTATAGTTTATAAGTATATATGTAAATATAGATTATGTATTCGTTACGTAAGGTAAGAAAAGTTACCTTTTCTTTCTATAAAACATGAAAATATATGAATTATTAAAAATAAGAACGCCATACAATGCATTTTAAATTTATTAATTTTTTTTTTTTCAATTCTTTTTTTCGATTAAATTTTCGAAGATATACTTCATCGTCAGAATTTAAAAAAAAAGGGTACTGAAATCGATCCTGACCCAGTTTTCGTGGGGTTCGACTCGGAAGCGTTCGGCTGTCCTACGCAAACGCCCCAGAGTTGACGAGCCGATTTGTACCAGACGACATTTTTGATACGGTGCTGCGTCCTATGATAATAATGTTTTGTTTTTTTTTGTTGTTAGGGTTAGGGTTAGGATTTAGGGTTAGGGTTAGGGTTAAAAATATTTATTTGATGACAGTAATTTCGCTCTGTTTTGCTTGTTTTATCTGTTTTGTTGTTTACAAAATTTCTTGCAACTATAACTAAAAATTATAAGACGCAGCAACGTATGAAAATAAAAATAAAAATTCATTTGATAACAGTAATTTCGCTCTGTTTTGCTTGTTTTATCTGTTTTGTTGCTTAAAAAATTCTTGCAACTATAATTTAAAATTATAGGACGCAGCAACGTATGAAAAAAAAAAATTCATTTGATAACAGTAACTTCGCTATGTTTTGCTTGTTTTTTTTTGTTGTTGTTTCTTTTAGAACATTTTTTGAAAATATAACTTACAATCACAGGACACAGCACCGTATCAAAATTGTCGTCTGGTACCATTCGGCTCGTCAACACTCGGGCGTTTGCGTAGGACAGCCGAACGCTTCCGATTCGAACCTCACGAAAACTGGGTCAGGATCGATATCAGTACCAAAAAAAGATATATAAAATACCTTCCTTTTTTTAAATTTTTTTTCTCATCGTTTTTTTTTTTTTTTTTGTGTTTTCAATTCAACAAGAAACGAATGTGGGATGAGAATATGTTTAAAAAATATATATATAAAATTATAGACGAAGCTGAATTGCAAAATATTGGGTTGGCCAAAAAGTTCGTTGGTTTTTTTAAATCTCATCTTTCCGGCCAACTAAAGATTGTTTTATATTCCTATTCTTAAAATCCTGTGTTTGGTGTTGCGAGGAGTATGTCGACGTCAGTGTGTAATAAACCTTCAAGTAGAGGAGTTCTTACATTTTTGCTTGAAATGGAAGGTCAAGCCGAGCACTACCGACATCTGATGCTTCTTTTACTACAGTAAAAGAGAAGAAAATAAAAAGCTACAGAAACCCCGCATAAAGATATGCCATGTGTATGGAGAGAATGTTGTTACAGAACGGGTGTGCCAGAAATGGTTTGCTCGATCCTGAAAAAGAAATTCTGGCCGGTTAAAGATGATCGACAGTGGACCAAGTGAAAGCCGTAGTTGAACAAGATTGCCGTTCGACAACCAGACAAATCGCATTTTTCGTTGGATATATTCTATATTCTGTACATTTTGTTGTCCGTAACAAAGAAGTGCTACTCTCTATATATAATAGTCTTTTTTCTAGTTTTTCCGGAACTGTTCCTAGTGTTCCTACAATTATTGGTATGACAGTAATTTTCTTCATGTTCTATATTTCCTTCAGCTCTCTGGAAAGATCCATTTATTTGCTTAATTTTTCTACCCCCCCCCCCCGATCTTCACCCTATGTTTATAATAATTTAGCAGGTGTTTTTCCTTCTTGTTTCCTATTATCACGTCTGCATCTTCAAAGTGCAGACGTTTGCATAGTTCCCAGTGGACTCCCTTTCCCGAGCAGCCATTACTGTATTTGTATTCCTTTTGAGCTAGTTTTCTGAATTCACTTATAATGTGATTTACCATTCCGTTTATTTGTCTGCAAAGTGTAAATTTACTGTTTTCTTGAATTTTGTCTATCTTGACTTTTATGTACTTCATTCTGATTGAGATGTTTTATATATCTACTATGATTCTGTTTCTCTGTTCAAGTGTCCTTTTCGTAGCCATGTCTATATATTTACATGCACTATCTTTTTGGTCAGTCTCATAAATTGTCTATGTGGCTGCTTTTCTTCCCATTTTTATTTCTTTACAGACTTCCACTGGGGAGTCCATAATGATCAGCGTGGCAGCAACCATTTACCGATTTTCTTTGACTAACCTTAAAACAATACCAGAAGCAGTAAAACCAAAATGGTAACTTTGAGACTAAATTCAGCAAACTCTGCTCATTACTACTCAACAATGAAATATTTAACATTTTTTCTCATGGAAATCGCTCCAGACAAGGCATAAAGCCACTTGATGTAAGAAGCTAAAAAGAAAATACCACTTCAAGATCAAAAACTAGCTAACGATAAGTGTTAGATGGATGGATTCCGACCCAGAAAACAGCAATTCCTCCATCGTTTATCAGAAACATCGCTCATGCAATGTGAGGACTAAAGGGCAAAATAAGGGAAACGAGAGTTACGAGGCTGCCGAAAGTTCACTTTTTCCTTTTCTAATATATAATAGAAGTTGTCTATCTTATAACTAAAATTTTATTTCTGTTTCTGTATAAGTTTAAAAAGTGTAAAGAAATAAAAATTAAAACTAAAATAACTTCACACCAGATAGATAAGGTACATAACGAAAGTACACTTACACTTTTGAACTTGTGGAATTCAAGTTTGAATGAAAACTACATATCTACATTTTATTTTATCATTTTTTTAAACTATTTGAGGGGGGGTGAAAGTTAATTGAATGAATTGTTAATCAAATTATAAGCACATATTTTTGTAAATTTATTTGAAATAATACAACTTTTATTTTTATTTTCTGTAGAAATGTTTGTTTACTTCGAATGAATGTGCTAAACATTGTGACCTTTTCAGTTCTTGCCTAATCCGGGGTGCTTGATAGAAACATGGTCCATATTTCTTTTTCCTTTTTTTTTTGGTGTCAGATAGACAATCAAATAGCAGACAATAAAATTTATTTCTCCTTTCTTTTTTTCTTTTTAGTCTGTGCGATATTGTGGCCAATGGATTTGTCATGGTAAGTATTTTTTTCTTTTTTCTTTGTTTTTTTTTTTTTTGTTTCTTCTCCCCTCTTTTTTATCTCTTTTCTTTCGTTCTTTTCCTTCTTTCTTTATTAGTTTTCATTTCTTTTATTATATTAATTGATTTTATATTATTTTTTCTTTAAAATCCAGTCAATCCCAAAACAAAAGTAATTTAAATTTCATTTAAATGACAAAGGGAATTTTATCACGAATTACATTTCAATTGTTCTGAAAATGTGTTTGTGTGTGTGTGTGTGTGTGTGTGTGTGTGTGGGTGTGTGTGTGTTTGTGTGTGTGTGTGTGTGTGTGTGTGTGTGTGTGTGTGTGTGTGTGTGTGTGTGTGTGTGTGTGTGTGTGTGTGTGTGTGTGTGTGCGCACGCGATTATGTGTGGTGTGGTTTGTTTGTGAGGGAAAAATGAATGAGTCTGGATTTGAAGAAAAATTGACAGTCGTCTTGTGGCAAATCATGTCAAATCTTGCCTCCATCATCTTCTGCTGACAGTTTCTTTTCATGGAAATCGCTCCAGACAAGTCACTTGATGTAAGGAACTGAAAAGAATACTACTTCAAGCTTACAAACTAGCCAACAATAATTGTTAGATGGATAGAGTCATGCCCAGAAAGCAGCAATTCTTCCCCCTTTGTCAGAAACATCGCTCATGGAATGTAAGGACTAAAGGACAAAAAAAGGGAAGCGCAAATTATGAGGCTGCCGAAAGTAAACCCAACGTCCACTTTCTACTCTCCTTGTATACAGGGTCATATTCCATTGGTTGATCTGTGGCATTGATAAATTGGAATAGGAAACCGAAAAGAACTTTCTTAGAAAATAAATTTTAAAAGTTAAGATTGGGACGCTACTATTTACATGTACGGTAAACTATGGCCGATAACCTCAAGAGATAGCGACTGGCTAACGAATTCAAGAGATCAACTTCTGTCAACTCTCCATCCCCCCACGACTCTCACTGATTCCACTCGCTCGCCGCAACCGAACAATAAATATATACCAGTATATTTTTATGCATAAGTGTCTGTAGTCATTCTTTTAACTTTAAGCACATCAGCAATCTTAAAAGCGTCATACACATGCCAGCACCTAAAACAGACGTTAAGAAGATGACGATGATGATGATGATGATGAGGAGGAGGAGGAGGAGGAGGAGGAGAAATCTACAAAATTTTAAAGACTGGCTTCATGCATTTTTTTGGCCTTTTGGACAAGATCAAAGTGTAGTATCTGTTCCGATGGATACTGCACCGCATAAACTGGTATTGTCTTGGCCTTCGGAGCTTGATTTCCGCCAGTCTATGGGTCTGTCCTGTGCAGTTCTAGGAGGTCCACCCTCCCAGGCTTTGCCTCCCCTCTTTGGGGCAGAGTAAGTTTATTGCTTACTGCCTGAGGCGCCCCTACCGGGGAATGCCGACTGGGCTGCCCAGGCAATTTTTAATAGCCAGAGTGCTCACCTTCTCGGGTGCTGGCTTTTCAAATCCCACTTTCCGACCTTGTGTCACATACTCCTATTGTGGGTAGGTGTTGAATAAACATGTCATTGAAGAACCTGACCTAAGCGGTAAAGAGTCATGCAGAAGATTGCATTAAGTCGTCCTTAAAAGGATGTATTTTTATTTATATATATTTTTTTTTCGTACATAGAAGTAATCCATGGACACGTGTTTCTGACGTCATCAGAATGGCACACACGCTGAATTATTTTTACCGCTGATTTTATTGAGATCTAGCTATAGCATAAGTAACAAACAAAAAAATTATAAAAATTCTAAAATTTTGAGCTAATTTCGACCCTCTAATGTGACGGTTGTTTCAGTTTATAATCATACTGGCTGTCGCTACCTGACGTCGCCCGGGAGTCTTTTTACTTTCAGTCTTGTTCCTTAATTGAGCCAACTTGTTATAAAACAATCTCAATTAGAAATTAAATTCTGGCCTCGAATTTTTCCAGGAATTAATTTTTATTTGACAGTTTAAATGCTTCCAAATTCCTTTTCAAACTTCGAAAAGGGCTCATAGTAATTTATTATATTTTAAATCGCAAGGAAATTATTAGTTTAAATCGGATTTTTTTTTAAATGACATTCTAGTAACTGACGGTATACCCATTTTTTTTTTTTAAATTTCAACAAATGATAGATTAATAGTAACTAATAAATGCTATATGTGGTATTTACTTTCCTCCCAGATGTGACACAAGGTCAGAAGGCGGGTATTGAATAGCCAGTTCACTAGAAGATGTGCACTTTGGCCCACAAAAAAATCCTGGGCAGCCCCTTCGGCATTCCCCGATTGGGTCGCCCCAGGCGGTTAGCAATAAACTGGTCCATTCTCAAGGAGAGACGGTAAAGCCTGAGAAGGTTGACCTCCTAGGACTGCACAGAACCACACTCTGCTGGATTGATTGTCGTGGACGTATCGTATGCTCTGCATCTAAATGCCTAACATAAACACACACACAGTAGACAAGCACACATACATACATAGCCACACAAGAAATGTTTGCGTAATGTTATTAATATAAAAATTACATTTAACAAGATAAAATAATGGGAAAAAAAATTATATATCTACTATGATTCTGTTTCTCTGTTCAAGTGTCCTTTTCGTAGCCATGTCTATATGTTTACATGCACTATCTCTTTGGTCAGTCTCATAAATTGACCATGTGGCTGCTTTAAACATTGGTAGAAAAGAAGGAGAAAATTCCAATTTAATAAAAAATACATTTATTTTTTTGTTAGTTTTAGTCACCCCGAAGCAAGGTACATTGTCACTGAGACAAAAGGTCTATATTTATTATTTTTATCTTTTACATACATAAATGTAATCCATAGACACGTGTGTCTGGCTATCAGCCGTCATCAGTATGGCCAACTTAGATAAGGATCGAACCCACGATTATATTGTCTGTAGTCTGGAGTTCAATCTCCGGACCTCGATGCCTTGCCTGGAAATATGTGCAGTTTTTATCTCCTAAATATTAAGTTATGTATTTGTTATTGTTTTTGATGGCGATAATAACAGCGTCTGTATTCTTTCCACTTCCTAAGCGGTAAAAAGTCATGCAGAAGATTGCATTAAGGTGTCCTTAAAAGGATGTGTATATATATATATATATATATAGTCTTGGAAGTTTCTCAACCATTAAAACTATATTAAAAAAAAAACAAAAAAAACCTTAAGTCCCAAGTCGTTCAGTGGAAAATCACTCATGTAAGTCAATTTAACTTTTTCAGTTATTATATTAGTTTGCTTCTAACATTATTTAAGGGATCATCGGTTGTTTACCATGAAAAACTGTTTCGGGAATTTAGATATATATATATTTACGTAAATAAAAGTAATCCATGGACACATGTTTCTGGCGTCATCAGAATGGCTAACTTAGACAAAGATCGAACAAAGATTGTACGTATACGTTTCGTCCGTTTTAATAATCGGGACTCATCAGCATAGAGATATGACTATTCACTACCGGTCATGTGATTCGAAACCCCGGATTACAAGTATTTTGCAACTCAAATCCGACGCCTTAACCACACGGTCAATTTTAAATAGCGAATAAACGGTGATAATTTTAACACTTTATCGGCGGCTTAACGTCTAGAGCGTTCTACTTCTTTTTAATGGAAGGAACGATGCATTTAAAGCTAGTGACGTCATGCTGTGTTAATACTACACTTACAGTGCTCTACTTTTTCGAGGAGCGACAAATAATAATAAATATTTGTTATTGTTTATTATCTATGTACGTATACGTTTCGTCCTTTTTAATAATCGGGACTCATCAGCATAGAGATATGACTATTCACTACCGGTCATGCGATTCGAAACCCCAGATTACAAGTATTTTGCAACTCAAATCCGACGCCTGAACCACACGTCTAATTTTAAATAGCGAATAAACAACGGTGATAATTTTAACACTTTATCGGATATGGCGGCTTCTTGCAGATTCTAGGCTGACTCTGTGAACCGGGTTCGCGCCTCCCGACCGTCTGAAATTGTTACTTTCCTGAACTGATAAGAGCAATAAGCTTGAAACGCTAGTGTCTGTAGGTTATAAATAATTTAATATTTATTTATAAATACTATATATATATATATATATATATATATATATATATATATATATATATATATATATAAATATATATATATATATATATATATATATATATGTATATAAAGAGAGAGAGAAAATATAAAAATTGGCATTTCCTTTTTTCAGCTAGCCAGGTTAAAAGATAATTTCAAATATTGCTTGATTTTGTAATTTTAATATTGTTATGGACTCTGTCTTTGAGGTATATAGTATCTGTTGGGAACTTTACTATCTAACTGGAGTATTGCCAAAATGTTGGATTTTTTCTTTCTTTCTGATTTGTGCTGATGAAGAGATTTAATAATAAAAAATCTGTGTCTAAGAAACGATTGTACCATAAAACTTTGCTGATGTTGAATTTTTTGGAACTTGTATACGTAATCATGAATATGTCATGATTTTCTATATTGATAAGATGTCATAAAAATGCTCTGGTTGATCCTAAATCATAAACATTGAGCTTTTTAATACCTGCAGTATTCATTGGTATCTGATGGACTTGATTTACTTCCCCTTTTATCTATGTATCTTTTAGGTGTTGTTTTCTTTGTCTGGTTAGGATACTATCTAACTCTAAGTATTTGACTCATATATAAGTTGTATACTATTAAATGATTAAAAAATTTGTTTCAAGTCTATTTAAAAGAGGGTTAGGGTTAAATGATTAAAAAATTTGTTTCAAGTCTATTTAAAAGAGGGTTAGTGTTAAATGATTAAAAAATGTGTTTCAAGTCTATTTAAAAGAGGGTTAGGGTTAAATAATTAAAAAATGTGTTTCAAGTCTATTTAAAAGAGGGTTAGTATTAAATGATTAAAAAATTTGTTTCAAGTCTATTTAAAAGAGGGTTAGTGTTAAATGATTAAAAAATTTGTTTCAAGTCTATTTAAAAGAGGGTTAGTGTTAAATAATTAAAAAATTTGTTTCAAGTCTATTTAAAAGAGGGTTAGGGTTAAATAATTAAAAAATTTGTTTCAAGTCTATTTAAAAGAGGGTTAGTATTAAATGATTCAAAAATTTGTTTCAAGTCTATTTAAAAGAGGGTTAGGGTTAAATAATTAAAAAATTTGTTTCAAGTCTATTTAAAAGAGGGTTAGGGTTAAATAATTAAAAAATTGTTTCAAGTCTATTTAAAAGAGGGTTAGGGTTAAATAATTAAAAAATTTGTTTCAAGTCTATTTAAAAGAGGGTTAGTGTTAAATAATTAAAAAATTTGTTTCAAGTCTATTTAAAAGAGGGTTAGTATTAAATGATTAAAAAATTTGTTTCAAGTCTATTTAAAAGAGGGTTAGTATTAAATGATTAAAAAATTTGTTTCAAGTCTATTTAAAAGAGGGTTAGTATTAAATGATTAAAAAATTTGTTTCAAGTCTATTTAAAAGAGGGTTAGTGTTAAATAATTAAAAAATTTGTTTCAGGTCTATTTAAAAGAGGGTTAGGGTTAAATAATTAAAAAATTTGTTTCAGGTCTATTTAAAAGAGGGTTAGGGTTAAATGATTAAAAAAATTGTTTCAAGTCTATTTAAAAGAGGGTTAGGGTTAAATGATTAAAAAAATTGTTTCAGGTCTATTTAAAAGAGGGTTAGGGTTAAATGATTAAAAAAATTGTTTCAGGTCTATTTAAAAGAGGGTTAGGGTTAAATGATTAAAAAAATTGTTTCAGGTCTATTTAAAAGAGGGTTAGGGTTAAATGATTAAAAAAATTGTTTCAGGTCTATTTAAAAGAGGGTTAGGGTTAAATAATTAAAAAATTTGTTTCAAGTCTATTTAAAAGAGGGTTAGTATTAAATGATTAAAAAATTTGTTTCAAGTCTATTTAAAAGAAGGTTAGTATTAAATGATTAAAAAATTTGTTTCAAGTCTATTTAAAAGAGGGTTAGGGTTAAATGATTAAAAAAATTGTTTCAGGTCTATTTAAAAGAGGGTTAGGGTTAAATGATTAAAAAAATTGTTTCAGGTCTATTTAAAAGAGGGTTAGGGTTAAATGATTAAAAAAATTGTTTCAGGTCTATTTAAAAGAGGGTTAGGGTTAAATGATTAAAAAAATTGTTTCAGGTCTATTTAAAAGAGGGTTAGGGTTAAATGATTAAAAAAATTGTTTCAGGTCTATTTAAAAGAGGGTTAGGGTTAAATGATTAAAAAAATTGTTTCAGGTCTATTTAAAAGAGGGTTAGGGTTAAATGATTAAAAAAATTGTTTCAGGTCTATTTAAAAGAGGGTTAGGGTTAAATGATTAAAAAAATTGTTTCAGGTCTATTTAAAAGAGGGTTAGGGTTAAATGATTAAAAAAATTGTTTCAAGTCTATTTAAAAGAGGGTTAGGGTTAAATAATTAAAAAATTTGTTTCAAGTCTATTTAAAAGAGGGTTAGGGTTAAATAATTAAAAAATTTGTTTCAGGTCTATTTAAAAGAGGGTTAGGGTTAAATAATTAAAAAATTTGTTTCAAGTCTATTTAAAAGAGGGTTAGTATTAAATAATTAAAAAATTTGTTTCAGGTCTATTTAAAAGAGGGTTAGGGTTAAATAATTAAAAAATTCGTTTCAAGTCTATTTAAAAGAGGGTTAGGGTTAAATAATTAAAAAATGTGTTTCAAGTCTATTTAAAAGAGGGTTAGGGTTAAATAATTACAAAATTTGTTTCAAGTCTATTTAAAAGAGGGTTAGTGTTAAATGATTAAAAAAATTGTTTCAAGTCTATTTAAAAGAGGGTTAGTATTAAATGATTAAAAAATTTGTTTCAAGTCTATTTAAAAGAGGGTTAGTATTAAATGATTAAAAAATTTGTTTCAAGTCTATTTAAAAGAGGGTTAGTATTAAATGATTAAAAAATTTGTTTCAAGTCTATTTAAAAGAGGGTTAGTGTTAAATGATTAAAAAATGTGTTTCAAGTCTATTTAAAAGAGGGTTAGTATTAAATAATTAAAAAATTTGTTTCAAGTCTATTTAAAAGAGGGTTAGTGTTAAATGATTAAAAAATTTGTTTCAAGTCTATTTAAAAGAGGGTTAGTATTAAATAATTAAAAAATGTGTTTCAAGTCTATTTAAAAGAGGGTTAGTATTAAATGATTAAAAAATTTGTTTCAAGTCTATTTAAAAGAGGGTTAGTATTAAATGATTAAAAAATTTGTTTCAAGTCTATTTAAAAGAGGGTTAGGGTTAAATAATTAAAAAATGTGTTTCAAGTCTATTTAAAAGAGGGTTAGGGTTAAATAATTAAAAAATGTGTTTCAAGTCTATTTAAAAGAGGGTTAGGGTTAAATAATTAAAAAATTTGTTTCAAGTCTATTTAAAAGAGGGTTAGTATTAAATGATTAAAAAATTTGTTTCAAGTCTATTTAAAAGAGGGTTAGGGTTAAATAATTAAAAAATGTGTTTCAAGTCTATTTAAAAGAGGGTTAGGGTTAAATAATTAAAAAATTTGTTTCAAGTCTATTTAAAAGAGGGTTAGGGTTAAATAATTAAAAAATTTGTTTCAAGTCTATTTAAAAGAGGGTTAGGGTTAAATAATTAAAAAATTTGTTTCAAGTCTATTTAAAAGAGGGTTAGGATTAAATAATTAAAAAATTTGTTTCAAGTCTATTTAAAAGAGGGTTAGGGTTAAATGATTAAAAAAATTCGTTTCAAGTCTATTAAAAAGATGGTTAGTATTAAATAATTAAAAAATTTGTTTCAAGTCTATTTAAAAGAGGGTTAGGGTTAAATAATTAAAAAATTCGTTTCAAGTCTATTTAAAAAAGGGTAAGGGTTAAATAATTAAAAAATTCGTTTCAAGTCTATTAAAAAGATGGTTAGTATTAAATAATTAAAAAATTTGTTTCAAGTCTATTTAAAAGAGGGTTAGGGTTAAATAATTAAAAAATTCGTTTCAAGTCTATTAAAAAGATGGTTAGTATTAAATAATTAAAAAATTCGTTTCAAGTCTATTTAAAAGAGGGTTAGGGTTAGGGTTAAATGATTACAAAATTTGTTTCAGGTCTATTTAAAAGAGGAAGGGAGTGAAGAAACCAAACATCTATGACTTAGATTTGGCAGGCTTATTCCATAGTGGATAGTTATAAAGAATTTAGTCAATCAAATCGCGTCTGAAACTGATGCATATAAAAAGTGTATCTTATAAAATCTTTTCCCGGTTTCGATGGGAAGAAGGTCGAGTACATGTGAGTAGGGGGGGTAAAAACTCTCCAAATTCCTCTAAATATGACTAAAAAACGTCTAATACTGATCAGGATTAAATATAAGAATCGATGAAATCGATTGAAATAAAAATGTTGTTGTTAAAAACACGGACCAATATTTGCCATATAATTATGGTGAAACAGATTGTTACATCTATCTTTTATTTAAAAAAAGGTATTCCGGTCAAAGAAATTGAGGAAATACTGACCTTTAAGAAGATATAGGTTGAAGGCTCAAGTATCTCTCTGGAATAATAACACTTTAAAGTCTTCACAAATTTGACTTTTATGCTTGTTTAAGAATATTATTTTATTGAGTTTTAATTCTGTATTTGTTTTAATGGAAATCGGAGCGAAGCCATTTGATGTAAGGAGCTAAAAAAGAACCAAGGATGATTATCACAAAGCCTATTGACCTTAGTCTTGAAAATACCGATGCTATAGGTAGGAGTAAAGCAGGAAGAGAGTTCTACAAGCTTGCAGTTCTTGGAAAGAAGCTACTGGAATAGGAACTGTATTATAATAGTATTTATAGAAAAGACTGAGACTAGCAACATCACGTCTGTGAGAAAGTGGGTGCAGAGAAGAATAAAGGGTGGAGTCAACCAAATTACAGATACGCTTCTGAACCTTATCAAGAACCCTCAAATGGGGGCAGAGATTCACCAGTCTAAATATGACAACTTTACTTCATACAAAGTCTGATAGAGTGGCTTTGACCATCCGAACATTAGGTAGACTGGTAAAAAATTCAAATTACGAAGGCAATTTCTCTTTTGATAGGTTATAATCATTTGTTAATTTGGTTTCGTCTATTTACAACCTGTAATGTCTTTTTCTATTGTTCCATTATGGCTCATCCAATTGGCATCGGATCAACTCGGCAAATCGTCTGCTAATTTGACTGACTTTGAATTACGAATTGACTTCAGGCCAGAGTTTTATTTTCTTTCTTCTCTCTCACAAAAACGATTAAGCATGTTTTCATAGATTTTATTTATTTTTTAATTCTTTTGAATATTTTCCAGCAAAAAAAAAAGGAATCTTATGGTTTTCCTTTGCGAAACTGTTTAATACTGTGTGTGGAGTGAAATACATCGCTCAAACTCGGTATCACAAAAATATACTGATATCTTTTTATAGATCTCTCAAGTCTATCTTCATCAGTCGGTATTTTACCTGATATGACTGGTGGTTATCTATTCTACCTGATATGACTGGTGGTTATCTGTATTCTACCTGATATGACTGGTGGTTATCTGTATTTTACCTGATATGACTGGTGGTTATCTGTAGTCTACCTGACATGACTGGTGGTTATCTGTATTCTACCTGATATGACTGATGGTTATCTGTAGTCTACCTGACATGACTGGTGGTTATCTGTATTCTACCTGATATGACTGGTGGTTATCTGTATTCTACCTGATATGACTGGTGGTTATCTGTATTCTACCTGATATGACTGGTGATTATCTATTCTATCTGATATGACTGGTGGTTATCTATTCTACCTGATATGACTGGTGGTTATCTGTATTCTACCTGATATGACTGGTGGTTATCTGTATTCTACCTGATATGACTGGTGGTTATCTGTATTCTACCTGATATGACTGGTGGTTATCTGTATTCTACCCGATATGACTGGTGATTATCCACTTACTAGCGCAGTACACCTTATCGCTGTCAAGAATTAGAGACTTTTTTTAACCCTGTCCAAGAGGAAGAGACACTAGTGGCTGGTGAACCAGCCCAGATGTGACAACAATACTCCATGCATGAGCGAATGGTGGCTTTGTAGAGATATAGGATACTGGCATGGGGTGAGAAGTTTTCTAGCACGGTAGAGGGAGTCTACTTTCTTTATAGCACCTTTGGAAGTATCTTCTATGTATTATTGTTAGTATTAGTAATAGTTGTTGTAATTTAACTTTGACTCTACTATGAGATCTCCATGCCAAATGTTTTTTTATATTCTGTCCAATAGTTTTGAAGCCTGCATAGCTTTAATATTATTGTTAAAAGTAGTATTAAAATAAGTTTTTTGACCACACAAGACGCACCCGGCATACCAAGGATGTTTCTAACCGAAGTCGGTGCAATTCGATCAATTGTTTTAGAGTTTATATATTATTATTATTCCATCATCTATGTGCATACTCTGGAGAGCTTCATCACATGCTGGAGAACAAAACTCTACCCAGGGGATCGATTGTTTAATTGTCATCACAGTGTGATTTTGCAGGATATGCCGAAGAACTTGCTAGAAACATTTTTGTGGATGGATAAGTATCCGGCTTGCGAAACCTGTACACTTTATAGGGCTCTGGTGAAAACCAAGAAAAATCTGATCTGCCAACCGGCGGCTTCAAATCGTCCTGTCCCTGCACCCGTGGATAATCTGCAGCAAACAAGTCGTTCTCCCAACAGGGATATACTTGCAGCTAGAAACTGTTAATTAATTTACTATTCCCAAGATACTCCATACTTTCCATCTCGGAAAGGTGGTTGTACTCTTCTACGATACAGGCATAGTAAAATAGAGAAACTCACAACATGACGTCACCCGTGATCGTGTTCTTATCTCAACAAAAATCTATTTGGAATACGGTATAATAGCAAAAATATTGGATTGGACTGCTTTTTATTATTCACATCCATTTGTTTTCTAACTGATAAAAAGAGGGAGTAGGAGGCACTAGCAACTAACACAAAGACAACTCCCACTGCGTCTCTCTGAGAAGACGTCAACGTCTGGAACATTTTGAAAAAATACTCTTCATATTGGAGGGTAGCTGGAAAAGAGAGAAAGAGGAAAAGAGAGAGGAAAAAAGAGAGAGAGAGAGGGGGAAAGGGAAAGAGAGAAAGGGAAAGAGAGAGAAAGAGAGGGAGAGTTAATACCTCGTTCTATTCTATGTTTAGTTTTAAAATTACATTGTAACTTAAGATCTAGTAACAAAGCAAAATAGTCATGAAGATTTCATTTAATATAGATTCTTTTTCTTTTAAGAGAACTTGTTTTTTGTAGATATTTTTTCTTACCAAGTTTTAACTTTGGATCTATCGTCCTTAAGAGTTCTGTGTTTTCTTTCCCATTACTTTTTTCTTAATATCAATATAGCATATTTTACTTTTGCCCGGTCACCCAGTTAGACATGGGAATTGAAATTAATATTAAAATCGAAAGTCGTAAAAAGCGAATCTATAGATTGAATAAAAGATGTCAATTATAAAAGTACGGTAGAATTCTTACATTTGATTATGAATGCAACTTAAAGAATAAAAAAATGTAGAGGAATGTGATTTGGGAGTGTTATTTTAATGGTGCGTTTACATCTAATAATTATATGTTGTCGATTGTGTAAAAGGCAAATAAAAAAAAGGATTGGTAGGAATTATATTTTATATTTTATAAAATACAAAGGTTATTGTAAGAATATATAAAACTTTAGTAAAACCTCATCTAGAATGTTGTGCCCGATCCCGGGCACCAGAGTATTGATTTACTCCTCTCCAGGAGTTAGGCACAAGGCCAGTTTTTATCTTACTCCCACAAGTAAGATGTGACCCAAGGTCGGGTCGGGAAAGTGGGGTTTAAAAATTGGCTTGGCAGCCCCGTCGACATTCCCCGGTAGGGACGCCTCAGGCAGTAAGCAATAAACTTACTCCTCCTCAAAGAGGGGAGGCAAAGCCTGGGAGGGTGGACCTCCTAGAACTGCACAGGACAGACCCATAGACCGGCGTAAATCAAGCCCCGAAGGCCAACACAATACCAGTCTATGGGGTGCAGTATCCATCGGAACAGATACTACACTTTGATCTTAGAATTAGGGATTGTAATCTATCTATATACTATTGTAATCTATCTATATACTACTAAAACTCTGTGGATGTTGTTTGTTTGTCTGTTATCTGGTTTGTTACATTTATGTCATCGTGCACACTGGATGACGTCACAAAGGGAAGATGTCATCCACTAATACAGGTGGAAGACATAGGGAAGATCCTTTTAACCGAGAGAATTTATTTCTCTCAATAGCAAAAACGAATTCTCTTATATATTTTTTTATATTTTTGTATATGTGAAAAAAAAGAGGGAAATTAATCTTTTACTTCTGTCCCCCACCCCTCGATTAATTTACCATTTACCCCCTTTTTTTACATCGACCCATCAACAAAGTGAATTTATCTTTATAAGACGATGATCAGTTTCTCTTATTATTTGGTTTTTAAACGTGGTTGTTTATACATCTGAGGAGACCTAATTGAAAGGTCGAAATAATTTATAATGTATACAGCCTTAATGTGTGTAAAGTTTTTTCCTTTTAATAATTATATATATATATATATATATATATATATATATATATAGTAGGATCAAATATAAACCAAAAGTAAAACTTTTAGTAGATGGAAACTATAGTGAAGAGGTTTAGCTCAATATACGAGATAGAGCAATTGTAGAGATAGAAGAAAAAAGAGTGATAAATATGTGGTCCAGGAAGTTATCAATAATGACCAACTTTTCTCTTTTCAATTCCATTTAAGTGCGTTTGGATTTACTTATATTTGAACATTCTCTCCACACTGCCCCTACACAAAAGTTTTTTTTTTCGCTTTCTACAATTCATTGGACATCTTTTCAACGGAAAATTACCACCCGGACAAACCACATATCTTTTTTACGGAACTTCTCTTTCACTACATTTTTTTAATAATATTTTTCACATATTTTTCAAATATTTGAACTTTGGTTTTTTCGAAAGCCAACTTATCTATCTGTATTTCTCCTCTGATGATAAGATCTCGATCTTTGAAAAGCCTTGGCTTAAGGAAAGAATAATAAACACTAGTTTATCATTGAATACACCTTGCATTGAACAATTGAAATTTGAAATAAATTTGGACAATCGTCGCATATTTATCACTCTTTTTTCTTCTCTCTCTCTCTCTCTCTCTCTCTCTCTCTCTCTCTCTCTCTCTCTCTCTCTATATATATATATATATATATATATATATATATATATATATATATATAATGTTTATACAATAGCTGTTGCTTGTACAGCAGCATTGTTTCCAACAAAGCCTTCATCAGATTATGACTCTGGATGCAGGCATGGTTTCGGGGCTGAAGCATCATTACCACTAACCCAGAGTGTCCCAGCAGTATTTCACGATACTACCAGACTTTGTTGAATTGTCGTCACTCTGTGGGATTGCCATATCCACGCTGATGCAGATAGAGCCTTGCGTTGTATTTTCTTTATGTATTTGTTCTTGTCTGATGGAGAAAGACCCATCTGGAGACTGCTCCGTTAACATTATTTTAGTTGGAAATACGAGCCGGCGTTCAAAGTCGAATACAACGTGCCAGTCCGTGCAGCCATCAAACAATGACAACCTCTGCCTATTTTTTTACACAAAGACTTTAAACTATTTCTTTCTTTAACGAAATGAATCCTTATACATATATTTTAAAACAAACGTTATGGAACAACACGGAATGCTCATGCTTAATAAGTCTTCTTTTCTTTTTTCTTCGATTTTTGGGATGGTTCATCGAGTATTTTTGTCAAATTGTCGTATGTAGGATCCGTAGGTTTTATGTTCCATTCTTCGTGAGTACTTTCGATCGATTCGTTCAATCGTCTTCAGGCGGGGTATTAGTCTGTCTTTGTCATATCTGCTGAGTTCGTCGAACGGTGTGGTAATGTATGTTTTTTTTTAAATGTACATATGGGTGATGAGACACTGTATGCAGGACGTGATCACGTTCAAAGCACGTGACTAATTAAAAATTACAAAAATTAAAAAGTTAAAAGTAATTTTTCTCAGCTAAGGATTTGTTGAAGTCAATTACTAAGCTAGGCACTTTAAAATATTGTGGCTAGACTCGTAATTAATATTGTTGATTGTAAAGTGTCTAGTTTTTATATACAGTGCTTCAAGGATTTTTAGTCTCTTTTTACATTGGGGTTGTGATGTATAATTTTTGTGTTGTTGACTAAGAGGTGTCTGAATTGTGAATGGGGACAGTTATGTTCTTTCAAGTGTTGGCCGATTGAACTAGAGTCAGAGAGATGTAATGTGAGCCTTCGGGAAAATGTAGTAGTGGTGTAGCCAATATAAAATTAGTTTTAGTATAGTTGGAGATACATTCTTCCAAGGGGCATTGGAACTGATATATTACATTAGTCCGTTTGACTAATTTTCGACCAGATGTGCATTATTGATAATTATGAGGTTAGAAGTTTTGAATTTTAAAAAATCTAAATGAATAAATGCGAAACTGTTTTTCATTTATCACTCTTTTATTATTACAATCAAAACAGGTTACTTGTTTCTAAATCAATAATACAAAATGATATTATTAAATACGATATATATATATATATATATATATATAGTACTGATGAAACATCCTTACAGACAAATTAGGAATCCTAATTTGCATATCTATTTTGTAACCAGTTAATAATAAATTAATGCTTGATGTTATTGATTTCAAATCATATTGTACACATTTCTCTCATATATATGCAATAGTTTCGTTTTTTTTTTTAAGTATTAATTCATTCAATTTCAAAGAAGGTCAAGGTCATTTAAATGAAAATTATTTACTTTATATAAATATATATATATCGACACAGCACAGTTGGAAACTAGACTGCCAAGAAACTTGAACTTTGCAACTTTTGGAATTAATTGACGGTCTATTTTGATTTCTTCATCAACTGCTGGTGACATAATTGCACATTTAAGGGGATTAATAGTCAAGCGCCATTTTTGTCAGTCTTTTTCAAGCTCCGAAGTTGAAATTTTAAGTTTTTCAAAAATAGCAGATATGAGAGCGGTATCATCTGCATATCTAACACCAATTGAAATGTCATAACATACATGAGTGTGGTATCATCTGCATATCTAACACCAATTGAAATGTCATAACATACATGAGTGTGGTATCATCTGCATATCTAACATCAATTGAAATGTCATAACATACATGAGTGTGGTATCATCTGCATATCTAACATCAATTGACATGTCATAACATACATGAGTGTGGTATCATCTGCATATCTAACATCAATTGAAATGTCATAACATACATGAGTGTGGTATCATCTGCATATCTAACACCAATTGACATGTCATAACATACATGAGTGTGGTATCATCTGCATATCTAACATCAATTGACATGTCATAACATACATGAGTGTGGTATCATCTGCATATCTAACATCAATTGAAATGTCATAACATACATGAGTGTGGTATCATCTGCATATCTAACATCAATTGAAATGTCATAACATACATGAGTGTGGTATCATCTGCATATCTAACATCAATTGACATGTCATAACATACATGAGTGTGGTATCATCTGCATATCTAACACCAATTGAAATGTCATAACATACATGAGTGTGGTATCATCTGCATATCTAACATCAATTGACATGTCATAACATACATGAGTGTGGTATCATCTGCATATCTAACATCAATTGACATGTCATAACATACATGAGTGTGGTATCATCTGCATATCTAACATCAATTGACATGTCATAACATACATGAGTGTGGTATCATCTGCATATCTAACATCAATTGAAATGTCATAACATACATGAGTGTGGTATCATCTGCATATCTAACATCAATTGACATGTCATAACATACATGAGTGTGGTATCATCTGCATATCTAACATCAATTGACATGTCATAACATACATGAGTGTGGTATCATCTGCATATCTAACATCAATTGAAATGTCATAACATACATGAGTGTGGTATCATCTGCATATCTAACATCAATTGACATGTCATAACATACATGAGTGTGGTATCATCTGCATATCTAACATCAATTGAAATGTCATAACATACATGAGTGTGGTATCATCTGCATATCTAACATCAATTGACATGTCATAACATACATGAGTGTGGTATCATCTGCATATCTAACATCAATTGACATCTCATAACATACATGAGTGTGGTATCATCTGCATATCTAACACCAATTGAAATGTCATAACATACATGAGTGTGGTATCATCTGCATATCTAACATCAATTGACATGTCATAACATACATGAGTGTGGTATCATCTGCATATCTAACATCAATTGAAATGTCATAACATACATGAGTGTGGTATCATCTGCATATCTAACATCAATTGAAATGTCATAACATACATGAGTGTGGTATCATCTGCATATCTAACATCAATTGACATGTCATAACATACATGAGTGTGGTATCATCTGCATATCTAACACCAATTGAAATGTCATAACATACATGAGTGTGGTATCATCTGCATATCTAACATCAATTGAAATGTCATAACATACATGAGTGTGGTATCATCTGCATATCTAACATCAATTGACATGTCATAACATACATGAGTGTGGTATCATCTGCATATCTAACATCAATTGACATGTCATAACATACATGAGTGTGGTATCATCTGCATATCTAACATCAATTGAAATGTCATAACATACATGAGTGTGGTATCATCTGCATATCTAACATCAATTGACATGTCATAACATACATGAGTGTGGTATCATCTGCATATCTAACATCAATTGAAATGTCATAACATACATGAGTGTGGTATCATCTGCATATCTAACATCAATTGACATGTCATAACATACATGAGTGTGGTATCATCTGCATATCTAACATCAATTGACATCTCATAACATACATGAGTGTGGTATCATCTGCATATCTAACACCAATTGACATGTCATAACATACATGAGTGTGGTATCATCTGCATATCTAACATCAATTGAAATGTCATAACATACATGAGTGTGGTATCATCTGCATATCTAACACCAATTGACATGTCATAACATACATGAGTGTGGTATCATCTGCATATCTAACATCAATTGACATGTCATAACATACATGAGTGTGGTATCATCTGCATATCTAACATCAATTGACATGTCATAACATACATGAGTGTGGTATCATCTGCATATCTAACACCAATTGAAATGTCATAACATACATGAGTGTGGTATCATCTGCATATCTAACATCAATTGAAATGTCATAACATACATGAGTGTGGTATCATCTGCATATCTAACATCAATTGACATGTCATAACATACATGAGTGTGGTATCATCTGCATATCTAACATCAATTGACATGTCATAACATACATGAGTGTGGTATCATCTGCATATCTAACATCAATTGAAATGTCATAACATACATGAGTGTGGTATCATCTGCATATCTAACATCAATTGACATGTCATAACATACATGAGTGTGGTATCATCTGCATATCTAACATCAATTGAAATGTCATAACATACATGAGTGTGGTATCATCTGCATATCTAACATCAATTGACATGTCATAACATACATGAGTGTGGTATCATCTGCATATCTAACATCAATTGACATCTCATAACATACATGAGTGTGGTATCATCTGCATATCTAACACCAATTGACATGTCATAACATACATGAGTGTGGTATCATCTGCATATCTAACATCAATTGAAATGTCATAACATACATGAGTGTGGTATCATCTGCATATCTAACACCAATTGACATGTCATAACATACATGAGTGTGGTATCATCTGCATATCTAACATCAATTGACATGTCATAACATACATGAGTGTGGTATCATCTGCATATCTAACATCAATTGAAATGTCATAACATACATGAGTGTGGTATCATCTGCATATCTAACATCAATTGACATCTCATAACATACATGAGTGTGGTATCATCTGCATATCTAACATCAATTGACATGTCATAACATACATGAGTGTGGTATCATCTGCATATCTAACATCAATTGAAATGTCATAACATACATGAGTGTGGTATCATCTGCATATCTAACATCAATTGACATGTCATAACATACATGAGTGTGGTATCATCTGCATATCTAACACCAATTGACATGTCATAACATACATGAGTGTGGTATCATCTGCATATCTAACATCAATTGAAATGTCATAACATACATGAGTGTGGTATCATCTGCATATCTAACACCAATTGACATGTCATAACATACATGAGTGTGGTATCATCTGCATATCTAACACCAATTGAAATGTCATAACATACATGAGTGTGGTATCATCTGCATATCTAACATCAATTGAAATGTCATCTTTCAATTGAAACTATGTCAACACCTTTAATATCCTTCATTACATGTTCCAGGAATACGTTGAATAGACTTGGTGACATTATGCAGCCTTGCCTCACTCCAACTCACTAGAAACCAGTCAGTGACTGGTTTCTAGTGAGTTGTCCTCCTGCATTAACTGCCCATTTTAAAATAATCTTAAAATAATATATATATATATATATATTATTATTATCAATTTTATACGTATATAAAAGTAATCCATGGACACGTGTTTCTGGCTCACAGCCAGTCATCAGCATGGCTAACTTAGATAAGGATCGAACCTTCAATATTGATGTCTATAGTCCAGCGTCTTTACCACTGGACCAAGACGCTTGTCTAGAAATATGTATATTTTTATTAATTTTTTATTAATTTTATACGTACATAAAAGTAATCCATGGGCACGTGTTTCTGGCTCACAGCCGATATTGATGTCTATAGTCCAGTAATTATTCGTTGTTTTTTTTTTGCTTACTATCATTTCGATTGTCTCACTTCCTAAGTGATTAAGATGCAGAAAATTACATTATTAGTCGCCCTTAACTTTATAGAACGTATTTTTGGTTAATATATATATTTTTATTAATGATGACGGCTGTTAGCCAGAAACACTTGTCCATGGATTACTTTTATAATAGTAAGCAAAAAACAACGAACGCTGCAATCACCAATAAAAATAATTACATAAAAATACATTATATACATATATATATATATATATATATATATATATATATATATATATATATATATATATATATATATATATATATATATATATTTGAAAATTTTTGAGAAACCAGTTAACAGACGCAGAGAATTTATATCAATAAATTTCCATTTAGTGATATAAATTCACGCGTCTGTTAACTGGTTTCTCAAAAATTTTCAAATATATTTCCTAACGACGCTTTCAAAACTCTAGTAACACTTATATATATATATATATATATATATATATATATATATATATATATATATATATATATATAAATATATAAATACTAGGCAAATTGACTAGACCCAAAGTGTCTAGTATATTGTGGATCTTGCTTGTTTGTTTGTATCCGTGCAGTTGTTACCCCGCCTAATAAACCGGTATTGTCCGGGCCTTTGGGTCTGGATTTACGCCGGTCTATTGGGGGTTGCCGGTCCTGTGCAGTTCTAGGAGGTGCACCCTCCCAGGCTTTGCCTCCCCTTTTTGGGGAGGAGTAAGTTCATTGCTTACTGTCTGAGGTGCTCCTACCGGGGAATGCCGACGGGGCTGCCCAGGCTATTTTTAAATGACCAGAGTGCTCACCTCTCGAGCGCTGGCTTATCTAATCCCACTTTTCCGACCTTGTGTCACATCTTACCTTGTGGGAGGTAGATAAATAAATGGATGAAGTCATAAAGGGATGACGTCATCTACTAAAACAGATGGAAAACATTGAAAAGATCTTCATGACGTCATCCATTAAAGAGGTAGTAAAAGACATTAGGAATAAACACAGAGTTTGTTTGCCTGGGGTTTAGCTATATTGGCTTTTATGTAGTTTGTTCTGATCGCGTTGTTTTGTACAGTTATTATTATTATTATTATTATTATTATTATTATTATCATTATTATTATTATTATTTGCTGACTAAGAGTTTTTACATGAGTTATTACAGGTGACGATCCTTTAGGTCTGAGTGACAACAAGTCTCCTCAGATTTCCAGCATTCTCTGTCTCTTTCGATAAACCGTTGTAAATCATTTGGCGTCATCGAAACAGCTGTTTACCATTAACTCTTCATTGATAACGACTCTTGGTTTTCTCTGGAATTTGAATGGCAATAAGCCTATCAATATTCAAAAATATATCAGCTTGTTGACATTCACCTCGTGAATAAGAAACATTGAACATGACAATGAACAATAAACAATTTAAATAAGTAACATTGAACATGACAATGAACAATGAACAATCATATCTGATAAAAAGCAGATTCGTATGAATTAGCATAGTATCAGGTTGAAAAGAAAGTAATGTCGTATTTTTTACTTCATCACTTTGCAGCCTCCTAAGTTGTACACAGTTCTAGATTATTTGGTGAATTGGTGTCTTAATATCTTGCTTTGCCTTTCAGATATAGTAATTAGTTGGAAAATATTAAGTTTAACGGTCTCAGCCATTAAAAAATGGATATTAGTGATGAGCATAAGAGACATTGCATGCTCTATGAATTCAAAAAAGGAAACTCAGCTGCAGAAGCTACAAGGAATATTGGAACTGTCTATGGGATAAATGTTCTGAATGATCGAAAATGTCAACGGTGGTTTGCAAAATTTTCTTCTGGAGACTTTAACCTGTCAGATCGGCGACGTTCGGGAAGGCTAAAATCAATTGATAAAGACGCCATTAAAGACACTGTGGAGGCCAATCCAAAGTTAACCAGCAGAGAATTAGCTCAACAATTCAATACAACCCATTCCACAATTAGTTCATGCCTTCACGAGTTAGGAAAAGTGTCAAAACTTGGACTCTGGGTTCTCCACGATTTGATCGACGCTCAACGAAATCAAAGATTAACTGTTTGCACATCTTTGCTTTCCAGGAATCATCGAGAACCATTTTTGCAAAGAATTGTGACTGGAGATGAAAAATGGGTTCTTTACAAGAATACCTAATGCAAAAGACAATGGTTAGACCTAAACCAAAGTCCACAATCTGTTCCAAAATAAGGACTACACCAAAAGAAGGTTATGCTATCTTTATGGCGGGACATGAGAGGACTGATTCATTATGAGTTACTAGATCACAATCACAGCAGTAAAAGATTATTCGCAGCTGGATGGTCTAAGAAGTGCTATATAAAAAAAACACCAGCATTACTCAATAGGAAGGGTGTAGTGCTTCAGCATGATAACGCGAGACCTCACACAGCAAAACTCACTCAGGAAAAAGTCATGAGTTTCAATTGGGAAGTTTTGCCTCATCCGCCTTATTCACCTGATATTGCTCCATCCGACTACCATCTTTTCCGGTCGTTGCAGCACCACTTAAACAATAAAATTTATGAAAATAACGACCAACTCAAGAATTACCTAAATTTGTTTTTCTCTCAAAAATCAGAGAATTTTTTAAAAGAAGGCATCAAAAAGCTAGTTGATCGTTGGACAGAAGTCATAGAAAATGAGGAAAATTATTGTAAAGATTCAAAATGCCCTAATGTAAATGTTTCAGATGAAATAAATGTGTTGGACAAAAGCGACATTACTTTCTTTCCAACCTGATATAATTGTTATTGGCGTTAGTTTCACCGATTCTTTCTAGAATCAGGTACTCACAGGAGGGACCAAGTGAAGGTTGCCAGCATCCATAAGTGAAAGTGGTGCTATGGAATCGACTAGAATTGAACTTGGCACCCCCAGATCATCAGTCCGTGTTATTATCCACTTCACCACCGTCACCTCCCATCGTATCTGATTAAACCTTTACAATGTCTGGATTTGTTTTTTTCTCCCAATCTTTTCTATATTTACATTCCGAGGACACTCATCTGAACAATGTCAGTTGAAAAGAGATCTTTATATTTTAGACGAGTCTAATTCTACGAGGTATTAAAGAACCTCTGTTACAAGTAGGATCCTGTGGAAATTTCATGGTAACTTTTTATAGTAAGGGACAGAGGTATCAAGTTGCAATATACTTTTATACTTTTATACTTTTTATAGTAAGGTATCAAGTTGCAATAAGGTTATCAAAAGCAAAAAAAAAAACATTATTTTAGGCCTTGTTTTCTTTAAAGAAAATTGGTAAAACTTGGGTTATCTCCCTTTTAATTTATTTATTTATTGTCAGGTTGACACATTGATTCCCATTAGATCACCGAAGTTGAGCGACATCGAGTCTAGTCAGTACTACAAATTTACTATTTTTAATGACTAATATTATTTTTAATTTTTACTTAAAACCATGTTTGAAGTAAGAGTACGTGGTTTGGAAGCAATGAAACATCGGTGAAACCCATTTTACTGTAAATAATAAGCTTACAATCATTAAGATGTTACCCATTCTTTCAGATTTTACCATTGGTTGATACAGAAATAGAGAATGGGAGGCATTAAAGGTTCATTAATAAATTGATATTGATTATATTATCATTTCGACCGGTTCAAGTACTACACTTATTCACACTCTGTAATGTATTACTATACACGTATATGCTGGTGCATGTTGGTACATAAAAATGTATTTTTCAAACTCATAATTAAACCCAAATAGTTGTATGCCCTCAAGAAATAATCTACCCTTTGAGGAATATTTTACTCCATCGCCAAGTGGTTGTGACCCAGCAGATAATGTACTATAGGCTTTTTTGTCTCAATAGAAAGAAAGGCAGAATTCTCTGTCCGTGTTTCTGCTCCATGGAACAGCCTGCCAGAGGAGGTCGTGACGATGCTTACCATATCCAAGTTCAAAGTGGCCTTAGACATCTTACGGAAAAAATCTATGAGATACTGCATGTCAACTTGTGAATGAGCTACGAAAGTACAGCCACCAGCCTATTAATTTGTTGTTCATAAAACTAAATATATTTATTTATTTTTTAAACTTAGTTCACCCCCAAACAAGGCAAGTTACCATTGTAAACGTAAGGGGCTACTGAGAATTAGGGTGAACATTTTGGAGGTCATCCTAAATTGGGAGCTGTGCATTGAGATGCTTGTTTACATTAGTTTTAAATTTCTGCATGTCGGTACACTCAGGAAAACAGTGACCAGGGAAGGAGTTCCGAATGTCGACAGCACAAGGAAAGAAGCTATTGGAGTAGAAAGCTCTCCTTCATCTCAGGACCTCCACAGTGAATAGATGGGATTTGGCTGATTGTCGGGTACACTCAGGGAAACAGTGATCAGGGAAGGAGTTCCGAATGTCGGCAGCACAAAGAAAGAAGCTATTGGAGTAGAAGGCTCTCCTTCATCTCAGGACCTCTACAGTGAATAGATGGGATTTGGCTGATTGTCGGGTTGGTCGAGTGTATTTACATTGAGGAGACACCAGAGCAGCAAGTTCATCGGAGCTGTGCAGTGAGATGCTTTTTTTTATATTGCCTTTCCCGCTACAAACTTACTATTTTAGTGTTTAATGTTGTTGTTTTTTATTATTCAAAACAATGTTTGAAGTAAGAGTAGGTTGTTTGAGAGTAATGAAACACTAGTGAAAGCCATTCTACTGTAAATAATAAGTTAGCAATGATTAAGATGTTACCCAGGTGTTACCATTGCTTCAGGTGTTACCATTGGTTGACAACGAAATACAGAATGGGAAGCATTAGATGTTCACTAATGAATTGATACTGACTATATTAATCATATAATTACATGTTATTGTTCTGAAGAACATGGTAACACGATCCACATGAAGAAGTGGCTATTCAAAATGAAATATTGTATTTTATAGGATGAAACATATCGATGATGAAAAAAGTCGACAAACAGATTAGCTTCACTTTATTATGCAAATAAGTCTAGTTCTGCAAGGTTTTCAACATTACACTGTGGTAATTTTAGGGTAAAATTTTCTAGTAAGGGACAGGGTTTGCAAATCGTAATAATCCGTAGGTAATCAAAAGCAAAGGAAAACATCTTACCATATTTTACCATTTTCTTTTGTAAAACTTGGGGTTATCCCCCTTTTTTATTTATTTATATATCGGGCATATTTCTTTTCTTTGTCATCTTGTCTTGTCGTTGTTTCACATAAACCTGCTATAACTATATTATAAGAAAAATATTATTTTACCATATTTTACCATTTTCTTCTTTAAGAAATAATAAAACTTGGGGTTATCTCCCTTCTTGATTTATTTATTTATTTATATGTCGGCCATATTTCTATTTATCATCTTGTTTTGTCCGCGTTTGTAGACGGTTAAATTTACTGTTTTTAATGTTTAATGTTCTTTTTTTATTTAAAACATGATTTTAAGTAAAACTTCGTTGTTTAGGAGCAACGTAACACTGTTGAACCCCATTTAACTGTAACTGATATAAGGGATAGATTATTCAGGTTTTATGTACGACATGAAAAGAAACTGGAACATTAGGAAGATCTTCATTATTCCAGTAATCATAGGAGCTACCGGGCTCATGAAAAAGAATTTTTTTTTACCAGGCAAACAAAGTGCAAGAGAGATCAAAACAATTTCGGTTAGAATCATAAAAAGATCTCTTGGTTAGAGTCTCTGAAATAGCAGGTGAATGTCTGGAATCTGGTAGGATGCCCTATCCGCAGCAAAAACAAAAATATAAGAAGATTTTTTAAAAAAAGATATTATCCATTGTTTCGGATTATACTGTTGGCTGGTACAGAAAAAAAATGGAAGGTTTTGTAGGTCACAAATAAATTGGTATTGATTAAATTAATCATATAATTAATATAAATTAAACATAGATGTCATATAATAAAAGAGAATACAAACAACTTAAGGTGTTTGTGTCTATCTATATAATAAGCAACAGATGTTAGTCGAATATTTTGGTGTTATTGTTACTGATAACAATAACGCGATCATGACAAACGTCCCTTCAAAAAGATTTGGACATTCAAAACAAAAACAAAAGAAAACAGGATGTAAAGAATTAGAATAAAAAGTAATAATTAAAAACAGAAACAATTTCACTTTAACAATTGATAAGAGTCAATTAAACGCCACATGTCAAATATTTAGTTTTTAGGCAATGTTCAAGTACGACTAACTCTAAGAGCAGTTTCTGCGGCGCTGCTACGGTGTTACGCCGCCATCCGTACCCGATAATAAACTTCGTACTTAACAACTTCCGGTATTCTTTAGTTTAATTTTCTCTAGTTTCTGGTAGTCGATTTTCTGGTTTTATTTCTTTTGTATTTTATGATAATGAATTATATCGTACAAGACGTACTAACCGCAGCACATTTCAATAGCTACCTGCAGGAGTTTCTCTGGCGTCGACAAGTAAAAGTAAATTACTTCGGCCATATAATATATGCGATCCGACTGTACTATGATTTCTGAAACAACCTATTTTATTATTTTCCCTCTGTGATTATTTATTTTCAGTAACTGTGATTATTTATTTTTAGTAACTGTGATTATTTATTTTTGTCAAATAAATTATTTAAAATAAAATTCAGTACAAAACTAACCAAAACAGGAAGTTTTTATTATCGGAACACATTTCGAACGGACACCGTTTCCGGTTGGAAACAACTTTGCTTAGAGTTAGTCGTACTTGAACATTGCCAGTTTTTAAGTTTTGTTATTAATTTTCTTGGTTGGAGATGAATTTAGTTTTAAATTTACTTTTAATCATGGAAAAGTTTTTTTATTTTGGGGTTGGGAAATATTTTAAAAATTGTATTTATATGTGGATAAGCCAAGAGTTGAACGAAAATATGTTTTAATTAGAATAATTAAAAAATATATATATTTTTATTCTTTTTTTAACTAGCAAGGTTACCATACTACTACTACTACTACTACTACTACTACTACTACTACTACTACACTACTACTACTACCACTAAGCTCTACTCACGTATTGAGCACTGTTGAAGTAAATAATGAATATATACAATATATTATATCACCTTATATGTGTATATACATTAAACAGTAATTATATATATATATATGTACATATATATATAGAGAGAGTGAGAGAGAAATATAAATATATATATATATATATATATATATATATATAAGTATAAATTTTTATTCCTGAAAGATTCTCGGTCTGATGAGGTTGACTTTCTTGGGAAAGTGCAACCGAAACATATATGCACATATGTAACCAATAATGTTTGTATAAATAAAAATGTATACTTATAAACAGCTCTACTTGGTATTGAGCACTTTTTATAAACACTTGAGTTTCTACAGATTTACATTTACAGAAACTAATACAATACATGTACTATATATATATATATATATATATATATATATATATATATATATATATTAAGATAGATGAAAGAAGAGGGATAAACATGTACGAATGACAAATGTATTTCAACTTCGATTGTTCAATGCAAGGTGTACTCGGTAAAAACATGTTTATTATTCTTTCCTTAAGCCAAGGCTTTTCAAATTGAACAGCCTCTGCTTAAGTTGAAATAAGTTTGTCATTCGTACATATTTATCCCTCTTCTTTCATCTATCTTTATAATTGCTCTATCTCGTATACCTTAAACCATTTCACTATAGGGTTTATCCACTAAAAGTATACTTTTAGTTTCATATTTTATATATATATATATATATATATATATATATATATATTAAGCTCCGATTAAGTTGAGCCCTTTTAAGAGTAAATAAACTGACAATTCATAAAAATTAGCCACGTTGCATGATTCTCTCTCTTGGGGAATAGAATCCTTTTTAGAATCACACTACTTGTGTTTATATTAATACAAGGCACATTTCTCTCGTATTAAAAGCGTGATCAGGTCGGTGGCCTAATGGTTACAAAAGCAGGGTTCATACGTAGATTCGGGGTTACGTAATTCCATACTGATGAGTGTAAAATAAAAAACGCAAAACATACATATGTCTATGGATATAAAACTATTTATTTATAAATAATAATTATATATATATATATATATATATATATATATATAATATTACGATAAATACTATCAAATTCTAATCCAGATACACATGTTTCATCCTTTTACGGGAATCATCAGTGTAGAGGATGATTGCTGTACCGATCGCACGATTCGAAACCCTCAAACCCAAGTCAACATTTTAACCTTTGTCTGAACGTCTAGGACATCGCGGCCAATGAACCAACCACGTTGAAGGAAGAGAATTAAGATCTCTTCATGTCTAAGCAAGCAGACACATCTAGAAAGCTGTCATCATATATATATATATATATAATAAATATTTGTTTTGTTTATTATCTATGTACGTATACGTTTCGTATTTTATAATCGGGACTCATCAACATAGAGATATGACTATTCACGATTGGTCATGCGATTCGAAACCCCAGGTTCCGAGTATTTTACAACTCAAATCCCGACATCTATAAGAACTCGGCCACCGCTGAATAGCTGAATAAACAGTGATAATTTAAACATTTATTCGGCGGCTTGACATCAAGAGAGCATTCAACTTAATGAAAGGAATGATGCATTTATAGCTAGCGACATCATGTGGTGTTAATACTACACTTACAGTGCCCATCTAGAGGCTTTTCTTATATATATATATATATATATATATATATATATATATATAATTGTATATATCCATGGACACATGTTTTGCCGTCAATATGGCTCATTAGCATGGCTGACTTCAGCAAGATTCGAAATCTTGACCACAGAATCTGCAGTCAGAGACTTACCATTAGGTCAAGAAGACTCACCTGAAATACAGGGACATTTTACAATGTTTGTGCTGTTAGTATTATTGGGGGGGGGGCGATGAAGACAGCTGAACGAATCTATATGTATATATATCGAGTCACTGTTTATATATACTTTTGGTCACGGATCGTCTACGTTCTCTGTTTTAATGGATGACGTCATCCTTTTGTAACTTCATCAGTTATGACATCATAAAAAACCTCTTCTCAATGACCTCCACCTGTTTTAGCGGACGTGAAGTCATAAAGTCTCTCTCAGTGTCTTTCAACTGTTTTAGTGGATGACATCATCACTTTGTGAAGTCACCTTTTGTGAAGACATAAAGAGTCTTACTGATGTCTTTTAAATGTTTTACTGGGTGACATCATCCCTTTATGACTGCATCCAGTATAGACGGAGACAAACAAACATTAGCCATAGAATTTTCGTAGTATATAGATAGATCATTAAATTTTCGTCTTTTTTTAAAAATTGTAATTAATGTTTTTGTTTTTAGTCTCCAATGTTAATCAGAAAGGACTTATGTTTTTGTCATGCTCTGTTTGTCTGTCTGTCATTCTGTAAACAACCAAAGTATGAATTACCTCCTCCTTTTCCAAAATTGCTTTATTAGCATTTCACAAGATTTTGCATAAAGTTATATGACCAAGAATGCAGAAAAATGAGCCAGATTTTTTTTTGGGGGGGGGGGGGGGGACTATGTATTTTTCTGGAAGGGGCCAAAATGCCCTCAAAGTAACATTATTTTTTCTTTTCCAATATCTAAAATTTTCATAAAGAAGTGGCTATTCAGAATATAATATTGATTTTGTAGGACAGAACGTGTTGATTTTGTTGCTAACTTTTGTTACTTCGTCAATTATGATGTCATAAAGAATCTCTTCTTGATGTTATCCACCTTTGTGATATCATTCTTTTGTAAAGTCATTCCTCATATCTATTCCTTCCGGTGTCTCTGCATGAACAACCAGCGGTTATTCTTTAGAATTAATTATTATTTACATAAAATAAGTCGAAGTGACCCCAGGAAACTCTGGTTTACCTCTCGAGGAGGGCTGAAAAATGCCCCGAAGTTGGCAAAAATTGCACGTTTTCACAAATATATAAAAGTACACTGATTTGTTTTCTCCAAAATTTAACAAAAGTAATGCTTACATTATTCAAGTAGTAGTGATCGCAGGGGGAGATAACACATGATTTACTTATTTAAGTAATAGTAATCGCACTTTGAGAATATTCATACTGTTGAATATCGGTCTCTGGTAGGAATTTATGCAGGTGACTGAGAGAGAAGATATGGCCAGAAGAATATCTAGCTGTTGATTCAGAGACACCTGCAGAGACACCGGAAGAAAAATATGCGTTTGCTAAATAAACAATACACAGCTGAAAATTATGTCAGAAAATTTGGTGACATTGAATGCATAGATGACATCCCGGAATGAGTTGAGGATGTGTGGGTTTCCCAAAATTTTATATCAACCAGCTCGATTTTGGATCTACAGAAAGTTGCTGGCTAGCGAATCTGGGAAATCAACTTCTGTCAATTCCTGTGCATCCTCCACCTCTCAACGCCTGTCGCTCATTCTACTCATTCGCGGCTAATGAACAATAAAGATATACTATTATATTTTTATACATATGAGTTGGTCGTCTTCTTTTAAACACAGCAGCAATATACATACAACCATATTTTATGTGTTTAATCCAATTTTATTATTGAAATGCTTTTTAATGGTAAACCATTTTTACATTGTGGGATAGATCATAAAAGTAAAATAAAAGTACCACACAGTCTTTGATTCGATACGTTGGTAAATATTTAATCAATAATTATTGAATTATTCAATATTGTGGTTTTATTAACCTTTGCCTTGTATTATTTTCTATCAAACGGTATCCAATATCGCATTAAGTTTTCGAGAAGGAGGTGATACCTCGAAATATGAAAAATAGAAATAAAATATGACACCCTACCATCTTTGATTCGATACAATACGTTATTAAATATTTAATCGATAATTAATGAATTCTTCAATATTGTGGTTTTATTAACCTTTGTCTTGTATTATTTTCTATCAAACAGTATCTAATATCGCATTAAGTTTTTGAGAAGGAGGTGATACCTCGAAATATGAAAAATAGAAATAAAATATAACACCCTACCATCTTTGATTCGATAAAATACGTTATTAAATATTTAATCGATAATTAATGAATTCTTCAATATTGTGGTTTTATTAACCTTTGTCTTGTATTATTTTCTATCAAACAGTATCTAATATCGCATTAAGTTTTTGAGAAGGAGGTGATACCTCGAAATATGAAAAATAGAAATAAAATATAACACCCTACCATCTTTGATTCGATACAATACGTTATTAAATATTTAATCGATAATTAATGAATTCTTCAATATTGTGGTTTTATTAACCTTTGCCTTGTATTATTTTCTATCAAACGGTATCTAATATCGCATTAAGTTTTTGAGAAAGAGGTGATACCTCGAAATATGAAAAATAGAAATAAAATATAACACCATACCATTTTTGATTGGATACAATACGTTATTAAATATTTAATCGATAATTAATGAATTCTTCAATATTGTGGTTTTATTAACCTTTGCCTTGTATTATTTTCTATCAAACGGTATCTAATATCGCATTAAGTTTTTGAGAAAGAGGTGATACCTCGAAATATGAAAAATAGAAATAAAATATAACACCATACCATTTTTGATTGGATACAATACGTTATTAAATATTTAATCGATAATTAATGAATTCTTCAATATTGTGGTTTTATTAACCTTTGCCTTGTATTATTTTCTATCAAACGGTATCTAATATCGCATTAAGTTTTTGAGAAAGAGGTGATACCTCGAAATATGAAAAATAGAAATAAAATATAACACCATACCATTTTTGATTGGATACAATACGTTATTAAATATTTAATCGATAATTAATGAATTCTTCAATATTGTGGTTTTATTAACCTTTGCCGTGTATTATTTTCTATCAAACGGTATCTAATATCGCATTAAGTTTTTGAGAAGGAGGTGATACCTCGAAATATGAAAAATAGAAATAAAATATAACACCCTACCATCTTTGATTCGATAAAATACGTTATTAAATATTTAATCGATAATTAATGAATTCTTCAATATTGTGGTTTTATCAACCTTTGCCTTGTATTATTTTCTATCAAACGGTATCTAATATCGCATTAAGTTTTTGAGAAAGAGGTGATACCTCGAAATATGAAAAATAGAAATAAAATATAACACCATACCATCTTTGATTCGATACAATACGTTATTAAATATTTAATCGATAATTAATGAATTCTTCAATATTGTGGTTTTATTAACCTTTGCCTTGTATTATTTTCTATCAAACGGTATCTAATATCGCATTAAGTTTTTGAGAAGGAGGTGATACCTCGAAATATGAAAAATAAAAATAAAATATGACACCATACCATCTTTGATTCGATAAAATACGTTATTAAATATTTAATCGATAATTAATAAATTCTTCAATATTGTGGTTTTATTAACCTTTGCCTTGTATTATTTTCTATCAAACGGTATCTAATATCACATTAAGTTTTTGAGAAGGAGGTGATACCTCGAAATATGAAAAATAGAAATAAAATATAACACCATACCACCTTTGATTCGATACAATACGTTATTAAATATTTAATCGATAATTAATGAATTCATCAATATTGTGTTTTTATCACATTTCCATTGTTTTCAACTATTAACTTCTTACTAGAGAGTATGTTTTTCAAGCAAAATTTAAAAAAATTCGCTTTTAACTAATGCTGAATACCATTTATGCCTAATTTTTTGCAGATTATCCAGAAAAGGTCACTTACTTTTTACAAATATTTATGTAATGTTTTTATATTATTATGTTATGTTATTTTTTTTATTTAAAAAAAATTGTTTAAACTTACGTGAGATTCTAGCGTTTTCCCAGATGTGGCAGCAGTACTTCATCGTAGGACACAACTGACTCTTTTTGTTCTTGTCTATTTGTATTATTATTTTATTTTTCTGTTTTATTTTGGTTTTTGTTTTCTTTTTTCTTTAGGGGCTGCCTATTGTTGTGGTGAATATCTTGACCAGTGCTGCTTTTATTCTCAAATTTACCAATTTTGGTGTAAGTAATTCCTTTTGTTATTATCTTGTCTGAAAATCTTCTTGACCCCTAAACGTGGTCTGAAGATCTTCTTGGCCCCTAAATGTGGTCTGAAGATCTTCTTGACCACTAAATGTGGTCTGAAGATCTTCTTGACCCCTAAACGTAGTCTGAAGATCTTCTTTACCCCTAAATGTGGTCTGAAGATCTTCTTGACCACTAAACGTTGTTTCAGATCTTGTTATTCCTACCAAAAAGTAACAACAACAGAGGAACAATTAATATAATACAAAAAAAAAACGTATTATTTGGATTATTCGATTACTTTTATTATCTTGGATGGTATTTTCCCAACAGTTCGGTCGATGTCACCCCGACCTTCTTCAGATGCGTATTGTCGAACTCGGTAATATTTCTGTCAAACTCAGGAATCTGTACGAAATTTCGATCGGAATCCTTTATTTTATCCACGAGGGTAGCTTGCTCTTGTTCCGTCAGCCATGACCCGGTAGAAGTGTTAAGTAACTCGTAATTGTATTCTTAGTATCGCTCAGTCTTCTGGAGGTTGAAGGTTCAATCCTCAGTATGGGCGAAACTAAGAATACAATTACGAATTACTTAAAAGACTCCATTCGAAATTTCATACAGATGCACCTTAAGAAGGTCGGAGATTACATCAACCGAAACATTGGGAGAATAACATCAAAGATGAAAACAGTAGTATGAATAATACGAATGTGCAAATTATCAATCCTCATCTAAAAGATTCTGAAACATAATATAAAAATATAATATAAAAACAATATAAAAAACATAATATAAAAAACATAATATAAAAAAACAATATAAAAACATAATATAAAATACAATATAAAACATAATAAAAAAAAACATAATATAAAGACAATAGAAAACATAATATAAAAACAATATAAAAACATAATATAAAAACATAATATAAAAAACAATATAAAATACATAATATAAAGACAATATAAAACATAATATAAAAACAATATAAAAACATAATATAAAAAACATAATATAATAAACAATATAAAAACATAATATAAAAACAATATAAAAAACATAATATTAAAACATAATATAAAAAACAATATAAAAACATAATATAAAGACAATATAAAAACATAATATATATATATAAAAAACAATATAAAAAACAATATAAAAACATAATATAAAAAACACAATATAAAAACAATATAAAAAAATTATATAAAAAAAACATATATAAAAACAATATAAAAACATAATATAAAAAAATTATATAAAGACAATATAAAAACATACTATAAAAAATATAATAAAAAAAACATATTATAGAAAACATATCCTGGATTCACTTTAAGAATAGTAAAACAAAATGAGAATGCTAGAAGAATAGAAGAATAAGTAATACAGTATTTGAAAAGAATGTGTAATAAATTCAGTTCATTCACTTTCATTGACACTGTCACAGATCTGTATGAACACTTTTTTGTTGCACAAAATGATGCAGCGCCATGATCTGTATGGTATTTTTTAAAAGCTGCGCTTTGGTAAATTGTTACTCTATTGTTGTTAGTTTTTGATAGGAGTGTAGGAGTCATAAACACTGGCATTTCTTTCCTCTCGCAAAGAGCAGTCCCTGCAAGGTGATTTGGTCACACTATGACCAATCAGACTCCTGGGCGTATTAATTTTAACCGGAACTTTGAAAGACTACTTTAAAATCCTTTGTGATTGACACAGCAGTCACAGAGAGCTTCCGGATACCCACAGAGAAATACGCCATTTCTCTTGCCTTCGTCGCCAAGATGTCGAGCAAAGCTAGCTTCACTTGAAGATATATTGCTTCAAGAAGACTTTCAGCAGTTAATAAACGTTGTCACACTTCTATTCCTTTCTTCACTGTTTAAATTTCTGGCACGCTCAACGGTGTAGGTTGCCTAAATAATTGGATACCGTTGTTGTTTATGAAAGGGCTTTGTTTTTCTTTCATTTTGACGACCCTTTTATTACAAAAATCAGGGGAGGCGCGAGAGCGCTCTATCCCTTAATAGACTTTAAAAACGGCCTATGCTGGAAATCTCATTTCTTTGATCAATCATAACTCAAAAACCAATAAACCAAATTAGTTAAAACTTTGCACAAAATTTTTATTTGATAGGTTCTATAAGTGTGTAGAATTTCAGCATCATTAGTCAAGGCAACCCAGAGATCCAGAAAGGTCAGGCCTGATTTTGTGTTATCCGTGTGTACGTACGTACGTACGTATGTACGTACGTACGTACGTATGTGCCACCCTGTATCTAATCAACTATTTGATGGATTCAGCTGATTTTTGGCAGAGATAGAGGTTTTAGGGTCTAGTTGATGGCATCTTAATTTCAGTTCATCATATACCTTAGTTTTCCAGAAAATTCAAAAAACCTTAAAAATGACCATTGTATTGAGGCATAGCCTTTACAAAAGTAGTGACATTCCATGATAAATGCCAGTATACTGAAATCATATGCCCTTAATAATCTGTAATAAGATGAAAATTCATATACATTAAATGTACAAAAGAAAGGAAATTCCCAAATGTTTACACTTTTATTGTCATTAAGGGTATGCGAGCACAACAGGGCTATGTATTTTACTGGTAGGAATTTTTCTTCAGCGCACCTCACACACTTCATCCACTCATGCATAGAGATTTATACTTTAGTGATGTGATAATGAAATGGTTTGGTTGATATGTAGTCATACCCTTAATTAATGACATATTAAAAAAAAATATTATATCATACGGAATTTCCACCAGACCATCTTGATACAGGTATTACATAACATTGTAACAGTGTGTAGATGGACAGATATATATGTGTTTGTGAAAAAATAAATAATAATGATAAATAAATATATATATATATATATATATATATATATATATATATATATATATATATGTGTGTGTGTATGTATACATTGTATTAAGGGTGAAACTATTTCATTTGTACAACCATTATATGTCTTATTTGCTCCAACTTGTGTCTATCTAAGCATTTTACAAATATCTTGGTGAAAGCCGAAACAATTGTATACTGAATAAAAACAAGTTTTATGAAACGACGTGAATTTGTCCTTCATAACATTGATATGGTATAAAATATAATAATAAATATTGAATTTAACATAGCTCTGGCCTTATACTATTAAGCTATTATAATTGGTCCCCCGATTTATAAAATCGGGGGGGCCTATGTCTTGAGGCATTTCCGTCCGTCCGTCCGTCCGTCCGGATTTTTCTCCGCAATCATCCATTGAATTTCTCTGAAATTTTGCATGAAGTTGTAACTTTGGTCAGGTTAGAAGGTGACATTCTCCGATTTTTGAAAAAAAATCTGGTTAGCCCCCCAGGGGGACAAAAGACCCCGAAATGGCAAAAAATGAGAATTTTTGACCAATAACTTTTCATCCATCCATTCAATTTCTCTGAAACTTGGCTAAAATGTGGAGGCAATTGTTCCTAATAAAAAATAAGTATCGCTGACCTTGGAAAAAATCTGGTTCGCGCCCCCAGGGGGTCTAAAGCCCCCAAAATTGCAAAAAATGACCCTTTTCTCCCATAACGTTTGATCCATCCATTCAATTTCTTTGGAACTTGGTCAAAATGTAGAGGCAATTGTTCTGGATATAAAATGAGCATCCTTGACCTCAGAAACATTCTAGTTCGCGCCCCCAAGGGGTCAAAGGGGGGGTCAAAAATGCCCCAAATTGCCCAAATTTATTGCATTTTACACTCGCCACATCGAGTCACATACAGAGGCGGACCACGCAAAAGAATCCGGTGTCCCCAAAAAAATCCAGCGGTGAAAGTGATTTGTAAGTAGGTCGTTAGAAGGCACTAGAAATAAAATGGGGTGTTTCAAAGTTAAAATCCAGGTGTGGCGAAAAGTAGATAGAATCCAGATGGTAAAAAGTCCAATAGAGGGTTCGTACGTGGATGCAACAAGACTTTTTACCATCTGGATTCTATCTACTTTTCGCCACACCTGGATTTTAACTTTGAAACACCCCATTTTATTTCTCGTGCCTTCTAACGACCTACCTACAAATCACTTTCACCGCTGGATTTTTTTGGACACCGGATTTTTTTGCAATCGGACATTTGTTTGCATTCTGGCAACGTTTTGCCTTGTTTTTTCCCCACAATCTTTGTTTTACTTTTTCAAATTTTAAATCTTGGCCTTTGCCAACTTATCAATCTCAGCAATTTCCTCTGATGATAAGATTTTGATCTTTGAAAAGCCTGGCTTAAGGAAAAATTAATTGAATAAATTGCCTTTTCGCGGAATATACCTTGCATTGAGCAACTGAATTGAAAAAAGATCTGCCTTTCGCTTTTCTAATTCCTTTTCATCCTTCTACCTATCTATCTGCTCTATCCTGTATATTGAGCTGTATACTTTCACAATAGTTTTTACCTTCTCTAAAAGTTCGCTTTTAGTTCTCCACTTTATATATATATATATATATATATATATAGTCTCGGAAGTTCTTTTAACCTTCAAAACTGGGGGAAAAAAAAAAAAAAAAAAAAAAAAAAAATTTTGTTGAAAGATTTTAGTCTAGTAAGTCAATCAATCTACTGCAATCACTATTTTAGTTTACTTCCAAGAATATACTCTAATATAAATATATTTTTATATATGTTTTTATATATAAGGGATCGTCAGTTGTTTACCATGAAAACTGTTTCGGGATTTTAAAAACAAAACAGTATTTCTTTATCATGGCATCCCAGCAGTGTTGATCATATATATATATATACACAGTAGACCTCCGCTATTCACAGACTCACCATTTGCAGTTTCACAAATTTGCAGATTTTCAGCATAAGCATTGACTTTACATTTTCTTCATAAATTCGGTAGAACTTACAAATAGGATAATCATTTAAGTCCAACTAAAGCCAATATGAAAGAGAAAAAAAAACATAGGATTTATATCAAATGCGGCTCATACAAAAAGAATTGGTAATCAAAATTTTCGCGAATTTTATACAAAATTGAAATATATAAAAAGAAAATCAACACAAATTGCAAGCAGAAATGGCTAATTTACGCTAATTTGGTGGCTTTTATGCAAAAAAAAACTTATTTTTACTTAACTTTGAGGCATCAAAATTTATTCGCTGATTTTCGCTATTGGCGGGTGCATCTGGAACGTAACCCCCTCGAATAGCAGGGGCTTACTGGATAGATATATATATATATATATATATATTCAATGGACACTGTACATTATTGTCATCATCCATGTGTACCTTCGTTTTCACGGAAAAACTGGGAACTCAACCCGCAGGGTTAAAGGTACCAAATGTTAATCAGTCGGTATTATGGTAGTGTGACTCACAATGGTAATTTTCGCCAGACAAAAAATTACCATTGTGAGTCACACTACCATACCATCGGCTGATGAATCGGTCACTTTTTGATCTTTACCCCTGCAGGTTTAGTTTCCGTGAAAATAAAGATATGGATGGCTGATCATAATAATGTATATTGTCCATTGAATAAAAATATAGATATGCTCTTGCCAAGTAATTGAGCACTCTTGTCATTTCTCCTATAATACTTCATTACACTATATATATGTCTGTAGCATATTCTCTCTTCTTATACTCAATCATGTTCTGCAAAGCTAAAAACAAAAACAACATTTTTCCTCTACAAAACAACCAAACCAAACTAAACACCGTGAATAAATATTTGAAGATATAAAGAACTTGAAGCAGAAAAACTTTTACAAAAATGACCTGATTCGGCATTAAATAATCAGAAAAGGGTTGATATGCCGTGAAACAAAACAACCAAACCAAACACCATGAATAAATATTTGAAGATATAAAGAACTTGAAGCAGAAAAACTTTTACCAAAATGACCTGATTCGGCATTAAATAATCAGAAAAGGGTTGATATGCCATGAAAGAAATCAAATAAACCAAACATCATGAATAAATGTTTGAAGATATAAAAAACTTGAAGCAGAAAAGCTTTTACCAAAATGACCTGATTCGACATTAAATAACCTGAAAAGGGTTGATATGCCGTGAAACAAAACAACCAAACCAAACACCATGAATAAATATTTGAAGATATAAAGAACTTGAAGCAGAAAAACTTTTACAAAAATGACCTGATTCGGCATTAAATAACCTGAAAAGGGTTGATATGCCGTGAAACAAAACAAATAAACCAAACTCTTCTTATACTTAGCTGTTAAAGATAAAATTTAAATTTTCTTAATAACTAGTTGTTATCACATTCAAATTGTTTTCACAAGAAATGCAGCTGACTCTTAACCTTTAACCTTTAACCTTTAACCTTTAAACTAAAAGTCGTCCTGATCCTGCCAGCAAAGAGAATGTTGATTTGTCCACGAGCAACTATTAACATCTGGCCAAGAGAACCATTTTTCATAATCTACAAAAATTTCATATCTTTACATTGATGAAAATTTTTAAATATTTTTATTAATCTAGTTTCGTTTTACATTCTACTATTTGCATAAATGGATTTTATTCATCACTGATAACAAACGCATATAGATATTTTCTGACATCCGATCATGTAAATTTTTTTGTAAGTATTTGACTATAATTTAATATTTGTTACGTAGAATATGTATGCTATATCTGTTCAAAATTATAAAGCACTAGCGGAACCCGTCGCCCGGCGTTGCACGGGAGAAAGTACTACCTATACCATGACGTCGAATAAAAAAAGAAATGGCTTATTGTTCTGTCTGCCCCGTCTACCGTGTTGGCGAATGTTTTAAATTTAAAAAAAAAAAAGAAAAAAGTGGCAGAGTAGAATGGGATCGAACGCTAAAACTGGCGATCATGAAACGTATATTCTTACCCATTGCGCCACGGGTTACAAATTCATGTGAAAATACGCCAATTAACCGAAGCTTCATTATTGGCATGCGTGTTAAATAACAACCGGTGTTTTTGTGAAAATTAAACTGCGTTTATTAGTTCCCCCGGTGTCGATGAGTGTAGTCACAGTACAGAATTGTTAGGGAGAAATGTTTTTGCTACCACCTATATGGAGTTGGTATTTCGGAGAGTCGTGGCGGGCGAGCCAAATGTAATATTCAGTGTTAGTTGGGAAAGAAGAATAACAAATTTACTAAAACACACTCGAGTGAATAAGTGTAATATAATTGTGAGTCCAGTAGCCTGTGATGCATGTGGTTATTTTCCTATTCTCCGAGAAGGGACAGGGGAAAAAACGTCTCTACTTTATATATTAGATTATTGTTTTTTCTTTAACCAAGAGTATTTATCGTTTTTAAAATATCGATTTAGGAATGAAACAAAAACTATGAAAAATCTCTTTACCATTGTCATAGGACCAAAACATAAAGTTATCCTTACTGTAATAATATAAATATTGACATTTAAATTTTAACATAATTTGTATGTTAAAATGCGCCTTTTTAATAAACTGAATCAGAAAATATATAGCTATGGATGATTCGATGAATCAATTTTGGTGAACACATTTATACCAAAAATTGGGTGTTTCTGTATAAAAATGAAATGTTCATCTTTAATTTAGAAGAGTCAGGGCAGATAATTCCAAATGTTTTTTTGTTGTTTTTTTTTTGTAACCCTAACCCATAAGAAAAATCCAGAGAATTAGTAAGAAAATAAATTTTTAAAAACGGTATGTATGCAGTTTACGGTCTGGGCTGAAATAATAACGTTATAGTTTAGATTAACTATTCTGTTTATTGAATTGTTAGGTGAAAGTACAGAATAGGTAATAACCCCCCACCCACACACACACACACACACACACGCACACATCTCCCCATGTTAAGAATGGCTTTCTAAACTATAATGTTATTATTTCAGCCCGGTCGGTAAACTGCATAAGTACCTTTTTCTTTTAATTCATTTTCTTACTAATTCTCTGGATTTTCCTTATGGGTTATGGCAGTGCTCTTCAAACTTTTTTTGTCGCGACCCCTTTTTGGAAAAAAAATTTTTTCGTGACCCACCAAAATTTTTTATAAATAAAAAATAAGTTGAATATTATTTAAAAAAATTCCATAGTTATAATTTTGGCGACCCCTTTTCTATGGTTACGCGACTCCCCTGGGGGTCGCGACCCCCACTTTGAAGACCTCTGGGTTATGGTTACAACAAAAAATAACAGTTTGAATTATCTCCCCTTTGAACTGACTCGAATTTGCACAGTCATTATTGATTTTATCTTTTTTTTTTTTTTGCTCCCCAAGACATTAAAAAAAAAAAACTGTACTTTAACCTTCCTTGCAATTTTTCTTCTTCATAAACCTGAAGTATTAAATCTATTGCTCAATTATCAAACATTTTACGGGCCTTTTCATGGGTGACCTTTTTAGGGAGTGCGGGTCACACTGTACGTTATATTATAACGTTTTTTGTAAAGGGGGACACTTGTGGAGTACCACAGGAAAAAATTTGACAGTTTCAAAAAAGCCACATTGAACAAGTGATAATACATGTATTAGTAACATCCTATCTGACAGTTTCTTATGCAATATATGTGTCAGTGCAGTGCTATCATACTACCAAACTGATTTTTTGTAGTGTCCCAGCTGTTTGTGCATTAAAATTAGTTAAAATTTACACAGGTGTTCATGTGTTTTATTGTGCTTACTACCATATGCAAGAAAATTTTATTAGCTTTCATTTGGTACCACTTTCAATGCTATAGCATCAACCTCTGGAAAGCTACAATGAAAATAAGGACATAATATCCCAAATTTTGCAGCGTGTTTGAAAAACGTCAACAATAAAATTACATGGCTCTTGAGGCAGGCATAGCCAAGGTCCAAGATCACAATAACTGGTATATTTAGTTAATTTAGACCTTGGAGAATGGGAATAATATCAGTTTCCATATGTTTGAAGAAAAAGGTCAATTTTGAAGAGGTCTAGGGGACAGGCATGTTTGTCAAGGTTCTGTGAGTTCACTTTTTAAAAAAAATAAGATGACTATCGCTGAATGCCAAAAAAAGATTTCGATATTCTTTTATGTCGGCCATTTTTCTCTTGAAGCACAATCAGCACAACGGTATTTAATTGCTTCCTAATTGCAGCAATGTGTGACACAAGGTCGGAAGGTGCGGGGAAGAATCAAACCATCGCCTGTAAAGGATGAGCACTCTGGCCTAGCAAAAATAACCTGGGCAACCCCGTCGGCATTCTCTGGTCAGGGCGCCTTAGGCAGTAAGCCATAAACTTACTTCATTTCAAAGAGGGGAGGCAAGGCCTGGGAGGGTGCACCTCCTAGGACAACCCAGGATCGAATACCTCAGTCCGATAGATAAAAGGCCACCGAAATGGCCCAGTTCCTGCCGGACTGATTGTCGAGAACGGATCCTCGACTGGTATCACCTTACCCCATTCCGAAGTCCTCCATCAACCGAGAGACCGAACGGGCTGAGGTTTTGGTCTTGAACTGTTCAAGGCATTTTTGAAACTACCCTGCTTAATCTTCCTTGCATTTCTTCTTGCTTTTCATAAACCTGAAATACTAAAGCTATTGTTCAATTATTAAACATTTTACAGATTTTTTCATGGGTGGTAACTTTGGGACGAATCACCTTGTATATGTAACGAGATATATTACATTCAGTTCAGTTTGAATAACCCGGCTTAAAATAATTTAACACGGCTCAAAATAACTGCCTGTTTGGCGTCTTCAGAAAAAATAACATTACTCGTATGAGGTGGTACATACTACTACAGGGAGACCAATATTTTTTTTACTATTGTTCTTTTAAAACTGAAGTGGAATAAAGGTATATGCTGAGAAGAGGATATCCAAAAGAAATTAATGAAAAGAAACCATTACGAAAATACATACAGAAAGTAAACTTGAATCTTTATTAATAACTTTATGATTTTTTTTTATATCCCTACCTTTTTGAAATTATGTAAAACAATAAAATGAAAAGAAAGGAAAAGAAAGAAATAATGAAAAAATATTATTATTATCTATTTTCATCAATTGTTGACATCGTACAAAGAAATAAATCTGTTTTGAATTAGTGTTGAAATCATTGTATAATTTCTAGATGAAAATAAAAATAAAACCAATTATTATCTTACGCAAGATGGCGACGTTAACCCGCTATTCATGAATATTGCACTTCTCCTTGCATCCATGAAAATACAGCCATCATAGTAAGTACGTTTTAGAAAAAAAGTATTTACCTAGTAATGTGGTATACAATTGAATTTAAGAATTATATAGATTAATATCCTATTTAAAAATATAATTGTTTATCTGAAGTTGAACACACATAGAGAAATGAAGGAATTTCTTTTTATCAGTGTCACAAGCGGCTGGTTTTGTTTAGATCATAAACGAAACATGGCCCATGTCTAATAAACTTCCTAACCGACCTAATTATTATCAGAAAGAAACTTAACTGAATTTAATTATATTCAGGTTAATAAAATAGTGAGAAGAAAAAAAAAAGAAAAAAAAAGCTAGTTGGAATCAACTATCGATTTTTCAGATACATTGCTATTTAGGTCTGACTTTGAAAGTCCGACCGATTTAATTTTATATGTTAGATAAATTTGTCACTTTCTTTTTCTTTTCTTTTTTTTCTTTTTCAAGGGTTTTGGTTAATCTGGGCTGGCGTCTTCTTTGTACTTGCGACCTGTTCTTACCTGTGTTGGCGCCAAAAAACAGAACAGAATTTATTGACTCGCCAACAAACCAGCCCGGCGATTTCAGTGTCTCAATCCAATCCAAGTTCGTCGTCTAGTGGTGGAGGAATGCCACCTCCCCCACCGTATCAGAATTATCAGACGTACGATATTCCAGGGCAACCACCGGTAGTGATGCCTGTTCCTCCTGCATATGAAGAAGTAAGTCACCATCTTTGTCTTACAATACATACATGTATGCTGTTTAATGAAACGTTCCTAAAGTAGACATTGTATTTAACCGGAAGTTCCGCTTTTTTATATGTACAGGGTTGTCCAAAATTTTAGTTACTCCCCCCAAAAAAGTAAGAGCCATCAAGGGACAAGCAATACAAAACACAAGTCCGGGATTCCCTTTAAGAACAATAAAATAAAATAAGATCACTAGAACAATAAAAGAACAAGTAATATGGTAATATAACATAAAAATCCACGGTTAAAGAGTAGTTTAGAGGGTGCTTGTGCTGATGAGCAGCCGTACGAAAAAAATATTTTTTCATAAAAACAATATCATATACTTATTCAGCGTTATATTTTTACTCACTGTACAAAAAAGTAGAAAAAATTATCCACTAGAACTTTAATTACAAGTATTTTTCCATTCTTCGTATCATAACAGCGATTCGTTCAGTAAGCGTCCATCTTTTTTCTGAAAAATAATTCAAGGGCAGATAATTCGCAAGGGAGATAATCATGCAATTAAAAAAAAATAACTACATATATATTAAAATTTAATTTATTCCAATAAAACATTTCGTTATAATGCAATAAATTAATTTAATTTCGTTTATTGACTTTCATTTTGTTTTATAATCTTATAAAGCATGGCATCCCAAAGAACGAATTTAGGAACATTTTAACAAATAACACATCCATTCTGGCGGTTTCGGGTTGCAGTGTTCGCCTCCCTGTAATGGAAGCATTGTTTATACGCATTAATAAACCAAACATCAACCATATATATATATATATATATATATATATATATATATATATATATAGTGTCATGGATTCGTCCAAACACTTTAAAATGCAGCAACATTTTTGTAAGTAACGGATAAATTTGATTAGACAGACGAACAGCACAGGTAAAGACAATTTTTTTTTTTTTTTTTTTTGTCTTAAATAACTAATATAAGTTAGCAAAACATTTATATGGAACAAAACGTAGATTTAGTATAAGGAACGTTTATGTTTTGTCTTTTAAGGGAGGTGGGGTCTGATCAACTTTGCTGGGAAGCCATGAAATTAAATACTGTCTTGTTTTTAAATTCCCGAAACAGTTTTTCATGGTAAACAACTGATGATCCCTTAAAATAGTGTTAGAAATAAACAAATATAATAACTGTAAAAAATAAATTGACTTACATGAGTGATTTTCCACTGGAAGACTTGGGACTATAAGTTTGTTTGTTTTTTTTGTTTTTTTAATATAGTTTTAATGATTGAGAAACTTCCGAGACTATATATATATATATATATACATTTAAAAAAACTAAACATACTCTCATAACAATGAATACAGTTTCCTAATATTTTCAAGACCTAGACAATACAAAAACATCCCCTGCTACACAAACAATATTGCCAAAACATGACACCGCTCAATTCATTGAACCGTATGAATGCTATTCAAATCTAAACCCTGCTCATCATCATGTAAAGATGTCGAACATTAGGCAATTCATGACTCAATTAAAACAACAGCTTATTTCCATTTCAAATGACTTATCTTTTGAACCGTGTTGACCATTGAAAGACTAATGAATAACATTCAATTTTGATAATGATCAGAGAATGGTTGAACGCACTTGAGTTTCTTTGAAATAGATTCTTGTCAGTACAAGAAAATTCAAATGACAACCATTATGTGTTAACACAAGAAAAACTGGTACCAATATATATATATATATATATATATATATATATATATATATATATATATATATATATATATATATATATAATGAATAGTGATAAATAAATCAAATGATTTAGAACATTATTTATTACAGTTTCAAGAATTCAAAGTTAACAATGATCTTGTATACGATCGTTACAGAGACGATTACGAATCATATTTAAATGTCTAATTATATATATATACATGATTCACAACCTGTCTCTTCCTCAGTGCCATATACTTAGGATACCAATAAAAAAAAAAACTTGAAAATTGCAGAACATTATAAAAATGGTAATATAGGGTTCAGGGCTGGGAGCAGGAGTACATATTCACTACCGGGCAACTCCAGTCGGTCTTCTAAATATATTAAAAAAATTACTGCAAAAATATGCTAATCAATAATGATTTTAAGTACTGTTTTACTAGTTCCTGAAGCATTTCCTCTATCTTACCGGCCTCCAATTGTATAAAGTAAAACAAAAATTAGTTGAAATCTCTCGATGGGGATCACAAAAAATGTGATCCCCCTATGAGGATTTATCGCATTAGTGATTGCTTGCATGGCTATCTTGCTCCCTTTTACTTTGCATATGCTTAGATATGCATGCACACGCATGCAAATACACATACACATATGCACATACGTAAATATGTATTCATGTCCATATATGCATACAATAGAATTGGTGGTTCTTTTGTAGATCAGTGACTCCTCTGTGAAATCTTGGCCATCTTTGGTTTAGAAACACAAATGAGCCATAATACTTGACATCGGCTTATAGACTTTAATTCTACTCAGAAATTACTTTTTATCTGCCAATTTAAATGCTTCAAAACTCATTTTAAACATTTTGACGGCCACAAAGATACCAATGGTAGTGCCATAAAATTTCTAACCTAATAAGTCCCGCACTGTCTACTAAGCTCCAGCCCCTGTCACATCGCTGCAGTGTTGCATCTCTGCGCTTGCTTTACAAGTACTTCCAGGGAATGTGCTTCTATGAACTTACTGCACTTGTATGCACCTCCAACATAAATACTCCTCACCCACCTGACTAGTAGCAAAATCCCACCCCTACACTGTAGAGTTTTCTTAATTCTAAATGAGATTTTCTACTTCGATAGCTTCTTTCCTTGGACTGTTTTCTTCTGGAATTCCCTTGGTTGACAGTGTGGCACCTATAAGATTGGAGACTCTTTTTTTGATCCTGTCTAATAGGGAGAGACTAGTGGTTGGTGCACCAGCTTAGATGTGGCAACAATACTTCATGCATGTGCGAATGGTGGCTTTGTAGAGATATAGGATACTGGCAGTTTTCTTACAAATATTTGTGCTTTATTTTTCTCCTGATCATAACCGTGAACGCTGATATGTCCACGAAGTAATTTTTGGCTCGAGTTAAAGTTTATCAGCCAAAGTCAAGTGTTTTATTTACCTTCATTCCAGAAGATTAAACACAAGGTCAGGTGTGGTTTTGAAAAGCCAGCACAAAAAATACCTGAGCAGCCCCGTCAGCATTCCCTAGCAGGGGCGCCCCCAGACAATTAGTAATAAATTAACCTCTTATCAAAGAAAAGTTAAAGCCTGGGAGGGTGGATCTCCTGAGTCTGAACTATACCTCAGCCCGACAGAGTAGGGCCAGAAGAAACCACAACGTCGGACTGATTGTCAAGCACGTATCCTAGACTTGGTATGAACCCACCTACTCAAGCTGTGCCAGGTGCTCATTTTTGTGCCCCTAAATCAACTTTATAATAATGAGACATTCGTGTGCTCTTTAACAAATACTGAAGCTGGGATGCAAAAATATTTTTAAGCAATAAAAACATGTGATCAAAACTAGAGATATATAGCTGAAACGATTTAAATTATGTAATTTTATCAACTCCCACATTTGTTCAGATTTTGAGAAACTCTATAATTTTGAGACATGTGATGAAAACCTACATCAGCAAGTCAAGTCCTCGGTCACTGAAGTCTAATTTCCCCAAAAGGGCACTCTGGATTGGGACAAAAATGAAAATTGTCTCAGTCTAGAAGGATTTCTCCTTCAGTGACTGAGGACAAAATATGCTTTGCTTCTAGCCAAAAGGCCAATTTTGGCTGGAGTCATTTCTCTTTAAAAAATAAATATATTACGAGTTATCTGCCCATGAAAATGTTTAAGAATTATCTCCCTTCAATATATATTTTTTTTTTTTTACAGAATTATTTTCCTTGAATATTTCTTAGAAATGTATCTCTTTTGAATTGTTAAAGAACTATCTCCCGTTAATATATCAAAGAATTATCTCCCTTGACTATTTTTGAAGAATTATCTCCCTTGGAAGTAAAAACGAGTATTTATCTTGAAAATATTTTGCTTTGCTTGCTGCTTTTCATTTGCTGACCAATAAATGCTTGAAATATCTTTTCTCGTTTCAGAAACCTCCTGATTACACACCCTGAGGTTTTATACCACTGCTTAACAGAGGAAATAAAAGGAACGATCTAACAGTGTGTGATTAAAGGAAAAAACAAAACATTTCAACAATACTAAAACCGTTTTATATTAAAATAATTATAACTAAAAAACAAATCGCCATTAAGCCATGACAAAGTTAACTCCCTTTGCCTACAGATATAATATTCTATATAAATAAGTCGCTGATGACTAGTAGCTAAATGTTTACAGGGTCCGCCATAAGTAATTATATCATTTTATTTCAACATAATAAATGTAACATGGAAGAAATATGTAACTGCAATATGGAAACTAACAATGGGTAGACTGAAGTTTTTGTAACATTAAACATGGCGTTTATTCAAACGTTTATTAAAGCTCCGCCTGCTCTCCATAGAGCTCAATCACTTTGCTAATCTGCCAGGGACATAGTGGCATACTTTGACACACAACGTCAACAGCACTTGAGCAATGTTAGCTCAGATTTGTTCCTTAAGTTCAATGATGCTATAAAACATATATGATATCCGCTTTCGAATGACACATGTAATAGAAGAAATGCTTAAGTATCAACAAAGTTACAAACAAAACAAAATATATACTGACCTATGGCGGGCTCTGTATTTATATTAACGAGTCCTGTAGCCGCTTTATAAGGTGCAAACATTGGCATCAGCGCATATCAACGAAAAAAAAAAATGCCAAAGCGTTGTAGAAGTTTGTAGGCAAAGGGAGTTAACTCTGCCATGTCTTATTAGTGACATTCTCTTTCCATTTTTACCTGTGACCTTTTCTAACAACAATAAATAGTGTCCCAAAAATATTAAAAACGTGTATAAACATAATGCGTAATGTGGCTTCATTCATATAAAAGTTTGTAAAAGCTGTGGTGATGATTCTGCCTTATACGGGTTCTTTAGTGAAATCTGTCTCATTGTCTGTAGTTTGGGGCTATCAAATACGTGATATTGCTGTTGATTCCAGTTGGGGAATTAGGATTACGAATGAACGTCTTCCTGACTGCTAATAAAATTAGCTAAAGTTCGTAATATCTTCTTAACTGATGATATTGACTGAAGTTAATAATCTCTTATGTTGACATATACGTATCTATCTATCTATCTATCTATCTATCTATCTATCTATCTATCTATCTATCTATCTATCTATCTATTATTTTCCTACAATGTGAGTTAATCAACGTTTGTTTTCCTAAGGCTTTTACCCTATATACTTTAATAAGAAGAAATACATACTAAAATATACCATAGTTCTGAGATTGAGTTATGTTTGAAAAAAAAAAAATGTTTTTATTGTTCCAATTAGCCGTAATTTATAATTAACTGAACAATATCTATGTATTTAGCTATCTATGCATTTCTCTCACCCCTCCCACTCGATGTTAATTTAACCACTCTCTAATGTCTCTGTGAGCATTTAGAGAAAGAGTGACTCTGTTTTTCAGTATCGTCAACTAATTTACATACATGTGTCTGTACACACCATAGACACGTATGTGAATTAGATGGCAAAATAATAAGTCTCTTTACCTCTGTATAAGAATGATAAAGAATAATAACACTTCTATGTAATAATAATAATAATAATAATAATAATAATAATAATAATAATAATATGTACTAAATTGGAACGATACATAGAAGATTAGCATGGCCCCATGCGCAAAGATGACATGTAAATTCGTGAAACATTCCATATTTTTAGGGGTCAAGAAAAATGGAAAGATCAAAAGGGGGAAAGCGCTAATCAGACCTCCACTGGAACGGCGCGGATAATACTGAGATCTTGGAAAGGCTTATTGCCACCCAAATCTCAGATGACCAATGGTCGTTGCCAGCGAAAAATAAATGGTAAGCGGCTGTTGCGATAATGCAAAATCATTTGCAATGATTATCGAAAGCGGCAGAGAGTACTAGAAATCTGGGGAGACTTGTTGTCACTCAGACTCTAGGGAACAGAGAGCAATCACTGATGACGACCGGTGTGAGAACTCCCAGTGAGTTGCAATAATGATAATATAGAAGTGAAGAGAAATATTATTCTTAGTTATGTGAGAAAAATGTGTTAACAAATATGTGAGAGGTTATTAGTTTTCGAAAGAAATAAAAGTAGAATGAATAGTGGTAGCGGTTGTGGCCCCACGTGTATGTCACGGGTATGTCTTGGCCTTGATAAGTGATGACCCAATAGTATTAAGAAAAAGAATTTAAAGATATGTATGTATGCGTGGGTGCATGTGTGTGTGTGCATGCATGTGTGTATGTGCATTTCTCGGCTAAAAATGATTAAGTTCTTCACATTTGAAATATAAAAATTAGCCTTATAGAAAACATAAACGCATATAAATTATAGGTGTTCATGTAATACTTAATATTTCGAACAGTCCTCTGTCCTTTTTCAAAAATGGATAAGGCTATTTTTTTTTTTACTTTTTTAATTAGTAAAAATCCATTATAGTTAAAACCAAGTAACACATGTCAAATTACCTAGATTTGTATAAATTTACTTTATGGTTCGACTTAATAGTGAGATAGTTTGAACTAAATAAACAAAAGCAGACCATACTTACACACAGACCGGTATCTTCTTGGCCTTTGGGGCTTGATGACGCCGGTCTGTGGGTCTGTCCTGTGCAGTTCTAGGAGGTCCACCCTCCCAGGCTTTGCCTTCTCACCCTTTGAGAAGGGGGTTATTTTATTGCTAATCGCCTGAGGCGCCCCTACCAGGGAATGCCGAAGGAGCTACACAAGCATTTTTTGTAGGTCAGAGTGCTCAAATTCTCGGGCGCTGGCTTTTCAAATCCCACTTTCCGACCTTGTGTCACATCTTACCGCTGTAACTTACACCATCTCTGTTGCCGAAATAGCTTGTATCTCAGTCTGGTGTGTAACTAAAAGAAAATCGCTTTTTATTTTCTGTGTCTTAAATTGCAGAGTTCGAATGCAAAATGCGATAAACACTATTTTCTAAATTACGAAGCTATCGCTACAGATCATGTTTTAAATAATATGATACCGTCATTATTTTTGTTTTGCTTCCAATTAAAATATACTTTTAGTTGAAGTCTACATTTAATATAATCGTCCTTTGACTGTTTAATGTCTTTAAACAAATTGGATTTATCGCATTTTGCATTCAAACTCTTCAATTGTTAATTTAACAAAAACTTTAAGTGTCAATCAATGTTACTAAGTCAGTTTTAATTATTTTATCATAATAATAAGCAGTTTACTGAAAATAATAATTTATATTTGTTTCTGTTCCAATTTAAAGTACAAGAATATTTTTCCAGATGAATTGGTATGTAGAATAGGAAGTTAAGCGACGTTGAGCCTGGCCAGTACTAAATGGGTGACCATTTGGAAATACCAGGTGCTGTATGTGGCCTGGAGAGGACATGTGCTCCACTGGAAAGTTATGACAGATAAAATATGTTACGTTATGAGATATGGATGGATGGATGGAATACTTACTAATAGGTCACTGCTTATCAAGGCTCGGAGCCATTCGAGGATAAGGGTTAAAGAGACTGTAGGTTGGATGTTGTGTGCCACTGCGCAAGGATTTGAAACAACCGTGAAATGGGCAGAAGATTTCTGAAGAGGAATTTATACTCCAAGAGGAAGCAGCTTCGTGGTATTTTGTTCCACCAGCAGGGGTACCTGGCGTTGCCCAGGACTCTTCCCCCCCCCCCCCGGTTGCCCCCTTCACCGCTCCCTTCTATCCGTTGCCCGGAGCAAAAGTTGTCTCTTTCCCCGGCTCTCCACCGCCCCTTCTCCCCGGTCGCCTCTAACCTCTCCCACTGTCTTCTCGCCCCTCACCTCCCTCCGTATCAAATAAAATACTCCATGCCTTCTTATGGTGAAAATAATTGTCAGCTTAATATCCTTTAAATAAATAAATCTCAGGCGATCGGGCGATCCCATCTTCTTAAAAAGGGGTGTCAGAGCGTGACACAGGTAGGTAAGTAAGTAGGTAAGTCGACGCTCGCGTATTAATATTTTGTTTACATTATACTTGAAGACAACCATGTTGTAGTCGGCTGGGAAGCAGCTTCGTGGTATTTTGTTCCATGGATGGGGGATGCTCTAGGAAAGAATTTGTTCTTGGAATTTTATAGCACTCATCACAAACAGAAACCATAGCTCTAACCATTGGACTTGGTACTGGAATCAATGTAATAACACTATTGCAGATTTGATAGCTCGAAACTATTAATAAAAATCTCTATTCATAAAGGATACAGGCATGCAATGATCATTTCCACAACAAACTCTTATACATTAAAATTCACATTTACGTAAACTGATGAAGATATACACACAAAAGATCAAGATTTTTAATTATTTTTTGCTGTCTTTAAACAAAAATATTTAAAATCTTTAAAAAGTCTAAAAAATATTTTATGCGTTCTATGTTTTATTGTTATCATTCTATTTTTTAAATTTTTATATAATTATAAATGCCAAATGCCGTAACATATTGGAAGTAAGCTCCCTATTTATGATTCGTAATTTTTTAGATAAGGATGGATAATTTCTATTCTTTGGATTATTTGGACTAGTGTTTTCATCTTGGCTGTTATTTTCACAACGTTTCGGCCGATGTAAGTTTACGACCTTTTTCAAGTTGGGAATCTGTAGTTCAACATAAAGATTTCCAAGCTGGAAAAGATGCACATGAAGAAGGCCGGAGATTAAATCAGTCAAAACGTTGTGACAGTAAGAACCAAAATGAGAATAGCTGCCCGAATGATACAAATAAGACTAAGCTCCCTATTAATTTTTTCCTCTTTCTTTAAAATTAAAAAAAAAAATTTTTTTTTTTAACATAGTTCACCCCGAACAAGGCAGGCCGCCACTGTAGACGTAAGGGGCTACTGAGATAAAAAGGGTGATGTTTTTTTGTTTTTTTTTGGGGGGGGGGGGTCAACCTAATTTAGGAGCTGCGCAGCGAGATGTCTGTTTACATTAGTGTTAAATTTCTGCATGTCAGTAACGTCAGGAAAGCAAGAAGCAGGGAGGGAGTTCCAGCACAAGGAAAGAAGCATCAGTGTATGGATGGGATTTGGCAGATTGTCGGGTTGGTCTAGTGAATTTACACCGTGGGGGTACCAGAGCAGCAAGCTCATCAGAGCACAATCCATTGAAGTACTTGTAAAACAGGCACAAGGAAGCAACATTGCGGCGATGGGACAAGGGCTGGAGCTTGGTGGATAGTGAAGGGCCTATCAAGTTGGCAACTCTTTTTTGGATCTTGTCTAAGAGGGAGAGACTAGCGGATGATGCCCCAGCCCAGATGGTTCAACAATACTCCATGCATGGGTGGATGGTGGCTTTGTAGAGATATAGGATAATGTCAGGTGTGAGAAGTTTACTGGCACGGTAGAGGGAGCCCACCTTCTTTGCAGCAACCCTGGCAATGTTTTCAAAGTATTTATTTCAATTCATGTTAACATTTTTTAATTTATTCGGTTAATGGTGATATATGGAAGATAGTTGAAGTGTTTTGGCCTTTTGGCCAAGATCAAAGTGTAGTATCTGTTCCGATGGATACTGCACCCTATAGACCCATGTCGTCTTGGCCTTCGGGTCTTGATTCCGCCGGTTTGTAGGTTTGTCCTGCGCAGTTCTAGGAGGTCCACCCTCCCAGGCTTTGCCTCCCCTCTTTAGGGAGGAGTAAGTTTATTGCTTACTGCCTGAGGCGCCTACACCGGGGAATGCCGACGGGGCTGCCCAGGCATTTTTTGTAGGCCAGAGTGCTCAAATTCTCGGGCGATGGATTTTCAAATCCCACTTTCCGACCTTGTGTCATATCTTACCGCTGTGGAAGGTAGATATTTATCTACCTTCCACAGCGGTAAGATATGACTTGAAGTGTTTTGTAAGTGATTTTGGGGGCTTTAACAATCACACCACCATTAAAAAAAGCATCTTATTATTAATTTTTTTTTTTTTCTTTGCATAGTCCAATATTTCAGGTTGGGTTAAGGTTAGGGTTATTATTAATACTTTCTTTTTTTTGCATAGTCCAATATTTCAGGTTGGGTTAAGGTTAGGGTTATTATTAATATTTTTTTTTTTTTGCATAGTCCAATATTTCAGGTTGGGTTAGGGTTAGGGTTATTATTATTATATTTTTTTTTGCATAGTCCAATATTTCAGGTTGGGTTAAGGTTAGGGTTATTATTAATATTTTTTTTTTTTTTTGCATAGTCCAATATTTCAGGTTGGGTTACGGTTAGGGTTATTATTAATATTTTTTTTTTTTTTTGCATAGTCCAATATTTCAGGTTGGGTTACGGTTAGGGTTATTATTAATATTTTTTTTTTTTTTGCATAGTCCAATATTTCAGGTTGGGTTACGGTTAGGGTTATTATTAATATTTTTTTTTTTTTTGCATAGTCCAATATTTCAGGTTGGGTTACGGTTAGGGTTATTATTAATATTTTTTTTTTTTTTGCATAGTCCAATATTTCAGGTTGGGTTACGGTTAGGGTTATTATTAATATTTTTTTTTTTTTTGCATAGTCCAATATTTGAAGTTGGGGTTTTAAAGTCTTACAATCTCGATGCATTTTGATGACAAACAAGTAATTTTTGTGTGTGTATGTGAGGAGGGGGTAGTTATTACAACACAAATTTGACATGTACTGCCACCTTGCTTTCCTCTGTATTAGACTGCGGTCACCAAACATCGAAAGTGAAGCACATGAAGCATCCAAATGTTAAAATAGATGTAACAAAATGAGGTGGGGTGGACAGATAGTTTAGGATAAAACACAGAAGAAGACTCGAAACCTTCAAAAATTATAATAAACAAATAATATTGAAACGCAGTTGTTTGGGAAATTTGCAAAACGCAATATTGCATGACGATTTTTTTTATGACGTCAGTCAACGGACAATGGACAATAGAAATCTGATACTCAGATAGCTCTACTATGTGGGTCAAGTAATTTATCAGAAATTTGATAAACAAAATGATATAAGAAAAAATATTGTATCGAAATTGAGACAAAGAAACACTGGCGTAGGTCTGATGTATACAAGTTGTTTTTAAAATACGGACAGAGCAGTGGAGAGATAGAGACGTTAATGACAAGAGATCGGATAGATACTGTGACATATAAGTTTGCGAAGAAGAGCCGGGAGATGCAGAGGGACACAAATGCAGACATACGTGGCTGTTATGGTTGATTGCCGGTTGAAAGTATTGGATGAATCGTCAGCCAAAAAAAAATCGACCAATCGATTGATCAAATTTATTGACAAATAATAGAAAAGTGCAACAAGCCATGTACAAAGACAGAAGATATTGCATCTATACCGTCTAAATGTTTGTCTAAGGCGACTTCACCCTGGATATAGTAGTCACTACCTCCTCTGGCAGACTTTTCCAGGGAGCAGAAACATGGACAGAGAATGCCGCCTTTCTTCTGTTGAGACGAAAGCGACGCTGATACTTTAAAAGTGAAAGTTAAAAAAAGAAGAAAAAAAGGCACACACACGAAAAAATCAAAAGTCTAACTCTCAAATTATATTAACAATTCTCCAAAACATGACGACGTCAACTTTTTAAAAAAATCCGATTCTTGTCAATCGGGTAACCCGACACAAAACGTCAATTCAATTTCTTTCTCCCTTTCTTGCTCAACACTCGGTGTATCATAATGTTATCATCACACACGGGGAAGAAAGTTTCTATTTTTTTTATTTCAACAAGAATTCGCCCATGCAAAACAATGGTCATTTGCATAAGTGAACTCTTGTCCTCGCACAGAAATAACAAGATTCTATCTTGTTATCGGAATGCTCTGGGTTCAATCCCTGATGAATGACACACGGCGTGACACTCACTATTTTACTTTGTGGACTCGCATGATGGCTGCTAAAGATATTTCCTCTGTGGGTGACAGTGGAGACCACGACTAGGTGTTGGGGTGAAAAACCTCTCTAAAGGCAGATTTAAATCCACATTGATTATGATGTGTGTCAGAATCAGGTCCCCTCTCATTCTTTGATGCTCAAGTGAGGACAGATTTAGTCTTTGAAGCCGTTATTTCTAGGTAAGCGTAGAGAATCCTGGTTTCTAATCATTTAACATTCTCTCGGTGAAAATAGGGGATAGGGATTTGTTGCTCGGGTGGCATACTCAAGAATGGGCCATACCAGGTTTATGTTTAGGGGACGGCAAGCATCTGCTGTTCGGCTTAGAAAAGACCCCTGGATCAAGTAAAAAATACGCCTGGCTTTGTTCGCCATTTTATAAACAATAAGTAAACGTTAGGGAGATTTTGTTTTACAATCAACAACAAAAAAAATGTTCATATTTGTTTTCTCCATATCTCGGTATCAGCAATAATAGAGAAACAATCAAAGGGAAGTTACTCGTCATGCACTAAAAGCTACAGTGTTCATTTAGAAATCTGAGTTATCGTTCTTTTACGATTATAAAAATCGTGGGCGATTATCTCGGCCTTTTGGCCGAGATCAAAGTGTAGTATCTGTTCCGATGGATACTGCACTCCATAAACCGGTATCGTTTTGGTCTTTTGGGGCTTGATTTCCACCGGTCTATGGGTTTGTCCTGTGCAGTTCTAGGAGGTCCACCCTCCCAGGCTTTGCCTCCCCTCTTTGGGGAAGAGTAAGTTTATTGCTTACCGCCTGAGGCGCTCCTACCGGGGAATGCCGACGGGGCTGCCCAGGCATTTTTTTGTAGGCCAGAGTGCTAAAATTCTCGGGCGCTGGCTTTTCAAATCCCACTTTCCGACCATGTGTCACATCTTACCGCTGTGGGAGGTAGATAAATAAATTATAGTCTCTCACCATCAAGCTACATAGAGAACATTTTGTGCTTCAATGATCTAATATTGACGTAAGAAAGATGGCGGCACCTGTTGCTGTAAGTAACATTTTTTAATTAATAAAAAAAAATACAAAACTACTTGTTTTTGTTTGAATTTTTTTGGATGGGGAGTTATCATTATTTACAGTGTTTTTCTTTAGAGGGCACATCGGCGAAAACGCAGTAGAAATATAAATATCAACGTTAAGGAAAATAGTGTGAATAAACAGAATATACATGCTCGTTTGTTATCGAAATTCGTCAAGCCTCAAGGATTTATGACTATTAGTAGATCCACTGTAAAAATTGGATGATTAAAAAAAAAAAAAATGATGAGGGACATCTTTTTCTTTATGATGATGATGTGATTGTAAGGCAGTATTTAGAGTTGTTTGCATGATTTGTTTTATTTTTTGTTGTCAAATGTTTTTTTGATTTATATTATGGAAACTGCTTCAGACAAGGCATGAAGCCACTTGATGTAAGGAGCTAAAAAAATACTACTTCAAGGTAAAACAAATAAACTAGCCAACGATAAGTGTTAGATGGATAGATTCCAACCCAGAAAACAGCAATTCTTCCCCCGTTGTCAGAAACATCGCTCGTGGAATGTGAGGACTATTTTTTTTAACACTTTTAGCTGGACATACACACACACAGACAACTGCCTTTTTATATAATAGAAGATTTATTAGTAGTAAAGATACTCGTTATTGCATAGGCGGGAGAGTAGCATAAAATGAATGTCCAAGACATTGCGTTTTACACATACCTGTTTAAAATAAAACAGCGATTCAAACGAATAGATGCTTACTTTATTTTAGTGTCATTACGATTGATGTAAGTGCGTTATGACGTTTTGCAAAAGACAGTTATTTGTATCTGATTTTTGGCATCTGAAAATAGGCACAAATTTTTCCAATTCCGATACATAAAAAAAGTTATGATTTTTTTTCGATTCCCGATTCTGATTAATCGTCCCAACACTAATATGAATACTAGTGTGAACACTAACAGAGCGTAATTGTTTCTGTCATTTTCATGAGGATGTACACTCATAACATTATATTTACTTGAAATATCAGTTAAATCTTATTCTTAAAACGCTTAATTGATACATCAAATTGCATAAAATATTTCAAAAGCCTGTTTTAATAAATAACTCTGTTCTGTTATTGATTCTTGATTTTATTGTATCATTTTGCTCTGTATAATAAATAGTTGTATGTCTATAACACTGGATATAACAAAGTATGGGCAGGGGTAAAAATATCTTATTCAACGGTGATAGTTATTTTTTTATCGACATGAATAAAATACGTAATAACAATTTAAAAGGAGGCTATACCATTTTCAATAACAATTTAAAGGGAGGCTATAACATTTTCAATAACAATTTAAAGGGAGGCTATAGCATTTTCAATAACAATTTAAAGGGAGGCTATAACATTTTCAATAACAATTTAAAGGGAGGCTATAACATTTTACATAACAACTTAAAGGGAGGCTATAACATTTTACATAACAATTTAAAGGGAGGCTATAACATTTTCAATAACAATTTAAAGGGAGGCTATAGCATTTTCAATAACAATTTAAAGGGAGGCTATAACATTTTCAATAACAATTTAAAGGGAGGCTATAACATTTTACATAACAACTTAAAGGGAGGCTATAACATTTTACATAACAATTTAAAGGGAGGCTATAACATTTTCAATAACAATTTAAAGGGAGGCTATAGCATTTTCAATAACAATTTAAAGGGAGGCTATAGCATTTTCAATAACAATTTAAAGGGAGGCTATAACATTTTCAATAACAATTTAAAGGGAGGCTATAACATTTTACATAACAACTTAAAGGGAGGCTATAACATTTTACATAACAATTTAAAGGGAGGCTATAACATTTTCAATAACAATTTAAAGGGAGGCTATAGCATTTTCAATAACAATTTAAAGGGAGGCTATAACATTTTCAATAACAATTTAAAGGGAGGCTATAACATTTTCAATAACAATTAAAAGGGAGGCTATACCATTTTACATAACAATTTAAAAGGGGGCTATAACATTTTCAATAACAATTTAAAGGGAGGCTATAACATTTTCAATAACAATTTAAAGGGAGGCTATAGCATTTTCAATAACAATTTAAAGGGAGGCTATAACATTTTCAATAACAATTTAAAGGGAGGCTATAACATTTTCAATAACAATTTAAAGGGAGGCTATAACATTTTCAATAACAATTTAAAGGGAGGCTATACCATTTTACATAACAATTTAAAGGGAGGCTATAACATTTTCAATAACAATTTAAAGGGAGGCTATAACATTTTCAATAACAATTTAAAGGGAGGCTATAACATTTTCAGAAACAATTTAAAGGGAGGCTATAGCATTTTCAATAACAATTTAAAGGGAGGCTATAACATTTTCAATAACAATTTAAAGGGAGGCTATAACATTTTCAATAACAATTTAAAGGGAGGCTATAACATTTTCAATAACAATTTAAAGGGAGGCTTCAGCATTTTCAATAACAATTTAAAGGGAGGCTATAACATTTTCAATAACAATTTAAAGGGAGGCTATAACATTTTCAATAACAATTTAAAGGGAGACTATAACATTTTCAATAACAATTTAAAGGGAGGCTATAACATTTTCAATAACAATTTAAAGGGAGGCTATAACATTTTACATAACAATTTAAAGGGAGGCTATAACATTTTCAATAACAATTTAAAGGGAGGCTATAACATTTTCAATAACAATTTAAAGGGAGGCTATAACATTTTCAATAACAATTTAAAGGGAGGCTATAACATTTTCAATAACAATTTAAAGGGAGACTATAACATTTTCAATAACAATTTAAAGGGAGGCTATAACATTTTCAATAACAATTTAAAGGGAGGCTATAACATTTTACATAACAATTTAAAGGGAGGCTATAACATTTTCAATAACAATTTAAAGGGAGGCTATAACATTTTCAATAACAATTTCAAGGGAGACTATAACATTTTCAATAACAATTTAAAGGGAGGCTATAACATTTTCAATAACAATTTAAAGGGAGGCTATAACATTTTACATAACAATTTAAAGGGAGGCTATAACATTTTCAATAACAATTTAAAGGGAGGCTATAACATTTTCAATAACAATTTAAAAGGAGGCTATAACATTTTCAATAACAATTTAAAAGGAGGCTATAACATTTTCAATAACAATTTAAAGGGAGGCTATAACATTTTCAATAACAATTTAAAGGGAGGCTTCAGCATTTTCAATAACAATTTAAAGGGAGGCTATAACATTTTCAATAACAATTTAAAGGGAGGCTATAACATTTTCAATAACAATTTAAAGGGAGGCTATAACATTTTACATAACAATTTAAAGGGAGGCTATAACATTTTCAATAACAATTTAAAGGGAGGCTATAACATTTTCAATAACAATTTCAAGGGAGACTATAACATTTTCAATAACAATTTAAAGGGAGGCTATAACATTTTCAATAACAATTTAAAGGGAGGCTATAACATTTTCAATAACAATTTAAAGGGAGGCTATAACATTTTCAATAACAATTTAAAAGGAGGCTATAACATTTTCAATAACAATTTAAAAGGAGGCTATAACATTTTCAATAACAATTTAAAGGGAGGCTATACCATTTTACATAACAATTTAAAGGGAGGCTATAACATTTTCAATAACAATTTAAAGGGAGGCTATAGCATTTTCAATAACAATTTAAAGGGAGGCTATAACATTTTCAATAACAATTTAAAGGGAGGCTATAACATTTTCAATAACAATTTAAAGGGAGGCTATACCATTTTACATAACAATTTAAAGGGAGGCTATAACATTTTCAATAACAATTTAAAGGGAGGCTATAACATTTTCAATAACAATTTAAAGGGAGGCTATAGCATTTTCAATAAAAATTTAAAGGGAGGCTATAACATTTTCAATAACAATTTAAAGGGAGGCTATAACATTTTCAATAACAATTTAAAGGGAGGCTATAACATTTTCAATAACAATTTAAAGGGAGGCTATACCATTTTACATAACAATTTAAAGGGAGGCTATAACATTTTCAATAACAATTTAAAGGGAGGCTATAACATTTTCAATAACAATTTAAAGGGAGGCTATAACATTTTCAATAACAATTTAAAGGGAGGCTATAACATTTTCAATAACAATTTCAAGGGAGACTATAACATTTTCAATAACAATTTAAAGGGAGGCTATAACATTTTCAATAACAATTTAAAGGGAGGCTATAACATTTTCAATAACAATTTAAAGGGAGGCTATAACATTTTCAATAACAATTTAAAGGGAGGCTATAACATTTTACATAACAATTTAAAGGGAGGCTATAACATTTTCAATAACAATTTAAAGGGAGGCTATAACATTTTCAATAACAATTTAAAAGGAGGCTATAACATTTTCAATAACAATTTAAAAGGAGGCTATAACATTTTCAATAACAATTTAAAGGGAGGCTATAACATTTTCAATAACAATTTAAAGGGAGGCTTCAGCATTTTCAATAACAATTTAAAGGGAGGCTATAACATTTTCAATAACAATTTAAAGGGAGGCTATAACATTTTCAATAACAATTTAAAGGGAGGCTATAACATTTTACATAACAATTTAAAGGGAGGCTATAACATTTTCAATAACAATTTAAAGGGAGGCTATAACATTTTCAATAACAATTTCAAGGGAGACTATAACATTTTCAATAACAATTTAAAGGGAGGCTATAACATTTTCAATAACAATTTAAAGGGAGGCTATAACATTTTCAATAACAATTTAAAAGGAGGCTATAACATTTTCAATAACAATTTAAAGGGAGGCTATAACATTTTCAATAACAATTTAAAAGGAGGCTATAACATTTTCAATAACAATTTAAAAGGAGGCTATAACATTTTCAATAACAATTTAAAGGGAGGCTATAACATTTTCAATAACAATTTAAAAGGAGGCTATAACATTTTCAATAACAATTTAAAGGGAGGCTATACCATTTTACATAACAATTTAAAGGGAGGCTATAACATTTTCAATAACAATTTAAAGGGAGGCTATAACATTTTCAATAACAATTTAAAAGGAGGCTATAACATTTTCAATAACAATTTAAAGGGAGGCTATACCATTTTACATAACAATTTAAAGGGAGGCTATAACATTTTCAATAACAATTTAAAGGGAGGCTATAACATTTTCAATAACAATTTAAAGGGAGGCTATACCATTTTACATAACAATTTAAAGGGAGGCTATAACATTTTCAATAACAATTTAAAGGGAGGCTATAACATTTTCAATAACAATTTAAAGGGAGGCTATAACATTTTACATAACAATTTAAAGGGAGGCTATAACATTTTCAATAACAATTTAAAGGGAGGCTATAACATTTTCAATAACAATTTAAAAGGAGGCTATAACATTTTCAATAACAATTTAAAAGGAGGCTATAACATTTTCAATAACAATTTAAAGGGAGGCTATAACATTTTCAATAACAATTTAAAGGGAGGCTATAACATTTTCAATAACAATTTAAAGGGAGGCTATAACATTTTCAATAACAATTTAAAGGGAGACTATAACATTTTGAATAGTGATTTTTTTCTTCTTAGGCGGAATATTAAGTGTCAACTTTTAAAAATATTTTTTTTTTTTCAAACAAATTCAATTTATTTTGATTGTTATTTTTGTTTTAAAGTTCTATTCTCTGGGAAACACACACACGCACATCTATCGATGTTATCTTATATAAATAGTAATTTTGTCTGTCTGTCGGTCACAATTTTTTTAAACATAATAAATACATTGCGGAATTTGTCCCATTTAAAAAATATGAGAGATCTTAACTACTTTTAGAAATGAAGAATATTGCATTAAAAGTAAATAATAAATTTCAAACCAAAAAAAACGGATGCAATGACCGAAAATCGAAACCGAACACTTCAGATCGAGGTTCTACCAACTGACCTATTTGCACTTTCTTATAAAATGGAGTTTAAAATATTACCTTGACAAAATAATTATAGCATTGGCATGACGTCATATTTAATTTACTAAAATTAATGAGCCTTATAAATTTAAAATTCTTTGGATATTTATATATCCATGCTAACATCAAAATGGAGAGAATCATTATTTAATAATAACACCGAAATTTAATAATAACACTGAAATATCACATAAATAACATTCTTAAAATGCTTGATTGTACATCTAATTTGCATAAAATATTTTGAAACCTTGTTTTAATGAATAACATTTATTCAATAAATAACAACAAGCAATAGTTAATTAATAAAATGCTTGTTTTTCAAAACCAATATGCGAATATCAGGAAGTTCCATCAGATGTCCTGCTAGCTTGGCAGGCCGAGAGCAGGCGCAAGGCGTTTCCATGAACAGTAGCGATTGAGAAGTGCTCGTAAAACCAATAAATAACTGTATTCTTGTTAGAGCAATCTAACAAACCAGAATCCAGTTATTTCTCTTGAATCAAAAGAAAGAGTTATCGCCCTTGGATAAAAGAAGTCGTCTGTCATGACAGTTAAAAAAGTAGACAGAACGTCTCTCACGATCAAACAAGCATCTCGCGTTCATCGGTTTTCTACATTTTAATTTAATCGGTGTATTTGTTAAATAAATTGTTTAACGGTTCTACTTCGTCCTTCCTTCATTTTTGAGTTGAAATTAACCCGATAACAACGTGTAAACACCAGACGTAACAATTCTGTTATTCGTTTTGAAATTTATTATATCATTTTAATCTGTATAATAAATATGTTTACATGTATAGGGTGGGCAAAAATAAGGGTCCTATTTTTAAAAATTCATAACTTTTTTATTTATTGATTTAAAAAATTTTTTTTTTTAGAATAAGTAAAGGACCCCTTCCGAAGCAAGCATGGGCCGTATTAGCCCTAAGGAACGTACCCTCATTTAGAAAACATTATTTTTGCTTAAAAAACTCAAAACAGTGTAAAAAACAATACTTTAGTTTTTGTAAGTTTTAAGAAGTGTTTTTCGGCTAAAATTTGTTTTGTTTATTTCAAAAAATCTCGGAAGGGTCAGTCTACACACACATAAAGTTTGGTGAGTTTAACTTTTATTTTGTGGAAGTTATTCAAATTCAAGTTATTCAAATTTAAAGATAGGACCCTTATTTTGGCCCACCCTGTATAAAAAAACGTATATGCACCGGTAGTGTTCCCCCTAAAAAAAATTATTGCTGACTAAAAAAAATTCTTATAAATACTATTAAATAAGCATTATGTCGTATTGTTTCACAGTTTCTTCAGCAGCATGTGTAACATCTAACAGCTGTGTTTTGTCGACACGCAGTGGTAGTAAGCTCAATTAGTTGTGACGTCTCTCTCCTTCGTACTTTAGTAATGGAAGTAGAGCCATTCTTTCACTTTGTCTCTTTGTGTGTTGTTATGGTGGCTGTAATTGTTGAAACAATAAAAAACATCAACAATTATTTCATAAGTCAAGAAATGGAAACGAAAATGGCCAAAATGGGCCCTATCTACATTAAAATTGAGTAAACTATACCTTTCAGATGTAGGGTGAATTATTTTTTGATAATCTCTATATTCATAAAATTACAAGACAACTTCACGTGTGTGTGTATTTTACTCATGCCAATGTAACTTTGATAATTAAATATTGAATTATTAATTTTTATTTACTATTCATCGATTATTTATTGAAATAAGAATGCAATAGCGTGAAATAAAACGAGATTTGAAAAGTCCTATTTAAAAAATAAGTTAATTACGAAGTTAAATCCATCACAATGCATTTCCATTTCTTTATAAACAAATCAGCATTTTTATCTTTTTTTTATTAGTTGAAAAAAAAAGAATGGATTACTACGCGACCCTTCGAATTTGAAAGGAATTTGGAAGCATTTAAACTGTCGAATAGAAAATAATTTCTGGCTTTAAAATTCTTAGCAAATCCTCATGCATTAAAAGATTTAAAGTTTTCAAAGATATTTACATCGAATAATTTTATATATAAAGATTAAAACAATATTAGCTTTACAAAATTAGTTATAGTTTATAACAATGTGGTTCATAATAATTCAATACCCAAACGATGTCGAAATAATTAAACTTAAATTTCAAATTCCTATTTTCAAAAAATTAGTTTGGTTAAAAAAACAAAAAAACTTGCATAGTCAAAAGAAATAAAAAAGAAAAAAAAACAAAATCGACAGCAAAAAGGCTTCCGGGCAATGCCGGATAGTGACAGCTTTCTATAAATAAAATAATTTGATCTATCCAAACAATGATATGATTATCATTGTTTGGATAGATCAAATTATTTTATTTATAAACGGAAAATACATACATTCTTTTTCAGAATTTGACAAAAAAAATTGAATATTTGAAAATGTTCTGAATTTTTGAGAATTGAAAAATTATCATTTATATTGTTTATCTTCGGACTATTGTCCTCAAAATTGATATTTATTTCATTTCTACGACGTTGAGGACTGATATAAATATTTATTTGTTATCAAAATGCAGTGAGTATCCACTTCAAAATTGGTCTATTTAAGAAAAAAAAACAAAAAAAACATGGCGCCCTTTTCATAAAGAAAACAACAAAGAAAAACAGATTTTTTTATGCAACATTCTTCGTTGTTTGTCTTCAGATTATTTTTTTATGCTGAATTTGGACAAAACTTTCTAAAAAAAATTAAAACTCAATTCTTCAATGAAAAATACAGAAAAATATAGAACATCATTCTGGTAATTTTATTTGAAAAAAAAAAATCTTTTGCTGAAATAAAACCGAAATTGCTGAAAAAAAAACCAAAACAATTTCACTTCTTGCACAGATAGAACTGTTCTTTTACCATAGTTTGAAAATTTGGATTTTATTTTAAAGCGATAATGAAAACTGTTTTTTTTATTTTTAAATTTCGTTTTCATCATTAAAATTGTTTTTAATTTTACTTTCCAGAATTGTATTTTTATGAACAACAAACTTTCTTTGCATCTTTTTTAAAAAGCATTTGTTTTAAACGTACTAAAAAAAGTTTGACTTGTTTTATTTTTGGAAGAGGAACTGTCCAGTGAAAAGGAATTTCAAGAAAAAAGGAGAAATGAAGGATAAATAAATGAAATATAAATTAATTAAAGAAGAAATAATAGTAATAAAAAAAACCAGATGCGTATAAAATTAGAATATTTTATATTCCATTTTATTAGTTTTTATAGCGATGCACGTGTTGGGTCCTCATCTCCTACACGATCGCTGCCATAGTGAATCTGTTATTTTTTTGAGAACCCACAAGGGTCAGAAGTAAACAGGGAAACACAGTAATGAAAGAACAGCAATACATTTTCATTTACATACTATGGCTTCCGTTCAGTCTCAAGAAACAATGGATGCCCCCCTGCATGTAAGTGTGAAGCAAGGGTTGTGCAATCCCAACCGCATCTCTTCTGAGTTGGCACTCCCTGATTCAAGTAGCAAGGAGAAATCCAGGACGACTGGAAACAATGCCGAGATAAGCAATGAGCACATACAGCACCTGGTCACCCATTTAGTACTAGCCAAGCTCAACGTCGCTTAACTTTGGGTATCTAACGGAGACAGGTGTGTCAACGTAATTATGCCGTATATAATTATAACTCACTAAAACCCTTAATAACCCCATTTCCACAAAACTAAATAAACTAGGTATTAATGTAGCTCAAATAACTTCATACATATTTATACATAGATTTATTTTCTCACAGAGTAGGTTTGTAAAAGACAAACATACAAGGGATATAATGCAACCTGAAACATGAAAAAGGTTACATGTTAACAGATATAAATTTTATTGGTTATTACATGTAACTGTTTTGAAGACAATCAAAATAAACATGTATTGCCAGGGTAATAACACATTAGAGAATGCTGCGCTCTGTAAACACAAGTTATTTTGGTGATGTCTGGAAACTATTTCACACAAGAATACTGTGACTAGTGGTAAAGTGCCGTGCTGTCTGTGGAGTGCAGTCTAAACTGTCAGAGAAACGAGATCCGACAACACGACATCAGCGGCATGAAAACAATGTAAAAACTGTGATCCAGACAAATCGGTCTGCCAGCCTCAAGCCTCAATTTCGAATCTCGCACTACACATGTGCAAGGCTTTTTCGTACTTCAAAATTGAAGAGTCATTCTCACTCGTTGCTGTATAATCCAAGGGAGATAACGAGGAGATTGTTCAAGGGACATAACTCGAATATACTGAGCCAACAGGCGAAAAGGAAGAACACCTTTAAAAAAGCCGATGTTTATTCATTTGTTTTATTTTTTTTCTAATAATTAAATTTCAGTCGCTAACCATGAAAAAGTCAAAATACTATGGAACCTCTGGGTGATCGCACGCACAAAAGATACTTTTATAAGTGTTAGACATTTATTTACCTCCCCAGGAGGTTAGGCACAAGGCCAGTTTTATCTTACTCCCACAAGGTAAGATGTGACCCAAGGTCGGGTCGGGAAAGTGGGACTTGAAAAGCCAGCGCCCGAGAAGGTGAGCACTCTGGCCATTAGAAATTGCCTGGGCAGCCCCATCGGCATTCTCCGCTAGGGGCGCCTCAGGCAATAAGCAATAAACTTACTCCTCCCCAAAAAGGGGAGGCAAAGCCTAGGAGGGTGAACCTCCTAGAACTGCACAGGACAGACCCATAGACCGGTGGAAATCAAGCCCTGAAGGCCAAGACGATACCAGTTTATGGGGTGTAGTAAATATCGGAACAGATACTACACTTTGATTTTGGCCGAGAAAGTGTTAGACATGGTCTTACAAGATTTAAATAATTGAAAATAACAATATTATTAAATATTTAGAAGACAATATTACCAGATAAAAACAAAGCAAGACGAAAGTAGTATTAAGGATATAGTTCTACAAAATCAGATCAGTAACAATTGTAATTTCATGAAATACTTGGAAAACAGTAAGCAAATGGAGGTAAATGTAGTAACAAAACTAAATGATAATGACAATATTTTTCTCGGCCTTTTGGTCAAGATCAATGTGTAGTATCTGTTCCGATCGATGCTACACGCCATAGACCGGTACCGTCTTGGCCTTCGAGCTTTGATTCTGCCGGTCTGAGAGATTGTCCTGTGCAGTTATAGGAGGTCCATCCTCCCAGGCTTTGCCTTCTCACCCTTTGAGAAGGGATTAGTTTATTGCTAATCGTCTGAGGCGCCCCTACTAGGGAATGCCAACAGGTTGCCGAGGAATTTTTCGTAGGTCAGATCTCTCTTCTCTAGGATGCTGGCTTTTCGATCCCACTTTCTGACAATGTGTCACATCTTACCACTGTGGGAGGTAGATAAATACCAAGTGTAGTATCTGTTCTGTCCGAAGACAGTACAATAATATCGTGGGGGCTGCATTTGCGCCAGACGTCCATAGAATTGAAATGCGCAAACTCCTATAAGGGTTTTAGAAATAGACTCCCATCACCAGATATATTCGGAAACTAAATTGACCAGAGTACTTAGATAAATATGTTTCAATTTGAACAAATGTGGAACAATAATATTGTGAGGTCTGCGTTTATGCCAGACGTACACAGGGTGCATGGACGCAATATAGAACAAATGAAAGATACACATGTGAAATTTCCGCGGGTCCTGCTAGTCAAAAAAATACTGCTAGATCAACACGAAAGCATAAAAAGTAAACCTACGTGTGTAGTTATACGACTAGATATTAAATAATTCTAACTCTTCAGTCACAGAACAAAAAAGAAAGTGAGCTCCCTGAACAACATCTTACGGAAACTGATCAACTCCAAGTGGGGAGCCATAGCAGACACACTAAGATGTACTGCCTTAGTCCTGTGCTATTCCTCTGCAGAGTGTGCTCGTCCTGTTTGGGAGAGATCAACGCATGCCAAAAAACTGAACTCAGCATTGAGCGACACCTGCCGCTTGATCACTGGCTGTCTGAAGCCCACCAACTTGAACAACCTGCCGCTTGATCACTGGCTGTCTGAAGCCCACCAACTTGAACAACATGCCGCTTGATCACTGGCTGTCTGAAGCCCACCAACTTGAACAACATGCCGCTTGATCACTGGCTGTCTGAAGCTCACCAACTTGAACAACATGCCACTTGATCACTGGCTACCTGAAGCCCACCAACTTGAACAACATGTCGCTTGATCACTGGCTGTCTGAAGCCCACCAACTTGAACAACATGCCGCTTGATCACTGGCTGTCTGAAGCCCACCAACTTGAACAACATGCTTCTTCTCACTGGCATTGTCCCTGCAGATGTGAAACGGGAAGTTCTCAGCCAAGTAGAGATCACAAAGGCTATAAGTGGTGAATGCCATCTCCTTCATGGACGTGAACCAACAGTCCAACGACTGAAATCAAGGAGAAGCTTCCTCGGCCATATCGAACCCATAACTGTGCTGCCCTCGTCAAAATGATAATTATCATCTTGCCTAGACAGCCAGTTTACTCGGAGTCACACGGAGACAAAGGAAGCAACAAAAACAAACGAATTCCATTTAAGAAAAAAACCTTTATTCCATGTAAAACAAGTAAAAAATCTGAAATAAAAAATAAACAAAAAGGTAACTCACTACGATGAAGAAGAAGAAACAAGTATTCATAGATAAACGAAAGGAGAAAAGGAGAAGCAAGTAAATACAAGAGGACAGATGACTTAATTTAACTACTAGAGGGAGCGAGACGAAGATGGGCTTGCCATACTAGGGAGGTAGAAATATCAGAGGACAACGTCGTAGGAAACCTGAGTGACGCTGGGAATGAGTTGTAACATTGTTACAACGGGGAGACATTGTTAATGAAAAACATGAGAGGCATTGGCTTAGCAAGGAAAGGAGAGAATTAATTTACATACCAAAGTTATGTTAGCGGGGTGGAAGAATCGGCTCGTGCTAAGCATACGTGCATCTTGTTGAATGAATGCAGGAAAATGGCGGACGGTTGAAAAAACTGCCAAGGAGAACAAGTCTCGAGCAAATCACGCTGACGAGAGTGGGTGATAATTGTTATTAGACTAAATAAATCGAAAATGAAAGATTTAAGTAGGATAAGGGTAGTTAAAATCCGCATAGGAGAACGGAGAATAAAAAAGGAATGAAGAAAAAGAAAGAAGAAAGGAAACATGTCGTAGCGATAATAGAGACGTAAACATGAGAAAAAGCGGTGAAGGGATAAATCTGTCCCTGATGGAAAGAGGGGCTGGGTACGAAACATGACACTAACAACATCTCAGGAAAACCAGACTATAGCGGTGGACCAGACAACTAGAGAATGACCCCCTCCTACTGACAAGGGAATCTCCCATTCTGAGGTCCTCCCTTCCGGTTCAGAGGCATCCTGGCTCCAGTGGAAAACACCTGAGAATGGGGCGATTAAAAGTTGTTATGACTAGATGAGGCTACAAAACCGACCAAACTATCTGTGAATGTGAAGAAGAGGAGGATTATACCATGCAACATCGCCTTGTTTGCCCTTTACTGTAGAGTACAACGATAATGCAAAGGACTACGTAAAAAAGTGGGAATCTGTTGTATGACCACATGTTTCAAAGACACGCAAAGAAGAAGTCACAGAACTCATAGTAGATAAATAATCACATAAAACTTGCAAACGATTAAAAACCATTAAATAAAAATTCACAAAGAAACATAATGGATGAAGAAAGGTAAGTAAGTCACCTTCGACGTAACAATGGGTAGCTATGATAGAAGCGTAACAGGCAAGCCTGTAAAAATATACATAGTAACAACACGAGGCAAAATTATAAATGCAGACGACATAGACGTATACAGAGGCAACGACTTAATTATACTGAGAAATTTTAACCGACCAAATCAATTATCAAGAGCGTCAAACAATGCATGCTTAAACTTGAGTTGAGCACGGTTCTGAAGAAGAAAAGAGTTCCCGAAATATTATATCATACGGAGTTTCCACCAGATCATCTTGATACAGGTATTACATAACATTGTAACATTGTGTAGATAAACAGATATATGTGTGTTTGTGGAAAAAAAAAATATATGTATATATATATATATGTGTATGTATACATTGTATTAAGGGTGAAACTATTTCATTTGTTCCACCATTATGTCTTATTTGCTCCAACTTGTGTCTATCCGTCACACCTCTGCATTGTATTGCCTTCTAAGTATCACATTTCTTTATACTAATAAACAATGCTTCAAGAAAACTACATAAACCTCTTAAATAGGATTTGATATGGACATACAAATTAACCTAAGGAAAGTAAATATCTAAGACGAAACATTCAACCTCAAAAAAGAAACATACAAACTATTTTGAAAACAAGACGATAACCCATTCTACACACACACCTCCCCAAACTACTCATCTATTATACAAAGGTCAGTTGTGTGTGTGTGTGTGTGTGCCTGTATGTATGTATGTATGTATGTGTGTGTCCAGCTAAAAGTAGAAAACTACAAAACAAACACCCACAAAGTTGGTATATTATTGATCAGCGTTGCCGTAGTTGAATAACTTAGTTAACAAGACTAATAAAGGTCTAATTTGTACAGACACTTGATAGACACCCATATAGAATCCTGTGCTAGTCTCATTGTCTCTTTGAGAAATTTCTCAACCCCATAGAATAAATAACCTATTATACAAACATAAGTGTCGACCGAATAGCAGAGTTATACACAACATATGTATATAAATAAACTATTCTTATTCTCCTATATTTATCTCTCTCTCTCTCTCTCTCTCTCTCTCTCTCTAAATATACAGGGTGGGCCAAAATAAGGGTCCTATCTTTAAATTTGAATAACTTGAATTTGAATAACTTCCACAAAATAAAAGTTAAACTCACCAAACTTTATGTGTGTGTAGACTGACCCTTCCGAGATTTTCTGAAATAAACAAAACAAATTTTAGCCGAAAAACACTTCTTAAAACTTACAAAAACTAAAGTATTGTTTTTTACACTGTTTTGAGTTTTTTAAGCAAAAATAATGTTTTCTAAATGAGGGTACGTTCCTTAGGGCTAATACGGCTCATGCTTGCTTCGGAAGGGGTCCTTTACTTATTCTAAAAAAAAAAATTTAAAAAATCAATAAATAAAAAAGTTATGAATTTTTAAAAATAGGACCCTTATTTTTGCCCACCCTGTATAAAAATCTTTTTTAAATATTCATTCATTGGGGGTCAACTGGACCAAGTTTTCTTTTTTTTTGGGGGGGGGGGGGAGTCAGCTATTTCAAATGTTATCTATTATATAAAGGAGAGGTGATGACTTACATTATTATTATTTTCAATATTAATGTATTGAAAAGAGAGGAATGGGCTGGGCGGAGGTGAAAGAGGGGTAGGGCAGAGGGATGTGGAAAAATGGGAAAAGGGGAAAGAGAGAAAGATAGAGACGGATTGCGAGAGGTAGAGAGATACTTTGCAACCTCTTCTATTTTGTTTTTTATGGCCCCGGGCAACGTCGGGTAGCTCTGCCTGCTAGTATACAATAATGGAAAAATGGTTGAACGATTCTTCTGATTTGGAAACTACCTGACTCCTGCTGCAATCTTCTACGAATATGAGAGTCACATACTGCTGCCACATCTGGGGAGGTGCTGCTTAGAGCATTCTTTGTCGCCTTGACAGATTTCAAAATCGACTCCTTGATCTAGTAGAGGATGTCTTCTTCTGTTCCTTACAGGCCCGTTTTTCACAGAAGAGCTGTTGCTAGTCTCTCTCTCTCTCTACTTTATCGTTATATTCATGAAAGGTGCTCGACTGAGCTTCAATCGCCCTTTTTTAACTCCTCTTCTCTCCGTCACCGTCTTTTTCGCAATTACAAACGTTATTAAAATTAGATATATATTATATGCATTACCATTTAAAATATGAAATTTTAAATAAAATATAAAATATTTAAAACATAAAAATAAAAAAAATAAATTTTTTTAAATATGAATAAAATTAGATATGCAACTAAGATTTTTTTTATACAACAAATCAAATATTTCGGATGTCGATATCCGTCTTTCCTCAATGAAAATAAGAATCCGACATTGTTTATATATATATATATTGAGTATTTCTCTATGCCAACTGCTGCTATGTGTACTACCATCGCACGGTCTCGACAATACACTGCCTCCATGTTACAGTAATGGAGGGCGTCGCCGTTTGCGAGCTCGCTCCTAAACGGTTGGCATAGAGAAATCCGAAATATTTGATTTATTGTATAAAAAGATATACAAATTTTGGCATCTTATCGATTTCTTAAACAAAGTTGTATTTCATTTTAAAGAATGCCTTTTTAATATGTGAAAAAAAAAAATTTTATTATTAAAATTAGATATATACTATATGCATTAGCATAAAATTACCATTTTATGACCATTATTTTAAAAAAACAAAAAAACGCATCAACAAATACAATTGTGCTTTAAAAACCTCTTTTGAGTTTTTTTCGTTCGGAAGATTATACATGTACACATCTCAAACCATCCCACATCTAATCCCCCGATGAGTGTGTGTGTGTGTGAGCTATACAAAAGCCTAACTCCTCTCTCTGGTGGTTCAGACGAAAGAGAGCGATTCTCTGCTTACCTGCTTCCTGTGCTTGTGACGTCACAGCGAGAACATGTAGCTTTCTTTGAATTCCACTCTACCTAATTTTTAACCTTACGTGGAAATTTACCAAACTAATTATTTTCTTACACACCTTGCTTTAATATTGCTACACATCAAATAATCACTTAAAACACTGATAAGTCCTAATGAAGAAGAAACAAGCTTGTCTGTGGATATAAATATTAATTAGATAATAATTAAGTGATTAACACTGATGAATCAGATGATTCCCTGATATCTTTCTAGTTAGAATTCTTTTCTAGAAAGACATAGGGTATGTACAGAGGGGGGCCATGTGAAGGATGCCAAAAAGTTTCTGTGGAATGAACTGGATTCGAACTTGGCATACCCAGGTTGTCAGTCCGTGTCGTTAACCACTTAGCCACCGTCACCTGCCATATATATGGTGCGTGAAGGGGCTCGAGGGTCGTTCGTATAGTCTATTCTCTTAACTAGTTACACTCACCACAATACCATATTTGCTCCATGGGCTAAACTACTTAGAATATCCTCAGATGTTTTGCTGAATTTTATTTACAATAACATATACAGATAATGATGCGGAGTTGCATACTTACCAGACACCCAAAAATAAATTTAAAAAACAAACAAAATAAAATACTAAATGGGATCGGGTTAAAGTTAGGGTTAGTAAGGCCCTTCCAAACCTAACTAAGTATTAACTGCTCACTGTTTTCCGGGTTGCTTTAAAAGCTGAAAAAGAGCAAGTCAGCCTCTCAGTGGGAATGTGGACTAGTTGGGAAATAAAAGAAAAGCAGAATGGGGTTCTTGGAAATGAAAGGTGTCCTCTGAGATAAGTACATTTTTAGTTAGGGGCGGAGCTAAAATAAATCTGGAGATTGGCAATCTCGGAGGATCTTTAACATCAATAAAATAAAATCAGGGACAGGACTCAATCATTCAACTAACTAGACAGCGAACATGTACCCATACTTGGCTTCTCTTTACACATATAAACTAGCGGTGTATGTCCACTTTCTTCTAAACAGTGAAGGGTCTAATCTGGTTCTATCACATCTAATTTTAACTTTAAGTACAAAATCAGATCGTAATAAGAAGAGGATCCACCTTCACTCCTTATCTTTAAGCTTGAAGTCCACACTACCAGTCTAGCTACGGCTAGGATTGTGAGTGACACCACTCGTTTCTCCCTAGACCACAAAAGATCCATATTGTAAGTGACGAACGCCACATCCAAGCGTGCCAAATGCTTGGAAATAATGCGATCTGTCACCTCATTTACATACCTCCTGAAATAGTGGTCCTTTGTGAGTGGTAAGACACAAATATGAAGAAATAATTTGGATGAAAACGATTCTGTATAGATCAACAATAATAATTATTTATTATATGAATACAACTGAAAAAATTACTTTTAAATGAGGCCGTATTTAATTGTCTGTCGTTGAGCGAACATGCATTGAATATTTCCCATTTTCAGCTGGTACCAAATAAAGAAGTACTGAACCCTGCTTTCCAAAATACTGTTTTGATCAAGAGAGATAACTTAAGAGCAAAGAGTTACTTCCCTTTTAAATATTATTTTTCCTAGATGAAAATCTGTTCGATGTAACACCCCCCAAAACCCACATAGCTTGCTGCAGTTGAAGAAGGTATACTCTTCTGTTTCTTCTTCATCTTCCTCATGGCATGAACTAAAAGGTTTATCAACCATTTTAGCTTTGTAGATTCTGTCATTAGGAGTCGTGCATTCCGGACCAATCGCCAGGTCAGAGAGTACTCAGCATCGAATTGTTAGGGAAGCGTTGGAATCAGTGTATCAGTCTAGAAGGAGACTATGTTGATGAATAAAGTCGAGTTTTGCCGAAAAGTTATTGTTTTATTAGTTAGGCCTGGGACTTATAGAGTGACGTGTTATAAATCTAAAAGGACCCAATTAGGTTTGTAAGTAAATAATATATTAATTATGGGTAATAATATACAGTGAAAGTTTGATTAGTCACATTAATACCGGAGGTTTCAGAAGGTGTGGGAAATCTGTCCCGCTGTACTAGGAAAGTCACTACAGCTTCATCCCGAGACGACAATATCCCCGGCCTGGCGCCCAATTTCACTGAGAGCGGATATCCTCCTTCAACCATCCCATCTGCTCCCCAAGTAGATCCAAAGTGGTACCTACCACTAAATCCTAATACAATGTCTTCCTAGACCGTGCAAGATCTCTAGATCCTGTCAGCACTCTAAGCACGGCTCAGAAAGAACTGCGATTGACCTTGTTTACGATGGCATTCAACCAAGTAGCCAGAAGTATGGTTCAGAAAAGTGTTCTCAACCGCAGGACCCACGCAGACTCCTCTATCAAAGTTCGACTCAAGAATGACAGTTTCTCGGCATGTCTATGACTTGTCAAATCAGGCATCCACCCCTCGTTTGATCTGTCTACGGACTAGTAGCTTCCTGCCTTGCCACAAAAATGAGATGACATACTCTGATAAAAAATCCATATGATTTTTGTAAAGTATTAACCTTCAAATGGCACGTGTCAAAATTTGAGCCGAATCGGATTATTAGTTTACAAATTACAGTTATTTAAGTGAAGCTAATGTTGAAATTTTCAAAACAATGGAAAAATCTGAATTTCGTGTGTTGATAAAGGATTGCTTTCTGATTGAAAAAAATACTGTTCAAGTAAAGCAATGGCTTGATAAGTATTATTCGGAGTCGCTCCATCGGAAACAATGATTAAGAGGTCGCATGCTGACTTTAAATGCGTTCGTACAGACAGAAATGATTGCTGACCATTCAGATCGCCCAAATTCAACAGTTGTCCCAGAAAACATAAAAAAAAATCCACAAACTCGTTCTGGCTGATCCTAAATTGAAGTTGCGTGAGATAGCAGAGGAGTTGAATATATCAGAAGGCGAAGGTGTATTCACCATTTTGCATGAACATTTGTCGATGAGAAAGTTGTGTTCAAAAAACAACACTTTGACGACTCAGAGCGTTGTTTGCAACTGTTTCAATGCAACAAAAAAGGAGTTTTTGCATCAATATGTGAAATGGATGTAACATGGATAGACTTCTCACTCCAGAGTCAAATCAGCAGTCAGCTGAATGGACAGCAGCAGATGAAAGCTTTCCAAAGTGACCAAAGACACAAACATCAGAAGGTAAAGTTTTGGCTTCTGTATTTTGTTCATCGATTACCTTGAGAAAGGAAGAACCGTCAATATTGAATATTATATAGCATTATTGGTACACTATTGATGCGTTTGAAGGAAGAAATCGCCCAAAACGGCCAGAAATGAAGGAGAAAATAATGCTCTTTCATCAAGACAATGCCCTGTGTCACAAGTTAATTGCAACGGTAGCAACAGTACATGAATCGCACTTCAAATTGTTTCCGCACCCACCCTATTCTCCAGACCTCGCCCCAAGCGACTACTGGCTGTTTACAGACCTAAAAAAAAAATGCTCCTGGAAAGAGATTTGGCTCCAATGAAGAATTGATATCCGAAACTGAGTCATATTTTTTATTCCAAAGACAAATCGTTCTACAAAAAAGCATCGAATTGTTAAAGAAGTGTTGGAATCAGTGTATCAGTCTAGAAGGAGACTATGTTGATGAATAAAGTCGAGTTTTGCCGAAAAGTTGTTGTTTTATTAGTTAGGCCTGGGACTTATAGAGTGACGTGTTATAAATCTAAAAGGACCCAATTACGTTTGTAAGTAAATAATATATTAATTATGGGTAATACTTTACAGTGAAAGTTCGATTAGTCACATTAATACCGGAGGTTTCAGAAGGTGTGGGAAACTCTGTCCTGCTGTGCTAGGAAAGTCACTACAGCTTCATCCCGAGACGACAATCTAATGACGAATTATGGGAAATATATGAATATATATGTAAAACTTTAAATGAGAAATGAGCGATTAACTAGATGACACTCAGTCCTTCATCCTGGCGAAATCCGAAGATCTTTATACGTCATAACTGATATCTTTTATTGTGCATACCATGGACTTAAGCCCCGACTGTATGATGCTTATTATTGCAAGGGATAAGGGTTAAGTGCCCTTTGGCTCCCTTTTAGACCCTGTCTTTCTCCTTGACCCCCTTCTCCTTAGCCGTAAAATAAACATCTTTCAAAATATATTGAAAGCACCTCATTTATCTTTGTCTTTTTTTCCTCTCATATTTATATGCCCCCTCTCTATATATATTATTCAATGTTTTCAATTGTAAATATTTTTAAAAAATGCGCATTTCTGATGAAGACTTTTGAATAATAAAGACGAAACATTATAAATTCATGATATGCGGTTATTTTATTGTATTGTGTAGGTATATCCGGTAATATGATTGTATTGTAGTGTATATCTGGTAATTTCATTGTATTATATTTGTATATCCGGTAATTTGATTGTATATTGTTGGTATATCCGGTAATTTCATTGTATTGTGTTGGTATATCCTGGAATTTGATTGTATTGTATTGGTATATCCGGTAATTTGATTGTATCGTATTGTATATCTGTTAATTTGATTGTATCGTATTGTATATCCGGTAATTTGATTGTATTGTATTGTATATCCGGTAATTTGATTGTATTGTGTTGGTGTATCTGTTAATTTGATTGTATTGTATTGTATATCCGGTAATTTGATTGTATTGTGTTGGTGTATCTGGTAATTTGATTGTATTGTATTGTATATCTGGTAATTTGATTGTATTGTATTGTATATCTGGTAATTTAATTGTATTGTATTGTATATCTGGTAATTTTATTGTATTATATTGGTATATCCGGTAATTTGATTGTATATTGTTGGTATATCCGGTAATTTCATTGTATTGTGTTGGTATATCTGGTAATTTGATTGTATTGTATTGTATATCCGGTAATTTGATTGTATTGTATTTGTATATCCGGTAATTTGATTGTATTGTATATCCGGTAATTTTATTGTATTGTGTTGGTATATCTGGTAATTTTATTGTATTGGTATATCTTTTAATTTGATTGTATTGTATTGGTATATCTTTTAATTTGATTGTATTGTATTGGTATATCTTTTAATTTGATTGTATTGTATTGGTATATATTTTAATTTGATTGTATTGTATTGGTATATATTTTAATTTGATTGTATTGTATTGGTATATATTTTAATTTGATTGTATTGTATTGGTATATATTTTAATTTGATTGTATTGTATTGGTATATATTTTAATTTGATTGTATTGTATTGGTATATCTGCCTGTTTTCCATTTCAATTTCTACTGTTGCCAGATTTTATTCGAACTGTTTTCATTCGTAATGCTTTTTATTTGATCATTATTTTGTTTAACAGATGAATCGTAAAGCCCCTGCACCGAGATCTGTATGGAAGGACAACGACAGATGGTCTGAGAAATTACAAGCAACTAGTTTTAACAACCTGCCTTTTACCATCTCAACTGGTGTCAATTCTTTGAACACAGGAAGAATGTTTTAGGCATCAAATAACAAATGGAAGAATAAAAAAACCCTCATTAAACAAAAAAGTCTGTGTTATTTAATAAAATTGTCCTTGATGAAAACATGTTGCCTAAATACACACACGCACACACGCATATATATCTTCATAAGGTAAGTACGTTTATATATTTGTATGTACAGGATTCAGTCCTAAACTAATTAACCGATCATTATGAATTTGTAAACACAGCTGCTATGCATAAGGGTGGATAATGTGAGCTATATTTAGTTTAATTTGGTTGTATGCAAATGGGGGGGGGGGGTAAAGCCAAAATGTCAAACACTCGTCAGGCCCAGAGTTATAACATCAAATGCAATTTAATTCTCAGTCTTTCGAGACTCGGTTTAACCATTGGCTCTAGTCGAAACATGTATGCATTTGTGTAGCCATTTCTATATAAATACTAAAGTCTGTCAGTGACACATTAATTAAATCTTATGTGTAAAGTAAATATGATTAGCACCTACATTGTTGGCCAATTGCATTATTAACAAAAATAAGATATAAGAATATGTTAGTCAGATAGGGTACATACTGCACCGTGTTGTTAGAAAGAAAACTTTTACTTCCAATCGATTTATTCAATTTTTATATTTAGTCCAAGTCGATATTTTATTTCTTTTAGTAAAATCAAGAGAAAGTTGGAGGAGAACTTACTATCTGACAAGTCCTCCCACATAGCACAAATTCGCCGGGGACATCAGTTGAAAATATTTTGAACAAATCTGATTTTTTATTTTGTTAAATTAGCTTTCAAAACTCTGTTTTAAAACAAACAAATTTGGTAAAATAAAAACAATACACGTTATGAAAATTCATTTTTATGCGTCGTCTCATTTTTTCGGAATCTTTTGATTTCTCGAAAGCAGATAAATTCTTCAGATAAACAAGGTTGGACAAAACTAACCGAAATAAATCCTTTCCTTGGGAATTTTGAGGCGAATTACTGATTTTATAAAACAGTAGTTTGTAATGTCCGATGATCGATCTTGGGTCCCGGGGGGTAGATAAACACAAACGGGGGTCATTTCCTAGCTTAATCCTTATTCATACGATTCAATAAAAAATAGTGCTTCCAATACAGATCACACAATTCAATCGCGATTACAAAACATAACACGACTTTTCCGTTGCAAGTAAGGCAGTTTTTCTTATTATGATTTTGTATTCGAATTTCACTTTTACTAAAGTACGAAAAAATCATTAATACTTAATTTCATATCACACGTTTGCATTATTGATAAAGCATACATGCACACAATGATCCCAACGTGAGATAATGTTGTTAAAAATTAAATCATGGTCACCGTTAAGTCTAAAGAGACAATGGATACACCATGTTAGGATGGCTGCACGTGTAATTGTGAAGCAAGGGTTGTGTAATCTCCCAACCACACCTCTCCTGGGTGTCAAGCAGTGCCGACTGCTTGATTCCAGTGACAAGGAGAAGTGCAAGACGACTAAAAACAATGCTGAGATAAGCAGAGAGCGCATACAGCACTTGGTATCCCCAAATGGTCACCCATTTAGTACTGACCAGGCTCAACGTTACTTAACTTCTGTGATCTAACAAGAACCGGTGTGTCAACGTGATTATGCTGTGTGTGTGTATATATATATATATATATATATATATATATATATATATATATATATATACATACATATATACATATATATATATATTAATTATTAAAGACAATATATGTACTATCATATATCATCAGATCCTTTTACTTTGTAGTCTCCTTTAGGGTCAGATTCTCGGAGAAATTCCTTCTGGTATTAATTACTTTTGACAAAGGGAAGTTTCTTTTCCCGAAATATTAAATAAATGATTTTATAATCATCCGGACATCACAAAAACAGCTAACAACACTCTTGCTGTTATGTAAGTTTTAAAAAACAAATAAAATATGTTGCAGAGACGATATTGACATACAAATGTTGTTTGGCACAAAACAAATGAAACGGACCGTTAAATATATCTCACAGAAATGTGGAATTTTTGGAAATGTGAAAAAAATAAAAATAAAAGTAATAAAACAAACCATGGTTATTGGAATATAATAAAAATAACTGTTCTATATATATATATATATATATATATATATATATATATATATATATATATAGAAGTATACATTTTTATTTATACAAACATTATTAGTTACATATGTGCATACATGTTTCGGTTGTACTCTTCCCAGAGAGTCAACCTCTTCAGACCAAAGACTTCAGAGAAGTGGGATGGATTTGGTGACCTTTTTCCTTTAAATAAATCTTTGTTGGGGATTGGTTATTTTTTATGAATTAGTATAGGATTATCTTTTTTACTTGTTGACTCTTTCAGTTGGTTGCTATCTTTTTAATTCTTTTTATAACCTGCCTATCCCCTTTTCCTTGTTTTATTACCTACTTAGTTTGGATTCCATTCAACTCTGTTTGACCCTTCAAAGTTTTACAAACCTATTTATGCATAAATATCTGATATTTATATAAAATACACACATGTGAACAAATTTAATAGATACAAGTACATATAAATAAACATACATAAATATACATACACATCTAAACATGGACACACACATAATATCCACTTTCAAGCATAAATATATTTACAATATATAAAATATAAAATACACACGTGCTTATAAATATATTTTCAATATATAAAATAATTTCAATATATAAAATGCACACGTGTGCACAAGCAAATACATAAACACACACATATACATATATATACATACACACACATATATATATATATATATATACATACATATACACACGCACACACATACATACATGCATATATCCATACATAGATATACACATATACACACACATACACATTTCAATAGTTGTTTTTAAAAATAGTTGTTTTTAAAAATATGTACCTATATATATATATTTACACACACTCAGACAACACACACATAAATATATATATATATATATATATACATATATATATATATATATATATATATATATATATATATATATATATATATATATATATATATATATATATACAAAGTGCACACAAATTAATATATACAAGTACATACATAAAATATATAACCCAAACTATACAAATATAAATACTAAACACAAATATATACGCATACATCTATAACCGGATATACACAAGATACATACACAACACACACACACATATATATATATATATACATATATATATACATATACACATATGTATACATTTATATACACATACATACATACATATATATATATATATATATATATATATATAAATATAAATATATATATATATATATATATATATATATAAATAAAGCAGACACATAGGCATATAAATATGTTCATTAACCAACGCATGCATACACAAGACATGAATATAAAAAGAAAAATATACAACTTTTACAGCAGTATAAACATACCCAAACAAATAAGATATCAGTTGAAGTATCCATACCCGTACATACACATATATCTCGATCCAATTATACACATACATGCATGTATACATACATACGTATATGTCCACAAATACATATACATACATATAAATGCATAAACCCATACAAATACCAATACTTGAATACATACATATACATCGCTACATACGTATATATAGATACTATTATATATACATATATAACATACATAAACCATACAATTATATACGTATACACCATTACAGATACACGTACACTTTCATACACATATAACATAAATATACATAAAATCATTATGTATGCATACAGACAACGTACACACACATTTATGTATATGTATACAAATATTTGCATGCATGCACACAAAACAGGCCCACATTTACACACACATCTATATTTCAGTAATTAAAACTAAGGTGCCTATATCATTCATTATTGCTCCAATCTATCTCAGTTCAAATTACTTACATTTATACCTGCTTTTGCTCAAAGAACTTACAAGATAAATACCATAAAGGCAAGTAAACTAATAAAATATAGCGTATGTAATTACAATAGTTAATTCTATATATATATATATATATATATATATATATATATATATATATATATATATATATATATATATATATATATATATGAAGCAATCCAACAAAAGATATAAGCGTCAACTAATATCTTATAATTAGTGAAACATACGGATAAAAAACTGAAGCTCAATATACTGGATAGAGCATTAATATTATAATATAAAATGAAGTAATAAAATAAGGTGTCAATCAAATTTTATTAGAATTCAAAGTTCATGCAAAGCATCCTTAAGTCCTCTGAAGAGAAGAATTATCTTTGAAAACTCATGAGCTAAGGACTTAAGGATGCTTTGCATGAACTTTGAATTCTAATAAAATTTGATTGACACCTTATTTTATTACTTCATTTTATATTATAATATATATATATATATATATATATATATTATTATAAGTTGATGTGTAGTGGTTTTTGATAGTATAGATTGTATAAGTTCAAAATAAAGACATCAGAATTTTAAATTAAATATAATAATAATAATTAAAGAATATAAATTTAAAAATTTAAAAAAATAAATAAATAATAAAACATAAATAAAAACATAATAGAAAAATTATAAAAAATAAAAATAAAAAATAAAATTAAAAAATTAAAAAAATGAGTATGTAATAACAGTCAATAGAGTGATAGTAGTTATTCCTAATCTAAAAGCCTACTTAGCATGTGTTTCTTTAAATGTTTGCAGTTTAAACTCGTTTCGTGTCTGACGTTGAGTAATTTTTCCCTATCTTTAAATTTAACAATTTCAAGTTTTTCACCCAGGCATAAGAAACAGGGTGAGGTGAGTGATCTACATGTTTTCGCCTTTCTTATTATGCTCCATCTAATTATTGTTTTTTTTTTCGTCTATCAATTTCCAGAAGTATCGGGACAGCGAAGTGTTACTGTATTTTTTATTTCTAAAGGATAATTTATGCATGTAATACCTATTCTGAAAACTTCTTGACGTGCTTCCTATATAGAACTTACTATCATCTGGATTTTCAGTAGTGATATATTACTGATGCGGTGACAAATTTTTTTTGTAAGGGACATTCATCCTGTCTCTGACAGTTACAATCGTTAGTGGTTGGATTACCCTCAATATCACTATTAGTATCATTCCTTTTAAGTATTTTATTGTTATGTTTTTTAATTATTCTTTCTATGCTATCTGTGCAACTATAACTTAGTTTTAATGTATTCTTATTAAATAGCTTATGGAGTGCGTTACCAGGTGGGAAGTGTTTGTCTATAAGTTGAAGAAATTTGTTACCAATTTTTGTTTTTAACATCATATCGAATGGGGGTGTAAACCAGATTATTTTCCTGCCTCGATTCTAGAGTTGCTAGCATTTGTAGTTGTATTTTTATATTTTATATCGGCATTTACGTACCCGCTATTCTTTAAGGCAGTGTTGTAAATATTTTTATAGTTGTTAAACGTTGTCTCGTCTGATGAGTTATTGCTAATTCTACTTTCTATTGAATTGGGTATGTGTTTAATTATTGAAGGAGAGTGGTTTGATTGCGGATGTACGTATATGGGGCTGGAGTTTTCTTTCATGAAGGGTTTATATTTGTTTTCAGTTAGGTTAAACGTAACATCAAGGAAGTTAACTTGTTTTACATTGCCGGTAATTTCAACCTTAAGCCCTAGTTTATTCATTTCTTTATGGATTATCTTTCTTATCTTGTCACATTTTGCGCTAGTAGATTTCTTGACTACCATTAGGCCATCATCTCTATATAAACCTATATCCTCTACATCTATGTTATTATTCATGGTAATATTTCTTAATATATATAGTCCAACTAGATTAGATGCCTCTGCTGAGACTAACGAACCCATAGAAACTCCAAAAGATCCGTTTTCTCTGTTTTTAGTCCATTGCTCATCGTCGCTAATTAGAACCGTTGTACGGCAGCTTTGTATAATATTGATATCCTTTTGTGAAATATCTGTGGAATTCCTTGCAAATTCAATTGCATGTTCGAAAAGGATTTTAGTGATGGACGGGTAATATTCCATGATGTCGAATTGGATAAAGGTACATCTACTCTTGCCGTTAATCTCAGAAAACCAATTTATAGTGTTCATGGTGTTAATCCATTGATTCAGTTTGTATTTATGTTTGATTTTTAGATTGATTCTTTCCAGAATTCTTTTACTAATCCTTCCAATTTCTGGTAGGGTTGGGTTAATGAGTCTAGTTGATGGTTTCATGTTGAAATCAGGCTTGTGATCCTTAACCAAAATGTATGCCTCGTTTTCTTTTAGTTTTCCTACTCTCTTGCTGATTCTTAACTTAAAATAGGTAATCCGATACTAATTCATAAAAAATAACCAATCCCTAACAAAGATTTATTTAAAGGAAATGGGTTTCCAAATCTATCCCACTTCTCTGAAGTCTTTGGTCTGAAGAGGTTGACTCTCTGGGAAGAGTACAACCGAAACATGTATGCACATATGTAACCAATAATGTTTGTATAAATAAAAATTTATACTTATGAACAGCTCTACTTGTTATTGAGCACTTTTTATAAACACTTGAGTTTCAACGGATTTACATCTACAGAAACTAATACAATACATGTACTATATATATATATATATATATATATATATATATATATATATATATATATATATATATATATATATATAACTCTGGGTGACTTTAATAACAAGCAGTACGAATAGCTGCATGCACGATCCGGATATGTTCGTCGATCACTTTAACTGCTTGGGTAAATCTAGCCGCCGATTCGCTATTTACAAAGTTAAATTCTATCCCTAATTATTAACTAATTGGCTATGGCCGATGGGTTAAGACTCTTGACTGCAGATCAGTGGCGATTTGTGATCGGGGTTCGCGCCCGCCGACCGTTGAGGATTAGTTTCCTGCACTGAAGATTGCATTAGCATGAAACATTGATGTCTGTAGGTATTAAAATAATTAATATTTATTTATAAATATTATTATTATTAAGCTCCCTTTCACCAAAGACCGGGTACTCTGAGTGACTTTAATAACAAGCAGTACGAATAGCTGCATGCACGATCCGGATACGTACGTCGATCACTTTAACTGCTTGGGTAAATCTAGCCGCCGATTCGCTATTTACAAAGTTAAATTCCTCCCTAATTATTAACTAATTGTCTATGGCCGAGGGGCTAAGACCATTGACTGCAGATCAGTGGCGATTTGTGATCGGGGTTCGCACCCGCCGACCGTTGAGGATTAGTTTCCTGCACTGAAGATTGCGTTAGCATGAAACATCGATGTCTGTAGGTATTAAAATAATCAATATTTATTTATAAATATTATTATTTATTTATATATATTATATATATATATATATATATATATATATATATATATATATATATATATATAATTAGATAAACCGTTTAGACCCAGAGTCTAGTATACCACTAAAACTCATGTTTATCATGCTTGCTTATCATCTGTACGTAAATGTTTTAGATGGTGGGAGGAAGTGTAAATAAATGGAGAAGTGGTGAGAGGAATATGATGATTTTAAAAAAGAGAGGGGGGAGCATCTATTATGACAGTACAATGTATTCTGATTTTATGAAATCCTGTGTGTCAACGTGATTATGTCGTATATAAAATTAAGTAAAAATTAAATAAGTAACAAATAAGCACCATAACAACAATTGGTTCAGTGTTCTGATTTTCTGATGTGAAAAACGGAGACTAATCGACCAAAAATGTGGTAGAAAATCATTGTTTCTTTCTTTTGAACAAAATATTTGATCACTTGCAAAGTAAAATAACAAGTGAGAGAAGAGAGAAGAGATAAAGTCACTGAAGAATGTGAATATTAGATAATCTCGTTATACCAAGCTAGGCAAAGTTCTTCTTCTTTGCATATCTTTGAAGCATGCGGTTGTCATACAATAGTTTCGCACTTTTTTATGCAGTCCTTTGCATTAGTGTTGCACTCTGTAAGATCTTTCAAGCTGCACAGTAGAGGGCAGATAATGCAGTGTTGCATCGTATGGTCCTCCTCTCCACGTTCACAGATGGTTGGGTCAGTTTTGCAGCTGCATCTACTCATAACAACTCTTGATCGCACCATTCCCGGTCTCAGGTGGTTGAGTGTTTTCCACTGGAGTCAGGGTGCTTCCGAACCGGGAGGGAGAGCCTCAGAAAAAGAATATTTCCATGTCAGTAGGAGTGGTGGGGGGCATTCTCTAGCCATCTGGTTCACAGCTGTAGTCTGGTCTCTTCCTGAGATATTGTTAGGGGTTCGACATGGCTGAGGAAGCTTTTCCTTGACTTCAGTCGTTGGACGTTGGTTCATGTCCATGAAGGAGATGGCGTTCATCACTGATGGCCTTTGTGATCTCTACTCGGCTGGGAACTTCTCTCGTTTCACATCTGAAGGAGCAATGCCAGTGAGGAGGTGCAGGTTGTTCAGGTTGATAGGTTTCAGGCAGCCAGTGATCAAGCAGCAAGTGTTGTTCAATAGGCAAAGTGTGATTAGGAAATACAAGCGAATCTCTTAAACACATGGCTGCAAGTACACATGCGTTGGCAACGACAAAAAGGGATGGTTAAATGAATATATATTTATTAATAGGTTGTCTTATCCAACTATAACACAACAGAAAATAAATATACAAAGTAGATTATACATACAATTTTTAAGTGTTTTTTTTTATTGATGAAGAGGTTATGTGGTTAGTTGGTTAGAAAGAAAGTCAGGATGAACTATAGAAAAATGGGACGAAGTCATTTCTATTACATAAAACAACTTTATTGAGTCTTCCTCGTTAGGTAGTAGCCATTTTGGCTTCTCGGTTCTTCGTGTCGAAGTCGAACCCAGGGTCAAAGCCTCGGGAAAATGTCTGTCGCGTTCCCAGAGAGGGGAACGTGTGTTTGGCAGTGCCAAAGAAGGAAACAGAGAGAAGTGGCCTCTAGTGTCGAAGAAGAAAAAGAGCAAGAGCGGATGGCGCTCAAGTGTTTATATAGTTATGCTAGCTATCTGAGATTCGCCTAAGTGAAGGCCACTGATTGGTCAAGCCACTGATTGGTCAAGCTAAGAAGTCATTGATATTTAAGCAATATGGCGGCTTGTAGGAAACTGCTACAGAAGAACGTAACATGGTAGAGTTAGTTATATCTGGCCGCATCTGACTGAAATAGAATTTTGAACAAAAAAAAGCGTCACCATCTTCCATAAATAAGACCGCATCTCCACAACCTAAATAGACATCATCTTTTATTCAAGGGAAAACTGGAACACAACAAGAATTGTTCAGTAGGCTGGCTTTTGTCGCTAAATGAATGCTGTATCCTGGGAGTTCCATTGAAGAGATCTAAACAGGAACTGATTTGAATTGTCTTTTTGGGTTAGAAGACACGTCTACGCATATTAATTTTGCTTCTGTGCAGATTTATCATAACACCCACGCAGTTAACAGTCGAGGCTTGAGTACGCGATTGTGAAGCCAAACCACGACTCAATCTAAAGCATGATACTGCACATACATTTAAACAAAATAGGTCCCTCATGTAACTGCTACAAATAAAATACACATTCCAAGACAATTGAATGCACATAATAATTGTAATATAGGTAAGAAAGTCGTGTGAAGCAGACAATGAATTACTTACACTCGTCCTATGGGTGTTCGTCTGTAGGAGTCAGGCCAGGTCTGTCTAGTTTGGTGAACAGCGAACAAAAGAGGAAAAGAGAAAGTCTAATCCCAAAACCTTGTGATCTTGCGAAAGCAGAGAAAAAGTCACGTATATTCACGAGATTTGTGATCTCTCTAACTCCTTTCTCTCAAGGACACAACTCTGACCCAAAACTCCATTCTCCCAAAGGGAGATAACTTTGTCATTCCTACACCACACAGAAAGAAACCGTAAAAAGATTAGTAAGAGTATAGAGAAGGTGATAGGATGGAGAAAGGAGGAGAAAAGGAAATCGAAGCTTCTCCCCCGCCTCTGACCTAATTCCTACTCGAAAGAAAGAAAAAACGAAAAAAAGAAATAAAAACACGAAAGAAAAAATGAAAAAATGTATGCTTTATGTATTTTTAAACGAAGGCAATATTTCTAATCAATGTTGTTTGTCAGTAGATTAGCAGTAGTGATAGGTCTCTCACTATCCACCAAGCTCCAGTCCCTGTCCCATTGCCGCAATGTTGCTTCCTTGTGCTTGTTTTACAAGTACTTCAATGGATTGTGCTCTGATGAGCTTGCTGCTCTGATACCCCCACGACGTAAATTCACTAGACGAACCCGACAATCTGCCAAATCCCATCCATTCACTGTGGAGGTCCCCAGATGCGGAAGAGCTTTCTACTCTAAAATCTTCTTTCCTCGTGCTGCTGGACTCTGGAACTCCCTCCCTGCTCCCTATTTCCCCGACAGTACTGACATGCAGAAATTTAGAGACAAAGGTTGTCGGTTCAAACCCCAGTCAGGGCATGATCCTTTTTACTCTGATTTTATTCAGAATTGAACTCAGACATTACAATATCAAACAGACTTTTTTTTATATATATTATTAGAAATTTAGGAAAGACAAGGTAGGCATCATCTTTTATTCAAGTGAAAACTGGAACACAACGGTGTTTTGTTTTTCTTTAACACAAATTTTATTTACCTGAAAGATATGAGCCGGCTTTTAGCCTTAATAGACCCTTGTCAAGCGACATTTTTTTTTTTATTAATCCCTTTTATTTTTTCGTGATTAGTAGTCTGTTGGGTGTTTATTCAGATGGTCTGAAAGTCTTTTAAAGTGTCACACGTGGATACGTGATAAGGCTAATAAGTCATATATTGGCAATATTCTAAAAAAAAATAAAGGCGCTTAACAAGAGCCTATTAAGGCTGAAAGCTAGCTGATATCTTTAAGGTAAATAACATTTATTTCAAAGAAAATCAAAACATCGTTTGGTCTTTCCTAAAGTTCTAATAATCTTCAAATGCGAAACGATGTCTAAAAATAAGTGCCAATATATTACTTATTAGACTTTTTCTTAATTTTACTTCTTTTGTAAATTACGTAAGTTATGGAAATTAGGAGTTGGCCGGTGCTGGATGCGTCGATTCGTAAAACTAAACCAAACGATAAAAAAATTTCTTAAACTTTTGATTCATCAAAATGACCCTTTTTCCCTTTGGCCGCTATCACTGCTTCAGATTCTGGCCATTCGTTCCACCAAAGACTGAGGATAGCCTGAAGATAGTTCTGGCCAGCTTTCCTGCAAGAGTTGCCAGATGTGAGCTGCACTTGTGCGTTGTTTACTTCTGACTTTTAAGTCAAAAACTCATCCTACACTAGTTCAATAGGATATAACTTAATCTTTTGTTCTATTAAAAGGTTGCTGCGAGAGTAAATAATTTGGGCACACCGTCTACAGTGCACAGTAGCCAACAGCTTCACAATTAGATCTAGTACAACGATCATCAAGAGGAACCACTTCACACAGTTTCAGCCTTTACACCTCTACTGTATTTCAGGAGGTCGTATTGATACTGGTGTAAGTTACTTTTCTCTACTTTCCTTCAATAACTACAAGAAACCTCTTCAACCACCGATTGTCATGGCAAATAACACCCTACCTGAGAGTTCATCATTCAACATCATCGGCCTAACTTTCACAGATAACAGGAATTGGAATAAATACATTGAAGACATTGCCAGGGCTGCTGCAAAGAAAGTGGGCTCCCTCTACTGTGCCAGTAAACTTCTCACACCTGACATTATCCTATATCTCTACAAAGCCACCATCCACCCATGCATGGAGTATTGTGGCCACATCTGGGCTGGGGCATCATCCACTAGTCTCTCTCTCTTAGACAAGGTTAAAAAAAGAGTTGCCAACTTGATAGGTCTCTCACTATCCACCAAGCTCCAGTCCCTGTCCCATTGCCGCAATGTTGCTTCCTTGTGCTTGTTTTACAAGTACTTCAATGGATTGTGCTCTGATGAGCTTGCTGCTCTGATACCCCCACGACGTAAATTCACTAGACGAACCCGACAATCTGCCAAATCCCATCCATTCACTGTGGAGGTCCCCAGATGCGGAAGAGCTTTCTACTCTAAAATCTTCTTTCCTCGTGCTGCTGGACTCTAGAACTCCCTCTCTGCTCCCTATTTCCCCGACAGTACTGACATGCAGAAATTTAAAACTAACGTAAACAGACATCTCCCAATTTAGGTTGACCCCCCCAAAAAAAACTTTCACCTTTTTTTCTCAGTAGCCCTTTACGTCTACAGTGGCGGCCTGCCTTGTTTGGGGTGAACTATGTTAGACACTCATCGTTCCTTTTCAACCAGATTCAATATGATGCTTTCTCTGCTGCTTCTTGTACATCCGTCATAAAGTTTTTTACTTCTGCGTTTGTATAACAAAAACGATTTTGCAATCTGTTGATTAGCTTTTGCCCAACATATCCTCGAGCACCCAGAGCAAAATTATAATTTGTTTTTTTTTAAACAACTTCTTTTCATAAAACAAAGACAACATAGGGAAACAAATGTCATTCATAATTTTTTTTTTTTTAAAGAAAAGTTTCAAACAAATAAAAAAATTTTTTTGCCGAACAAAATAAAACGAGTCAAAAGGTCAAAGTTAAGGTTGGTTACAAATTTTCTTTTTTTTTGCTAAATCTGTTTTTTTTTTTAAATTTTGTTTTTTTTTCTTTTTTGTTTACTTCTGAAGGTTTACAGAAAGCGATGACTCCTTTGGGAGATTGGATACATTGACATAGCGTGTTGAAATTCTTTTTCGGTTTTAACATTTTTTATTGATTTAATGAATTTCATGATTATTTCAAAAATTGTTGTTGGCTGCTGACATCTAATTGGCTAATCGCTCTGGCATCTTTCGGCTGCTTACGTAACCTGCCCGAAAGCTGTTGACGTGAAGTTGCCAGAAATTGGGGCATATTCTGGATAAGTACCTAAATTTCTATTATTTCGATTAGTCGCATCTTGGTTGTTATTTTCACATTTTGGCCAGCGTTACCTTACTACAGCCAATACAAACTAAGCCTAACATAATTAATTAACACTTTTTTCTACTAGGTCATGGCTGACCTAACGACAACAATTTAACCCCATGGGTTTATTTCGAAATTCTGTATAGGTTCTCGAGTTCGACTAGAGGATTTCCAAGTGCGAAAAGATGCACCTGAAGGTCAGAGATTACAGCGGCCGACACGTGAAAATAACAACCAAATAATGCAAATAATACAAATTATAAATTCCCATCTAAAAAGTTCCACAACATAAAGTAAAGTTCTTTCATATATATTATTAACGACATTGTCATCAGACGTCTTCAAGTTAAGACTGAAACAAGAAGGTGAGGTGGAAGTGAACGACTGGTTTGTGAATCATGCTGGAAACATAATATCGATCTGTCTTCTGGCATTATGACGTCATCATCAAACTGCGGCACCCAAATTTGGACATAAACCACGAACTAAGGCTCTCTAAGCTTAGCGATCATAGGTCAGCTTCTCAAACTGCCCCTATGTATGTCCAGTCCTTTCCACATCTGCTTTCAGGTCGTGATGTCAGGTGTTTCTTGGTTTACTTCTCTTTCGTTTTCCTTGTGGGTCCCAAAAGATGGTGGGTCTTCTTGTACTAGATGGGGAGCCTGAGAAAAGTGTGGCCAATCCATCTCCAACGTCTTTGTTGGATCTTTTTCTTCCCTCGGTTGCTGTACTGTTCTTTTCTATAGTTCCGTGTTGCTGATCGCAAATGGCCTGTGAATTCTGAATTCAGGTTTTGATAAATTCCTTGAAATTTTATCCCAGCAGAGGCAGTTTTGCTATCAATGTTTCTGCTCCATAAAAACGAACTGGCTTCACCATCACATCAAAGATTCTGATCTTAAGGTTTGTGACAACTCCAAACTTTGCCAGACATTCGTTTTTAGCTGGTCGAAGGCACCCCATGCTTTACCAATAGGATCTTTTACATCTGCGGCAGATTTTCAATGCTGCTGCCCAATTATTATTTTTATGGACAAGGTAAACCTGTAGCAGTCTGAAATAGGACCTATTTCTTATGAGTCCACTGTGGGCAAGTTGGTCTTAAACTAACCAATCGGCTCACAAGGCGTATTGATTTCAGCTAGTCCCTTGCGGACTATTTGCACCCCTGTTGAACGGTGGAACGGATCGTCAGAGAGACCCTGGCCGTCAACCTAGAAGGAATTCTTCTTCACCTCTCTCCTGCCCCCTCATCCACTGGATTTCCGAACACCGCTCCCCGGGCAGTAAAAGAACTTTGTTTCCTTCCACCGGACACCAGTGCTACCTTTTTCTAAGCTATACCCCAACGGTATAGGATACCCAATAAAGATTTGTTTAATGTTAAAAGAAGCGTTGAGTTTTTCCTCGTATGACTACCGTCTACCGTGCTTATACTTATAGTGAGGCTACGACTACTAGCCATAGCTATTATAAACCCATACCTGATGTGTTACTTATCATCTGAAAAGCAGCTTCTACTTCCTCAACTCACTTCCTCTAAAATATCTGACATATTTTTTTTTTACTAATGAGTCACCACTTATCAAGGTCACCAAAAGTCCTCAAGGATAAGAGTCAGTTGAATGATGAAGAATATTATGAGAAGATTAAAAATGATGAAGGGAATGAACAAAGTTTGATTACGTATCGGGACGGTTTATGACTAGTATTTGTTAACCTTGGTTTTGAAAACGACCACGTTGTAGTCTGCAGGGAAGCAGTCACGTGGTAATGTGTTCCACAATTGTGGTAGAAGACGGGTTCTTGTTGTGAATGTCTTACATGGAGGAACCAGAGATTTGCGCTCAGTCGATCACTTTCTATGGCAATTATGATAGCAAAGAGAAAGACTAGCGATGTCTCTTCTGTGAGAAAAGGGCTGTAGAGAACAGAAGAGATCTTCAGCCATCATGGCCTTCCCCTGTAAAACTGACCCTGCTACCTCAACTGTTCTACATCTACTAACCCCAAAACTCTCATCCATTCTTTCAACGTAGCCATACCACCGAAGTCTCCTCTTCTGCACACATCTCCTGATATTGTCCAGCTTCAATCTTCCTCTGAGGTCATCATAAGTAAGCCTGTCTTTAAGACTCACATTACACATCCATCGTATCTTTCTCATATCATTTCTCTGCATCCAACGCATGTCCTCACCCAACACTGACCCAGTTTCACTTCCATACATCATCACACTATATACACATGCCTGATAGACCCTTCCCTTGGTCGACAGTTGTAACCCTCTGCTGGTTAGTAATGGCAAAAGTTTCCTGAACTTATGACATCTACTCATAATTCTTGCAATCACATTAGCACCTGCTCCACCCTGTGCTCCAACAACAAATATTTCCGTTTAGTCATTATTCGTTCATTATTCCCTTTGACAAAACATGTATAAGCAAAATTTTCAAATATTAGCGCATAAATCTCATTTGGTGCCGGTAGATTTTCACGCATTAAAACTAATTTTAAAGACCGGAACCTGGCAGTAAGATGACCATTGCTGTGATGTTTTGCCTCGATCCTGCTAACATGGCTGCTTGCACCAAATATCTGGACATCACCCGTCCAAAGTGTTGCCGCAGTTTGGATTGGGAGATAGCACGCTGCTGGCTACTCGTAATGGTATCACTTTCGTCTGAAGTGTCCATTCCAAAATCGTCATCTTTAAGACCAGACAGACCACTAGTAGGGTTAGGTCTAACATTCCTTTCGCTATTGGAACCTAATTCTACCAAACTTGGAAATCCTGATTTTGCAGACAAATCCGAGTCTTTCTGATTTTGTTTGTTCTTATCTATATTGTTCATATCTGTAGAGATGAATTTTTCTTTCTTGTTTTGGTCGCTGGCGTTGTTTGAGGATCCAGTATGTTTATATTCTACAGATGGGTTGCTTAGAATTTTGGAGTCCTCATTTCGACACGGAGATGGTCCTGTTGAGAATCGGTTGTTGAAAAGCTCCATTAAACTCGTACTGACTCGGCTGGGGACTGGAAGCCGATTCATCGGAAGAAGCTGTAAAATAAATAATGTCAATCGTTATTTGAGTACCTTTTGGTTATTTCTCTTCTCGACAATGTCACATCATGTAAAAATACAGGTCATCATTACTTTTACCGACATAAATTATTTTAAGGAAAAATACAATAGGCAAATTAGTCAAAAGAAGTTAATTTTATTTACCCACTCATTTGTGACCTATTTGCTGCGTTAAAAAAAAAAAAAGATTAATACAATTTATACGCTTTTAAAGTACGCAAACTATAAAGGCGTATAACTTCTATGAAATAGTAATCATTCAAGCGGAAAGTCGTCTCACCTGTACGAGCATAGAAGCTGCTTCTTGTCCCGATAGAACATCCCAGACGCCGGCAGAGGCGATGATCAACAACTGGGATTGATGCTCAATGTCTGCACGGTAAAATGATGGAACCGGGTGAACACAACTTCTCATCTTTTTATCGCCATGGTTACCAAGACCCCTGGTAGTCTTCAGGACACCGTTCACCAAACTTTCACTGTTGCTCTGCGTAAAGAAGCCTCCTAAAAGCAAAAGATAAAAACAATTCAAGTTTCAAGGCTCGTCTACAACAGGAGACTTCTCAGGCGTTTTTTTTTTTTTTAATTTTTTTTTTAGATCAGTGGTTCATAATGCGTATCAGTGTCCCTGTGAGCTGGGCACATTGATATCATTAGTTCTCTAAGGGAGTACTTCGGCTCCCTTAGGATATTTCAGACGATGAGCAGACGATTGGCACCAGCCAATAAGGATCGCCTCAGAGAGACTACGGCAAACAACAAGGAAACACGTTCTCTCTCTCTCTCTCTCTCTCTTTCTCTCCCTCTCTCTCTCTCTCTTTCTCTCTCTCTCTCTCCCCCTCCGGCCTCCTTGACCACTGGACGCTCACACCACCTACTATCTTCGCCTGAAGATATCTGCTGAGCCTTAAGAACTTATTTTTCTCTTCTTCTCTCGGACACTGTCCAAATTTTCTTCCACCTATACCAAACGATATAGGTAACCTTTTATCTGAATAAACCCCTTTCGTTCTTGTTGTAAAAAGGTTTCTTTATTTTATTTCGTGAGTTGGTAGGGATAACATATCCTCTTTCTTACAAACGGACCCATTTTATGTATTTAATTTAGAAGAGTTACATAAAAAGAAGAAAAGAGGTGATAAGTCAGTTGTAAAACGTAAAATGACCTCGAATCGGACATATACGAAAAAACTGATTTTTAGTTTTTATTAAAATTCTACTCGATAATTTTCCGTAATTTTTAGTGTAGACATCTACCTTTGCCTGATACGTAAGTATATCAAATAGTGTTCCTGTTATTCAATTTTGAACCGCCATATTTCACTTGTGCATTAATTTTAAAGGAAAAACAAGCACCGAATAATGTTTACCTTGTTGTAAGATGCGTTCTTTTTCCTGTTTGTTTTGTGGGGTGTGTCTTTTCGTCACTGGGTGAGATCGGTTGCCTTTCACGAGGTAGGCCTGGACATTTCCTATAAAACCAGACAAAAGAAAACAACGCTGCTGATCAATTACATGTCTGGAGGAAAAAAAGGGAGAAACCTGCAAGTATCCATGTTCGATTCATGTCGATTGGGTAATAAATTTCTCTGTCAAGAATACTCAACATACTCTTTCAAAATGTAATATATAAAACGTAAAAAAAATAAATAAATAAGAATAACCAAGTAATAAGTACATAAGGGTTCCCCATTCAATCCTGGACAACGTCGGGTCTTCCTGTTAGTGTTATATAAAGCGTTTTAAGAAACAACTAGCGAAATCGCTTAGAACTTTCCGAATAACCAAAATAAAAAGATAAAAGGAATGCCAGACGCCAAGAAGTCTCTCTCACGCACACATACCTTCCCTCCTTTTAAAAAAATTAGCCCCCTTTCCCTGTTTATACCCCTCTCTCTCACACATACATATCACCCCTCTCTTGGGCTTTTGGCTAAGATCAAAGTGTAGTATCTGTTCCCATGGATACTGCACCTCATAGACTGGTATTGTCTTGGCCTTCGGGGCTTGATTTACGCCGGTCTATGGGTCTGTCCTGTGCAGTTCTAGTAGGTCCACCCTTCCAGACTTCGCCTCCCCTCTTTGGGGAGGAGTAAGTGTATTGCTTACTGTCTGAGGCGCCCCTACCGGGGAATGCCGACGGGGCTGCCCAGGCAATTTTTAATGGCCAGAGTGCACACCTCTCAGGCGCTGGTTTTTCAAACCCCACTTTCCCGACCCAACCTTGGGTCACATCTTACTTGTGGGAGTAAGATAAAAACTGGCCTTGTGTCTAACTCATGGAGAGGAGTAAATCAACACATATCACCCCTCTCACGCTCCCTCGAGAGAGGGGGGTAAATTTGAAAAAAGAGGGAAGGCACTTTTAGTACGCCCTTGGCCTTGGCCAGGATCAAAGTGTAGTATCTGCTCCGATGGATACTACACCCTATAGACTGGTACCGTCTTGGCCTTCGGGGCTTGATTTACGCTGGTCTATGGGTTTGTCCTGTGCAGTTCTAGGAGGTCCACCCTCCCAGGCTTTGCATTCTCACCCTTTGAGAAGGGGTTAGTTTATTGCTAATCACCTGAGGCGACCCTACCGGGGAATGCCGATGGGGCTGCCCAGGCAATTTTTAAGGGTTATAGGTGCTCTTCCTTTAGGGTGCTGACTTATCAAATCCCACTTTCCGACCTTGTGTCACATCTTACTGCTGTGGGAAGTAGATAAATAACCCACGCCCTTAGTTTAAAGAAAGAAAATAATAGCTCTATAATTTGACGGAGATTGTGGAAGCAGCAGCAGCGTGATTCAAGCAGCAGCAGCAGCAGGTCAGAAGCTAGCCCTCATGACGTCACAGCGACTACTCCTCCTACCCTAAAAACTTCCTTTTTCTCATTCAGCCATTCCATGTTATTTAGTCTCTCTGACGGTGTAGCGTGCTTGGTTTATCAACCGAGTTTCATTGATAACATTTGAGTTTTTATATTGGTACGAAATGCATTCGCCGTTTTTATTTGGTAATGCTTTTCCTCTACAAGATAAAAATGGTGACAGTACTCATGGATCGGTGCATATGTTTCCTCACATTTTGTTTAGTATTATTGCTGATTTGTTTTCTTTTAAAATTCATCATGTTGAACAGATCTTAAAACCCGTGTCACATAAACGAAAACTGTTTTTGTACTCAAGAATAATTTCAAGGATCTCAGTAGGCGATATGCCGAGCATTATTCGAAAACTGTATGCAGGCACATTGTGCGAATTTGTCAGCCGCCAGAAAGATCGCAGAACTGTTTCAAAAGAATACCCAAAACTTTGTCGAAATATTTGCACCTTAACAAATATCACAAAGCCTACATATCTTCTTTATAAAATTACAAATAATAAAATGAAATATTATTGCGGTTATGATCTCCCATACAATGTCTGAATGTTGATAAAAATCTTGTTACTTTGAAATTCTTTTTGATAATTATGCAATTCTTAGTAAAAAATAGGTACATTATTTTTTTTTAATTAAGTGTCTTAAGACGTTAATTTGCTAATTATCTTTGAAATAGTTCCCGAAAAATAATATTTGTCTTTCAATAGATTTAAAAAATAAATTTCTTAAAGTTTCAAATTTCACTGAATTTTTGTGTTTTATAGCCAACGTGATTTTAATTCCGTTCACAATCATAAATACAAGTCGGCGTCAGCAGACGATGGTAATCCTCGACTGAGACCTAGCGTTCACGTTGCAGACGGTTATGCTGCTACTATTAACCAAACCGTATGACTTCTAATTCACAATACGCCACGGCAGATATGTTGCAGCCACCCATTCAGTAAAAAAAACATTCCTTGTTACGCATTCACATTCTATACACATAGTGATTAACAAATAAACATATATAGAAAAACTTTATTTCGTATGCTTCAATAACTTTACAATTTTTATAAAGACTTTATTGCTTGTATTGTATTCATCACCATCAGGGTTTTTAATCACTCATGAGGAGGAACCCCTCCCTGGTTTCCTTCCACCTTATTAGCGACAGTTATTCAGAGTTTTTTTGCCATAGTCGCCACGCTAGGCACTGCGGGTTGGCGACGCTATTTGCCCATAGCTAGGTGTCCACATACAGCGTCTGATATTCCCAAATAGTCACCCATTTTAGTAGTGGCCAGGCCTAACGTCGCTTATTGTATTGTATTATTAGATATAAATTATTATCTTGGTTAATATACATTTTTATTTTGTATTTAGTTTTTCACTTCATTATTCATGAATACATACAAATTGTCTTTGTAGATATATTGAACACGTCCCAATGCTACCTCTTAAAAACAAATAAGCGATAGAGGCAGGGGGAGAACCAATTCGTTTTGCCATGACAAGGATACGTGGAAGGTATGCTGGTTTTGGGAGGTGGAAGGGGCTCTCAAGCATTCGTACTTCATTGCCTTTTGGCTAAGATCAAAATGTAGTATCTGTTCCGATGGATACTGCACCCCCATAGACTGGTATTGTTTTGGCCTTCGGGGCTTGATTTACACCGGTCTATGGGTCTGTCCTGTGCAGTTCTAGGAGGTCCACCCTCCCAAGCTTCGCCTCCCCTCTTTGGGGAGGAGTAAGTTTATTGCTTACTGCCTGAAGCACCCCTATCGGGACTGCCCAGGCAATTTTTAAACCCCATTTTCCCGACCTGACCTTGGGTCACATCTTACCTGTGGGAGTAAGATAAAAACTGGCCTTGTGCCTAACTCCTGGAGAGGAGTAAATCAATATCCAAGTATATCAGCTTGTCTGAGCTTAGCAGGCATGTCGAGTTCCTATCTTTCTAAATTGATTGACCCCCAGCCGCCATTTTCCATTATATATTTGGGAATGTGTACTAGCTGTATCAGTAATGAGCTGGGAAGGGGGGGGGGGGAAATAGTGTAAGCTGTTAGTTATGGATTATATATGACAAGGTATAGCGTGACCAGCTGATCGATTGGATCGGGGGATCTCCGACCTCTCGCCTCGTACAAGCAAGGGTCAACGACTGTTTATGTTTCTGAATTTTTGAGATGAGGATTGATAATTTGTATAATTAGGATTATTCGGACTACTGTTCTCACCTTGAGTCTTAGTCTCACAACGCTTCGGCCGCTGTAATCTTCGAAAAGATACATCTGGAAAAGGCCGGAGGTGAGAATAACACTGAATCTATTTATCTTCCTCCCACAAGGTAAGATGTGACACAAGGTCGGGAAAGTGGGGAAAAAACCAGCGCTCGAGAATTTGAGCACTCGGGCCATTTAAAAATTGCCTGGGCAGCCCCGTCGGCATTCCCCTTAGGCGATTAGCAATAAACTAACCCCTTCTCAAAGGGTGAGAAGACAAAGCCTTGGAGGGTGCACCTCCTAGAACTGCACAGGACGGACAACCAATAGACCGGCGTAAATCAAGACCCGAAGGCCCGGACGATACCAGTCTATTGGGTGGGGTCAAATGAGAACAGTAATTCGAATAATCTAAATTATACAAATTTACGACTTTTTAGTTCCATAGTTATCCGCTGCTCACCCTCCAAGATACTATCCTCAGGCATTACAGGTCGCTACCCACGGCTGATAGGTGGACCCGGTTAAGGTAGGGGCCTTGCTCTTCTACTGTTGACATATACTACAGCCCCACCTTCCCATCATCCTGGCAGGGCGAATGCAGGAAGGAGATTCAGGAAATGCGTTCAGAAGAAATTAACTTGTTAATATAACACCATAAAATGATATACTTACCAACATTAGCAACATACAGTTTTCCAACGATCTCTTCCGGGTTGATTATCATAGAGTGAGTTGTCGGCGATTTTTCAGATGAAGGGGAAACATTCAAGTTACCCCGTAGAAGCCGATCGTTTGAAAATTGTCTTTGACAGTGTTCGGGGCTTTCACTCGGTCCTTCATGTTTTACTGATTCAATAAGAAGGGTTGCGACTGAACAACCACTCCACCTCACGCGAGACGTTTCCCCTACTCCATAAGACAAAATGGCGTCAGTCTGTTGGTAGGCTACTTTGAACGCGGATGCGATAGATGTTGCTTGATCAATTCTTCTATCTTTTGTCGGGGTTGGTATGAGCCCTTCGTCTTTCAAGTCGCCGCTATTTTGATGCTTAGGTATTGTTTCTTGAGTTTCACAATTAATTAAGCCATGTTTGTTATTTTTATTGATTACGTTTATATCTTTAGAGAATTCATTTCTTTCTAGCTGTAAACGATTCGAATTCTCTAGAAATTGGTCTCCATTCTGTAATGATTTGTTTTGTACGTTCTTGTTGAAAGTGTCTTTTTCTATGAGATGATCATTTTTGATACAAGATATTTCAATGTCTGAATGAGACAATTGATTGCTATCATTATCAATCGACTCTGTAATGATTCGTTTCTTGTGCTGTTTCGAGATATCTTTCGCTAAGCA
>OY744529.1:26764084-26791584 GCA_963556195.1 Sepiola atlantica
ACTAGATCGTCGATCTTCGGCTACGCCATAAGACTTCGATCATGAAAAAAAAAGAAAAAAAAGGAAAATATTGTCTGTATTACCATGAATAGAGGTTTCTAAAACCGAAAATTTGGATTAAAAAAATGATTTAATAAATATTTCATTTATTTGACAAAATCTCGCGTCCTGTTGTCTGGTTCTAAAATTTCAAAGTGTATCATTTCAACGGCGTTTCAAACTGTAGTAACACTTATATATATATATATATATATATATATATATATATATATATATATATATATATATATATATATATATATATTAATTCTCACAAAGAAAGTTTGTCAAATACAGACGTAAGAGATGACATAATAAACACACAATGCATAAAAGGTGGCGAATAGAATAGACAAAATTACTAAAGGTAATTTCTATGAAAATGCACTGGCACAATTGAAAAAGACGGGTATTATCAGATGAAAATTTTTAGAGAGATGCACGAGCAATGTATAAATAGGATTAACTGTTGAATATTTCTGCATATACGATATGTGCAACCAGTAAAGAAAGGGCCATGCTAAGATGACAAGTTGATCTGGGAGTCTCGGCTGCTGCTAGAATAGAGGATGTCTGATTGAGTTGTGAATGCTATGTAAAAATGGAAAACTTATCCAGACAACGCCTGAACAGTTTGAAAGCCAGCTAGGAAAAAAACTGCATCCGGTTTCTACCTCCATCCTCCCTACGATGAGTGGAATTTAATTCGGTTTCCAGAAGTGTAAGAGTGCATTCTCTCGTTGTCAGGCGAGATAACTTGGATTTTGAATTGATAAATTTTAATATGAAGAAAAAAGAAAAGAAATTGTACTTTTTGTGCACAGTTTAGGAGATAAAGTTATCCGAACTTACTCTTGATTGAAGTAAGGGTCTCGTTTTAGATTGAAAATAGATCAATGCTGAGAGAAGCATGTTAATTCGAATAAGTTGGTGTTGTTGCTATAAACAATCTCCAATGCCTTTTGGCTAGGAATAAAGTGTAGTATCTGTTCCGATAGATGCTGCGCTCTTTAGACTGGTACCGTCTTGGCCTTCGGACTTTGATTCCGCCGGTCTGAGGTACTGTTCTGTGCAGTTCTAGGAGGTCCACTCTCCCAGGCTTTGCTTTCTCACCCTTTGTGAAGGGGTTAGTTTATTGCTAATCGCCTGAGGTGCCCCTACTTGGGAATGCCGACGGGGATGTCCAGGCATTTTTCTGACGGCCAGAGCGCTCTTCTTCCTCTAGGGCGCTGGCTTTTCAAATCCCACTTTCTTGACCTTGTGCCACATCTTACCGCTGTGGGAGGTAGATAAATACCAAGTGTAGCATCTGTTCTGATCCTGCACTTGGTTTATTATGTTCTCGTCAGTGAAGAAAGTCCTAGACCGAGGCAATTTTTATTTTTGTTTCAATCCAGAATGCCCCTTTTTGGGGAGCTGGATTTTCCCCACATTAAAAACCGACGTTGTGTCGAAAATTTGCCCTCGTGAGAAAGCAAATAAATAGGAACAATCTCCAATGTATGGTCATTTGTAATTGGCAAAGCCTTTCGGTTTACATTTGAATGGGAAGTGTGTAAAAAACAGACGGACGGATAATGTTCGTATTTTATATACTAATTATAGACATATGAAATAAAAATGCAAAGAACTCACCAAACTCGTGTAGGATGCTTTCAGTCGTTGTTCTTCGGATGTCATCTTGCACTGCATTCTGGGAAGTGGTTGTTGGAGGAAGTATCGGACTCCACGAAGTAACACTTTGTTCAGTCATCGGATTTATCTGTTTTGGCCTTTTGGAAAGAACATTTTCATAAACATAGAAATATGGTTGTTTACGTGTTTTTATATATATATATATATACAGGGTGGGCAAAAATAAGGGTCCTATTTTTAAAAATTCATAACTTTTTTATTTATTGATTTTTTTTTTTTTTTTTAGAATAAGTAAAGGACCCCTTCCGAAGCAAGCATGAGCCGTATTAGCCCTAAGGAACGTACCCTCATTTAGAAAACATTATTTTTGCTTAAAAAACTCAAAACAGTGTAAAAAACAATACTTTAGTTTTTGTAAGTTTTAAGAAGTGTTTTTCGGCTAAAATTTGTTTTGTTTATTTCAAAAAATCTCGGAAGGGTCAGTCTACACACACATAAAGTTTGGTGAGTTTAACTTTTATTTTGTGGAAGTTATTCAAATTCAAGTTATTCAAATTTAAAGATAGGACCCTTATTTTGGCCCACCCTGTATATATATATATATATATATATATATATATATATATAATAAAATATGAAACTAAAGGTATACTTTTAGTAGATAGAACCTACAGTGAAATAATTTAAGCTCAATATACGAGATAGAGCAATTATAAAGATAGATGAAAGAAGAGGGATAAACATGTACGAATGAAAAATTTATTTCAACTTCGATTGTTCAATGCAAGCCTTGGCTAAAGGAAAGAATAATAAACATAATTTTATTACTGAGTATACCTTGCATTGAACAATCGAACTTGAAATAAATTTGTCATTCGTACATGTCTATCCCTCTTCTTTCATCTATCTTTATATATATATATATATATATATATATATATATATATATATATATATATATATATATATATATATAGTCATAGTCTTCTATCTGTGCCCGCTTCTATGTACATATAGATCTTAATTTCCCTAAATTACGTGACAGTTTCCGTGGGCCGAGTGGATATGGCTGACTCTGTGTACCGGGTTCGCGCCTCCCGACCGTCTGAAATTATTACTTCCCTGCACTGATGAGAGCAATAAGCTTGAAACGCTAGCGTCTGTAGGTATAAATAATTCAATATTTATTTATATATATATATATATATATATATATATATATATATATATATATATATATATATATATATATATATATATATATATAAAGTGGAGAACTAAAAGCGAACTTTTACGAAAAGGTAAAACCTATTGAATTGAATTGAATTGAAAAAAGATCTGCCTTTTACTTTTCTAATTCCTTTTCATCCTTCTACACACACACACATATATATATATATATATATATATATATATATATATATATATGGTTGTGTGTATGTGTATGTCTGTGTGTCTTTATTTCAATATTATACATATACTGACTGATTTTACATACTATATCTTAAGTTTCGAGATTATGCTGCAAATGTTAACTGTAAAAACGCAATGAAAACGCGTCGTGGATTTCGAGCACTGTTGTTAGGTGATGTCTCCCGTCGCTTCTTGGCGTAATGCAAAGCTCTTTCGGAGTTTTTTATTCAGTGGTGAGGTATATTGCATTATTTGAGTGCGGTTTTTGCCAGATGTTTTCTTAAGAAATAAGATCCAAGTCTAAGGTTTACGTTAGATGGTGATGAGAGAAGTATTACAGCGCTTTTGATGCACTTGCGACGTGGGAGAGATTATTCGGTCTTGAGGAGGGTGCAGTATGTAAAGTCAAAATTGTGGGTAAATCTTGTTTATGTGTATGACTAGTGCGTTAGTGGGGTTGTTTGTGTTTGAGGTCCTGTTTATGTTCTTAAATGCGGGATTTTATATTTCTGGCCGTTTCGCCGATATAGAATATCAGATATGAGGCAAATTTTATTTTGTAAATGCCGGCTAGGAAAGAAGTGTCTTTAGTGGGTAAGATAGGGACGGGGTTTAATGTTGAGCAAATCCTTAATTGTTTTAGAAGTTGAAGTTATTATTTTTATGTCAGATTTGAATTGTTTTTCTAAGGAAATAGATATGAGATTATTGGGGAAGACTATGTAAGATTTATTTTTATCAATCATGTCGGTGTTATTTGTGATGGTTGCGTTTTTATGAGTGAACATTTTTTATAGTGTTAGTCTGTTGTTGATGTGGGGATTAAAATCTTTGCGTTTAGCGTTTTGGATGAAAAATTGTGGATATTTTAAAGCTTTGTAAGTGTTCTCGATATATGTTACTTCACTGCAGAGGTCAGTGGAGCTGCAAATTCGAGGAGCTCTGAGAAACGAGCCTATGATTATTCAGGATTTGAATCTGTTGTTGTGGTCGGAGTAGAAATGTATAAGATCATTTTTATTCGTTGGTTTTCTATAGACTGAGAAGTTTACGCCGTTTGGGGTGTTGTATTGTAAAGAATATTATTTTCTAATTCGAAGGTGAAAGGAGATTTTATTTAGTTTGTTTACCATGTCAGGGAGACTAATGTGATGTGGGTATATAAGGAGTGTATCATCAATATATCTAAAGTAGTGGGAGTTTGGGGAGTAGAATAGATTTGAAGGGGCTATTCTCTAAAAATTCCAAGAAAAAAACAGGCAAGGACTCCGCTAAGAGGTGAAACCTATGGGTAAACGAAATTTTAACGACAAATTATGCAAATAAAAATTTAGTGTACCCATGGGTTTCCCTCTCATATTTCGGTCATTGAATCGACCTTAATCTGTGAAAAAGACCCAGAAGCAGGGTAGAAGGGGTAGAATTAGGTTCACAAAGACAAGAAAACGAAGAGAGTAGGTATGAAAGGCGGGGGGATAGTGGGAGATGGATAGGTTGGTATTTAATTGGATACATTAGATAGATGGGAGATGACGGTGGTAGGAGTGGCGTGTGTTGAAGAGGTTCTAATATCAGTTAGACCCGAGAGGATAGCAGATCGAGTATGAAATGAGAGGAGGAAACGATGATACTTAATACTATGCATATTTGATACATTTAATATTTAGGTGATAAAAACCGTACATATTTCTAGAAAAGGCGTCAAGGTAAAACGCCAGACTATAGACATCAATATCGAAGGTTCGATCCTTGTCTAAGTTAGCCATGCTGATAACGGATGTGAGCTAGAAACATGTGTACGTATACATTAATAAAATATATATTAACGAAAATTACGTCATATCTTTATCGGGTGATACGAGCACACACACATACCACGTCTAGCCACACGGAAGAACAATAATACAGTGAAACAGCTGTCTGTGGACAACTATATATATATATATACATATATATATATATAGAGAGAGAGAGAGGTATGTAAAGCTACTAATAATGCAATCTTCTGCATTAATCTGTATCACTTAGGAAGTGAACAATCGAAATAGTAGAAAGCAACGTAACAAACGCTACCATCATCAATAAAAAAAATAACATAAAATACATTAAATATTTAGGTCATAAAAACCGTACATATGTCTCGGCAAGGCGTCACGGTCCGAAGATAAAACGCCAGACGATAGCCATCAATATCGATGCTGATGACGGCTGTGATCCAGAAACACGTATCCATGGATTACTTTTATGTACGTATACAATTTATATATATATATATATATATATATATATATATATATATATATATATATATATATATATATATATAATTTAAATTATATATATATATATATATAATCACTTATACGAGCACACACACATACAACGTCTAGCCACACGGAAGAACAGTAATACAGTGAAACAGCTGTCTGTGGACAACTATATATATATACACATATATATATATATATATATATATAGAGAGAGAGAGAGAGAGCGAGAGAGAGAGAGAGAGAGGTATGTGTGTGTGCTCATATAAGTGATTATTTTAAAGAAAGAAAAGAAAATTTACATTTTCCTACTCTTTTACCTGTTTCATTGGCCTTATTTTCCCTCTACCATCTCTCTTGGGCCATACTAACTGAGACAAAAAAAGGACCGATCTGGTTTAGTAGCGACAGGCATAACACTTATAAACAATAGTATAGTCGATTTGCACGTTTTCTCTTCATTTTTTTTTTTTTTTGATAAGATGTGTAGCAGCTTACATGAATTAACTATTTTCTGCCGATCTATGTAAGTTATGATTCGGCTTGACGATGATTGTGATCATCGCCTCTTACAACAGGTGCGCGTCTGCATGTAACGAGATCCACGCGCGATCACTAACGCCGGATCACGTGATCAGCAGAGCATCTCAGTTCGAGAGTGTTTCCCAACAAGACAAGATGTGATCCTGCGATTCTCTGCTGTCGGCCCAGCAGAGAATCTACGAACTCCAGGAAAATAATTATTTCATCTTGTCAACTTATACTCAACACTATGTATTATCTTTTATTTTGCTTCTGTGCAATGTGTTGTTCAATTATATTACGTCCCAAAGAAAAGTTACACAAACTAATGCACATATCTTTCTTTAGTTGCCGTCTTTATCATATCTAAATTTTTGCTTTCTCACAGCTAAAAATGTTTGCTCTTAGGCAATTTGGTGACGATTTGATGGCAAAATTGATCTTTTGTTCATTTTAAAACTTGTTGGTCCCCCGATTTTATAAATCGGGGGGACTTATGTTTTGAGGCATGTCCGTCCGTCCGTCCGTACGTCCGGATTTTTCTCCGCAACTATCCATTGAATTTCTCTGAAATTTTGCATGAAGTTGTAACTTTGGTCAGGTTAGAAAGTGGCATTCCCCGATTTTTTAAAAAACAATCTGGTTAGACCCCCAGGGGGTCAAAAGGCACCAAATGGCAAAAAAAAATGACATTTTTTGCCCCATAACTTTTCATCCATCCATTCAATTTCTCTGAAACTTGACCAAAATGTGGAGGCAATTGTTCCTAATAGAAAATAAGTATCGCTGACCTTGGAAAAAATCTGGTTCGCGCCCCAGGGGGTCAAAAGTCCCCAAAATGACAAAAAATGACCCTTTTCTCCCATAACATTTGATCCATCCATTCAATTTTTCTTAAACTTGATCAAAATGTAGAGGCAAATATAAAATAAGCATCCTTGACTTCAGAAAAATTCTGGTTCGCGTCCCCAGGGGGTCAAAGGGGGGTCAAAAATGCCCCAAATTGCCCAAATTTATTGCATTTTACACTCGCCACATCGAGTCACATACAAAGGGGGGCCACGCACGCGCGGCTTGTTTTATTATGTTTCTATATGAGCTTATCTACAGGAATAAATGCGAAAGATTTTTCCATCTATATTAATATCAAAATAATTATATGATACAATATATACTTTGAAATACTGTATATATAGGAAACTGCAAACACCCTCAAACACATTTAGGTCTTCTTAATTTGCATATTTATTTTATAAACAGCTTCTAATAAATTAATATTCTGCAATATACAGTTGTAATTTTGCATCGTCATATTTTCTTATATATACACAATATTTTCGTCGATAGTAACTGTCGCTGAGATGCTGAGAACAGATACTACACTTTGATCTTAGTCAAATGGTCAAGTTATTTATGCCGAAGAGGTTAGACAAAAAGTCAAAGTATTTTTATTTACCTTCTCTCCAGGAGGCTAGACACAACATCAGGTCTGGTTCGCCAGCGCACTAGGATTAGCGCGATCTGGCCTACAAAAATGCCTAAGCAGCCCTGTTGGCATTCCCCAGTAGGGGCGCTTCAAGCGATTAGCAATGAAGAAGAAAAACCTGGCAGGGTGGATCTCCTAGAACTCTACAGAGCAATACTTCAGACTGGCGGAATCAAGGCTACAGAGTGTAGCATCCATCGGAACAGATACTACACTCTGATCTTAGCCAAAAGGCCAAGGAACCATAAAAAACAATGGCGAGGCATTTTTAAATGAATGAAAAAAGAAAATGATTTAATCTATGATTGTATTATCTTTTAATCGGGGTGGGTAGTGTAGTATCGGTTCTGTTGTCACAAGATAATCCTCCAAGGGATTACCTCCTTTTAAGGGGGTGCGGTAATCCTCCCAAGTATTAAATCCTTCTTTGGGGGGAGGGAGTAATGTGATATCTGTTCTGGTGTCATGAGACCATCTTCCCAAGGACTACCTTCTCCTTTTTGGTGGGGAGGTTGGTAATGTAGTATCTGTTCTGTTTCAATGATACTTTCCTCTTTTCTGGGGGATATCCTCCCAGGTATTACCTCCTTTTATTGTGGGTAGCAGTATATTATATGTTCGTTCCTCATGATACCATCCCTCCATGATTATTTTCTCCATTCTGTTGTCATAATTACATCCTCCCAGGCATTAATGGGGCGTTCGTCATGATACTTTGCTGTCAGTCATTACCTCCTCTTTTGGGGATCAGTGTAAAATATGTTCGTTCAGCATGATATCATCCTTCCAGGCTAGCAAACATATGCGAACAGAGGGAGCATATATTTGCTAGTTTACAGCTATTTATCTACGTCCCACAAAGTAGAATGTGACACATGCACATCAAGTTCTTGTATTCTATGTTGTATACGCTGTAATTTTGATATTTCATTTTTGATTTAAGAAATAAAGAGAAACAGCGAATTGCTTTAAAAGTAAAATTCTGTTATGACGTTTTGAAAAATGGATTTTTCGTTCAATTTTTTAAATGAGCACATTTTAGTTTAATAGGATTATCACCTATTTATCTACGTCCCACAAAGTAGAATGTGACACAAGGTCGGAAGGTGGGAATTTTCACTCTAGAGAGGAAGAGTGAGCTGAATCTCAAAAAATTGCCTGGGCAGGGCGCCTCAGACAGTAAGTAATAAACTTACTCCTCCCCAAAGAGGGGAGGCAAGACATGGGAGGGGGTTAACCTCCCATAACTGCACAGGACAGTCAGAACAGATACTACACTTTGATCTTAGCCATGTGGATCTTGTTATTTTGTTTGTTCGCGTGCACATTGAATGACGTCACAAAAGAATTACATTAGGCATTAAGATAGAGAGAGGGGGGAAAAGATCCTTTATGATGTAATTGAAGGACGTGTGATAAGAAAAGTAGTGGGAGTTGGAGAAAAAGAGGGGAAGAGTGAGAGAGGGGGAAGATAGAGAGGGGGGAGAGGGAGGAAACAAAAAGCAAGGAGCGAAAGAGAAAAGAAATTGGGAAGAGAGAGAGAGGGAGACAAAAAGAGGAGAACTTATAAAAACGAATGATTATTTTTTAGATTTTTTATTTTATTTTTATTTTTTTATCTTCCTCCCACAGCGGTAAGATGTGACACAAGGTCGGGAAAGTGGGGCTTGAAAAGCCAGCGCCCGAGAAGATGAGCACTCTGGCCTACAAAAAATGCCTGGGCAGCCCTGTCGGCATTCCTCGGTAGGGGCGCCTCAGGCAGTAAGCAATAAACTTACTCCTCTCCAAAGAGGGGAGGCAAAGCGTGGGAAGGTGAACTTCCTAGAACTGCACAGGACAAACCCACAGACCGGTGTCATCAAGCCCCGAAGGCCAAGACGGTACCGGTCTATGGGGTATAGTATCCATCGGAACAGCTTTTGACCACTTTATAGACAAGGTTCACGGATCGTCTAAACTCGATGACGAATCATTTACATGGATGGCGGCACCGAGGGGGGGCAGGGGCTTAGGCCCCCCCAGTCTTTTACTTGCCCCCCCCCCCACTTTACGGTCATCAATAATGAAGTTATATATGCATGTGTTTAACCGCCCCCCCCACTTTTATAACTGTCCCGCCGGTCCTGAATCTAATACATTCGGATGGGTGGGATTGATTGGTACAATGGATCACTAAAATATCAACTTGCGTTCAATTATTCATATACAATAAATTCATCATACGATTTAAGAAAATGCAGCATTTTATTTAACTTATGATTCATCATACGCTTTTTAAACAATATGGCTGGGTTTTTTTAACTTCCGAATTATTATAAAGTTTTAAAAAATACAGCAATTTTTATTTCAAAACTTATGATCATAATGTTCGAAAAATGCGATAATGTTTTTAAAATATTATGATCATCATCATTTTTTTTTTGTTGATATGGCAATGCTTTTTTAAACCTTATGATTGATCATATTATTTACAAATACGTCAATGGTTCATCATATGGTTTAAACAATTAGAGCAAATATTTTTTAACATTTATGATTCATCATATTTTTTTTTATGGCTAGAAAGAAAGTGTAGTATCTGTTCCGATGGATACTGCACCCTATAGACCGGTATCGTCTTGTCCTTCGGGGCTTGATTCCGCCGGTCTGTGGGTTTGTCCTGTGCAGTTCTAGGAGGTCCCCCCTCCCAGGCTTTGGGGAGGAGTAAGTTGATTGCTTACTGCCTGAGGCGCCCCTACCGGGGAATGCCGACGGGGCTGCCCAGGCAATTTTTCATGGCCAGAGTGCTCACCTTCTCGGGCGCTGGCTTTTCAAGTCGCACTTTCCCGACCCGACCTTGGGTCACATCTTACCTTGTGAGAGTAAGATAAAACTGGCCGTGTGCCTAACTTCTTGGATATAAAATTTAATAAAATCCGACAAGGTTTTGTCATCATAAGTGTAGAAACTACGGCAATTTCTTTTAAGACTTATGATCTATCATAAAGTTTAGAAAATATGGTAATGTCTTTTTTTAACCTTATGATGCATTATAAGTATATAAAAATACGACTATGTATTTATTTTTTTGATTCAAAATTTTACGTAAGTATTTTTTGTTCAAAATACGGTAATGCTTTTTTTATTATTATTTAAGTGTAATCATACGGTTCTAAAAATAGGACAATGTCTTTTCTTTTTTAACTTATTGTTCATCATGAGGTTAAAATACGGCAATGTTTCCTTTTTTTACATTTACGATTCACCATAAGCTTTTTAAAAATGGCAAAGTAAAAAAGGGACTATTGAACCTTCTTGACGGGGGCAATTTTATTTTGGTTAATTTGCTTTTTGTTGCATAGCCTATAACTGCGATGTCACCATATTTTTTAAACCATAAAAAATGACCAATGTGTTGTTTGGTACATTTGTAGTTAAACGCATCACCACCACCACCACCACCACCACCACCATGAGATTTATTGTTTCAGACTTTAGAGTGAAGGGTTAATTTCGTATATTAATTTAACGTAAAATGATCCACAGTTTCCGGAACATTGCAACTGTTAGGGCGGTTATAAGTAATTTACTCCTCTCCAGGAGTTAGGCACAAGGCCAGTTTTTATCCTACTCCCACAAGTAAGATGTGACCCAAGCTCGGGTCGGAAAGTGGGGGTTGAAAAGCCAGCGCCCGAGAGGTGAGCACTCTGACCATTAAAAATTGCCTGGGCAGCCCCATCGGCATTCCCCGGTAGGGGCGCCTCAAGCAGTAAGCAATTAACTTACTCCTCCCCAAAGAGGGGAGGCAAAGCCTGGGAGGGTGGACCTCCTAGAACTGCACAGGACAATCCCATAGACCGGCGTAAATCAAGCCCGAAGGCCAAGACAATACCAGTCTATAGGGTGCAGTATCCATCGGAACAGATACTACACTTTGATCTCGACCAAGAATTTGCAACTAACCTTTAAGTCTGAGTGGCTGTCAGTCAGAGTTATAGAAATATAACGTAAAATGAGTGTAGCTTTTTATGGCAGTTAACAAAAAAGTGTCATTAATTCTCAGTCCGAGTTAGGGTTAGGGTTACGGTTAGGGTTAGGGTTAGGGTTACGGTTAGGTTAGAAGACCGTAACGAATGTTTTGAAATAGCATTTATTGGAAAAATAATTTTTGTAACATTTCAACATCACAAAATCGAACTTTGCGAAAAAAATGACCTCTTTCTCGTAGGAATTGGATTGATGCTGCTTTGTTTCTCACGCGGTCATTCAATGCGAACATAATTAAAATACATAAATATAAAAATATAAAAAATATAAAAAATATAAAAATATAAAAATATAAAATACATAAATATAAAATACATAATTAAAATACATAAATATGAATAAAAGATAATATCGGCTAGGAAAGAGAAAAGAATATCTGGTACAAACGAATGCTCTGAAAGAGTTAAAAAAAATATCAGGTACAAAATTTACATCGGTAAGAAGAATGCTCTGAAAGAGTTAAAAAAAATATCAGGTACAAAATTTACATCGGTAAGAAGAATGCTCTGAAAGAGTTTAAAAAAATATCAGGTACAAAATTTACATCGGTAAGAAGAATGCTCTGAAAGAGTTAAAAAAAATATCAGGTACAAAATTTACATCGGTAAGAAGAGGAATAATACAAAACGGAAAATACCCGAAACGAAATTGATCCAGTAAAGAAACTTTAAAAGCACCGTAAAAAAATTAGGCGTTCATAGGGTTTAACAAAAATCATTGTCGTATTATTTGCATTACATTTTTTTCCTCTCTGTTTTTTTACTTACGTGCGTAAAGTGTGAAATAATTGGGATATCTCCACTCTTTAAAGATATCGATCATCGAAAAAAGAAAGTCACGGGTTTGTTCTGTTGTAAGAATGTGTTCTATTAAGATTCAACCAACAATATATATATATATATCGTTGATGGCTGAAAACGAAGTAAGGATGGTCTGCAAGGCTAATTAATGCCTTGTTGACGAGGTTCGTTAAAACACACGGGCAAAAAGTTATTCCTTTTCAAACGATAACTTAAAAAGAAAATAAATCCAGTAATGAATAAGAAGTTAAAGAACGTCTGAACAAATAACAGCAACAAAAAACAAAAACAAAAGTCTGTTTTGTGGTGGTGTGTTTATATACTGTTGCCAAGCGAATAGTGAATTGTCGCCTTGGTCACTTCGGGAGACGCAGGAAATAAGTCATTGCTTGACATTGACAATGGCGTACAAAAATTGAACGTAGCAGGTATTTATCTACCACCCACAGCAGTAAAATGTGACACAAGGTCGGAAAGTGGGACTCGATAAATCAGCACTCTAGAGGAAGAGCACTTATGACCCTAAAAAATGCCTGGGCAGCCCCGTCGGCATTCCTCGGTAGAGGTACATCAGGCGATTAGCAATAAACTAACCCCTTCTCAAAGGGTGAGAAGGTAAAGCCTGGGAGGGTAGACCTCCTAGAACTGCACAGGACAAACCCACAGACCGGCGAAATCACGGCACGAGGGCCAAGACGGTATCGGTCTACAGGGTGTAGTATCCATCGGAACAGATACTACACTTTCATCAATGGGCACCGCTCTTAAGAAACAGTTTTTATTTACTTGCCTCCCACTACAGCAAAATGTGGCACAAGGACCGAGGGAGGGGTCACCTCCTCCGAGAGGGCATTCTAGCTGGGTTACAAAAATAGCTGCCTACATTTTCTTGGTTTGGGTGCCCTAGCCGATCGGTAATAAACCAACCCCTCTCAAAAAAGAGAAGGTAATGCTTGGGAGAGTGCACCTCCTAGGATCGAGCCGAACCAAACCTCACTCCTACCAAGAAGATGTCTGGTGATTCTGGTCAGTCCCTAGGTTTTCGGAATGATTGCTAAAAGACGCATCCTCGGCTGGTATGAAAATGCTAAACAGTTACTATAATAGTCGCCCTCATCATCATCATCATCATCATCATCATCATCATCATCATCATCATCATCGATAATAAAATAGAAGAGTTGCAAAAAAACGTTACATCTTTCTTTTAAAACTTCTTTTTCTCTCTCTATCTCTCCCTTCGACTGCCCCGCTCTTTCTACCCTCTCTCTCTCTCTCTCTCTCTCTCTCTCTCTCTCTCTCTCTCTCTGCCCCTCTCTCTTTCGCTGTCTTTTTACCTCACCTTCCTCTCGCTTTCTCTCTCTCTCTCTCTCTCTCTCTGACTAATCCTTCTCATTCTACCCCCTTTCCATACTTCTCCCTCTTTACTTACGGTAGTCTCTCCCTCTCTCTCTGACTCTTCCCTCTGATTCTACCTCCTCTCTCTTGCTCTTTACCTTCCTCCTCCCTCTCTCCCTCTCTCTCCCTCCCTCTCTCTCTCTCTCTCTCTCTGGCTACTGGTTCATTATAATAGGAAGATAGATAAAAAGAAAGAAAGAGAAAAAAAAAACGTCTGACAGTTTGACCTAGTTTCAGCGCTGTTTTTCAAACAACTGTGAGTAAGAATGAAAATAAATTTACTCCCATGGAGAACTTTCATGAGCTGGCTTTAAAGTTCAGGAAAATTCGAGAAAACCTATGTAGTCAAGTACTTCAGCTCTAAAATAAATAAAGGATACGTTTAAAGACATTCAAAAACTGATTTAATCCTTTCTCTGATCCCCTCCATGAGGCACATCTCATTACATCTCCAAGGTCAGATGTGGGGTTTGACGAAAGTGTTTCTTTGGAACGATTTAAATTCGAACCCGGCACACCCAGGTCCTCAGTCCATGTCGTTAACCACTCAGCCACTGTGCTATCCCTTACATTGTATACTTTCCCGTTGAACAACAAACAGAAAACGGTATCCTAATGAAGAGTTATTGAGATTTGACATTATTAAGTTTAAAGTCTTTTTTTTTTCAAAACGCGAGAGGCGACATCGTTTGGTTGTTATTTTTGTTGTTTGTTTTCTTGTTGCTTTGTTGGCGTTGTTAATGTAATTAAAAAAAAAAAAACTTTATCGAGCAGAGAGCGAAAAATTAGACAGAATAATTGATGTCCGACAAATTTTTCAAATATATTGTTACGAATCCGATCGGATCTATTATGGTAATTTACCTACTAAAAATAACATAGCATTCGAAACCTAAATAAGATCGCCTCGATATGGTTACATACTGGTTTATAATGGTTCACCTTCTCCAAGTGATATTGCCTCTAGTAACAGCACAAAGCTAGATCCTATACCAAAGTAGATGATTTTTTTTATTTATCTACCTCCCACAAGGTAAGATGTGACACAAGGTCGGGAAAGTGGGATTTGATAAACCAGCGCCCGAGAAGGTGAGCACTCTGGCTATTAAAAATTGCCTGGGCAGCCCCGTCGGCATTTCCCGGTAGAGGCGTCTCAGGCAGTAAGCCATAAACTTACTCCTCCCCAAAGAGGAGAGGCAAAGCCTGGGAGGGTGGACCTCCTAGAACTGCACAGGACAGTACCTCAGACCGGCGGAATCAAGGCCCGAACGCCAAGACAATACCAGTCTATGGGGTGTAGTATCCATCGGAACAGGTACTACACTTTGATCTTTTTTATTTACCTCCCCAGGAGGTTAGGCACAAGGCCAGGTTTATCTTACTCCCACAAGGTAAGATGTGACCCAATGTCGGTCGGGAAAGTGCGACTTGAAAAGCCAGCGCCCGAGAAGGTGAGCACTCTGGCTATTAAAAATTGCCTGGGCAGCCCCGTCGGCATTCCCCGTTAGGGGCGCCTCAGGCAGTAAGCAATAAACTTACTCCTCCCCAAAGAGGGGAGGCAAAGCCTGGGAGGGTGGACCTCCTAGAACTGCATAGACCGGCGGAATCAAGGCCCGAAGGCCAAGACAATACCAGTCTACAGAGTGAGCATCCATCGGAACAGATACTACACTCTGGTCTTACTTTTCCTGGAATCCAGTAAGACTAAGAAACCGCAAGAAAGGTCTACTGTAACATAGTTAACTGGTCAATTGGGGAGATGAAATTCAATGTTCTTCACTTCTTTTCTTACTCAACGTTTGAGAAGTAAAGAACTTTAATGGGACATTTGGATATCTATGCATATCATATAGAGATCAAGTGTTAACCCCAGGAAGGGGCTCCTTGATTTCTGAGAACTAACTGGACTAAAATGAACAAGAAAAGTCGTTATTTTTATTAATCACGTGTATATCGTTAAAGAATCCATTTCTTTCTAGCTGTAAATGATTCGAATTCTCTGGATTTGTTTTGTACGTTCTTGTTGAAAAGTTGTTTTTCTATGAGATGATCATTTTTAATACAAGATATTTCAATTTATGAATGAGACAATTGGTTTCTTGTGCTGTTTCGAGATATCTTTTGCTAAGCAGCCAGAGAACGAATCAGCAGAAATTCTTGCCATCTTCTCTTTATCATCGATCCGTTTATGGTCATCACTATATATATATATATATATATATATATATATATATATATATATATATATATATATAAACTAGCAAAAACAACTCGCCCTCCGGGCGGCAATTACTAAGACTGTAGTCTTCTTTACGGGAACCGAAGAAATAATTTTCATTTGACATTTTGGTAATTTAGAGAAAAATAACAAAATGATGATTGCCGTAGTGTTATTTGATATATTCCAATGTGGGGGAAATATAATGTGCATGAACAAAGTTTGTTCTTTTAGGCAAACACAGCAAAAAGTTGATTGATATGGTTTTCAAGATATTAACGTCGATAAATTTGATTTTGTTTCAGTATAAAAATGAAAATAAATTCCCCATTAAACCTGATTATATAATGAAATGAATTAGCATAACGGTGGAACGTCGATTGGTCAAATAAAACGATGTACTACTTTTTGCCTTTATTCTAAACTAGCGGGGCTACCCGGTGTTGCTCGGGATCATAAAAACATATAATTGAAGAAAAACTGCGTGTGTAATATCTTTATATTCAAACTTCTATTTCTCTCCCTCTCTCTATAGCCGTCTCTTTATCTTTCTACCTTTCTCTTCCCTGGTCGCCCCATTTCACCGCTACTTACTCATTTTGCCTTTTGCAAAAGCTGTTTCTTCCCCACCATTTCTCTTACGTTGCCCAATGCAAAAGTATGACATATTTCTATAAAATTACCACCGCTGTCTGCGCCTTCTATATAGGTACATATCTCTGCCCCGGTGTGCATACTATATAGGTACATATCTCCGCCCTGGTGTTCATACTAAATACGTACCTATCGCCACCCCGGTGCGCATACTATATACGTACCTATTGCCACCCCGGTGCAGATGCTATATAAGTACCTATTGTTGCCCCGGTGTGCATACTACATAAATACCTATTCCCACCCCGGTGTGGATACTACATAAGTACCTATCATGCCCTGGTGCGAATGCTAAATACGTACTTATCGCGGCCCCGGTGCGAATGCTAAATATGTACCTATCACCAGCCCGGTGCGAATGCTAAATATGTACCTATCGCCGCCGCGGTGCGCATGCTATATACATACCTATCGCTGCCTTGGTGCAGGTGCTATATACGTACTGATCGCCGCCTTGGAGCGCATGCCAAATATATACCTATCACCGCCCTGGTGCGCATTCTATATACGTACTTATTGCCGCCCCTGTGCACATGTTATATACGTACCTATCGCCACCCCTATGCACTACTATACACGTACCTATTACCACCCAGGTGCACATACTCCTAAAATTTTCCCCGACCCCCTACCCCATCTCTCCAACCTTACTGAATTTTTTTTTACTCTCCTCAACCCTGGGAAATATTTTAAGTTCATAAAAACAAAAATTTGGCCCGTCCCCTAAAAAGTTTGGCCCGATCCCTAAAATTTTCCCCACCCCCCTCCCCTATCTCTCTAACCCCACCCTCCGAATTTTTTTTTACTCTCCCCCCAACTCTGAGAAATATTTTAGGTTGAAAAAAAAAAAAATTGGGGCCCCCAAAAATGTTTGGCCTGACCCCTAAAATTAGCTCTATCTACGATATTGAGCACTTTTCTCCCGGACAACGCGGAGTACTTACTGAAATCACTCTTACTGATTTCCACTCATTTCCATGGGCACAATAGTCTGAAGATAAACGTAGATGGCGTTAAAATATTATGCAAACTAATCACTACAGTAGCTCTATCTAGGACATTGAACACTTTTCTCCCGGACAACGCCGAGTATTTAGAAAATCAAAGAGGCTTCTAGAGCACTACTAAAATCACTCTTACCGATCCCCCCTCCTTTTCATCTGCACAATAGTCGGAAGATAAACGTAGATGGCGTTAAAATATTAGGCAAACGTATCACTACAGTAGCTCTATCTAGGATATTGAGCACTGTTCTTCCTGACAACGCCGAAGCCTCTGGGTTCTATATTCGGTGCTGGGCCCTATAGTGTAGAAGCACCCATGGTCCCTATTTTGCAGAAGCCTCCGGGTCCTATATTATAGAAGCACCCCCGATGCTGGGTCTTATACTGTAGAAGCACCCCTGGTCCCTATACTGCAGAAGCATCCATGGTCCCTATTCTGCAGAAGCACCCATGGTCCCTATTCTGCAGAAGCGTCCGGGTCCTAAGTTTTGAAGGAAAAAAATGTTGAAGTAAAATAAATTTTGAAGAGAAAAAAAAAATGAAAAACCTATAACGATGACGTCATATACCTATTACTGTGACGTCACGTGCACAAGAAGAAGTTGGTTGAAAAAGAAATTATTATTATATAATAACATTGGATGATTTCCAAATTAGTAGTAAATAACATTGAAAAAAGAAAAATACTTTTTTTTTATAATTTAGAAAGATTAGAGAAGGTTTTGTTTTCCATGAAAATTTGTTTAAGTTATCATCATCATAAAATTCTCAACTAATTATTTGATGATTTAAATTATGAAAGATCTCCAACTTATTCTTCAACTTTTTTTGTTTACATAGGCTAAGTCGAGAGGTGGTAATAACGATCAAGAATATTGATGTGAAGGTTCAACCTAGCACTATGTAAAATAGAGAACAACTCGTCGGAGTAACTGTTCGAAAAGGTATTTATATTGAGCAACTATTAATATATATATATATATATATATATATATATATATATATCATCACCTTAATCATCAGTGTTTTGATCACTCCTGGAGGAGGCACCCTTCCTTGGTTTCCGTTCACCTTGTTGAAGACTGTCATTCAGAGGTTTTTTTTGTCATATTGGCGACACTATTTGCCCACATACAGCGCCTGGTATTCCCAAATGGTCACCCATTTAGTAATCACAAGACTCAACGTCGCTTAACTTTAGTGATCAAACGGGAACCGTCTTGTCCTTCGGGGCTTGATTCCGCCGGTCTGTGGGTTTGTCCTGTGCATTTCTAGGAGGTCCACCCTCCCAGGCTTTGCCTCCCCTCTTTGAGGAGGAGTAAGTTTATTGCTTACTGCTTAAATGAAAAAATATTGCCTAAACACACATACTATATATATATATATATATATATATATATATATATATATATATATATATATATATATATGTATATGTATATATATATGTATATATATATATATATATATATATATATATATATATATGTATATATATATATATGTATATATATATGTATATATATATATATATATATATATATATATATATATATATATATATATATATATATATATATATATATATAAACCCCAAAATCTTATAGTAAAAAGCAATTCCTCCTGTTAGGATTGCCTTTATTTCCCTACGGGGTAACCCATACCTCCTAAATACGCTACGAGAAAACACGAAATAAGGGAAAATACACCCAAGTACAATATACACATTTATTTACATATTGAGAAACATAAAAGGGCTACGACATAACATTACAAGTACATACAATATTTCGTTTACTCACCACTTGTGGTGGAGCCCTACTAGGACTGGTAGGGTGTACATCGTTTCGACCGCGTGGTATCCTAACCAGCGCGGCGAACTTCAACCTTACTCTTCTCTTTGTCCGTCGCTAGTCTCCTTTTTCTAAGGGGACACTACCCACCGCTGCCCGGAGCAACCGGTGTCATTCATATTATTCCCCTACACTCCCCAACTCAAAAACCACTAGAAAGAACCAATGTTATTTATAAGTTTGAATGCCACCGGTAACTCCCATAATAATAATACAGCTAATAACTACATTGGTTTTACAAGCACTACCCTATCCCGCCGCTTCACCATGCATCTTGTAAACTCTAGCACAATCCACCAACATCTACAAAAAATAACTGCCCTCCCTCTGATATAAGACAAATTCTAGTTAATAACACTAAAATTATACATTCCGAAACCAATTTGAAAAAATTAAAAATACTCGAAGCTATCTACATAAAAACACAACGACCTAAAATTAACAACATCAGATATGAAACCAGTGGTAACATTTTAAAATGCTTAACGTAATGCGTTTTGTCAGAAATTGGCACAATTGTCACGATATAATTAAAAACGGCAATATAATAAAAACAACATCATTATTATGTTTACTCACTAGGAGTTCTCACACAGACCATCATCAGTGATTGGCCACCGATAATCACCAGTAGTGTTCTCTGGAGTCTGAGTCACTAAAAGTCTCCCCAGATTTCCAGTGCTCTCCACTTCTTTCGATAACTACTGCAAATGAATTTGCGTTATTACAACAGACGCTTACCATCTATTTCTCGTTGGTAACGACCATTGACCTTCTCTGGGATTTAGATGGTAATACGCCTCCCCCCAGTGTCCCAGTGCTCTCCACACTCTTCCGGCGAAGGTCTGGTTAGTGTTATCCCTCCTCGGTCTTTCCATCCTCCTTGACCCTTCACGACTGTTTTGTGTGGTATCAGCTGGGGATGGTGCCATCAGTTTTGTCTGTTTTTTTTTTGGGGGGGGGGTATTTTAAAAAATTTCTTGCAGTTTCTGTTCCTTTGGGTTCTTGTGGTGTTCTTTATGTGATTTTGTTTTCTTCCTATTGCATCTCGCATGTGATTGCTTATTCCTCGTAGCTTAAGTGGAAAGGTTTCCGTATTCAAAGATTTTCCTTAAGATGTCAGCTGTTTCTATCATTGCCGTCTGTTGTATAGTCTCAGTCTGCCATTTGATTCCAATTTCCCCAAGTCTTTTTGCAGGTTCTTCGGAACTGTTCCCAGTGCTCCTACGATTATTGGTATTATATTTACTTTCTTCATACTCCATATCCCTTTATGATAATAATAATAATAATAATAATAATAATAATAATAATAATAATAATAATAATAATAATAATACTACTAATAATAATATCAAGAAGAAGGAGAAGAAGAAGAAGAAGCTATGAATTAAAACCAGTTACATGGAAGTTACAACAGGAAGAAAACAAAACCAAAGGAAGAAAACCACCGCAAGAACCAAGGAACAGAAACTGCAAGAAACATCATAAGCTGCCCCTCCCCCCTAAAAAAATGGCACCGGCCTCGGCTGATACCACACAAAATAATCGTAGAGGGCCAAGGAGAATGGAAATACCGAAGAGGGACAGCACTAACCAGACCTCCACTGAAGAGTGCGAGAGTGCTGGGACGTTAGGGAGGATTATTGCCACCCAAATCCCAGGAGAGGCCAAAGGTTGTTGCCAGCGAGAAATCAATGGTAGGCGGCTGCTGCGATATCGCAATGTCATTTGCGGTGGTGATGGAAAAGAGGTGGAGAGTACTGAAACTCTGGGGAGGTTTGTTGTCACTCAGACTCCAAGGAACACCACTGGTTGTTGTCGGTGAGCAATCACTGACGATAACTTGTGTGAGAACTTTTAGTAAGTTAAAATATTATTATTATTATTTACTCACTAGGAGTTCTCACACAGGTCATCAGTGATTGCTCACCGACAACCGGTGATATTCCCTGGAGTCTGAGTGACAACAAGTCTCCCCAGATTTCCAGTATTCTCCACCTCTTTTCGATAGCCACCGCAAATAAATTTGCAGTATCACAACAGCCGTTTACCATTGATTTCTCGCTGGTAAGGACCATTGGTCTTATTATTATTATTATTATTATTATTATTATTATTATTATTATTATTATTATTATTAATAATAATAATAATAATAATAATAATAATAATAATAATAATAATAATAATAATAATAACTGTTTCTTAATTATTACCTTCTTCCTATATTATTTTTACCAGTTGCCAAGTATATACTGAATAAAAGGAAATAAAAAAAAATGTATTTCTTTTGTAGGGTTTTAAAAGAGAGAATTGTCTCCCTTACTTTTGATAAGTCCTAAAGTCAGGGCGCAGTGTTTATATTGAAAATCGATCAACCACACGACGGGGAGAATGTTGGCACGGTGTTTTACAATTAGCATACGATTAGAGTCTGCATTGCGTGGGGAAAGCGTAAAAATCGGACAGACAGACAGACAATTGTGGTCTTTTATACATAGATGGTTTTATCCGTTCTTGTGTGATCGGCTTGAAAGAAATGATTTTAACGGCGAACGGAATTTATTTTCTCAAGGGCCACGTAGACGAGTTTGTAAGATGAGATAAAAAAAAGATAATAAAAATAAAAATAATAATGTAGACATGAAAGGAAATAAAGAACAAACAAGAAAGGACTTGATAAATATATGCAAATGAATGACGCGACAACAATGGACGAAATGGAGCAGACGTTACGTTCCCAGCGAAAGGCGAGCACTTGTTTCTATAATTATTATGATCTGTTCATCTTACACCGGCAGCGACCAATCCTTGATTTACACGTGTCGTTCTCATTTGCATATTAAGCGACTCATGCTTTTGAGATCAAGTATTTTTAGAATTTACGTTCTTAATTCGTCTTCGTCTTCTTCTTCTTCTTCTTCTTCTTCTTCTTCTTCTTCTTCTTCTTCTTCTTCTTCTTCTTCTTCTTCTTTATGTCCTTCTTTCTTTCTCTCTTTCTTTCCTTCTTTCCCTCTTTCTTTGTTCTGTACTTAATAAACCAATAAATGACCTGTACTACATTCACCAGTCTCGAAAAAGCATAACTCGACTTTTACTGTTTTGTCTTTGACTGAATCTGTTTTGTTGGCATTGTTTTCCCTGATTCTTTTGAGAATCAGATACTCACAAGAGGGACCACGCGAATGTTGCCAACATCCTTAGTGAAGGTTGTACTCGAATACGGGATAGCCGAATAAACAGTCTAGACTTGCATCCACTTCATTTTAGTCACACAAGTGGCGTGCAAATGTTGGATGATGCCCTGGTGATGCCCGGAGACCAACTCATTATTTTTAGTACCCAAAGACATCATATATATATATATATATATATATATATATATATATATATATATATATATATATATATATATATATATATAAGGAGGTTGTATTCGACCATTCGGTCTTTTGATAATGAAAGTTTTTCTTTCGAAAATTTAAGATTACATTATTCCGGAACGTTTAATTGCCTGACAGTAACCTTTTTACTGTTCTGGTGTTTAATCTGTTTTACGTGAAATATTAATAAATTGATTTGAGATTTCATTCTTGTTTTCTCTTCTCGTTTGTTTTTGTTCACCTTTCCACCTTCCCATCCTATATCACATTGCTCCAGCCTCGGATTACAAACCTACACTTATATATATATTGTTTTTAAATTCCCGAAACAGTTTTTCATGGTAAACAACTGATGATCCCTTGAGACTATAAGTTTTTTTTTTTGTTGTTTTTTTTTTAATATAGTTTTAATGGTTGAGAAACTTCCGAGACTATATATATATATATATATATATATATATATATATATATATATATATATATATATATATATATATATAAATTCCCGAAACAGTTTTTCATGGTAAACAACTGATGATCCCTTAAAATAGTGTTAGAAACAAACTAATATAATAACTGTAAAAAATAAATTGACTTAAATAAGTGATTTTCCACTGAAAGACTTGCGACTAAAAGTTTTTTGTTTTGTTTTTTAAATATAGTTTTAATGGTTGAGAAACTTCCGAGACTATATATATAGCTCCCTTCCTGAGTAGAACTTATTTTGTAAGGATATCGCCAACTGCCATTAGCTTTAAGGCATAACTCATTGGGTAAAACTAATTCGAGCTCTAGCACTTGACAATGTTTACATTGAGATATTATTTACAGTCAGTGTCGTATGATAGCGCAGGGGTAAGAGCGCCGACTGTCAGCTCGACGGTTGAGTTCAATCCCGGCTTGATGCACTAACTGGTCTAGCCGCACTGAAGAGCTGAGATACAGTGAAACAGTCTGTATGTGGATGACTATATATATATATATATATATATATATATATATATATATATATATATAGTCATACACACACAAATTGATAGCCTTGGCCGATTATGGGCGAATTAAAAAATATACCGTCCTCTGCATATTCTTAAAAAATAAACAAACCGCTTAGGGTATTGATTTACTCCTCTCCAGGAGTTAGGCACAAGGCCAGTTTTTATCTTACTCCCACAAGTAAGATGTGACCCAAGGTCGGTCGGGAGAGTGGGGTTTAAAAATTGCCTGGGCGTCGGCATTCCCCGGTAGGGGCACCTCAGGCAGTAAGCAATAAACTTACTCCTCCCCAAAGAGGGGAGGCGAAGCCTGGGAGGGTGGACCTCCTAGAACTGCACAGGAAAGACCCATAGACAGGCGTAAATCAAGCCCCGAAGCCCAAGACAATACCAGTCTATGGGGTGCAGTATCCATCGGAACAGATACTACACTTTGATCTTAGCCAAAAGGCCAAGAACAGTCGCGAAGAATAATAATAAAAAACGCACCGGTAAAACACCAGTCGGTATCGCCAAAACAAAAACAATAACAGAAAATCGGCGTAACATTATAGGCGATAAAAAGATAAGCACAGGTCGTTCTGGTCTAGGGGAGAGAGCGCTACAGTACGAATATTAACATCGAGGGTTCAAAAATCTGTCTACGATAAATTAATGACTTTTATGGGCGAATTAAAAAAAAATGCCGCTCAGGGTAGCGAAAAATTAATAATAATAATAAACGCATCGGTAAAACACCAGCCAGTATCGCCAAAACAAAAACAACAAAAATAAGTTTTTCCTTTTTTAATTCGCCCTTAATATATATATGCACGTAGAAAATTAATTTGTAAATTAATTATAAAAATGTGTATATGTGTATAGATTAATTAATTAATTTAAAAAATCGGGCATCTTTTACGAGACTCAGCAGAGTAAAAACGCTAAAAAAAACAAATATACAACAAATAAAAGTAACTGTAAGCTGTAAAAGTTAGTTTCAAACTTGCATGTGCTATTTGTTTGTATTTTAAACCCGTTTGAAGTGCTATTTATTAGAAATTTACGTTCCACAGACGTTCATCGAAGAATTCAAAATGGCCGCTCTACGTAATAATATCGAGTGACTGGCCGCCATTTATCTTTGAGAAAGTAGATGTTTTAAAAAGCAAGAAATTTTTTTTTAACATCTAATAAAAAGCCATTTATACTACGTAAAAATACAAACAAATTACATAGGTAAGTAGAAAAATGTCTATTCTAGACACAAGTAAACTTTACTTGTTGCAAATTTATGTTTTTAAACTCTTTCTCGTTCTTTTTTTGGACCCCGCTCGCGCCTCTGTTGAGCGTCGTAACATATACCCAAAAAATCTATATATACAATTGATGACTCGTTCAATTACGGGCAAATTAAAAAAGGAAAAATGCGCTCATAATAAAAAGGGTAGCGAAAAATAAAACGCACGGTAAAAGAACACCGGTTGCTATCGCAAAAAAACAAAAAACAATAACAAATAATCTATATATAGTAATTGTATTGATGTTTCCTAGATGTTAATCCAATGAAACTCCAGTACTTATAAAGTAGTGCTCAATAACAAGAAGAGCTGTATTCCAGTATAAATTCTTTTATTTATACAAACATCATTGACTAAATATGTGCATACGTGTTTCAAGTGCCATTTCTTTCGAAATAGAACTTCCCCAGGCCGCGTAAAAATTGAAAATGCTGAAAATATATATGATGAAAGATATGGCGTCTAACCAAGATTAGGAATACATGTTCACAACAGGAACAGTTATTTTATACTTTATACAGTTCGATGTGCGTGTTTGTTTTTTTCCCGCCGTTTTGCTTCTAGATATTTCCGGGCTCGTTTCTGAAGATATAAAAAAAGAAATGACTAATTATTGGTAATTATTGGTAATTATTGGTAAATATCAACTTGAAAATGCTCTATCCCCAATATTGAGCATACTTCTATCATGCTAGGATCCAATATAAAATAATTAAGTTATAACATTTAATATACATAAATTCCCGAAACAGTTTTTCATAGTAAACAACTGATGATCACTTAAATAATCTTAAGACTAGCGTAAATTCTTCGAAGCAAACTAATATAGTGACTGTAAAAAGTAAATTGACTTACAAGGAAGTGATTTTCCACCGAACGACTTGGGACTAAAATGTTTTTTTTTTTCTTCTTCTTTTTTTCATATAGTTTTAATGGTTGAAAAACTTCCGAGACTATATATATATATATACACTCCTGATCAAAAATTTAAGACCACTTGAAAATCTTTTAAAAGAAACCTTTTTTAAGGATAGATGTTAAACTCCTCTCACTTAAGATTACCAATACTACAATCTAAAAGGTTATGGAAACAAAAAGCTACATTCCAAACATTTTTATAAAATGAGGCATTTTACACTTGATCAAAATTATAAGACCACAGACAAAAATTCTACGAAATTGTACGAAAAGTGTTTGAAAACATTCAACAACCAAATTTAATAATGAGTTTTTCCACTGGTTTTGATGACTTCAAGAATTGTTTGGGGCATGCTAGAAATGAGCGTTTCCATTAAGGTGCGGGGGATGTTGCTACAGCTTCTGAAGATGGCTTCACGAAGTTTATTTTAAAAAAAATATTGTTCGCCATTTCGATAAACATCTCTTGTCATCCATCCCCAAACATTTTCAATTGGGTTCAAGTCCGGTGAGCATGCAGGATGTCTCAAGTGGACTCCATTTTCTTGTAGAATGGCCAAGGTCCGTCGTGCAGCGTGGATTTCAGCATTATCCTGTTGGAATAACCATCCATCCCCACACAAACGATGGCCCTCCGTCATCAACGATGCTTTCTGTAGCATGCTAACATAACCATCCGCTGTCTGACGACCCTGCACCACATGGAGCTCCATCGTCCCTCTGTAAAAAAAGGCACCCCATACCGTTAGGCATGGACGGCGGCACCGGGGGGGGCAGGGGGGTGCTCAAGCCCCCCACACACACACTTTTTTACTTGCCCCCCCCCCCACTTTACGGTCATCAATAATGAAGTTATATATGCATGTGTTTAACCGGCCCCCCCCCCCCACTTTTTAGGAGAGCCCCCCCCTACACTTTTATAACGGTGCCGCCGGTCCTGCCGTTAGGGACCCTCCACCACTATGACGTGCGGAGAAAATTTCAGGAGGCATGTTTTTGTTATGCCATAATCGTTGGAAGCCATCAAGATCATCTAGATCGATTTTTTTCTCATCAGAAAACAGGACTTTCTTCCACTTCTTAACGACCAAACCTTAAGCGGTCCACCTTGTGACGTGGAAGCAGTCGAGGAATTTGTGCACGCTTTTTTATTTCCCATGCATTTTTGTCGTAAATGTCGTCTGATGGTTACTGGACTGAAATTAGCATCTGTGACTGCCTTAATTTGAATAGAAAGAAGTCCACTATCTTTCACAACAACGCGTCTTATTCTCCTACTCAATGCAGGAGACATTTTGGGGGGGCCTACCAGTGGATTTTGCTTTTCCATAATTCTCACTCTTCTTTAGAAAGTTGAAAATCACAGTTTTACTCCGATTTACCGTAGCTGCGATTCCCCACTGTGACAAACCTTGCTTATGGAAATCTAGAATTCGAGTATGCTCAACTTCGGTAAGTTTGCTTGCTTTAGGCATGGTGACACCTTTACGCAGTGATTGCTAATCTCTAACTAAACTAAAAACATTGGAATTACCATAGAGCTAACAATTTATACCCTTGTATTATAATTTTGATCAAGTGTAAAATGTTTTATTTTATAAAAATG
>OY744529.1:26799084-26801584 GCA_963556195.1 Sepiola atlantica
TTACGGTATATCAACCCTTTTTAGTAGAGTGTCCATCGTACACGCGTTATTTGAATGCAAATTATTAATTTTTTTAAATATTTCACTCTTATCCGGGGGGTGCTCATAATAAAACAAGCGTAACTTACTAACAAATAGATGGTGCTTTGTTAGATTGGGACCCGCGCTAACTTTGACCCCGTCGTTAGGGTAAGGGAGGGGGGTAGGGTTACCTATAAAGTTCAGGGTCATTGGGGGTTAGGGTTAAAGTTAGGGTCAGGGTCAAAGTTAGTCCGGGTCCCCATGTAACAAAGTACCAAATAGAGACGTAAAAATAAGACAAGGGCAATGATATTGTATAGTTAACATCTGAGAAATTAATTTTTTTATTTCAAATATTTATTTAGTTATATTGTCAAATTCGTCAAACAAAAATGGCGTTCGCTTATTTTAGGTGAGGTGGTCGCTAATTTAAGACTTTATAAAAGGCTAAATTGTCCGATTACAGTAGAGGATCTCTTTACATTAGCGGCTAACCTGAGATGTAGGGGAGGGCGCCACTCTTTTCCCAGGACTGCTTCATTGTCCTTGATCCGGACCTTATAATACTGAGAGTTTTAGCAATGTTTGTTTTAGTCTTTGCTATGACTCAACCGAGGATAGAACTCTGGTATCCCGTTTCATCAGCGGAAACGCTTACCAAATGGGCCGGTTTCAGGCTTACGGTATTTATTTATTTATTTATTTTATTTTTTAATATTTAAAATTTCTTCTTCTTCTTCTTCTTCTTCTTCTTCTTATTATTATTATTATTATTATTATTATTATTATTATTATTATTATTATTATTTATATATTAATACGATAGAGTGTGTGTTATTTATTTTGTGTGTCAAGATCTGACACTCCTATGTAAGAAGATTTAGTGAAGAGACAGCTTTTGCCCCGGCAACCGAGTAATATAAATTAATATATATACTTCCATTCCGTCACGCAAAATTTTTGTGAGTAAAATATGTGCATATTTCTAGGCACCGGATAATATTATTAACAGTAAATTATACAGATTGATGTAGAAAACACTGTGGAATTTCCACAGGGTCCCGCTAGTATATATGAATATAGATAATGTATATATGTATATATATGTAAATGTATATTTATATATATATATATGTATATATGTATATATATGTATATATATATGTATATATGTATGTATTTATATAGATGTATTTACTTGTATACACATATTTATATATATGTGTATATATATATATGTATGTATATATATATATATGTATATATATATGTATGTGTACTTATATATATGTATATATATATGTATATATATACATATGTATATATATGTATGTATATATATGTATATATATACATGTATATATACATATATGTATGTATATATATGTAAATATATATGTAAATGTATATATATGTACATGTATATATATGTATAAATGTAGATATATTAGTATACGTATATATATATGTGTATATATATGTATGTATATATATTTATATATATATGCATATAAATGTATGTATATATATATATATATATATATATATATATTTATATATATGTATGTATATATATGTATATATATATATGTATATATGTATGTATATATACATATATGTACATATATATATATATGTGTATATATATATTTATATATATATATATCTGTATATATATACATATATATGTATATGTATGTATATATATATGTATATTTATGTATATGGATATATATATGTATATGTATATATATGTATATATATGTATATGTATATATATTGATATGTATATATATATGTGTATATATATGTATATATATGTATGTATATATATGTGTATATATATGTATATATATATGTATACATAAGTATATACATATGTATATATATGTGTATATATAAGTATATATATATTTGGGTATATATATATATATCTGTATATATATATTTATATATGTATATATATGTATATATATATATATCATTATTTATACATATATATGTGTATGTATATGTATGTACGTATATATATATATATGAATATATATGTATATATATGTCTGTATACATGTATATATTTGTATATATATGTATGTATATATATATGTATGTATATATATATATGTAAATATGTATATGTATATATATCTATATCTATATATGTACATATATATATATATATGTATATATATGTTTATGTATATATATATATACCTATATCTATATATGTGTATATATAGGTATATATATGCATATATATATATGTATATTTATATGTATATATATATGTGAATATATATGTGTGTATATATATATATGTATATATACATATGTATATATATGCATATATATATATATGTATATATATGTATATATGTATATATGTATATCTATTAATATATATATATCTCTATATATATATATCTTTATATATATATCTGTATATATATCTGTATTTATATGTATGTATACGTATATA
>OY744529.1:26837005-26842005 GCA_963556195.1 Sepiola atlantica
CGGCATTCCCCGGTAGGGGCGCCACAGGCAGTAAGCAATAAACTTACTCCTCCCCAAAGAGGGGAGGCGGAGCCTCGGAGGGTGGACCTGCTAGAACTGCACAGGACAGACCCATAGACCGGCGTAAATCAAGCCCCGAAGGCCAAGACAATACCAGTCTATGGGGTGCAATATCCATCGGAACAGATACTACACTTTGATCTTAGCCAAAAGGCCAAGAAACAGCAACCTGCATGTATGTTTGTGAGAGTATGTGTGAATCTGGGTTTGTGTCTTTCCTTGTGTGTTGGGAGGGGTCTGTGTGCGCGCGCGTGTGCGTAGATGTTGGTATGTGGGAACTGTTCTTCTAATTCGGAATATCTCCTCCTCCGAATCAAATCTAGCTAGTGTAGTTTCGCCACGTGTCCTTTAAAGTTTACTTAGTTGCGAAATGTCTGTCTCGTCCTTAGTCGCGGTTATCACCAGTAGAGCTGACCAGTTCAGGAGAAACTAGCCTCTTGCTCAACCACCAAACAATACAAAAAAAGTTAGACTAAATAGCAGAGCGACTATTAACCCGAACGCGGAAAGCAGTGTTGTGGCTTTTCACTTTCTATCTTCTATTGAAGCGTAAACTGCACTTCTATTCTTTCTTTCTTTTGAAACGCGGGACTTCTACTTGTCTTTTGACGTTTACTTAAGAGGGTTTTTTGTTTTTGTTTAATTCTTTATTCTATCCTTACTCTCTTGTAATCATTGCAGACGCGCACCGGCTCTTACCGGTCAAATAGGAGCAGGCTTTCCTCTGTTCTTAAAACAATAGAAAAGGAAAGAGAGAAAGGACAAAAAAAAAAGAGAAAGACAAAAGGAAAAAAGGAGGTACTTGCCAAGCAGTTGCTTTAAAGAGGCCGTATTTTATTTATAGCTTCACACGCGGTTAATCCTTGAGAAGAAGAAGAAGAAGAAGAAGAAAAAGAAGAAGAAGAAGAAGAAGAAGAAGAAGAAGAAGGTGGGCGAACGCAAGAAAAGACTATCAATCAATTCAACATGGGACGGCGTAAGACAGGACTATCACCGAGCGCTGCTCTGGGCAGCATTGCAACCCTCTGCCTTTTAATCTGTAACTGTTACTCTCAATATCATCCGCAGCCGATTCGAACCCCGCCGCCCGAAGCAACACCTCCACCTCCGATTCCAATGCCAGCCGAACTGAAAATCGAAGTTGTTTCCAGACCCCCGAAATGTCAGAGATTCTCGAAAAAAGCGGATTTGATGACAATTCATTACAGTGGGAAGCTGGCTACGACTAATGTAGAATTTGATAACAGGTGAGTTGGGTTTCTCTTTCTCTCTCTCTCTCTCTCTCTCTCTCTCTCTCTCTCTCTCTCTCTCCAGTTTAATTCACGAAAAAAAAAAAAAGCTTCGGAATAGAGACCGCATCGTTTTTCAGTAATTTTCTTCTTTTTTAAATTTCTGTAAAAACAAAAAAAAAGATCGGTTCAGGTAGTTATTTTTTTATTGTCATATAGACAATGAATAATAGGAAATTGAATCCACCTTTGCGGGAAAAATAAATGATTTTTTAACATTTTCTTTTCGCTAATCGTGCGCTGCAATAATTTACAGTGATATATATATATATATATATATATATATATATATATATATATATATATATATATATATATATATATATATAAACTTAAAGAAAGAGGCAAAATGCCTTCAAAAAACCATGTGTTAGATGCAGATATTTTTATTAAAATCAAAATGAACTTTCCCAAATTTATACCTACCGGCGACCATGCGCGATTTAAGTTCAATTTAAAAGAGACATTTACACCGTTAAGTCCACACAACATCGGACGTCACTTCTACAAGATAAAGAAGGAGTGTTACGAAAAAAAAAATAAGGTTAATACCTTTTATTTGTCTAAAGCTCTGACGAGGCTTGTTATATCAAGCGAAATTATTAGATAAAAAAGTCAAGATGAAAATATATATATATATATATATATATATATATATATATATATATATATATATATTGTTTTTATTTTTATTTTTATTTTAATAAAAAATATATGCATCAAACACATGGTTTTTTCTTTCTTTAAGTTTAAAATTTTAAAGATGCTTAAAAAATGAACTTTCACAAATTGATATATATATATATATATATATATTATTTTATACGTACATAAAAGTAATCCATGGACACGCTTAATATATATATATATATATATATATATATATATATATATATATATATATATATATATATATATATATTAATTTATTTTATACGTACATAAAAGTAATCCATGGACACGTGTCCATGGAATAATTTTTATGTACGTATTAAATAAATAAAAATATATATATATATTAACGAAAAATACGTCCTCTAAAGTTAAGTGCGACTAATAATGCAATGTTCTGTATCTTAATCACTTAGGAAGTGAGACAATCGAAATAATAGTAAGCAAAAAAAAAAACAACGAACGCTAAAATCACCAATAAAAATATTTACATAAAAATACACTAAATATTTAGGTAATAAAAATCGTACATATTTCTAGACAGGGCGTCTGGTCCGATGGGAAAACGGTGGACTATAGACATCAATATCGACGGTTCGATCCTTGATGTCGGCTGTGAGCCAGAAAAAATACGTCCTATAAAGTTAAGTGCGACTAATAATGCAATTTTAGGAAGTGAGACAATTGAAATAGTAGTAAGCAAAAAAAAACAACGAACGCTGCAATCACCAATAAAAATAATTACATAAAAATACACTTATATATATATATATATATATATATATATATATATATATATATATATATATATGAAATACGCTTGTCTGTCGTTTTTGTATTCGCCATTTTTAAGCTGCTAGATTTGGAAGCGTTGTAGTTCCTGTCCGTTTGTTCATTTGATTGTTAGTTTACGAACTCCTATTAGTGTTTTTTTTTTTTTAGGTAGATCCCCTATAAGCATATATATTCTGTAACTACATTGACCAGGTGCTGATATCCCCAATTTCTACGCCGCTTAATAAACATTGCTCAGATAAAGGCAGCAGATACGGCGTTCAACATTCGAATGGAGAGATTTCAGTTACACCGGCCATAAAGTAAGTGTCGCATTTGACAATGAAAATATAATAGCGAAGTTCTCTCCCCCCCCTTCCCCCATTCTCCTCACGATGAATGAAAAAAAATTGAAGAGAGAGAGGGGGATTTTTGCAGGGTTTGGGGGTGGGGGCTAATACTTGTGATCTTATTAGTGTTGATTGACAATAACGAGCATAAACACGAGGCTCTCTCTATTCGGAATCTCCGCTGAACTTTTAGTTTTAAAAACATCATATATAATGAGATTAAGTAGATTATCGAATTGAGGTAGTCCTCATCTACTCCACATCTCTCTCTCTCTCTCTCTCTCTCTCCTTCTCTCTCTCTCTCTTCTCTCTCTCTCTCTGTCTGTCTCCTTCTCTCTCTCTCTCTCTCCTTCTCTCTCTCCTTCTCTCTCTCTCTCTATCTCTCTCTCTCACTCTCTCTCTCTCTGTCTCCTTCTCTCTTCTCTCTCTCTCTCTCCTTCTCTCTCTCTCTCTCTCTCTCTCTTCTCTCTCTCTCTCTCTGTCTCCTTCTCTCTCTCTCCTTCTCTCTCTCTCTTCTCTCTCTCTGTCTCCTTCTCTCTCCTTCTCTCTCTCTCTCACTCTCTCTCTCCTTCTCTCTCTCCTTCTCTCTCTCTCCACGCTGTTAGACATAAAGTCAGGTGTTAAGTTGAAAAGTCAGTGCACTACGATTAATGCACTCTGGCCTACAAAAGTACCTGTGCAGCCCCGTCGGCATTCTCCGGTAAGGACGCCTCATGCGAGCGATAGACTAACCCCTTCTCAAAGAGAAAGTAAGGCTGAGAGAGTGGGCCTCCGAGGCCTGAACAGAACCATGACACGGTGACTATGGTTAACGACGCGGACTGAGGACCTGAGTGTGCTAGGTTCGAATCCAGTTCGTAGCACATAAACACTTTCATAAAAAAAAAAACACACCTGATCTTGTGTCTAACATCCTTGACAGGAGTTAAATAAAATACTCCAGCCCGACATAACAGGGCCATAAGAAACCGCAACGGCCCACCCTCTGTCGGACTGATTGTCGAAGACGTATCCTCGACTTGTACTGTTACCAAATAAGTTGATTCTCCCTCATAATGGCATAACATTAATCCAAGAAACACACTTGTTGTAGAAACTTGATTTAGCTAAATTGGATATCCGTTTTAATTGTTCTGATTTGCTGTAATTTATAATTAACTGACCAAGTCACCTATCTTACCCTCAACTACCGATGTACTTTTCCCGCACCTCTCACTCTATGTTGATTTAATCACTCTCTAATTATGTCTTAATGTCTCTCTTTCCAGCTAATTTACATAGTATGTTCGTACACACCGTAAACACATATGTGAATTAGATAGCAAAATAATAGGTCGCTTTACTTCTACATAATCCATAAGAATGATATATACAGCTATAATTACATTGGCACATCTGTTCCCGTAAGATCACCGAAGTTAAGTGAGGTTGTGCATGGCCAGTACTAAATGGGTGACCATTTGGAAAGACCAGGTGGCATATGTAATAAAAAAAAATCTCTTGAAATTAAAAAAAAATAATCTACAAAGCAATCATATACAAAAACATGTACGGCATAAAACGACCCAACGATGGTTGACATGCCGTAAAACTCAACTACTGCTGCTCAACTCCCTACTTAGAGTGTCCCTGTAAGCAGGGCTAATAGTTGCTCCTTTACGTCCCAGTGGCAATGTGCCTTGTTTGGGATGAATAAGAGTAATATATATATATATATATATATATATATATATATATATATATATATATAGGTATAAATTTTTATTTATACAAACATTATTGGTTACATATGTGCATACATGTTTCGGTTGTACTCTTCGCAGAGAGTGAACCTCTTCAGACCAAAGACTACAGA
>OY744529.1:26849505-26972005 GCA_963556195.1 Sepiola atlantica
GATAATCTACCAAATTAATGCATAAATATGGGTTCTGTATATATTGATGATGTCAAATACTGTGTTCGCTTGTAAAGATATAAATAATCTCCCCACTGACAATTCCCGAAAAAGGATGAAACATATATGTATGTGGATAATAAATTTAAACATATTAACAATATTATATATATATGTATATATATATATATATATATATATATATAATAGGTGCATTCCAATGACCAAAGGACGAATCAATCCATAACCTTTCATCTGTTCTTTCATTTTCTTAGTCTTTATATTTCGTCGAACGATCGCAACCATAGTTTTATTCTGTTCTTCCAATCTATCTCCTTGTCTTACAGGCAAACAAAATTCTCTTAATATGTTTATATTGTATTTTTTGTTTCAAAATTGATGATTTCTATACAACCTACGTGCGTTTCACAACATAGTTGAGGGAAAATACACAGTCTTTCATCTCAGCTCATTAGGGAAAAAGTTCAAATTCGAACGACCATATATATGTATATATATATATATATATATATATATATATATATATATATATATATATATATATATGTATGTATATGTATGTATGTATATATATATGTGTATGTATATATGTATGTATGTATGTATGTATGTATGTATGTATGTATGTATGTATGTATGTATGTATGTATGTATGTATGTATGTATGTATGTATGTATGTATGTATATATATGTATGTATATGTATGTATATATGTATGTATATATATAGGTATGTATATATGTATGTATATATATATATGTATGTATATATATATATAATTATCCGAAAATGTTCCAAATTGCAAGCCCAATGAAGTTTCAGAGCATATATATATATATATATATATATATATATATATATATATATATATATATATATATATATATTATAGGTGCATTCCAATGACCAAAGGAAGAATCAATGCCTGACCATACTTTTCATCTGTTCTTTCAATTTCTTAATCTTCATATATCGTCGAGCGACCACGACCATACTTCTCTTCTGTTCTTTCAATCTCTTTGCTTCCATATATCGGCGAATACCTGTAATTGTTATTTTTACAATTACTGTACAGAGAAAATATATAAACTGAGCATGAGAAATCGAAAGCGGCATAAAATGTAGTTTAGCAACTTTCATAGATTGGCCTTGAGATTTATTAATGTTCCTGGCTGGGAACTGCAGTCATTTTAATTCAAAAGCACATCGATCAATGGAATTCTTGAAATCAGGACAATCTTTCATTTCCCTTCACCAGTTATAAAGTAAGATATTTTCTTCACAATAAGTTGTGTTCTTTGGTATAACTTTAAAGGATCGATATTTGTTAGGGACATCATTGGTATGCTTTGTGTTTTATGAATACATATGTAAGAAAATAAGTTATTTTATTTCACAGCTCATTTATTAAACATATATCCCAAACATATCCATCATTAGAACGAAAGGCTAAGACCAAGTGCGTTTAACATACTTATTACAGTTGGCAATTACAAAAGACAAGCAACGTTCATTATACAAAACAATAAAGGATATTTAATTCTTACCTTACCTTTAAGATAGGAACGTTTCTCACCGGGGGTAGGGTGGCGGGGGGGGGGGGGGGGCTAGATTCTTCATTTCGTAGGGGTCCCACTGGAGAGATTCGACAGTAGTGAATTCTTAATACTCTCTGGTTTCATTGCGAGCACAACGAAGAGGAAACACTCGGTGGTGCTCAGAACCGGTGTACCCCCAGAATCGGTTCCCTACACATAGATACACAGATACGGTTTAAAGAGCAAAGTATTTTGTTAAAGAACAGACGGTTATGCATCCAATTAACTCAAAGGGAATAGTTTTATTTAGTACTAACACCTTGATGATGGTAGTTCGAGACTGGAAGCCGTCAACAGCTTCAAATACTTTGGGACGGTTGTGATGGATAATGGATCCAACCTGAAGTCCTTGCCCAAATTGCGCAGACAACAGCAGCACCGGACAAACTAAGGCCCATACGAAATGATAGAGACATCACAGTCAACTCAAAAACCAGACTGAGGCGCCCCCTGGCCATCTCCATATTTTTGTATGCGTGTCAGATATGGACCCTGACCTGGAGAGAAGAATACAGGCCACAGAGATGAGATGTTTCTGAAAGATCCTCAACATCTCATACAGGGACCACATTACTCGTGAGGAAGTGAAGAACAGACTCATTCAAGCAGTCTGGCCATATGAGGATTTACTGACCATTGTTAAAAGGGTTAAAATGAAGTGATACGGCCATGTCACACGTTCATCAGGTATCGCAAAGTCAATCCTGCAAGAAACTATATAGGGAGAAATAAGAAGTGGGTAGACAAAGAAAGAGGTGGGAGGACAACATCCGAGAGTGGACCAGACTGGCTCTGAGTATTGATTTACTCCTCTCCAGGAGTTAGGCACAAGGCCAGTTTTTATCTTACTCCCACAAGTAAGATGTGACCCAAGGTCGGGTCGGGAAAGTGGGGTTTAAAAATTGCCTGGGCAGCCCCGTCGGCATTCCCCGGTAGGGGCACCTCAGGCAGTAAGCAATAAACTTACTCCTCCCCAAAGAGGGGAGGCGAAGCCTGGGAGGGTGGACCTCCTAGAACTGCACAGGACAGACCCATAGACCGGCGTAAATCAAGCCCCGAAGGCCAAGACAATACCAGTCTATGGAGTGCAGTATCCATCGGAACAGATACTACACTTTGATCTTAGCCAAAAGGCCAAGAAATTGGCTCTGAGTAGCACACTCAGAAAGGCAGAAGATCTGGCATCTTTGGCACCCCAACAGTCATCCAGACCACGGGACAGATGATGATAATGACTAACACCAGACACGGCGATTTTTTAAAAAAATTATGTTGATCTTAAATGATATCAATTATAAAGACTTTTCCTTCTACTAAATTTAAGCAAATATAGTTTTCCTGAACAATCGAAATTTTGAAAACGAAAGATAATTCTGTTTATCTTATTGATCTTAAAAAAAACATTGAAATTGAAAGTTATTATAAAATAATTCATGCATGTTTAAAGTTTCTGCTTCCTTTGTCGACGGCCAGCACTCGGAGCTGTACAAAGCAGCAGTAAAAGTTTGAAACATATTGATGTTTCAAACACTGATTAACATTTTTGTGTTTCATATATCAATATATCTGTTATATATCGCCATTTAAGTATAGAATGGGTCAAAGAAGCTTTAGAATTCTTAAAGTTTCAGAGGTAATATGAAGGCGGATTTAATCAACATCATATCGTCACAAAACTCGGGATTCCACTTTCCAAAACATTCACAGCAAGAACTCGTCTAGCTACAACCACAGCGAAAACTTTCCTTTCTCTCTCTCTCTTTTTCTCTCTTTCTCTCTCTCTTTCTTTTTTCTCTCTCTTTTTTTTTCTCTCACTCTTTCTCTCTCTCTCTGTACCTAAAACCAAATGGAACTCTCATGAACAAAGTTTCTTTCCTAGAACTTCCCATCCGTGGAACAAAAACCACGGGTCTGCTTCCCAAATTACTACAACATGGTTGTCTTCAAGTCCAATGGAAATAAATACTTCTTGAGCTGTCCTCTTCAATAATCAAATTCTGCCCATTCTACCCATCGATTCGAATCCTCTCATGGTTTTATTCAGCGTCCAACTGAAAAAAGCTATTTAACCCTTATCTTATAGTCCCATTAGTAAAAAAAAATCGATTTTGGAACAATTAATTTGAAAATGAGTGAAGTCGGATTTTTTGACAGATAGCGACATAAGATAATCACTGATCATTTTTCAATTTTTGGTGATAAGACGACATCATTTGTTAAAATGCGTGTAGAAGGTGATAACATACGTACATACAAACGAAGGTAAACACGTATTATTATAAATTATAAAATGAATTGTCCCCAAATCAATTTTTTTTACTAATGGGTCACCGCTTATCAAAACTTGTACATACAAACAAAGATGAAGGTTTATTATTATACAGATCAAAACCGATCCTTACGAATACTATTTTCCTACCAATTTAAAAAAAAAAGTTTTTTTTCCAAAGTTAATCAAAGTTATATTTTTGATCCATTTATTTAATAATTCTACTGTATATATGTATAAAGATGTATTCTCTCTATTTTTTTAATTTTTCTTATCTTTCTGTTTTTGCTGGAGATGGGGCATCTTATCGGATGCCAGACATTCACCGGCTATTTCAGACACTCCAGCCTAGAGATCTTTTTAAGATTCTAACCGTCTCTTTAAATGCAATTGTTTGTATTTCTCTTGCACTCGGTTCACCGGGTAGACTCGCCAGATAGCTTTTGAAATTATTTTTCATTAGTCCTGTTGCTCCTATAATTACTGGTATGATGGAGATTTTCCTAAGATTCCAGTTTCTTTTCATGTCGTACATAAGACCTTGGTATTTCGTAATCTTTTTCTTTTCTGCTCTGTTTAATCCTGCATCATTAGGGACACTGACTTCAATGTATGAAGACGTGTATGTGTATGTCAATGTGGTACTGATATCGATCCTGGCTCAGTTTTCGTGAGGTTCGACTCGGAAGCGTTCGGCTGAAATACGCAAACGCCCGAGCCGAATGATGAGCCGAATGGTACCAGACGACAATTCTGATACGGTGCTGCGTCCTGTGATTGTAAGTTATATTTTCAAGAAATTTTCTAAAAGAAACAACAAAAAAACAAAAACAAGCAAAACATAGCGAAGTTACTGTTATCAAATAATTTTTTTTTTATTTTGATACGTTGCACCATATCAAAATTGTCGTCTGGTACAAATCGGCTCGTCAACTCTCTGGCGTTTGCGTAGGACAGCCGAACGCTTCCGGGTCGAACCTCACGAAAACTGGGTCAGGATCGATATCAGTATATGTGTTTGTGGATGTCGGGTTGAATTTCTTTTAATTTGTAACGTGGTGATCGAGAGATTATAATCGTCCTCGATTATAAAATCACACTAGTGCAAGGGCGATAACACTGATTCGTACTATCGTTTGTTGAAGAGTAGCCTCCCTTTATCCGTGTTCTATGTTGATATCAAGAACATGCAAAAAGAACACACACAACGGCTATCGTTCGTTGTAAATCAAGAACGACTTCTGTTTAATAAAACTGCAATAATTTCTTCTTTGACCGACAATCTGTTTCATGGGTGAGTTCATGCCTACATCCTTAGTTCGAGTCAGCTAAAGGACACTGTGTCTTGTCTGGTATCCCGACCTAATGCGTAAACAATGCGTTTATATTTCTGTCTTGGCTTTCTTCTCCCTGAGGTGTCTTCTTCTCTCATCCCTTGTCCGTGTTTTTATTTATTTTTTTTTAATTAAAAAACATCTGCATCACACATACATCAACGTTTCATTGTTTTCTATTTCCGATACAGTATTAATAATACACCTGCATCTCTGTTTGTATGTACAAGCTTTGATAAGCGGTGACCCATTAGTAAAACAATTGGAACCCCAACAGTTCATTTTATGATTTATAATTATCTCTTTGCAGTTTACAAATTTCCCAAACAAGTATTTAAAATAATCCTTCGACTTTTTATTATATTATTTTTTACATAACTTTGAGTCGAGATTTGTCAATGTTTTATCCTGAACTATCTGTTTCCCGACTTATCTTTTACATATTTAGAATCATTAATTTATTTATTATTTGTTTATTTTATTTTTTAGTCGTAACCACCCAGAACCTTTCAAATTCCAACTTGGTGCTGCTGCTGTGATCCGTGGCTGGGAAGAAGGTTTAAAAAACATGTGCGTAGGAGAAATCAGAAAATTAACTGTTCCGCCTCATCTGGGATATGGAGACCGCAACATTGGTGAGTCTATTTTTTTCTGTGGAAAATACAAAAATAAATAGAAATGGAGTTTAATGACGATTTCATAAAGTATTAAACTCTTGATTTGTTCTGTCAGCAAATACTAGTGTAAAATACCCAGGATACGAAATAAACGAACACAAGACAACCTGATAAAAATCATTCTTTATTAGCTGTTTTTGCACGTAAAGGTAAATTATGTGCAAGAATTGTAAAACAGTTGAGACGGATGAGGATTCAGATGTGGAGAAAGTATATTTGGATGGCAAGGCCATTGAAGGTTGTTCAGAAAATTTGTTACCTTGGTGATACCATTGGAGCACAGGCAGGAGCTGGTACTAGTTAAGAATGGATGGAGTAAGTTCAGAGAATTTATGCCATTACTAACCAGAAGAGTGTTACTTCTGTCGACAATGAAAAGGGTTTATCAGCATGTGTGCACAGTGCGATGATGTATGGAAGTGAAACCTGGCCAGTGAGGATTGAGGATATGTGTTGCATGGAGAGAAATGATATTAGAATGATATGATGGATGTGTAATCTGAATCTTAAAGATTTTTTTTTTATATAAAAGTAAAAACAGAAACCACCACTTTATAACTATTTATCCCCCCTCCAGCAGATTAGACACAAGTGTCATGTGGGTTTGATGGAAGCGTTTTTTCAGTGGAAATGACTAGGATTCGAACCTGGCACACCAGGTCCTCAGTCCACGTCGTTACCAACTAAGCCACTGTGCCATCCCCTTAAAGACTTCAGTGGAAGATTAAATCTAGACAGTATAGCGAGATGTGTGCAGAAGTTACAGTTAACTGTTGTTATATAGCATGTATGATTGCAAGAAGGTCAAGAATGGTAGTAAACATTGCTGATGAAGCAAAGAACAAAAAAGAAGACACAAATTTGTTTGAAAAGGGTTGAGTTGTTTTAAAAGAGATACAGAATATCGAGTGTTCTTCGGCGATCTCCCCTCCCCCTCTTCATTGGTTTGGTCACATTGAAAGAATGAATGAGAGTGCTTGGTAAAATAGCACAGGTAAAAATGGCACAAGTGAATAAATAAGAAAAAATGGCACATGGGAAAAATCTAGATGAAACTCTCACAATGAGTTTATCAAAATCTTGGATACAATACATAAAGGGAAAACATTAAGAAGAACATTAGGTAGAACAGTTGAGGTAGCAGGTTCAGTTGGCAGAGGAAGGCCCAGAAAAACATAGGAGGAAGTGATAAGGATGGATTTGAGAGAAAGAGAGATAAATAAGGACCTGGCCAGAGATAGGTTAGTTTGGAAGTTAATTTCTAAAAAAAAAAAACATTCAACACACGCCAGCATATAAAACAGACGTTAAACTGAATATGATGATGCAGAGTTAATATTATAGGCTGGATCGTGAACCACACTTAATTCGTCCTCTAGTTTCCTGCATTCTGGGTTTATCTGGTCCGTATCCATTCATTTTGTATCTTTCTGAACGAGGCATGCCCACACCTAGAATAATTCAAGAAGTTGTTATCTAATGTGTTACTCATACTAGAACCAGTTATTCATTCCTCGGCTCACCAGGGTCAAATTTTGAAAGCTGTGGAATGCATGATGGTCGTCCGAAGAGAGAAAAACGGCCATTTTCCACTTTAGTAAATGCAAATGATAAATTAGATTGTGAGAAAGAGAAACAATCCTTTGAAGGCCGAAATGGTGAAACGACTCGGCATGGTTGACAATAACAGCATTCATTTGATGTGTGCTGTGAAAGAGATTGATTGATTGTTGGGTTTTATGGTATATCAACTAGTGATGGGACGATTCCAATATTTTTCCGATTCCGATAAAATTACCGATTCTGTTCTAAATTCTCGATTCCGGATTTCGATTCTAAATCCTGATTCTTTTAAAATTTTCAAATTTTGTTAAAACTTAATGTCCAACGTTTGTTTTTGCATGTCATCAAATTTTAAAACATTAATAATATTTTTTGCCCATAAACACTTTAAAAGGTAAATACAATTTTATGTCAGTATTTTTTAAAAAGGTATGCCCTTCCCTTTATTCTTATAAAGGGAAGGACATACCTTCAAAAACATAACAAAAAATGGAGTGCAATTTTCTAAACTGCTAGAATAGAATAATAATGAAACATGTATTAACAATGTTATTTATTATCACAAAGTTCATGTCAGAATTTAATGTAGTAAACATAACTTAATAATTTCACAACTATACACTGCAAAAATTTTAATCGACTCATTGGGGGGGGGGGAATAGCATCTTCTTTTAAATGTCCTCATCGAATGTAGATATACTTTTCTTATTAATTTGACAAACTTCTTAATGTTTTCCCTTTATGTATTATATCCAAGATTTCTCGATTCATATTAATCGTCCCAACACTAATGTCAACCATCATTAGGTCATTTTATGCCGAAATCGTACATGTTTTCTCCTATATATTTTAATCACACAAAATACATGTTAAAATATTCAATTGTTTTTAGGATTGGGTTATGTTTTTAAAAAATCCATTTTAATTGTTCGAATTAGCCATAATTTGTAATAATCAAGTAACCCATTTCTTACTTAGTTTCTATCTATCTATCTATCTATCTATCTATCTATCTATCACTTTCCCCCTCTCGTATGTTGTTTAACCCCCGCCCCCACTCTTATTTTATACACTGTCTATCACTCTCGCTTCCGTCTCTCTTTCTTTATCGCTCTTTGTTTAAAGTTAATAAAACTTACTATAAAACAGAAGATTGGGACAGTCCATTATAAACAATAGGGAATATCACCATATCATATTTGAGAAAGAGGAGGAGAAAGCGAGCAAAAACAGACTGATTTGGATTCAGTGTTTTTATTTTATTTTTTTAATTTAACTGGTTTTGCAAACTCGCTGATTCAAACAATCTAACTCGAGCTCAATGGTTGACCCAACGGCTCACTATTTTTTTCTGATATACTTATATACCCGAAGCATGACTTGTTAGGTACGACCTCTTACCACATCTTATAAATCTGAGGTCAAAACCAGAAAAGGGGGTGAGTTTGCTTAGGTTCGTGCACGTGTCATCATAGCAACACGTGATCCCATCAAGTGTCGCACCCCACCATCGCAATCACCTCAATATTCAAGAACAGCTTGTTTCATTTGTTGTCTATTTTCTTTTTCAGAACGAATTCCTCCCAAGTCGACATTACTCTTTGAGATAGAATTAATCAAGATTGAAGATGGAGACAAGATTCCCAACGTTTTCCGACTGATCGATGTCAATGGCGATCAGGTGTTGACCAGAGATGAGGTTAGCATAATTTTTTTTTATTCATATTCATTTTTCATTTACCATCCAGGCAAAAATTTATTTACTTATCTAAGAAATAAGTGACACCAAGACAGCCACCTGTAAATGCATTAGATCAGAAAACAGAAAACTTGAGTGTCAAGAAGAAGCCAGCAGCAGAAGAAAAGAAAAACAGTGTGAAAAGGAATAAGTGAAAAAGACTAGAATATGACATTCTTCTTCTTCTATTCACCTTTTACTAATGATGGTATCACAAACGAAAACAGTAAGCTTCATACTCCACCAGCCCAGCCTATTAAAACAAATAAACAAACCAAATATTTCTTATGTCTATGTTAACCCGGGTCTTATGTCTATGTTAACCCTGGTCTTATGTCTATGTTAGCCCTGGTCATATGTCCATGTTAGCCCTGGTCTTATGTCTATGTTAGCCCTGGTCTTATGTCTATGTTAACCCTGGTCTTATGTCTATTTTAACCCCGGTCTTATGTCTATGTTAACCCTGGTCTTACTCTATGTTAACCCCGGTCTTATGTCTATGTTAACCCTGGTCTTATGTCTATGTTAGCCCTGGTCTTATGTCTATGTTAACCCTGGTCTTATGTCTATGTTAGCCCCGGTCTTATGTCTATGTTAACCCTGGTCTTATGTCTATGTTAGCCCTCGTCTTATGTCTATGTTAGCCCTGGTCTTATGTCTATGTTAACCCTGGTCTTATGTCTATGTTAGACCCGGTCTTATGTCTATGTTAACCCTGGTCTTATGTCTATGTTAGCCCTGGTCTTATGTCCATGTTAACGCTGGTCTTATGTCTATGTTAACCCCGGTCTTATGTCTATGTTAACCCTGATCTTATGTCTATGTTAGCCCTGGTCTTATGTCTATGTTAGCCCTGGTCTTATGTCCATGTTAACGCTGGTCTTATGTCTATGTTAACGCTGGTCTTATGTCTATGTTAACCCTGGTCTTATGTCTATGTTAGCCCTGGTCTTATGTCTATGTTAACCCTGGTCTTATGTCTATGTTAACCCCGGTCTTATGTCTATGTTAACCCTGGTCTTATGTCTATGTTAGCCCAAGTCTTATGTCCATGTTAACTCTGGTCTTATGTCTATGTTAACCCTGGTCTTATGTCTATGTTAGCCCTGGTCTTATGTCTATGTTAACCCTGGTCTTATGTCTATGTTAGCCCCGGTCTTATGTCTATGTTAACTCTGGTCTTATGTCTATGTTAGCCCTGGTCTTATGTCCATGTTAACGCTGGTCTTATGTCTATGTTAAACCCGTCTTATGTCTATGTTAGCCCTGGTCTTATGTCTATGTTAGCCCTGGTCTTATGTCTATGTTAAACCCGTCTTATGTCTATGTTAGCCCTGGTCTTATGTCTATGTTAGCCCTGGTCTTATGTCTATGTTAATCCTGGTCTTATGTCTATGTTAGCCCTGGTCTTATGTTCATGTTAGCCCTGGTCTTATGTATATGTTAACCCTGGTCTTATGTCTATGTTAGCCCTGGTCTTATGTCTATGTTAACCCTGGTCTTATGTCTATGTTGGGCAGAAATCACATTTTTATACTGTGTGCCGAATGGTATATTAAGCCCTAACAAGGGAAGAATACATGTGTATTCCTAAAAATCTTCTTGTATCATCCTTAACATCTGTTCGTAGTTTTGATATTTCAGTTTACCGTTTTGTACAGTGTTCAAATTAGTTAAGTATTGATGTGCAAATAATAATTATGATAAAATAATAACAAAATAAAACGTATGCTTGATGGCCGCTAACCTTACAAAAGAGTTCTGCCAACCAACCTTGCTACATTAACTGTTCTACATCTACTGACACAAGAACTCTCATCCATTATTTCAACATGATCATAAGAACGAAGTCTTCTGTTCTTCACACATCTCTCTATACTGTCCAGATTTTATCTTCCTCTGAGGTCATAAGATCTTTAAGACTCACATTACACATTAATTCTCATATTATTTCTCTCCATGAAACGCATGTCCGAGGATTAAGGATTTCACTTCCATACACCATCACACTGCGCTCACATGCCTGATAGACCCTTTCCTTGGGGAGGAGGACTTGTAAATCATACACTTGAAAAAACTGTGCTTAGTTAATGCAGCTGACCCTGCGGTTGGTATGAAAACTGCCATGGATCCTGGATTCTTCCTCAGCAATCAATCTGAGAAACCAGGATCTTCTGTGTCGGTTCCAGGCCTTTTTCTGTCAGGTCGTGGTATGATCCGGCTCAGTCCTAGGATGTGCATCCTCCCAAGCATTACCTTCTCTCTTTGAGAAGGGGTTGGTTTATTGTGCCACACTTTCCTGCAGTGGGAAGTAAATAAATCTAATCCAGTGTAGGGTTAGGGTAAGCGTTAGGGTTAGGGGTTAGGGTTGGAGTTAGGGGTTAGGGTAAGCGTTAGGGTTGGGGTTAGGGGTTAGGGTTAGGATAATGGAAGTAGCATGGGGAGGGGTCGACGGAACGGTGTCCCCTACCTAGTATCCAAATTGGGGGGTGGGTGGCATCCAATCATATTCAAACGCTCTCCCTTTCTCATAATATTTCTCAGTACTAGGACTTATACTTGCGTCTTTGGGGCACACAATCAAGGTGTTGGCTATGGGCACTACCAGACAATCACCAGACCTCTGCACGCCACTGGATGATGGATATGGTTGTGATGTTATTGAAAAGTTAGGTTGAAAATCATCGGTTTAAATAATCTAGTCACTGCGTCTTTTGCCTCTTAAATTGTATCCTTTGCATTATTTTATTTCTTTTTCAGACAATATTGTTAATAGTGTCCGCGTTTATTTTTCAGGTCAAAAGTTATATTGATTCGGAAGCCTTGAGACACGGGATGAAAAAGGATACAGAAAACGTAATGCTGAACGAAATATTCAAACAGGAAGACAAAAATTACGATGGAGTCATAACTCATGACGAGTTTAGTGGCCCAAAACATGACGAACTCTGAAATAAACAATTATTCAAATTAGTATTTTTTCTATTTTAATAAAGGCTTTTTTCCACAAAATGCACTTTGTCTTTTGTCGTCTTGTCAATGAAGAAACAAAAAAACCCACAGATTCGCAAGAAAAAGTGGCAAACCAGAAGAGTAAGCGACTCAAAGTCAGCAGCAAACGGTGTTCTGTCAGATTTAGTTCCTGATATTAAACTTCATCCGTAATATAACTTCCGACAAGAGTTTCAGTTTCCCAAATTTATTAATTTATTTATTAAATTGTTAGATGAAAGTACAGAATAGTTAACAAAGCTCCCCTCCCCATGTTAAGAATGGATTTCTAAATAATAACGGTCCATAAAACTGAAGACGATTATTTAGAAAACCATTCCCAACATGAGGGGGAGACGTTGTTAACTATTCTGTACTTTCACCTAACAATTTAATAAATAAATTAATAAATAAAAATCAGTACAAAACTTGGCAAACCAGAAAAATAAGCGACCCAAAACAGAAAGTCTTTAATATCAGGAACTAAATGTGATCGAACATCGTTTGCTGCTGACTTTGAGTCGGGTACTCTTCTGGTTTATTATTTAATTGTTTCTGTGAAAGACATTTTTTTTTCAGTATGCCTATTTTGAAAGTTATCTTTTGTAATATCGGCAATATAACAGAGGTTGGCTTGACAGACAGTGCAGGACCTATTCCTATTAGGTTAGAAATTCCTTTTTATATGCTGTCCAAGATGGGGGGTGCTAGTGGTTGGTGCACCAGCCCAGATATAGGATACTGGCATGGGGTGAAAAGTTTTCTAGCCCGGTAGAGGGAGATTACTTTTTTTGCACCAAACTTGACAGCATCTTCTATATACTTATTCCACTTCATGACCGAGGAGTTTAAATGTTGGACGCTCGGAAAGAGTGCTATCTACCATGACAATCGGTAGTTGGGTTAGGGTTTCTTTTAGTTGTTAAAAGAAAGGATCTTTGTCTTGGTGGCATTGAATGTGACCATTCATTTTACAGACTGGAGGTCATTTTCCAAGCATTCAGTCATTGCACAGAGCATTTACACTATTTAAACAAAAAGAATATTCTTAACATTATGTTGAAAAAGTCCAGAGTTATTAAAGAATCACCAAAATCTGGCCAAAAAAAACCGGCTCCCAGGACCAACTTAGCATTTTTAACGAAAAAAAAAAAAAATGGCTGTCACGTGGCCTGCTTTCGACTACGTCCACCACACCATGTGATTTAAATCCAATTTTGGTGCCAAACTGAAGGTGCTTCATGGGAGCAAATAAAATACAATATAAGATGAGCACCTGTAGACGTTTGGAGTGGTGAGAAGCTTTCTGTGTCGTCATTTTGTAGTAGGGTCGCTCTGTCTGTATCCATCCTACTGGCGTTGCTTGATAAGAAGAAAAGCGTCACCAAGTTTTCAGCTAAAAGGAAAAACATCTTCTCTACAATTTAAAGCGTCTTTATTCAATAGTTTCATCAACACAAAACATGGTCCGGAAAGATTTAGGAACACAAGAATATAGCGGCAAAGTGTTTACCCTTCGGTGCCCAAAATAAAAATGCTTAAAATCGTTTCTGTGCATATAGCTCGACGCATACATTCGGCTGAATTAATAAAAAAAACATTTTGAGCCAATCAAATACATTTTAGTACACCATGTACTCTTTTCCGCCATATTATTCCTTTTTCCTTTCGGTGACGTGTATTTCGATGAAAGATGGTGACTTGGAATTTCAGGCGGTTTTGAAAATCCCGCCAGAATAAGTTTTTTTCTAGGCTAACAGGCCATATTTAAAAAACAAAAATATTTTTTTAATTTTTAAAATATTTTTAAAATATTTTTTTTAAATATTTTTTTAAATATTTTTAAAAACATATTTCTAGGCTAGCAGGCCATATTTAAAAACCAAAAATATTTTTAAAATTTTTTTAAATATTTTAAAATATTTTTTAAAATATTTTTTAAAATATTTTTAAAATATTTAAAAAAACATATTTCTAGGCTAGCAGGCCATATTTAATAAACAAAAATATTTAAAAAAATTTTTTAAATATTTTAAAATATTTTAAAAATATTTTTAAAAAACATATTTCTAGGCTAGCATTTATTTAAAAAACAAAAAACAAAAAGATTCTTATAACTTTACCTCTCGTTGAACGTTTGTAGCAGTACCATATCAGGATAAACACTGTTAAATATATTGTTAGTGCTACAAGTCTTGTCTTTTTGGGTTCTGTCATTAGCTCAAAGGGAATTTCACCCCTTCCTGAAAAAGTTAAAGCTCTACAGGATTTATGGCCACTAACTTCTCTTCGCCAACTGCAACGTTTTCTGAGTCTTAATATGTAGAAGACGTTTGATTTATAAAATAACTACTTCCTGTTTCCTCGTCTTCCCCTCACATATGCACTTGGGATTTTTTTCTTGCTAACGGCCATTTTTTTTTTCTGGTTTATTTCATGTTTTAAACTTTTATTACGAAACAAAACTTTGACCATTCTTTTTAGACAAAAACCTAATTTTAACAGAATTTAACAAATTTAAAAGCTAAATTTAACGGAATTTAACAAATTTAAAAGCTAATTTTAACAGAATTTAACAAATTTAAAAGCTAAAATGAAATTAAAACATATCAGTCGATACTTTCAGTATCCAAAAAAGTTTTGTAGATTAACATCATTCGCTACCCCCTCACTGAAATTCTACTTTTTTTAGGCGATGAATCAAACGCAAAAATTAAACTAAATACTGATATGGCATTACATTTTCACATGATTGGTGACATTTATTAGATGTGTTTCTACCCGTATTTTGTTAAATTTTCGATTTTTTAGCGATTATCAAGGCTCATCGTGCAGGGCTTATGGGTGGCCATTTGCTTTTTCGTTCTAACAGACTGTACATTAGGTTTGTTTTGAACGAAAAAAAAACGCTTTAAAATAAGTGAAAACATTATCCAGGTAGGTAGAAGAGTAACTTATCTTGCCTTTGGTAACATTTATTTGTTGCATATTTGTTTTCTTTTCACCATTTTCGTTCTGTTAGATACAGTAAATTATACCCCATTTTTTTTAATTAAGAGATTGGCAAATTTTATAATTTTACAATGAGCTTTGAAACTGTATTTCAGAATTTTTTAGATGAAGATTGATTATTTGGATTATTCGAACTACTGTTCTCATCTTGGATGTTATTCTCACAACGTTTCGGCCGATGTAACTTCCAACCTTCTTCAGCTGCATCCTGTCAAACTCTGAAATTTGTAGGAAATTTTGAACTGAACCCTTTCTTTAATCTATGAAGGTAGATTGTTCTTGTTTATGACTGAGTATTGATTTACTCCTCTCCAGGAGTTAGGCACAAGGCCAGTTTTTATCTTACTCCCACAAGTAAGATGTGACCCAAGGTCGGGTCGGGAAAGTGGGGTTTAAAAATTGCCTGGGCAGTCCTGTCGGCATTCCCCGGTAGGGGCACCTCAGGCAGTAAGCAATAAACTTACTCCTCCCCAAAGAGGGGAGGCAAAGCCTGGGAGGGTGGACCTCCTAGAACTGCACAGGACACAACCATAGACCGGCGTAAATCAAGCCCGAAGGCCAAGACAATACCAGTCTATGGGGTGCAGTATCCATCGGAACAGATACTACACTTTGATCTTAGCCAAAAGGCCAATTTATTTATGACTGAGTAGAAGTCTTAAGTAATTCTTAATTATATTTTTAGTATTGTCTGTATTGAGGATTGAACCTTCAACCCCCAGAAGACTGTCACTTAGAACTGATTATTACTTAGCACTTTATCCATTGTGCCACAGGTCCATTTTGCTTAGTTTTGACTGTCGATTAAACAGCACATTTTAGATTATAACGAAAATAAGGTTTTGAAAATAATTACCTGTTGAATTTTTAGCAGGGTGTTCAGTTTTCTATATAAGTTTAACATAAAACTTTTTTTCTTTTTTTTACTTGAATTTTCGACCAGTGTTTAGCCGAAATCAAATGTTTAATACTAATTCCTTGTTTGCTTTCTATTTAAAAACTTTTATATTGTTTTCGTATTTTTACATTTTCAAACATTTTTTTTTTTTTTTTTTTCCTAAAACTTTTGACTCCTTTACCTGCCAATCAATATGAATTTGAGAATTCAAGGAAAGTCACTCTCAGAAATCAATCACATAACAACAATAACCTCCCTTGTTTTATTCGATAACTTTAAAGTATTTAAAAGCAGTTATATGCTTAATGAAACGGCATTTCTCTGTTTTAATTGTAATTTTATTTATTACCTCCACCAAGAAGGTTATGTTTTCGGTTGAGGTTGTAACTATGTTTGTGTACAGCATACCGTCTACATCGCTTGACCAATCGTCACAAAACTTGATATCGGCTATTGTCTAACTGAGGACTGATCTAATTTTGAGATATATAGGTCAAGGTCACTGAGAAAGTAACGACTGATCCCCAAACCCTGGTCCTCCCTCCCCTGCAGAACATTTTCAGCGGGAACTCGTCTGGCTACAACCACAGCAAGGAACTTTCTTTCTCTTTCTCTGTACCAAAAAGCAAAAAAAACTTTCATGAGCAAAGTTTCTAGTTACCACGAGTCTGCTTCCCAATTGACTACAACACGGTTGCCGTCAAATATTTGTTGAGCCGCCATCTTGGAAAATGAAGTCCTCTTAAGTAATTTTCTGCCCATTCCACCCAGTTTCCAATCCTCTTGACGGTGACCATCGTCCAACCAACGATTCCTTTAACTCTTATCCTTGAATGGCCCATCAGTAAAAAAAAAAAAGAAAAAAAAAACCTTCAGTTCTGTTCAGCCAATAAAGTCTTACATCTTATATGACCTTTGATCTCGAAAAGTTCGGTCGAAAATTGGACGGAATTTCAACTTCTGATTTTCTATAAATTTGATGTCTGAATCTTATCCTCTTTGATAACAGTAACCACTATTCAAAATTTCAGCTTGATCCGATAAATAGTTTTTGAGTTATAAACATTTCCATGGCACAACTTCGGAAATACTTCATACAACATGGAGAAGAAAGGTCCAGATAAGTGTTTGTCCCATCTCTACAATTGTTGTATGCGATTGACTTATGTCCGTGGCTTTTTTTTTTTCAGGTTCATCTGTTAATTCCAATCAATCTTTTTTGTTTCTTTAATGCAGAAACAGAATATCTATTGCAAAAAATCAAATGTATGTGATTAATTGAACACAAGTTGCGATTTTACCCAGAGCTGGTAGGATATTGTAGGCTCATACCTTTCCTAACAGTATCGGTGTATAAATTGCCACAATAGACCTGCTACATAGGTTATAATATTATCCATTTAACCAATTTAAAACATTGAAAAAAAAATTTATGTGCTGATTAAAATTTATTTTCTATTTAAAAAAGATTGAATCTTTTATGTATATTTACTATTAAAAATAAAATTTTGTTTTAATCTAAATCACAAACATTTTTTTTTTAATTATATTAAACAATCATTGATAGTTCTATTTTTAATCCTCAAAAATTTCTAAAAGCCGTCCAACACATGCCAGTATGTAACCGGATGTTAAACCGAATACGATGATGAAAAAAAAATGTCTTCTGCTGCTGCTTTTCTGGAGGCATATCAGCAGCAACAAGCCAACACCAACAACCGATTATCATCACCATGGAAGATCATCAGCAGTAACAACAACCATTGACTACTACGGATTGTTCAGAATTGCAACAAATGATTTTTACATTCACAACAGAAGTAACAGGAATAAAAGCAAGCATCCATGTGTAACCCCACAACGAGGAATCTTATCGGAGTGCCTTGCTAAAGAATCTCCTTGTATCTTTTGCTAAACTCAGGCACACTGAAAAGGACACTGACACTGAATCTGCCACCTATAATTGGGGTATCACAATGACTTGCAGGCATTCGCTAACAGCTCAGTCAAATACGTAGGCTGTATTCCTGCGAAGGATGCTCTCTGCATTGGTCTAAAAGCCTAGACTTAATCAGGCCGTTTTTTAAAATTCTGCCCAATTTCCACCATCATTACCAATCCTCTTGGCGTTGAAAGCCAGAACGTATCATCGTGGGGATGATACGTTCTGGCTTTGTAACATAAAATAAATTGTCAGTTGGCTGATGAACAATACTACGAGTGTTACATAATGGATGGACGTATGTGGAGAAGGATTACATCAGCTAGTATGGATTTAGTATCTAGGTGGACCAGTACAAGTTTACTTGACATGAAAATCTAATATGGATTTAGTATAGCGAAAAGTGATCATCTGAGCAAATCCTACCCGGAATAATTTACAATGAAAAAACTGCAACTGGGAAACTAAACTAAAACAACTTGTCATCCTCTAACCCTAACCCAAACCTGTCATTCTCTAACCCTAACCCTAACTCTAACCTGTCACCCTCTAACCCTAACCCTAACCTGTCATCCTATATACGACATCATAAATTGAAGTCATTGTAGAAATTGTTATCCTTAAGTGCTCACAGTTTATGCAATAGAATTCATCTTTTCGATTCTTATGTCAGAAGCATCGACTCTGAATGCATTCCTTCCTCTGTGATTGAGCTTTCAGCATATCTAGCCACAACTCGTTTCACAAGGACCCCTTTAAATTAAAATTAGTATAATAATATATCTTAAGTATAAAGTAAAGACGATTTCCCTATATTTTTAATTAATATTGACAAAAGGTAGATAAAAAAATCTGTTTCATTAATCAGGGCAAACATTGTTTTTTTTATGTGTTGTTAAAAAGAAAACTTATTAAAACCTCTCTCTCTCTCTCTTTCCTCCTCCTCCTCCTCCTCCTCCTCCTCCTCCCCACCAGCTTTTTCTTCTCTGTCCAGCCCATTCCTCTCTCTGGACATACACACACCCTTTTACAGATTATTCGAGAAATGAGTTGATGTAAAGGAAATAACTCAATAGGAAAAAAATCAGAGTTTTATTTCCCTTTAGTTATTGGAAAAAAGATGAAAATCGTGGCCAGTTTACCTTCAAAGAATAAATATTTTTTTCTGAATTTTAGATATCATTAATTCCGGGCAACACTGACCAAGTATATACCAACTTTGTGGATGTTTCTTTGGTAGTTTTTTTAAAACTTTTAGCTGGACACACACACACACACACACACACACACACACACACACACACACACACACACACACTTCCCTTTATATATTATAGATATATATGACTGTTTGTTGAGTACTTTCGAAGGAGATACGTTACATACATACATACATACATACATACATATATACATACAGACTTTTCCCTTTAAATATAAGACTAGGCTACCCGGCGTTGCTCGGGGTAATAAAAACATATAATTGAAGAAAAATCGCGTGTGTAACATCTTTATATAAAAACTTCTATTTCTGTCCCTCTCTCTATAGCCGTCTCTTTATCTTTCTACTTTTCTCTTCCCTGGTCGCCCCATTTCACCGCTACTTTCTAATTTTGCCTTTTGCGAAAGCTGTTTCTTCCCCACCATTTCATCCTACGTTTCCCAGGGCAATAGTATGACTTATTTCTATAAAAAGTACCACCTCTGTCTGCGCCTTCTATATAGGTACTTATCTCTGCCCCGGTGTTCATATTATATACGTATCTATTGCTACCCCGATGCGCATACTATATACGTACCTATCGCCGCCCCAGTTCACATAATATATACATACCTTTCGCAACCCCGGTGCAGATACTATATAAGTACCTATCGCCGCCTTGGGTGCAGATACAATATAAGTACCTATCGCCGCCACGGTGCGAATACTAAATACGTACCTATCCCCGCCCCGGTGCAAATGCTAAATACGTACTTATCGCCACCCCGGTGCGAATGCTAAATATGTAGCTATTGCCGCCCTAGTGTGCATGCTGCATAAGTACCTATCACTGCACCAATGCAAATACTAAAAATGTACATATCGCTGCCCTGGTGCTAATGCTAAATACGTACCTATCGCTACCCCTGTGCGAATGCTAAATACGTACCTTTCGCCGCCTTGGTGCCCATTATATATATGTACCTATCGCCGCCCCGCTGTGCGTGCTGTATATGTACCGATCGCCGCCCCGGAGCGCATGCTAAATACATACCTATCACCGGCCCGGTGCACATGCTATATACGTACTTTTTGCTGCCCATGTGCACATGCAATATACGTACCTATCGCCACACCTGAATGCTAAATACGTACCTATCGCCGCCCCAGTGTGAATGCTTAATATGTACCTATCGCCGCCCCGGTGCGAATGCTAAATACATACCTATCGCCCACCTGGTGCGAATGCTGAATACGTACCTATCGCCGCCCCACTGTGCGTGCTATATACGTACCGATTGCCGCCCCGGAGCGCATTCTAAATACATACCTATCACCGGCCCGGTGCACATGTGTATACATACTTATTGCCGTCCATGTGCACATGCTATATACGTACCTATCGACGACCCAGTGTGCATACGACATATGTACATATCGCTGCCTCAGTGCGAATACTAAATATATACCTATAGCCACCCCGGTGTGAATGCTAAATACGTACCTATCGGCACCCCTATGCACTACTATATACGTACCTATTGCCACTCCAGTGCACATACTATGTATATATCTATCGCCGGCCCGGTGCGCATACTATATTCGTACCTATCGCCGCCCTAGTGCGCATACTATATTTTTTGGCACCACCCAAGAAAACTTTTTTTTTCATCCTCCCACATACTTAGAAATATTTTTGATTTAAAAGAAAAAAAAAATTTAACCCCCCTCGAAAGAAATTTTTTTTTTTTACCCTTCCCCATACATAGAAATATTTTCAGTTAAAGAAAGAAAAAAAAATTTCCGAGGTGCGTCGGTCATATCAAAGAACCATATTGCAGAAGCCTCCGGGTCCTATATTGTAGAAGCACCCCTGGTGCTGGGTCCTATACTGTAGCAGAACCCCTGGCCGCTATACTGCAGAGCACCCATGGCCCCTATTCTTCATCAGTCTCCGGGTCCTATATTGTAGAAGCACCCCCGGTACTGGGTTCTATATTGTAGAAACACCCCTGGTACCTATACTGGAGAAGCACCCCTAGTCCCTATACTGGAGAAGCACCCATTGTCCCTATTCTGCAGAAGCCTCCGGGTCCTAAATTTAGAAGCACCCCTGGTGCTTGGTCCTATATTGTAGAAGCACCCCTGGTCCCTATACTGGAGAAGCACTTATATTTCTAGGGACCGTTATACTTTAGAAGCACCAACATTCCTGGGGGACCGTCATACTTTAGAAGCATCAACATTTGTGGGGACCGTTATACTGTAGAAGCACTAATATTTCTAGGGATCATTATACTTTAGAAGCATCAACGTTCCTGGGACCGTTATACTTTAGAAGCACCAATATTTCTAGGGACCGTTATACTTTAGAAGCACCAACATTCCTGTTGACCGTAATACTTTAGAAGCATCAACATTCATGGGGACCACTATACTTTAGAAGCAACATTCCTGTGGGACCGTTATACTTTAGATGCACCAATATTTCTAGGGACAGTTATACTTCAGAAGCACCGACATTACTTTGCAAATCAAGTAAGCCTCCTGAGAACTACTGACATCACTCTTAGCGGTTGCCTTCCTATGTTGTTATTGATGTATCCGGACAGAAGTTATAGGATGACCTGATACAACCGGACACAATTTAGGGCAAGACGGGTACCTCCGGCAAGGGATTATGGAGCATGTTTAGTGAGTCAGCATTTTTATAAAGTTATTACATAAATACATTGGATAATTTCCAAATTACTACTGATTAACGTTGAAAAAATGGATATGTATCATGGATATGTATCATGTATCATGTATATGTATCATGTATATGTATATGTATCATGTATATATATATATATCATGTATATGTATATGTATCATGTGTATGTATCATGTATACGTATATGTATGATGGATATGTATCATGTATAGGTATATATATATCATGTATCGTGGATATGTATATGTATCATGGATATGTATCATGTATCATGGACATGTATCATGGATATGTATCATGTATCATGGATATGTATTATGGATATGTATCATGTATAATGTATATGTATCATGTATCATGTGTATGTATATGTATATGTATCATGGATATGTATCATGGATATGTATCATGGATATGTATATATATCATGTATCATGGATATGTATCATGTATCATGGATAAATATCATGGATATGTATCAGGTATCATGGGTCATAGATATGTATCATGTATCATAGATATGTATCATGTGTCATAGATATGTATCATGTATCATAGATATGTATCATGTATATGTATCATAGATATGTATCATGTATCATACATACTCTTAATCATTTTCAATCCCCTCATGATTTTCTTCAACATTTTCAATCACTACATGATGATCTTTATCATTTTCAATGCTCTCATGATGTTCTTCATAATTTTCAATACCCTCATAGTATTCTTAATCATTTTCAATTCCCTCATAATATTCTTCATCATTTTCAATCCCCTCATGATGTTCTTCATCATTTTAAATCCACTCATGGTATTCTTCAGCATTATCAATCCTCTCATTGTATTCTTCATCATTTTCACCCCCTCATGATATTCTTCATCATTTTCAATCCTCTCATTATATTCTTTATCATTTTCAATTCCATCATGGTATTCTTCATCATTTTCAATCCTCTCATGATATTCTTCATCATTTTCAATCCTCTCATGATATTCTTCATCATTTTCAATTCCATCATGGTATTCTTCATCATTTTCAATCCTCTCATTATATTCTTCATCATTTTCAATCCTCTCATAATGTTCTTTATCATTTTCAATCCTCTCATGATGTTCTTCATCATTTTCAATCCTCTCATGATATTCTTCATCATTTTCAATCCCCTCATTTTATTCTTCAGCATTTTCAATCCTCACATCGTAGTCTTCATCATTTTCAATCCTCTCATGATGTTCTTTATCATTTTACATCCTCCCATGATGTTCTTAATCATTTTCAATCCTCTCATGATATTCTTCATCATTTTCAATCCCATCATGATATTCTTCATCATTTTCAATCCTCTCATGATGTTCTTCATCATTTTCAATCCCCTTATGGTATTCTTCAGCATTTTCAATCCTCTCATGATATTCTACATCATTTTCAATCCTCTCATGGTATTCTTCATCATTTTCTATCCTCTCATGATATTCTTCATCATTTTAAATCCTCTCATGATGTTCTTCATCATTTTCAATCCCCTTATGGTATTCTTTAGCATTTTCAATCCTCTCATGATATTCTACATCATTTTCAATCCTCTCATGATGTTCTTCATCATTTTCAATCCCATCATGATATTCTTCATCATTTTCAATCTTCTCATGATGTTCTTCATCATTTTCAATCCCCTTATGGTATTCTTCATCATTTTCAATCCTCTCATGATATTCTACATCATTTTCAATCCTCTCATGGTATTTTTCATCATTTTCTATCCTCTTATAATATTCTTCATCATTTTCAATCCTCTCATGATGTTCTTCATCATTTTCAATCCGCTCATGGTATTCTTCATCATTTTCAATCCTCTCATGATATTCGTCATCATTTTCAATCCTCTCATGATATTCTTTATCATTTTCAATTCCATCATGGTATTCTTCATCATTTTCAATCCTCTCATGATCATGATATTCTTCATCATTTTCAATCTTCTCATGATATTTTTATCATTTTCAATTCCATCATGGTATTCTTCATCATTTTCAATCCTCTCATGATATTCTTCATCATTTTCAATCCTCTCATGCTGTTCTTCATCATTTTCAATCCTCTCATGGTATTCTTCATAATTTTCAATCCCCTCATTTTATTCTTCATCATTTTCAATCCTCTCATGATGTTCTTCATCATTTTACATCCTCCCATGATGTTCTTTATCATTTTCAATCCTCTCATGATATTCTTCATCATTTTCAATCCTATCATGATATTCTTCATCATTTTCAATCCCATCATGATATTCTTCATCATTTTCAATCTTCTCATTATGTTCTTCATGATTTTCAATCCCCTTATGGTATTCTTCAGCATTTTCAATCCTCTCATGATATTCTACATCATTTTCAATCCTCTCATGGTATTCTTCATCATTTTCTATCCTCTCATAATATTCTTCATCATTTTCAATCCTCTCATGATATTCTTCATCATTTTCAATCCCATCATGATATTCTTCATCATTTTCAATCTTCTCATTATGTTCTTCATGATTTTCAATCCCCTTATGGTATTCTTCAGCATTTTTAATCCTCTCATGATATTCTACATCATTTTCAATCCTCTCATGGTATTCTTCATCATTTTCTATCCTCTCATAATATTCTTCATCATTTTCAATCCTCTCATGATGTTCTTCATCATTTTCAATCCGCTCATGGTATTCTTCAGCATTTTCAATCCTCTTATAATATTCTACATCATATTCAATCCTCCCATGGTATTCTTAAGCAGTATCAATCCTCTCATTGTATTCTTCACCATTTTAAACCCATCATGATATTCTTCATCATTTTCAATTCTCTCATGATATTCTTCATCATTTTCAATCCTTTCATGATATTCTTCATCATTTACATTCCACTCATGATATTCTTTATCATTTTCAATCCACTCATGATATTCTTCATCATTTTCAATCACTTCATGATATTCTTCATCATTTTTAATCCCCTTATGATATTATTAATCATTTTCAATCCTCACATGGTATTCTTCATCATTTTCAATCCTCACATGGTATTCTTCATTATTTTCAATCCCATCATGATATTTTTCCTCATTTTCTGATCGCCAAATACACGGAGGCCTCTAGAGCTATACTAAAATAACTCTCGCTTATTCTCCTCACTTTTATCAGGGCAATAGTCCGAAGAAAAATGCAAAAAAAACAATAATAACGTGACGATAGCATAAAATAATATCCGAACCTATCACTATGACGTCATGTACCTATCTATATGACGTCATGTGCACAAGATAACATTAAAAATCGTGATCACATTAAACGAAAAAATGGCCATTTGACCCCTTAAAAATGAATCTTTTTTTTTAATTTTTCGATATTATTTTCTCGAGGTTATGCCGGTTAAAATAATACCTAATTCGGAGGTGTTTGTTTTGTATTTTACAAGCCTTAGCGTTACATACATATCACAGATTTTTGCCTTATATATATTGAGACTAGCGGGGCTACCCGGCGTTGCTCGGGGTCATAAAAACATATAATTGAAGAAAAATCACGTTTGTAACATCTTTATATTCAAACTTCTATCTCTCTCTCTGTCTTTATCTTTCTACTTTTCTCTTCCCGTGTCGCCCCATTTCACCGGTCTTTTGCGAAAGCTGTTTCTTCCCCACCATTGCCCAAGGCAAAAGTATGGCATATTGTTTTTAAAAAGTACCACCTCTATCTGCGCCTTCTAAATAGGTACATATCTCCACCCTCGTGTACATACTATATAGGTACTTATCTCCGCTCCCGTTTTCATCCTATATACGTACCTATCGCCGCCGCAGTGCATATACTATATACGTATGTATCGCCGCCCCGGTGCAGATACTATATATGTACCTATCGCCGCCCTGGTGCGAATGCTAAATACGTACCTATTGCCGCCCCGGTGCGAATAATAAATACGTACATATTGCTGCCGCGGTGCGAATGCTAAATACGTACGTATCGCCGCACCGGTGCGCATACTATATACGTACCTATTGCCGCCCCGGTGCAGATACTATATAAGTACCTAATGCCGCCCCGGTGTGCAGACTACTTAAGTTCCTATCGCTGCCCCAGTGTGAATACTAAATATGTACATATCGCCGCCCCGGTGCGAATGCTAAGTACGTACCTATCGCCGCACTGGTGCTCATGCTATATACGTATCTATCGTCGCCCCGGTGTGCATTCTGTATACGTACCTATCGCCGCCCTGATGCGAATGCTAAATACGTACTTATTCCGCCCCTGTGCACATGCTATATACGTACCTATCGTCACCCCCTATGCACTACTATATACGTACCTATTGCCACCCCAGTGCACATTCTATATATATACTTATCGCTGCCCCGGTGCGATTACTATATTCATACCTATCACCGCCCCGGTGCGCATACTATATACTTACCTATCTCTGCAAGGGTGCACATACTATATATGTACCTATCTCCAGCCCAGTTGGCATACCTAAGAACTCATATTAATGTGCCTCTGTCGTGTCAAAAAAACAAAACAGTGTTTGTTCATGTTTTGTCACTATCCTAAAAAAATAACTCATATTAATGCGCCCCTGTCCTATCAAAGAACAAAAATCAAGTTCATTCATGTAGTGTCACTGTGATGAAAAAGAACTCAATTTAATGAGCCCTGTTTAAGTTCAAGAAAAAAAAAAAATTTCCCCGACCCCCCCAAAAAATCTTTTTACTCTACTCCAACCCTAAGAAATATTTTAGGTTCAAAAACCAAAAAAAATTTCCCCGACCCTCCAAAAATTTTTACCCTCCACCCCAACCGCCCCCAACAATTTTTTACTCTCCCCAACCTTCAGAAATATTTAAAGTTAAAAAAAAACAAAAAAACATTTGGCCCGACCCCTAAGATTTTCCCCAACCCCCCATCTCTCCAACCCCACCCCAAATTTTTTTGTACTCTCCCCTAACTCTGAGAAATATTTTAAGTTCAAAAAGTAAAAAAAATAAATTTGGCCCGACCAAATTCCCCCCACCCAATCTCTACCCCTACCCATCTTTCAGTTCGGTCCCCCACTTTGGGTCTGATCCCCCACTTTCAGTTCTGTCCCCCACTTTAGGTTCGGTCTTCCACTTTGGGTCGGTCCCCCAATTTCAGTTCGGTGTCCCACTTTAAGTTCGGTCCCCCACTTTGGGTCTGATCCCCCACTTTCAGTTCGGTCCTCCACTTTGGGTTCAGTCCCCCAATTTCTGTTCGGTCCCCCACTTTAGGTCTGGTCCCCCACTTTAGGTTCGGTCCTCCACTTTGGGTCTGATCCCCCACTTTCAGTTTGGTCCCCCACTTTAGGTTCGGTCCCCCACTTTGGGTTCGGTCCCCCACTTTAGGTTCGGTCCCCCAATTTCAGTTCGGTCCCCCACTTTGGGTTCGGTCCCCCACTTTAGGTTCGGTCCCCCAATTTCAGTTCGGTCCCCCACTTTAGGTTCGGTCTTCCACTTTGGATTCGGTCCCCCACTTTGGGTTCGGTCCCCCACTTTGGGTCTGATCCCCCACTTTCAGTTCGGTCCCCCACTTTAGGTTCGGTCCCCACTTTGGGTTCGGTCCCCCACTTTAGGTTCGGTCCCCCAATTTCAGTTCGGTCCCCCAATTTCAGTTCGGTCCCCCACTTTGGGTTCAGTCCCCCACTTTGGGTTCGGTCCCCCAATTTCAGTTCGGTCCCCCACTTTGGGTTCGGTCCCCCACTTTGGGTCTGATCCCCCACTTTCAGTTCGGTCCCCCACTTTAGGTTCGGTCCCCCACTTTGGGTTCAGTCCCCCACTTTGGGTTCGGTCCCCCAATTTCAGTTCGGTCCCCCACTTTGGGTTCGGTCGCCCACTTTGGGTCTGATCCCCCACTTTCAGTTCGGTCCCCCACTTTGGGTTCGGTCCCCCACTTTAAGTTCGGTCCCCCACTTTGGGTCTGATCCCCCACTTTCAGTTCGGTCCTCCACTTTGGGTTCGGTCCCCCAATTTCTGTTTGGTCCCCCACTTTAGGTTCGGTCCCCCAATTTCAGTTCGGTCCCCCAATTTCAGTTCGGTGTCCCACTTTAAGTTCGGTCCCCCACTTTGGGTCTGATCCCCCACTTTCAGTTCGGTCCCCCACTTTGGGTTCAGTCCCCCACTTTGGGTTCGGTCCCCCAATTTCAGTTCGGTCCCCCACTTTGGGTTCGGTCCCCCACTTTGGGTCTGATCCCCCACTTTCAGTTCGGTCCCCCAATTTCAGTTCGGTCCCCCACTTTGGGTTCGGTCCCCCACTTTAGGTTCGGTCCCCCAATTTCAGTTCGGTCCCCCACTTTAGGTTCGGTCTTCCACTTTGGATTCGGTCCCCCACTTTGGGTTCGGTCCCCCACTTTGGGTCTGATCCCCCACTTTCAGTTCGGTCCCCCACTTTAGGTTCGGTCCCCACTTTGGGTTCGGTCCCCCACTTTAGGTTCGGTCCCCCAATTTCAGTTCGGTCCCCCAATTTCAGTTCGGTCCCCCACTTTGGGTTCAGTCCCCCACTTTGGGTTCGGTCCCCCAATTTCAGTTCGGTCCCCCACTTTGGGTTCGGTCCCCCACTTTGGGTCTGATCCCCCACTTTCAGTTCGGTCCCCCACTTTAGGTTCGGTCCCCCACTTTGGGTTCAGTCCCCCACTTTGGGTTCGGTCCCCCACTTTGGGTCTGATCCCCCACTTTCAGTTCGGTCCTCCACTTTGGGTTCGGTCCCCCAATTTCTGTTTGGTCCCCCACTTTAGGTTCGGTCCCCCAATTTCAGTTCGGTCCCCCAATTTCAGTTCGGTGTCCCACTTTAAGTTCGGTCCCCCACTTTGGGTCTGATCCCCCACTTTCAGTTCGGTCCCCCACTTTGGGTTCAGTCCCCCACTTTGGGTTCGGTCCCCCAATTTCAGTTCGGTCCCCCACTTTGGGTTCGGTCCCCCACTTTGGGTCTGATCCCCCACTTTCAGTTCGGTCCCCCACTTTAGGTTCGGTCCCCCACTTTGGGTTCAGTCCCCCACTTTGGGTCTGATCCCCCACTTTCAGTTCGGTCCCCCACTTTGGGTTCAGTCCCCCACTTTGGGTTCGGTCCCCCAATTTCAGTTCGGTCCCCCACTTTGGGTTCGGTCCCCCACTTTCAGTTCGGTCCCCCACTTTAGGTTCGGTCCCCCACTTTGGGTTCAGTCCCCCACTTTGGGTTCGGTCCCCCAATTTCAGTTCGGTCCCCCACTTTGGGTTCGGTCGCCCACTTTGGGTCTGATCCCCCACTTTCAGTTCGGTCCCCCACTTTGGGTTCGGTCCCCCACTTTAAGTTCGGTCCCCCACTTTGGGTCTGATCCCCCACTTTCAGTTCGGTCCTCCACTTTGGGTTCGGTCCCCCAATTTCTGTTTGGTCCCCCACTTTAGGTTCGGTCCCCCAATTTCAGTTCGGTCCCCCAATTTCAGTTCGGTGTCCCACTTTAAGTTCGGTCCCCCACTTTGGGTCTGATCCCCCACTTTAAGTTCGGTCCCCCACTTTGGGTCTGATCCCCCACTTTCAGTTCGGTCCTCCACTTTGGGTTCAGTCCCCCAATTTCTGTTCGGTCCCCCACTTTAGGTCTGGTCCCCCACTTTAGGTTCGGTCCCCCAATTTCAGTTCGGTCCCCCAATTTCAGTTCGGTGTCCCACTTTAAGTTCGGTCCCCCACTTTGGGTCTGATCCCCCACTTTCAGTTTGGTCCCCCACTTTGGGTTCAGTCCCCCACTTTGGGTTCGGTCCCCCAATTTCAGTTCGGTGTCCCACTTTAAGTTCGGTCCCCCACTTTGGGTCTGATCCCCCACTTTAAGTTCGGTCCCCCACTTTGGGTCTGATCCCCCACTTTCAGTTCGGTCCTCCACTTTGGGTTCAGTCCCCCAATTTCTGTTCGGTCCCCCACTTTAGGTCTGGTCCCCCACTTTAGGTTCGGTCCCCCACTTTGGGTTCGGTCCCCCACTTTAGGTTCGGTCCCCCAATTTCAGTTCGGTCCCCCACTTTGGGTTCGGTCCCCCACTTTAGGTTCGGTCCCCCAATTTCAGTTCGGTCCCCCACTTTAGGTTCGGTCTTCCACTTTGGATTCGGTCCCCCACTTTGGGTTCGGTCCCCCACTTTGGGTCTGATCCCCCACTTTCAGTTCGGTCCCCCACTTTAGGTTCGGTCCCCACTTTGGGTTCGGTCCCCCACTTTAGGTTCGGTCCCCCAATTTCAGTTCGGTCCCCCAATTTCAGTTCGGTCCCCCACTTTGGGTTCAGTCCCCCACTTTGGGTTCGGTCCCCCAATTTCAGTTCGGTCCCCCACTTTGGGTTCGGTCCCCCACTTTGGGTCTGATCCCCCACTTTCAGTTCGGTCCCCCACTTTAGGTTCGGTCCCCCACTTTGGGTTCAGTCCCCCACTTTGGGTCTGATCCCCCACTTTCAGTTCGGTCCCCCACTTTGGGTTCGGTCCCCCACTTTGGGTTCGGTCCCCCACTTTGGGTTCGGTCCCCCACTTTAGGTTCGGTCCCCCACTTTAGGTTCGGTCCCCCAATTTCAGTTCAGTCCCCCAATTTCAGTTCGGTCCCCCACTTTGGGTTCGGTCCCCCACTTTAGGTTTGGTCCCCCAATTTCAGTTCGGTCCCCCACTTTGGGTTCGGTCCCCCAATTTCAGTTCGGTCCCCCAATTTCAGTTCGGTCCCTTACTTTGGATTCGGTCCCCCACTTTGGGTTCGGTCCCCCAATTTCAGTTCGGTCCCCCACTTTGGGTTCGGTCGCCCACTTTGGGTCTGATCCCCCACTTTCAGTTCGGTCCCCCACTTTGGGTTCGGTCCCCCACTTTAAGTTCGGTCCCCCACTTTGGGTCTGATCCCCCACTTTCAGTTCGGTCCTCCACTTTGGGTTCGGTCCCCCAATTTCTGTTTGGTCCCCCACTTTAGGTTCGGTCCCCCAATTTCAGTTCGGTCCCCCAATTTCAGTTCGGTGTCCCACTTTAAGTTCGGTCCCCCACTTTGGGTCTGATCCCCCACTTTAAGTTCGGTCCCCCACTTTGGGTCTGATCCCCCACTTTCAGTTCGGTCCTCCACTTTGGGTTCAGTCCCCCAATTTCTGTTCGGTCCCCCACTTTAGGTCTGGTCCCCCACTTTAGGTTCGGTCCCCCACTTTGGGTTCGGTCCCCCACTTTAGGTTCGGTCCCCCAATTTCAGTTCGGTCCCCCACTTTGGGTTCGGTCCCCCACTTTAGGTTCGGTCCCCCAATTTCAGTTCGGTCCCCCACTTTAGGTTCGGTCTTCCACTTTGGATTCGGTCCCCCACTTTGGGTTCGGTCCCCCACTTTGGGTCTGATCCCCCACTTTCAGTTCGGTCCCCCACTTTAGGTTCGGTCCCCACTTTGGGTTCGGTCCCCCACTTTAGGTTCGGTCCCCCAATTTCAGTTCGGTCCCCCAATTTCAGTTCGGTCCCCCACTTTGGGTTCAGTCCCCCACTTTGGGTTCGGTCCCCCAATTTCAGTTCGGTCCCCCACTTTGGGTTCGGTCCCCCACTTTGGGTCTGATCCCCCACTTTCAGTTCGGTCCCCCACTTTAGGTTCGGTCCCCCACTTTGGGTTCAGTCCCCCACTTTGGGTCTGATCCCCCACTTTCAGTTCGGTCCCCCACTTTGGGTTCGGTCCCCCACTTTAAGTTCGGTCCCCCACTTTGGGTCTGATCCCCCACTTTCAGTTCGGTCCCCCACTTTGGGTTCGGTCCCCCACTTTGGGTTCGGTCCCCCACTTTGGGTTCGGTCCCCCACTTTAGGTTCGGTCCCCCACTTTAGGTTCGGTCCCCCAATTTCAGTTCAGTCCCCCAATTTCAGTTCGGTCCCCCACTTTGGGTTCGGTCCCCCACTTTAGGTTTGGTCCCCCAATTTCAGTTCGGTCCCCCACTTTGGGTTCGGTCCCCCAATTTCAGTTCGGTCCCCCAATTTCAGTTCGGTCCCTTACTTTGGATTCGGTCCCCCACTTTGGGTTCGGTCCCCCACTTTGGGTCTGATCCCCCACTTTCAGTTCGGTCCCCCACTTTAGGTTCGGTCCCCCACTTTGGGTTCAGTCCCCCACTTTGGGTTCGGTCCCCCAATTTCAGTTCGGTCCCCCACTTTGGGTTCGGTCCCCCACTTTGGGTCTGATCCCCCACTTTCAGTTCGGTCCCCCACTTTAGGTTCAGTCCCCCACTTTGGGTTCGGTCCCCCAATTTCAGTTCGGTCCCCCACTTTGGGTTCGGTCCCCCACTTTGGGTCTGATCCCCCACTTTCAGTTCGGTCCCCCAATTTCAGTTCGGTCCCCCACTTTGGGTTCGGTCCCCCACTTTGGGTTCGGTCCTCTACTTTGGGTTCGGTCCCCCAATTTCAGTTCGGTCCCCCACTTTAGGTTCGGTCCCCCAATTTCAGTTCGGTCCCCCACTTTGGGTTCGGTCCCCCACTTTAGGTTCGGTCCCCCAATTTCAGTTCGGTCCCCCACTTTGGGTTCGGTCCTCCACTTTGGGTTCGGTCCCCCAATTTCAGTTCGGTCCCCCACTTTAGGTCTGGTCCCCCACTTTGGGTTCGGTCCCCCAATTTCAGTTCGGTCCCCCACTTTGGGTTCGGTCCCCCACTTTGGGTTCGGTCCCCCACTTTAGGTTCGGTACCCCAATTTCAGTTCGGTCCCCCACTTTAGGTTTGGTCCCCCACTTTAGGTTCGGTCCCCCAATTTCAGTTCGGTCCCCCAATTTCGGTTCGGTCCCCCACTTTGGGTTCGGTCCCCCACTTTGGGTTCGGTCCCCCAATTTCAGTTCGGTCCCCCACTTTGGGTTCGGTCCCCCACTTTAGGTTTGGTCCCCCAATTTCAGTTCGGTCCCCCACTTTGGGTTCGGTCCTCCACTTTGGGTTCGGTCCCCCAATTTCAGTTCGGTCCCCCAATTTCAGTTCGGTCCCTTACTTTAGGTTCGGTCCCCCACTTTAGGTTTGGTCCCCCAATTTCAGTTCGGTCCCCCACTTTAGGTTCGGTCTTCCACTTTGGGTTCGGTCCCCCACTTTAGGTTCGGTCTTCCACTTTGGATTCGGTCCCCCACTTTGGGTTCGGTCCCCCACTTTGGGTCTGATCCCCCACTTTCAGTTCGATCCCCCACTTTAGGTTCGGTCCCCACTTTGGGTTCGGTCCCCCACTTTAGGTTTGGTCCCCCACTTTAGGTTCGGTCCCCCAATTTCAGTTCGGTCCCCCAATTTCGGTTCGGTCCCCCACTTTGGGTTCGGTCCCCCACTTTGGGTTCGGTCCCCCACTTTGGGTTCGGTCCCCCACTTTAGGTTCGGTACCCCAATTTCAGTTCGGTCCCCCACTTTGGGTTCGGTCCCCCACTTTAGGTTTGGTCCCCCACTTTAGGTTCGGTCCCCCAATTTCAGTTCGGTCCCCCAATTTCAGTTCGGTCCCTTACTTTAGGTTCGGTCCCCCACTTTAGGTTTGGTCCCCCAATTTCAGTTCGGTCCCCCACTTTAGGTTCGGTCTTCCACTTTGGGTTCGGTCCCCCACTTTGGGTTCGGTCCCCCACTTTAGGTTCGGTCCCCCAATTTCAGTTCGGTCCCCCACTTTGGGTTCGGTCCTCCACTTTGGGTTCGGTCCCCCAATTTCAGTTCGGTCCCCCACTTTAGGTTCGGTCCCCCACTTTGGGTTTGGTCCCCCAATTTCAGTCAGGTCCCCTACTTTGGGTTCGGTCCTCCACTTTGGGTTCGGTCCCCCAATTTCAGTTCGGTCCCCCAATTTCAGTTCGGTCCCCCACTTTAGGTTCGGTCCCCCACTTTAGGCTCGGTCCCCCACTTTGGGTTCGGTCCCCCAATTTCAGTTCGGTCCCCCAATTTCAGTTCGGTCCCCCAATTTCAGTTCGGTCCCCCACTTTGGGTTCGGTCCCCCACTTTGGGTCTGATCCCCCACTTTCAGTTCGGTCCCCCACTTTAGGTTCGGTCCCCCACTTTGGGTTCGGTCCCCCACTTTGGGTTCGGTCCCCCAATTTCAGTTCGGTCCCCCAATTTCAGTTCGGTCCCCCACTTTGGGTTCGGTCCCCCACTTTGGGTTCGGTCCTCTACTTTGGGTTCGGTCCCCCAATTTCAGTTCGGTCCCCCACTTTAGGTTCGGTCCCCCAATTTCAGTTCGGTCCCCCACTTTGGGTTCGGTCCCCCACTTTAGGTTCGGTCCCCCAATTTCAGTTCGGTCCCCCACTTTGGGTTCGGTCCTCCACTTTGGGTTCGGTCCCCCAATTTCAGTTCGGTCCCCCACTTTAGGTCTGGTCCCCCACTTTGGGTTCGGTCCCCCACTTTCAGTCTTTCAACTTTTTGACATGTCGCCGCATAGTTTTTGAGGAGAAGCTTCACATACAAACATACATACATACATACATACATACATACATACATACATACATACATACATACATACATACAGACAAGTGCCCTTTATATAAGAGATTAGTCATAAGTATTTTTTGTGGTATATGAATAGCCACTTCTACTTGTTCTTTACTTTTTCTTCAAATAGAACATTAATCCTAACCCTAACCCCCCTACAACCGACATCTGATGCTTTTTTACTACAGAAAAGGAAAAAAAAAGCCACAGAAACCTGCATAAAAATATGCCATGTGTATAGGGAGAATGCTGTTACAGAATGGGTGTTCTAGAAATGGTTTGCTCGATTCTGAAAAGGAAATTTTTCAGTGAAAGATGCTCCTCGCTCTGGCCGGTTAAAGATGACCGACAGTGACCAAGTGAAAGCTGTAGTTGAACAAGATTGCCGGCGCTTGTTCGTAATACACCACCACCCGTTTTTTCTCAACTTTTTTACTGACATTTTTTTTCTGTTTTCGGTGTACAATTACGTATCATGTCGCTAGAATTTGGGGGAATTTTTTTTTTAATTTTTAGATTTTAGGAGGGGGGTCAGTTTCTTATACAAATTTAACGTAAATTGATCACCCACTTTTTGACCACAATAAATCTTTTAAATTCTTTTTTCTGTGTACAATTACATATCATGTCGCAATTGGAATTATTTTCAAATATTTTAGATTTTAAGAAGGGTATCAGTTTTCTAAATAAATTAAGCGTAAATTGATCACCCAGTTGTTGACCATGTTGCAAAAATCTCAAATATTTTTTTTAAATTTCCCCAAAACCTGGAATTCTCTAGTGGGTGGTAGGTATATTAAGAACAACATGCAACATGGTCAAAAAGTGGTCAAAAAGTGGGTGTACAGTTTACGTTAAATTTATATAGGAAACTGATCCTCCCTCCTAAAATCTAAAAATTTAAAATAAATTCCAACAAACACAGAATTCTCTAGCGACATGATAGGTAATCGTACACCGAAAAAAGGAAAATAATTAGTCAGTTAAAAAGTTGAGAAAAACAAGTGGTGGAGTATTACGAACAAGCGCCAGATTGCCATTTGACAATCAGACAGATTGCAGATATTCTCAAGATTTTCGAACTCGATTATGTTTCTAAACTTGATGTTTGGATTCCTGGATCCTGCCTTCATGAAAACACAAACATACTTTTTGGCCAACCCAATACATTCACAGTCATTAACAGACTGAAAAAGGTACTTCTGCAGTTTACAGACCGGGCTGAAATAATAACGTTATGATTTAGAAACCCATTCTTAACATGGGGAGGTTGGGGGGGGGGGGTGATTAACTATTCTGTACTTTCACCTAACAATTTGAAAAACAAAAGATAACGTAAAAAATTGAATTTAACTTGAAAATCTCATCTAAAAAATAGCCCGGTCTGTTAAACTGCATAAGCACCCAGAAAAAAAAAAATAAAGAACAAAAAAAAAAATAAAGAACAAAAAAAAAAGGGGGTTTGCGTATAAAGAGACAATTCAAAGTCGCTCAACAGATATACCTTTTATTCAGTCATAACTGATAGGAGACATAAAATTACTAGGCTGCGATATAACATGACTCGGCTTCTTCCAGCAGTTGAAAACAAAACTTATAATTCCACCATTGAAGGTAGACAATCTTTGTAAAATTAACTTTGTAAAAGGTGTTAACATCACCTGATGAGCATTCAGGTGCAAATATGCAGTAAATAGTTTGTATATTACATCAGGTGTATGTAAATGGGTGTATGCGTGTGTTTTTGTATTTGTATATGTATAGTATATATATATATATATATATATATATATATATATATGTGTGTGTGTGTGTGTGTGTGTATGTATGTATATATAATATAAACTATTTAACAAGATACATTTCTGGATGTGTGCAATCCGCATTGATATATAAAGTAACATAACTATTCGATATAATAGACTGTAATACTTTTACCATCTGGCTTCTTTTTTTTGCCATCGAAATATATGTATGTATATATGTATATGTATGTATATATGTATATATATATATGTATATATGTATTCATTGATTTACATATTCATGTCTACAAATATTGTAATTGGTACATTTCATAATCAGATATTTCCATTCATATATAGAGATAAATAGGTTTACGGTTAAATTAATATATATATGATGCACACACATAAATACCGTTCCATATATTCCTGTATATTAAGTGCATATGTATATTGATAGAATACACATGTGCATATGCATATATACATACATATGTTTTGTACATTTTTTAATAAGTGGTTTAACAATCAAAATATGAAAAAATTGCATAACATATATTCAAAATATCAGGAAAAAAAAAACAAATCAAAAAATGTTTAAAACAGACTCCATTAATATAATTGATTATTAATATATTGAAATATCAGGAAAACATTATATATTGCAAGTTTTAACCTTTTTTAAAAAATGTAACCGTTGAAAAATTTGTTTTTTTTTTATTTTTAAAAATTGTGAATTTTAAACGCATCAGAAGAGAAGGTCTTCATTATTAAATAAAATATAGACTGAAAAAGAAAAAAAAAATGATGAAAAAATCTGCAAAAAAGAAAGACAAAAAAAACATTAATTGTTTAACAGAAAATTAGAATATTTAAAGTTTGGAAACAATCTGTTCTGGCTGTTTGGCTTGTACAGCATAAAACCAAATGTAATTTTTTTTTTTCAATTTTTAAATATTTTTTTTTTAATTTCTTTTCCATTTTTTTAAATTTTTGTTTTGTTTTTGTTTTATTTCTTTGCCCCGTTTCAATTTCCGGAAATACTTAAAACAAAATGCAAAATCTAATTCGATATTTATATTGTTTCCTGCTGAGAAAGAAAAAAAAAAGAGAAAAATAAGCAAGCAAGTTAGGTCATTTTCTTTTTTAATCTTTTAAGGGAAAACAACTTTCTTTAGGTTTACAATTTTGAAAAGAACAAAAACAACCTAAAAAAAAATGTGTGTATAAAAAAAAAAAAAAAAAAACTAAAAAAAAAAAATATTTAAAAAAATAAATTAAAAACAAAGGGTCAATGTCTGTGTTTTGTCTCTCTTTTTTTTTACCTTGGCTCATTGTCCGCTTAGCAGCTTTGGCCTTTATACATAAAACAATCATAAGAACATAGAGATCAGAAATCAGTCAATAGATTCACAAGTGGGAATGTACACTTGGGTATGTGTGTTATTAAATGTATAAATATCTACCTTTTTTTTAATATATATAGCATATATAGGATAATATTTATTTATATATGTAATTACAGAAGATTAAGACAACATTAGTACCGTCGGTTTCAAATCCAAATAAAGGAGACTTATAGTTGATCTCCTATGCCGGACTCTCTTCAGCCTGTTTAATTTTTTTTATTTATTTAATTTTTTTTTGAAGAGAGTCCGAGATAAGAGGCCAAGTATAGGTCTCCTTTGTTTTGGATTTGAAACCGACGGTACCGATGTTGTCTTAATCTTCTGTAATTACATATATAAATAAATATCACCCTCTTATTTTTTGGATTTTTTGCTTAATAATCAGTCACTCTGCTGGGGTTCTCTCCTACTAACCTTGCATAGGTATATATAGGATAAGATAGGAGTTCTAATCATTTGCAGTTGGTTTTAGGAATGCTTCAATTTCGTTATATGAATTCGTCACAACTTGCAGTACATAAAACTGCCTAGTGGTCGTCATTTATAAAACCATAGGAAATTATACATAATTCTATTTTATTCTTTTTAATCTGCTTTCTTTTTAAAAAAATGTTTTTTCTTAGTTTTATACACACTCTTTTAGAATGCTTTTCAGACAGTTTACAGTTGCATACATCACTCTATATATATATATATATATATATATATATATATCACACATACATCTGCACACATTTTGTGCGGATAACTTTCGTAGGTCCCATTCAAGTCAGCAGATATCCACCTTGTAAATTTTTAATCATATATTTTCATACAAATTGATTGACCAAAAATAATATCAAGGATATAAAAATTAAAAACACAAACCCAATAAATCAACAAAAAAAAAAAAAAAATTTTTCTTTTTAAATAAAAATATGTGATGTCTATTAAAAGGATAAAATGTCATATGGGCCCTAAGCTGCAGCATTTAGTATCTATGACCATTATTATCATTATTGTTATATTATCATTATCATTATTGTTATTATCATTATTATTATTATTGTTATTATCATTATGTAAAAGCAGGCGGTGGCAGTTCTGGTTTAGAGTCTACTTACTAGTATGTATTGTCTATCAGCAGATTTCCACGATGTGGAGAAACAAATTAGAAAAAAAAAAAATATCTTGCAGAAGTTTTCATTTGTAAAAAAAAAAAAAAAAAAATTCATTTTGTTTTGAACGACTACAAAACAAAAAGGTAAGAATGTTTCAAATTTTTTTTTTTTTTTTTTTTTTTTAAATACATACATAGTGCATATATTTTTACCATTTTTTTCTTTTTGTGTTCACTCTTACCCTCCCCCCTCCCGCCCCAGAAAAAAAAAACGAATTAAAAAAAGTTTATTTGGCATTTCTTTATAAGAAATAAATTATACCATGTTTTTCTTTGTTATAAAATGATTGGATCCTACAAGCTGAACAGCGTATGTTGCCTTTCTCACTTATTTTTGTTATTCCGTCTCACGTTTATTCCGTTCCATTCTGTCTTTATACTGATTAGTAGATGTACAATTACGACACCTGAAATACTGTACAAGAATCTAAAGACAGAATTCCTTAAGAATCTTGTAAAGTGTTCTTCTTCGATTTAATTTAAACTTTTTTTTTTTTAGCCACATACGACATATTCAACTTTTTAAGGTATTTACATTTTCAGTTTTCATCCAAATAAAATTCGGTAATTTTACACAAATTAGGAAATACATTTTTTTTTTTTGTTTAGTGATACAAAATTTTAAAATTGTCTATATATGTAGATACATCATAAGAATCAAAGACAGTATTTTCAAATAAAAATGAAATAAAATTTATTCTTGAATAGCTATTTGCATCTAACAACTTTTCAACAAAATGAATAAATAAAAGAATGCATCAGATTTTTTTTAATAAAACTGAAATGCCAAAGTGACACTGAAGTATTCCGCTCAAAGTACGCCCGAATTTGATAAACCTTAAGCCGTCTTCGGTAAACATAAGGAATTCCTGTTCGTGCTTAAGCTATTCAACTCGCATGATGATTTTCCTTGAGTGGAACTCTTCAATCCCACTCGAACATTTGGTGCTTCTGCATTATAGCAACAGACACAATTTTCTTCCTTAATTTTAGAAGAGTGAGTCGAAAGGGGAGATAATTCAAATTGATTTCTTTGACAATAATATTATGAGGTCTCCGTTCGCACAAGATATGCCTAAAAATTTAAAAACACAAAAAAAGCACCTTTTACTTTATTTTAAAAATATTTTAAAATGGTAATATGGGGTTAAGGGATGGGAGTAAGGTTATGCGGGAAGTCTACATTTAATGTCGACAAAAAACAATAACGAAATATACTTTGCTTTAGCTTACTGCAGTTTCACGGTATCACCGATCATCAGAATGGCAAGTGCGATTGATGCCATCATTATGTTTTATGTGATGTTAAAGTTACTTAAATAAATCAAATTAATTTCATTTTTAATCCCGTTTTTTTTTAAATGTATTTTTTAAAAAATTATCTTGCTTTTACAGCTGTGTTATGGTTTCCCGTAAAAAATTCTAATATAATCGTTTTAAATACCCTTTTTAATGTGTTTTAAATACCCCTTTCTAATGTTTTAAATAACCCTTTTGATGTGTTTTAAATACCCCTTTTAATGTGTTTTAAATACCCTTTTAATGTGTTTTAAATAGCTTTTTAATGTGTTTTAAATACCCATTTAATGTGTTTTAAATACCCCTTTAACGTGTTTTAAATACCCTTTTAATGTGTTTTAAATACACTTTTTTAATGTGTTTTAAATATCCTTTTTAATGTGTTTTAAATACCCTTTTAATGTGTTTTAAATACCTTTTTAATGTGTTTAAAATACACTTTTTAATGTGTTTTAAATACCCTTTTTTAATGTGTTTTAAATACCCTTTTTTAATGTGTTTTTTTACAATTTCACTTGATTTTTCTTCTGAATTATGAGCCCCCATAAATAATTTTTTTTTTTTAATTATCTCCCCTTCGATTCACTCTTCTAGAATTAAGGAATGAAATTATGTTCGCTGCAATGTTTTCATTTTTCAAATATTTCTAAAAGAATTTAGAACATTTTTGTCGCGTAGTTCTTTTGACATATTGAAAAGTTTTCAGAAGAGCTATTCAAGAACATATTTCGTTTTAATTTAAAAAAAAAAAAAACTATTTTCATTCAACTCTTATGATCTATCTGCATATAAATGCAATCAAAGAAAAGTTAGAAAATGTTGGTTAATATTGGTAAAATATAAATTGTCGGTCTGTGCAGGAGGGATACGAAATAAATCGAACCGAGGAGAATTTGTGAAAAAGAATCACCAAGTACAAGTTGAAAGACTTTATTTAGATTTTAACAGACTCATCGGGGTTAGTTTAAGGGAGGGGAAGGGTTAGGGTTAGGGTTAGGGTTGATTACTTATTTGAAATCTACAAAAACTTTCCTTATTTTTTCCAATCATGTAAAAAGGAATTACATTACAAATATACAGACACGAATAAGCAGTTTCCATTCAAAATTGAATCCTATAAAAGCTCTATACAGTTTGATGATTGTTAATAATATGAGGTGACCTTTTTTATACTGGCCCAGGGTATTGCACTGGTAACAGAACACCGAGATCATACAATGCTTTCATTTAGGCCATATGTATTTTTGATGTGTAAAGCATTGGGTAGATATATATTTTCTTGAATATACATTCATTCATATATATATACAGGGTGGGCAAAAATAAGGGTCCTATTTTTAAAAATTCATAACTTTTTTATTTATTGATTTTTTTTTTTTTTTTTTTTTTTTTTTTTTTAGAATAAGTAAAGAACCCCTTCCGAAGCAAGCATGAGCCGTATTAGCCCTAAGGAACGTACCCTCATTTAGAAAACATTATTTTTGCTTAAAAAACTCAAAACAGTGTAAAAAACAATACTTTAGTTTTTGTAAGTTTTAAGAAGTGTTTTTCGGCTAAAATTTGTTTTGTTTATTTCAAAAAATTTCGGAAGGGTCAGTCTACACACACATAAAGTTTGGTGAGTTTAACTTTTATTTTGTGGAAGTTATTCAAATTCAAGTTATTCAAATTTAAAGATAGGACCCTTATTTTGGCCCACCCTGTATATTTAGAGAGAGAGAGAGAGAGATAAATATAGGAGAATAAGAATAGTTTATTTATATACATATGTTGTGTATAACTCTGCTATTCGGTCGACACTTATGTTTGTATAATAGGTTATTTATTCTATGGGGTTGAGAAATTTCTCAAAGAGACAATGAGACTAGCACATGATTCTATATGGGTGTCTATCAAGTGTCTGTACAAATTAGACCTTTATTAGTCTTGTTAACTAAGTTGATTAAAGTGACATCGGCTAAAGACGGTCCCTCTCATTTTTCTCTTTGTGAATGTTCTCTGTTCCAAGCCCCGTAGAACAAATAACCGTTTATTAAAAGGAGATAACTTGTCAGAATTTGGAGAGTTACGTCCCCTTGGCTTCCAACCGAGACAGACATTTTCTTATTATGTATGTCGTTATCAGCTCCCACAATAACTGCCAATTAATTAGTAAATCTTCCTCTTCCAATTGTAAAAAGTAAATAAATAACTAATTCTATACCATACTAAGTTTCCTCAGTCAAATTTTTTCTCATATTTTTGTTTGTTAACTCACAGTCACATATTCAAAGTTGCACCCACTCAAGCATAATTCAATAACCATGACACGGTCACATCAGAATCAATTTTATTTCTGTTAAGATCTAAGTATTTAAAAATTTGTATTTCATTCATGACAACCTACCGACGGACAAAGCCTCTACTATAGATTCGTGTACACAATGAAACATCAAATGGAAAGAAAAATGTTGATATTCTCTAATACTTAATGACCATTCAAAAGACATTACCTATGCAAACACGAGTGTCAACCATAAACGCAGCATTGTACACAACATATATTTGTAAATAAATTCTATTTATTTACTTCATCATATATATATATATATATATAAATTTTTTTTTTCTTTTTCTTTTTCTTTAAAAACAAAAATGCCATCCCTGGCCATTTTCAAGAAATTAAAACTAATATGACTTGCACATTTCTTCTGATTCATAAAAAAACAGCAGAAATGTCAACTATTGTACAAAAGCTAATAATATATAGTTTTCACATTTTACATATAAGTATACGGTTGAAAATCCAAATTTATTGTTCAATATTATTTTTAGCTGTTTTTCGGTTATAAGTTTAAAATATTCTTAGATCTCCCCCCTTTTTTTGTTTCTTTTTTTTTTTAATTTTGATTATTTCAATGAGGTTTAAATTTAACCACCATAAAATGTTATAATGGTAATAATAATTATAATAACCATAATAATAACAATGATGATAATAATAGTAGTAGTAATAATGTATATCAGGTTATCACTTTTTTTTTTTTTAGTCCCGATAGAAAGGGTGATTAAAAAAAAAATTATTATATATATATATATATATATATATATATATATATATATATATTTTTACTAAATAATAAATAATTTACGTTAAAGTGTATTTACAGATTTTGTGTCATAACACTAAAAAATGATTTTTTTTTTTGTTTTTTGTAAGTCCCATACAAAGGAATGTTCTACAAAATTTCTAAGAATATATTTACAAACCAATTTACGCATTTGTTTATCTGTAAGCAGTTGTCAATCCAAATTGGTTATGATGTATCAAATAAAATTTTATCAGTAGTTTCACCGTTTGGAAATATATTTACAAAAAAAAAACAACAAAAAAACAAAGACGCATATACTATCGTATGAAGTGCAGGAGGTGTGGATATCTTTATCTCTGCATACACTTATGTTTGTATATGTGTGTATGTTTGTGTGTATGTATGTAGTATATATAATGAAAACGCATATGTATATATAAAAAACACACGCACACATATATATATATTCTGTAATTTCTAAACCTTGGTTACTGGTAATTATGAACTGTCCAATGCAAAAAAAGACAGAAAATGATTATTTAATAGCAGGAATTGTAAGAAAAACATATTTCACGCCCAACATCAATACTAAATCATTTACCAATTCTTATACACAGTTTAATGATTTGTCTTTAAAAGAAAACGATATACTGACATTCATGATGTTATTTAAATGGACTTAGAGAAACTTGTTGCTTATATCATGAAAATTATTTTTACATTGTTATAGCCAACAAAGCAGATAGACCAAACATTATAACCAAATCAACTCATATCGTGCAATTTTCTTTCAATATTTAGTCTTTATTATCAAAAGACTTCATCATAAATGAGTAAAACCATTTTCATTTACAAAAATAATATAGACATTTAAAAGAAGAGAGAGAAAAGGAGAGTAAACATGAGATTTATCTTCCCCTTTTCTTTCCCTCTGTCTTCTTTTCTCTCCCTTTCCTTCAAACGTCCATTCTAATTTTGTAAATTTGAAAATTAAAATGTTTTCACTGATCTCTGCGGAAGTCTTATAATAATAAAGACAAAATATAAAATCGCACCATATGAGCTGATTTGATTGTATTGTTTTGCCTATCCGACTTTTTCACTTATCTCTACATTTTTGTTGGATTTTATTCAAACTTTTCTCCATAAAGATATAGACTATTATATATATATATATATATATATATATATATATATATATATGTATATATAAATGAATAATAGTCTACCTTTTCCTCTTGAAAAGCAACTAACTATGAAAAGTCTTTGAGTATTAACGAGTAAGAAAGCTATGATGTTGTGATGTCATATTACATTCAAGCAATCCCCCAGCGAAATAAAATATCAAAAAAACTAAGATGGCGTCTTTTGATACCAAAATAGTTTCTAGTCTCCCTAGTTTTCCTTTGAAAAATGTTTTAACTTGTTCTGAATTTTACAGCTTGTTCATCTGAGGCTCGTTGAATTCATGAAGTGTTCAATGTGTTCTGAATGAATTATGTTGGGGGGGTTGGTAGTATTTCGGTTGTTAATATAACCTACCTGTCCTCCTTGGGGGGTTCCTAATCCCCCATTTTTTTGACAGGCCTTTTCACAGGACAGCCTCCTTTTAGATTGGTTCAAAATGATTGGATTTTTGCATCCTGAATGCATTGTTAGATTATTTTATCTTATTTGGCATTGATAGACACACAAAAACTAAAAAATAGATTTAACGTCTTTTTTTTCTCCATCTGTTAGCCACTTGGCTATGTCTCATCACATATTTTGTATTCCTTGGCCATCGTCACGTTACAAACAGGGCAAGCTAACCAAACTAGAATGACGGATTACAATTAAAATAAAATTAAAAACAATTTTCTGAAGAAAATGAGAAAAAATGAAATGTTGCCATCGAGTTGGGATCCATTACATATAAAACGATCTGATCTATTCCCTGCTTCCTTTGTTCCAGCTCGTTTGACTAGTTGGTCTAGTGGTCTCCAGCAATTCGCTGTTTTAATACCTCATTGTAATACAGCTTTCTATTCCAGTAGTTTTTTTTTTCCAAGAACTGCAAGCGTGTGGAACGTTCTTCCTGCTAACTGTTTTCCTCCTACCTTTAGTCTTGGACTTTTTAAGACTAAGGTCAATAGGCATCTCCTGTCTTTGCGATAATCATCTTTCATTCTTGTTAGCTCCTTACATCCAGTGGCTTCATGCCTTATCTGGAGCGATTTCCACAAAAAAATAAAAATTAAAAAAATTAATAAAATTTTTTTTTTAAATTGCCTTCATTAGAAAAAAAACCAAACAGACAAAACCATAATGCACCCATTTTCCATCCTGTTTTGTCTTTGCAATGACAAACATGCATGCAATTGGAGGTAGGTTGGGGTATCAGTGTTTTATGGGGCTTAAAAGAAAATAGTCATAAGTTCTTTGTCTTTACTGGACCACTGTGTCAGCTTAAAACCAGAAGTTCCATTCTTCATAAGACTGTTTTCCATTTCTAATACACTGAGCAAAATCTTGGTTCAAAGGAATTCGTACATAAATCCATATGATTTGACAGTCAATATCTCTTGACAGTCAATATCTGTATTGTAAATCATACATACCTTCAACAGGCTCAACTTTCCGACAGTCTTCAACTGATATTAATGAATAACTGCTGATCTCATCAGTTCATACTAAATGATGGCATGTATTCCTCGTCGTCAGTGACTTTGATCAAATAACTGGTGGTCGTTCAGAGACTCTTCATTTGTTGACAACAAACAAACAAAAAATAATATGCATATGAAATTTTGGTTTGCTTTTTTTTTTACCCCAAATTGTAACGGGCTGAAACTCTTTGTGACTTCAGTGGCCCAAACCGTAGGTTGTCACTGTACAAATATACAGATGTGTGTGGGGAGAAGGGAGGAACAAAAATTGTGGGCAGAGTGTTGTGCTCATGCAATGAAAGAATAATATTAGATGATTTGAATATTGACTCCCAATATTCTAACCACAAAAATGGTCCTTAAGCATTTGCATTGGTGAACAATGAAGAATAAGGAATTAAAATCACAAAAATGAACAGAATCAGACGGTCAATCTCTTTGCATATGTCTCTTTCTTTTGGTCTCAATGAAACTAAATATCTTCTGTAATTTGCTTTTTTATTTATATATACTTTTAAATTTATGAAGCAGACGACACCATAGAAGTCATTTGATTTCTATAACATTGTATAATATTGTTACTTATCCACTCTATAAGATTAAGTCAGTCGGATTATCGATGTTAGACCTAAATAGAATTGCGTATGACAAATCGCTATTTTATTCTTACTAGCCAGTCATTTACATATAGTTACAGTGTGTGTTATTCAGATTAGATAAAAAGAAAAATCAAATTGTTTTCATTGATTACATATTTATTCCGGTTCGTTGCTCTCTTTGCTTAGACACACTTCCCGATTTACACTAGTCAACGCCGGTATGCTACAGATTATGATTGTTGCAGTTGTTACAAAGATGAAAATTTTGAATGGCTTCATAATGCTGTTGCTGTATAAGTACACATTAAACATGTTTTGTTTTTAAACAAATGTTTAGTGAAATGATAATTTTCTTTTTATGTCACACCTAAAAGTAAAGTACTAAAGTTTCAATTTTTTTTCTAAACACATCACCTGGCCATTTTGACTTCGTGCACAGCGGTCGTACGTAGCCCAGCTCAGCTGACTTTCAAGTTTTATAAGTTTCTTTGGAATGTAAAAATAAATAAATAAAATATTTTTATATATAAAGTATGATTGTTCGCTTCTTTTATACAAGTGTTCAAATTTCAGCAAGACGACGGTTCTCTCAGCACAGATAATTCATTCTCTGGAGAGAATTAATGACGCCTAAAACCTGACTAAATACCAGATAATCCACCTTCTGGAGAGAATTAATGACGCCTAAAACCTGACTAAATACCAGATAATTCATCCTCTGGAGAGAATTAATGACGCCTAAAACCTGACTAAATACCAGATAATTCATCCTCTGGAGAGAATTAATGACGCCTAAAACCTGACTAAATACCAGATAATTCATCCTCTGGAGAGAATTAATGACGCCTAAAACCTGACTAAATACCGGATAATTCATTCTCTGGAGAGAATTAATGATGCCTAAAACCTGACTAAATACCAGATAATTCATTCTCTGGAGAGAATTAATGATGCCTAAAACCCGACTACATACCAGTTAAACATCCAACCGGATATAACTCCTTCATTGAAGGGAATGTGTGTATCGTTTACCATCGGGGAGCTGGTAGTGCCATACGAGAACGATACAATTCATTCTAAAAAATGTCTCCACGGCACGGACACACCAAATTACACTCCCCGTTGGGTCCCGACCCCAGGATTGTGTTACATTGGTGCCGTGACAAAGACACGACAACTGAGAAATCCACGGAAAAGCCCGAAGTCCTCCCCCCCCCCCCCCGCAAGCGATAGTATCACATGAGTGCTGTTTCCAGGATCCTCCACTGAACGATAATCACGGGTCAATACTAGTTTACTGTTAACTTTAAAGTGTTCAGGATTTCTTTTAAAAAACATTTAATATGATACTCATTGTGTTCTTCGAAAATATTCCAATATTCAACGATAATCATAAAATTCCGTCTTTCATATGGTAAAAAGAATTTGTTATTTTTAATTTAAAATCAATTTTGAGGGGATTCGTTTTGCATTTGGTGGAATAACATCAAATATCCGTACGTTTGGAAAGTAATCTTTATCCTAGTGAACAAATACATGGTAACTGAAACGATTAATTAAATTTCAAAATTATTTAAATTTCAAAATTATTTAAATTTATATCAACATTTTTGGTGAATGCTGTTTAATGGTAAATTTTACTTAACTTAAAAAGAAAATAGATTTTCATCTACACCGTAATACTTCATTATTGAAGCTGTAATGATATAAATAACAAAAAATTTATATAAATTTTTTTGGAGGTCACAAAATATATAACGCCATTTTTTATGTTTCAGGTAAACTAATATATGTTGTGTCACCCATTAATTGGATTTAAAAACTTTTGTTTTATTGTATGCTATTGCCTTTGGGATTTAAAAAATAAATATTTAATTAATATTAAATAGAAAAAGAAATAATTCAACGCAATTTTTAATTCAAAAGTTTTTTATCCAATAAAAACACTCGGACATTTATTTTATATATTTAGATTATCCGGTATTGCCTGGGTGGAGACAGTTTTAGATTTTATTTTTTGCTTTTATAAATAATAAAAAAATATATCGTGGGTTAATGTTTTTTTTTTAATAAGATTATTGTGTAGACGAACATTATTCCAAGTTTTGCGAAAAAAACAAACAAGTAATTCATTTGACCTATTTAAGATCGATTACTGTTGCCACATCTGAGGAGGTGCCACAGAGAACTTCCTTTCCTGCCTTGACAGAGTACAAAACCGACTTCGAAATCTAGTGGTGAATGTCCTCTTCTATTTCCTACAGCCTATTTCTCATAGAAGAGAGGTTGTTAGTCTTTCTCTACTCTGTCGTTATTTTCATGGTAGGTGCTCCACTGAGCTGCAATCTATGGTTCCCCGTGTAAAACATTCGCAACAAAAACTCGTCTAGCTACAACCACTGTAAATAATTTTTCTTCCTCTGTGTACCTAAAACGAAAGTGACCTTCCATGAGCAAACTTTCTTTCCAAGAACTAACCGTTTGTGGCACACAATACAAATCTTAAATTGAAATAAAAACGTTTTCAAACGCTTTAAAACACAGAAAAAAAATTATGCAGGTAGGTAGAAAAGTAACTTTTCCTGCATTTGGTAACAGTTACTTTTTCAATCTTTTTATTCGCCACTTTTTCTTGTTAACTATACTGCACAATCGCCAAAGTACAGGTTTAATCCTTTTTGTTTTGTATTATAACTATTCTTTTTAGATGCATCCAATCATGTCTATAAGAGGCTCTGTCTGTCATGCTTAAGTTTGAAAAAGTATTTTCAGCACAAAACGCGCAGATTGAATGAAAGCATACAAAGAATGGATACTTTCTTTATATCTGAATTGACGTTGTCATAAAAATCTCCCTCCGTTTTTAATTTATTCAGAATTTAGTAATGACTTGTTTGTCTCCCTTAGATTATTGCGAAATGGAATTAATTTAAATGTGTGATCTCATTTGAAATTCAAATTCCTACATTTTTCTGAATCTGCTGTAGTCGGTAAGATCAAAACTTGGGTTTGAAACCCCAGATCATATTTGGATCTTTCTTTTTTTTTAAAAGAATCTATATTAAAACTCTTCCGTTCGATTATTTTACAAAAAAAAAAGTTATTTGATTTATATTAAGTATTTTATGATAGTTTAATAAACACATCGGCTAAGGTGGATTGCCGCATCCATCCACCTCTAACATTTTGACTTTTTGATATTCACTGCTCAAAATTATTTTGCTGGTTCATTTTGCTTTACTTATTTTATTTTGCTGGTTCATTTTACTTTACTTATTTTATTTTGCGGGTCCATTTTACTTTGCTTATTAGATTTTACTTTGCTTATCTTATTTTGCGGGTTCATTTTACTTTTCTTATTTTATTTTGCAAGTTCATTTTACTTTACTTATCTTATTTTGCGGGTTCATTTTACTTTACTTATTCTATTTTGCGAATTCATTTTACTTTGCTTATTTTATTTTGCAGGTTCATTTTACTTTTCTTATTTCATTTTGCGAGTTCAATTTACTTTACTTATTCTATTTTGCGAATTCATTTTACTTTGCTTATTTTATTTTGCGGGTTCATTTTACTTTGCTTATTTTGCGGGTTCATTTTACTTTGCTTATTCTATTTTGCGAGTTCATTTTACTTTGCTTATTTTATTTTGCAAGTTCATTTTACTTTATTTATTTCATTTTGCGAGTTCATTTTACTTTTCTTATTTTATTTTGCGAGTTCATTTTACTTTGCTTATTTTATTTTGCAAGTTCATTTTACTTTGCTTATTTTATTTTGCGGGTTCATTTTACTTTTCTTATTTTATTTTGCGAGTTCATTTTACTTTGCTTATTTTATTTTGCGAGTTCATTTTACTTTGCTTATTTTATTTTGCGGGTTCATTTTACTTTGCTTATTTTATTTTGCGGGTTCATTTTACTTTGCTTATTTTATTTTGCGGGTTCATTTTACTTTGCTTATTTTATTTTGCGGGTTCATTTTACTTTGCTTATTTTATTTTGCGGGTTCATTTTACTTTGCTTATTTTATTTTGCGGGTTCATTTTACTTTGCTTATTCTATTTTGCGAGTTCATTTTACTTTGCTTATTTTATTTTGCAAGTTCATTTTACTTTACTTATTCTATTTTGCAGGTTCATTTTACTTTACTTATTTTATTTTGCGGGTCCATTTTACAAGATATTTACATGGCAAACAGAACCTTCCCCGTAAATACGAAATACGAAAGAAATATATACTTTTTTCTTCTTGATAATCTAGTGGTAATCAAAATAATTTTTTTAAATCTCAAGAATCTAGATTTTCAGGAGGAAGAGTCGCTTCCAAGGTTATTACGCCTTAGGCAAACACTTTTAGAGTAATTTTATATAATTTAAGAATCCTTTCACAAAGCATTGCTCGAAATGTAGTCACATGTGTTTGGTTATGTTTGGAAGGCCAAAATACATACATACATACATACATACATAAACATCTCTATCCAATCCATGTTATACTCTAGGGAGATTCGCCACATGCTTAAGAACAAACCACAGAAAATGGTTCAATTTTCTTGTGTCATCACATGTGTGGTTCAGCAGATTATGCTGAAGTACTTGCTAAAGGCATTTTCAGGGCTGGATAGGTATACGGCTCACCAAAACTATATCCTTTACACTCACGGTTCTCCCCTAACTGGCGCAGTGCACCTCCCCTTTGTCAATAATGGTTTTTCGAAAAGCTGCAATGTTCTCTCTGTTGAAGCATTCGTTTGTTAATGACAAACTATAATTACGTTTCGTAATAAATAATTTGTATATATATATACATATATACATATATATATATATATATACATATATATATATATATATATATATATATATACAGGGTGTCCCAAAATAATGTATACACCCTTTGAATTGTTATAAGTCGTTCAATTTACTGATTTTTATTTGCAAGATTGATAAACAAGATTGAGTAAGAATATTCATTTAAAAATACTGACAGTAAAATTAACAAAAACATAGAAAATTAACTTTTAACAAAGATAAAGGCTACTTAGGGTAATTTCAGAATGTTCATAAAATGAACCCTCATCCTAACCCCAACCCGTTCTGCTCAATACACTTTCCATATAGTGAAGACGTGAAGAATTGTACCTACAAACGTCCTGCGACATTTACTCCGGTATTTGAGCACATTCTACTACAATTACTACTCCCATTTGTTTGCAATTACTTCAGGTTTCTTGCTTTAAACATTGTAGCCTTTACGTTTATTAAAAGTTAATTTTCTATGTTTTTGTTAATTTTACTTTCAGTATTTTTAAATGTGTATCTTACTGTTCTACTCTTTTATCAATTTTGTTTGCAAATCAAACTCGGTAAATTGAACGAGTTATAACGATTCAAACGATGTATACATTATTTTTGGACACCCTGTATATATATATATATGGCAGTGTTCACACGCTGTCACTACCCCAAATAAAACCAACAACAAAAACATAACTTAATATTTAAGCCATAATAAATTGTACATATTTTAGGCAAGGCGTTGTAGCCCACCGGTAACATTTCAGACTACAGACAATGTAGTTGTGGGTTCGATTCAGCTAAACTTTAGTAATCTTCGTGTGTTAACATGATTATAACTGTATATATAATAGAAATATACAAATAAAATTCTTTTAATTTTTGATCAGATAGAACTAAAAAATGTTCTTTTGTTTGTTCTTTAATTCATCGAGTTTAGTCAAAATTCATCCAGTGTGTATAAAATGTTATACACTACTGCTTGCTATCTTTAACTTGATTAGGTAATTTGTTTAAAAAATGTATATTTCTCTATTAGAAAAAAAATCTAATCGTCTGGTAGATTTAGTTAGTTTTTTTTAAAATCATTTGTTTGTTTTGGGATATTTCAGTTTCAGTTTTTGACCAAAAGATGTCAGACAAGCTTCTTTCTTTTTCCTTTTTTTTTAAAAAAATAGAATAAAAACACGACATGAACATAGTTACATGCAAATGTGAATAGAAGACAATGTCTGTGAGCAAAGCAGCTGACATGTCAGGCGAAATTGCAGGGTTGAAACACAAAATTGAGGAGGATTACATATCTCACTTGTATAATAACTTTTTTTCTGTTTTTTTTCATTTTTAATTTTTTTAATTTTTTTTTTGAGACTCTCGAAAGACAAAAAATGATTTCTTAATTCAAATAATTACTTGGTTTTGAATATGGAATATCTTTCACTTTACAAGTGAATTACTTGAAATGTGGGTTGTTTTTTGTTTTTTTTTTGGGGGGGGGGGTATAACATTTTTTTTTTGTGGACTACTGTCCTTACTGTGCTGTTCACTTTTCAACTACAGGCTGTTCCAAAAGTCTTGGACACTTTTCAAGTCCTTATATCTTCTGGACTATGAATGATATTAAGATGAAACTGGTATCACTTCAAAGCTAAATTCATTAAGTCTCTTTTAATGCTAATAAGTTCTTCATATTTTTTTTTCGGATCCAGTAATGGCGTTCACTTAACCAGAAAAGGTGTTTTGCGTCCTTGAATTCGCAAAAACTGAATCATGATGTGCATTTTGCTTAAAATTCCGAATGGAGACACCAGAAAGGAAGATCATATTGAGATGGCATGGTAAATTCATGAAGGATGGGTGTTTGTGCCAAGGATGAGGATGTGACGCCCCTCAACTTACGATGATACGACTGAGCGATTTCTAACTGCCTTCGAGCGAAGCCACCCGTAAATCGATCAGAATAGCCAGTAGGGAACTGCAGCTTCCTTGGCGTGTCTTCAAAAGACACCTGCACATGAAACCTTGCAAGCTACAGTTAGCCCAACAGTTGCAGCACAAAATGGATGAATGTCAAAATGTCTCTAAGACTTCTGGAATACCCTGTACATTCCGACCAATAAGCCGTACAGCATTTTTCAGGTGTATTGTTTATTTATGTTGTCATCATCATCATCATCATCATCATATTCAGCCGATGTAAACTCTGACCTTCTTCGAGTCTTCCGCAAGGACCTGCAACCCAACTGATAAAAGTGCTAACTAATAAGCACTAAGTAACAGTCTTTTGGAGGTCGAAGGTTCAATCCTCAGTGCGGGCGATACTAAGAATACAATTACGAATTACTTAAGACTTCTACCCGATCATGGCTGACTGGAGGATAGCAAGCTACCCCCTTGTAGATTAAATAAAGGATTCAGTTCGAAATTCCGCACAGATTCCCGAGTTCGACAGAAAGATTCCAGAGTTCGACAAGATGCACCTGAAGAAGGTTGGAGATTACATCGGCCGAAACATTGTGAGAATAATATTCAAGATGAGAACAATAGTCCGAATAATCCAAATAATCCAAAGTGCGGATAATAGTTTGAAGACAAAACAATATTTGATCTGTTGTTCGTCTTATAATTTTCTTTCATTTGATTATATATTTAGTAAATTATTAATTCGTATTTCTAATTTAGCAATTTGAATCTTTCTATTTTAATTAAGACATTACAACTTTAATAAAGTATAAAAATATAGGGCAATTAAATCCGTGTCAAATAATTAATAATATATACATGATGTATAAAAATGTAAAATTACTTTAATTCTGTTTATTAAGTATCTTTCTGGTTTCTATCATTTGAGATGTTGTTCTAATAATCCTGTTTTCTCTTGTGAAGAAAGAACTGCATTTCAAGAGTTTCTCTTCTGAAGAAAGAACTGCATTTCAAGAGTTTCTCTTGTGAAGAAAGAACTGCATTTCAAGAGTTTCTCTTGTGAAGAAAGAACTGCATTTCAAGAGTTTCTCTTTTGAAGAAAGAACTGCATTTCAAGAGTTTCTCTTCTGAAGAAAGAACTGCATTTCAAGAGTTTCTCTTGTGAAGAAAGAACTGCATTTCAAGAGTTTCTCTTGTGAAGAAAGAACTGCATTTCAAGAGTTTCTCTTTTGAAGAAAGAACTGCATTTCAAGAGTTTCTCTTCTGAAGAAAGAACTGCATTTCAAGAGTTTCTCTTCTGAAGAAAGAACTGCATTTCAAGAGTTTCTCTTGTGAAGAAAGAACTGCATTTCAAGAGTTTCTCTTCTGAAGAAAGAACTGCATTTCAAGAGTTTCTCTTCTGAAGAAAGAACTGCATTTCAAGAGTTTCTTTTCTGAAGAAAGAACTGCATTTCAAGAGTTTCTTTCTGAAAGTCTCTGTTTATCTTTTTTTTCATTTGAAAAAAGAAATTTGACTTAAATAGCAAATTAAAACATTTTGTTTTCAGACCAAAGATAAGGGTAAAAAATATACATATAACCTTTGGGTGCTTGTACAGAGAAGCGTCCGTATTAAATTATCAATACCACAAAAAAACAGTATTATATACTGACGCAACAAATTTAAATAAGTATCGTCACCAAAAAGTAGGAAAAATTATCGAGTAGAACTTTAATTATAAGCAAAATCCATTTTTTGAAAACAGTCAATTGACATGTTCGAAGGCGGCTATCTTAAGGTAACCGGAGACAATTATGCCAAACGCACTTACGTCCCCTGATTTCGGCCACGGTTTACTTAAGATGGCGACCTTTAAATATGCCGATTGACTGTTCCCAAAAAATGGATTTTGCTTATAATTAAAATTCTACTTGATAATTTTTCCTACTTTTTGGTGAGTATACTTATTGAAATCTGCTGCGTAAGTATATAATACTGTTTTTTTTTGTGGTATTGATAATTTAATACGGACGCTTCTCTGTACAAGCACCAACTTTTGTTTTGAGTTCATTTAATGTTATTATCATCTTTTTCTTAAAAAATATTAAAAATAATTGTCAGAATTCATTTCTTCTGTGTAGTTACTGGGAAATGCTGACAACTTAAAAAAAAATAAAATAAATAACAATCTAATATCTTTATTACCATTCTTTTTGTTTTTTTAATCATCAAATTGAAGACACAAAAATATCTGAAAAAGAGTTCTAATAATTGAATTGTCTCATTGTATTCTAAAACTTGTTCTGAAGTTGGTTCCCTCACCCCATCACTTTTATGTGGATTTCTACTTTTTTAAATTTTTTTTTTTTACCTATTTAAACAAATATTTGAATTGTGATGTAAAAAAAAGAGACGAAAATAACAATTGTTTATTAAATAAATAAGGTTAATATCATAGATGTTTATATTAATGAGATCATTCATAGTGCTCATGAAAAACGCGACAACTTTCAAACAATTTGTGTCTATTTCAACTGGTGACAACACTGATAGATTGTTGGATGCATTCAATGCGAAGATAAGACCATAACAGTGAATTAGCTCTGGATGAAAAGAAAGCTTTTTCCATTTTTTTTTTTTTTTGCACAATAGTCGAATAAAGGTTAAATAATATTCATTTTGTAGCGTTTAGATGCGAGGGAAATTGAACAGAAAGTGTTAGGGTTAGAGTTAGGGTTAGGGTTAAGTGAAGTTTTAACATTTTAGCACATACAGTATTCAATGTTTATTATCAGTATCAAAACAAAAATAGAAAAAGTTTTTTTTTCTTTGTTTCTTCATCTACACTGCAGTGAACCACAACACTTTTTATCTAGTGATCAAAGTGATAATAAAGCCATAAATATCAACGGATGAGATGTCGGCTTTATACAGATAACATCAAAACGATATGGGCAACAAAAAAAAATCATCTCATGCAACAACACGAATTGGCATTCTAATTTCAAAGATAAAAAGAACAAGAAACCTTGCCTATTTCTTTATATAAAAAGTAAATTGATATATAAAAAAAAAAAAAAATCTTTCTATTTCTATGAAATCGGTAGGTTGATGTTATCCAAATTTCCTTTTTTAATCCTGTCATTTTGATTCCTCTAACAAAATTGTCGACACACTTCATTTTTTTTCCCCTCTTAAATTAACAAACTTTTATATTGCTTAATAATCTAATAAAGTAGAAAAAATTTTTTTAATTGGTTGTTGGTTTTTACCCCCCCCCCCATCCCTATTTAGGTAGAATGTGATACAAGTTTGGTTTAATGTCAAAGACCCATTTGCTTTTCAACACTCAGGTACATTTTAAACATTTTCCATTTCCAGATGAACAATCAGTTGCATAAAAGAAAATCCTTTACTTTTTTGTTGGCGCTGTCCATCCATAGAAAAAAAAAAAACAAAACGAAACCTTTTCAATTATGTTCCTTGTCGCGGGCAAGAAACTCATTTTTTTTTTTAGTCTGCATAATTGTATTTAAAGCATAATTTTGTCCAATGAAGTATATTCCCACAAATATCTAACATATAAATTTATCTCGCCGGATTTTTAAAGTCAGACCCAAATAGCAACCCGTCTGACATATCGATACTTGATACAGACTGGCTTATATTTTTTGTTTTCACTATATTATTGACACAAATACATTTTATTTTGTGTCAGTGTTTTTTTTTTCTGAAAATACTTATTCCAGCTAAGAAAACTGTTAGAGTGGCGATATTTTCCCTTACTCACCGAAAATTCTCATACGTTAAAAGGAATTAATCATATAATGAAATACTTCCCTTGACTTCTGCAAAACTTAATATCTGAAAAGGTTATATTTTTAAACATTAAAGGGAGGTTACTCACCAAAAATTGTTAAACATTAAAAGGAATTAGTCATATAATGAATTACTTCCCTTCACTTCTGTAAAAACTAAATATCTAAAAACATGTTATATTTTTAAACATCAAAGGAAGGTTTCCACATTAAATGCATGTTATTTGTTTGTGTGCTAGTAATCAATTTAACATACAGTACTAAAACAAACTTTTAAGAAATTTCTTTTTCACAAAATAATTTGTATTACAAAATTAGAGTCACCAGAATGAATTCCCGTTTCTTCGTAAACAAGTCGGTCATTTTTTTTTTTTTTTTTTTTTTTTTTACTCCCGGGCAACTCCGGGTAGGTACAACTAAGTAGTTGATAAATTAAACCAAATGTAGAATTTGAGTTATGCTTTTTTTTTTTGTTGTTGTTGTTGTTGTTGTTGATTTTCGTGAACCGGTTATAGTGGAAATACATTGGATCAAAAAGTTAATTCTTAAATCTTACTCGTTTTGGCGTTTCACTGCAACCACTTTGATTTAAGTATAAATTTGAACATCACATTCGTTTGTTTCCCCCAAAACAGTTCCATCATAAAAAAATATCTGTGCATGTATCAATTGTTCGTCGTCGGTATGAAAAATATCAGCCTCTTTCTGATAGTTTCAATATGTTAACTTTGTCTTAATATATCATTGACAGTCATTCGTTACCTTGGAAACCTTAATAATGAATCCTGCAGCTTTATCTTGTGTCTTCATCACTTAGATGGCATCTCTTTCTTTATTATAATAGTCTCTCGAATACCACCAGGTCTTAGATCAGGCCAATTTCTTACATATTTAGATGCACTGAGCTGATTTGAGCATAAGTTAGAAGAACCCTGATGATATTAGCATGACGCTCTAGAAGCTTTTCTTTATTATTGTGTGTATATATTTAGTATATATATATATATACATAAATTGGTAAATACCAACTTAATAACCTTCCTTGTATCTCTCAAAAAAGAAAAGAAATCGCAATCTTAAATTCCCCTTTCTCTGCGGATCACTGATGCATCAATAGATGTTGCCTTCATATTTCCATCATACTTAAATAATAATCATCCGGTTTTTTTTATTTTTCCTATAATAGACAACAGCTCTGAACTAATTTGCGCTCCTCATGAATAACCAACTTTATATATGTATTATATATATATATATGTATGTATAATATATATATATATATGTATAATATATATATATATATATATATATATATATATATATATGTATAATATATATATATATGTATATGTATAATAAATATAAATATATATATATATATATATATATATATATATATATTATATGCACAGTCACAGTGGACACACGTTTGGACATTCGTGTCTCTTCAAACTCTGAGCCCACCAGTGTGTGAGACAAAAGCAAGAAAACTTTTCATGTAGATTTCCTTTCATTCTTTTTCGTAAAAGAATTCAACTATAGTCGAGGGCAGGCAGGAAAGACGACACATTTTGAAAAAAAAACTTACAAAAAAAAAAAAAAAACGGGTTTGACTTGTTGCCCATTTGTAGACAGGTATCGTAAAGTTGCTCGGAAGAAAGCGACAAAGTGAATGCAGGTTTTTTTTGTTTGTGTGTTTGTTTTGTATTTTTTGCTTTTTTTGTTTGTTTTGTGTGTGTTTGTTTTGTATTTTTTGCTTTTTTGTTGTTTTGTGTGTGTTTGTTTTGTATTTTTTGCTTTTTTGTTGTTTTGTGTGTTTGTTTTGTATTTTTTGCTTTTTTTTGTTTGTTTTGTGTGTTTGTTTTGTATTTTTTGCTTTTTTTGTTTGTTTTGTGTGTGTTTGTTTTGTATTTTTTGCTTTTTTTGTTTGTTTTGTGTGTGTTTGTTTTGTATTTTTTGCTTTTTTGTTGGTTTTGTGTGTTTGTTTTGTATTTTTTGCTTTTTTTTGTTTGTTTTGTGGGTTTGTTTGGTATTTTTTTCTTTTTTGTTGGTTTTGTTTTGTGTGTGTTTGTTTTGTATTGTTGCTTTTTTGTTTGTTTTGTGTTGTTTGTTTGTTCGGTATTTTTTGCTTTTTTTGTTTGTTTTATGTGTGTCCGTGTTTTAAGTATCTTAATAAAATAGCGATTAGACTTTCACATCATGCTCATATAGTTCTGTTTTCTTCATGATGCATATGTGAAGTGTCATCGTCAATAAAAAAAATTTTAAAAAATTTTTAATTTGCAAAATACAGCAAAATCCAAATCGTATTTTTTTGTTGTTTTTTGTTTTGTTTGTATGCTTTCTTCCTTTGTGGGTTTCTTTTTTTTTGCATCTGGGGATCACTCTGAATTTACATATTTATATATGTATCCATGCATAATACAAATAAACATGCACTTTCATGTATACATACTTAGATTCATTTACGAGTCTATGTAAAAGTGTACATGTATGTATGTAGGCATCTATATTATTTGTCTACCTAACAAAAACAAATAAAACAGCCGGTAAGAAAGGAAGCTGTTTTCTTCACTTTTTTTTATATCTCTCTCTCTTTCCTTCTCACAAAAAAAATTCTGGAATCTGATTGGTAAAATCAATCTGCTTCAAAATATTGTTTATATGTAAAAAAAATAAAAACAAATGGGTTCGCATAATAAAAAATCTCGATAAAACAAAATCTATTTTGTGCTAATAATATACAATAGTTAACAAGTAGTACACCATGTGCCCAATACACATTTGTTTGAAGTGCTTTCTTATAGAAATTGTTTTTGTTTTTTGTTTAATAAATATGTTGTGAATAAGATTTAACGAAGTAAAATGTGATTTTGATATTTATATATTTTTGAGATCATTTAAAACTAAAGTATTTAAAGTTTTTCGTAACAGCAATAAAGTCACATATAAATCAAGATCTGCTAATGTTTGAAATACGAATAAAATGTAGAAAAATCAAATTGTTCAGAAAAATTCCATACCAGATCAGATTCAGGTTTATTTAGTTGAATAAATTTATATTTTATTATATTTTATTAGAATTAAACATTTTTAAACTCTCTGCTGTCAGATACTTATATATATAAAAAAAAAAAATGTCTCATTGTAATTATCTCCCCTTATCTGCAGCAGAGTATAATGGAAGACATAGGTGTTGCAGGTTTCATAGCTGCTTTTATTTACTGTGATGAACTGAGCCCCCCTCCTTAAAAATAAATAAATAAATAAAAATAGGAAGGTTTGTACTTCTGGTCTTTTTTTTCCCTCTTATATATATCTCATACATTTTGGCTGGTTGTAATATGTTTAATAATATTTCTCTATTGAACTATTAGATTTACTGAACGTGGAAGTTTGAACATAGGAAGAAAAAAAAGGTACTTATGCATATCAACCCTGACATTGAAATATTTAAAGAATGTATAAACTTTATTATGTATTTATGTGTTAGCTGAAAATAAGATTGTGCAGAAAAAATTACACAAATTCATCCAGTAGTTATTAAATTATAAGAAAAAGAAAAAAAATGATTTTATGTACATTTTTACCATTTTGCAAACAATGGGGTCTCCCCAACCCCCGAAATCGTGAAAATATTAGTTATCGTCCTTGACCACTGGAAAATGGTGGAAATATCTACCGAGTGATAAAATCGTTTTTTATTTATAATTAAATAAATACTGGATGAATTTGCATAATTTTTGGTGTACAGTCTTTTTTTCATCTACCACGTAAATACATAACAAAGTTTATACATTTCTTTATCTATTTTATTTTTAAGAGCGGTCTAACATGTCAGGGTTGATATGCACAAGCACCGAAAAAAATCTTACTTTTTCTCATTCATAAAATTGCAATAATAAATGAATTATATACACCACAGCAAAGCTTCTTACTGACATATAATCATATTTTGTTTATTAGATTATACTAAATTATAATTGTTTTTCGATTGTCTTTTTATCTAAAATGTTTTATTTAAAAAAAAAAAAAATTTTTTTTAAATATACTGCTTACAAGTTTATTTAATCACCTTGGTTTTTACTCGCATAAAAACACAACTTTTTTCTGTTTATCTCTTATCCTTATTTTTAAAAATATAACTCATTTTTAATATACATCGCTCATTTAATACAAGTATTTGATTTATTTGGCAACATAAGATAATTAGATAAATATAAACTCTGCACTTTAAATAAAATTAAAAAAATTTTTTGTCACATGTCAAACTAAATAAATCCTTAATATAATTATACAAAGCTTTTTCTAAGGCACACAACATTAATTATTTTTATTAACATTTTCTATTTTGTCTTTGAATTCAATTCGATATTATTGTTTAACATATTTTCATACATCTGTATTGTTCCTAATTCAACTCTGACATTTTTTTTTTTTTTGCTAGAAAATTTTATAGTTATTACTAAGACCATTTATATTATTCTTTTCATACAGCTTTAAAAAAAAATTCTTACAAAACCTAAATCAGTAAAGATCTTCTTGGTCTATTAAAAGTTCAACTTTACATTATATAACAAACAAAAAATAGTCTTAGCTGAAAAAGTATTCTCTGTAATTATCATGCAAAACAATTGTTTAGTGAGAAAATGCTCAAAAATAAAACATGCAGAAGATGGAAATTTACTATGAAAATTAACAATAATTTCAAGAATCGTTGTTTAAGATTAAAAAAAAAAAATTTTTTTTTTTAACAACACACAGGGACAATATCAGGACTTATCTGCATCCAAACACTTAATTCCATTTTTAACGCGTGCAGAAAACTGTGAGGTTCATGCCTTAACCTATTAATATACAGACAGGTTTATCATTATTTTTTTACTAAATTCAATTTTTTAAATGCATGGAAAACAATAAGTAAATGTTAATAAAAAAATAAGTTAGTTAATAATTAATTAATGATTAATAAGTTAATAGAAAATGAGCTAGTTTTCATATTAAATATTTTCAGAATATATAATCTTTTAATTAGTCAAAATTTGAAAATTATTTTCATTAGAAACATTTTTAAATATTTCCATTTTTTTCCCATGCGTAATTTTCTTCTTCCTTTTGAATTAAAAAAAAAAAAAATCAACTAATGTTTAATATCTAAAAAGAATAAATAAATTATTTCATTAAATTGTGTTCAAATTAAATTTCTTTTTCTAGAACCTTTTATTTCCATAAAATATTAAAATGGCTTCTGGTTAGTTAAAGACGGTAAAGAACCCCAATCCTTGACCAGAAGCATACACAAGTGCTCTTCCCTTACTCTGCTTTTTTTGTTTTTTTTTGTTAAAAATTCTTATGTTCATATGATTAAGTCATTCTTTTGGTCAACAGAAAAGGATTTAGCGATTTTAATTCTAATTTAAGATTTACTAATTTTAATAAACTATAGTAATTAACTAATTATTTACAACTTATTATTACTTAAAATCACGTTTTAGTAAAAGAAAATTAACATTTAATAAGTTAGTTATAGCAAGTTGACTGGTACACATAAACTCGAATACGGATTCCTAAATATTTTTTTTGAATATATATATATATATATATATATATATATATATATATATATATATATAATGACAAGGGAGATAAGTATGAAATCATAATATCTAACAAAGAGATAACCTCCCCCTACACACATTTTATTTTACAAAAAAATATAAAGGGAGTGGAAGGTGGTTATCTCCCTTGGTTAGATATGATTTCATACTTATCTCCCTTGTCACACTATTAGATTTTTTGATTATTTTACCATAAATAAGTAGAAATTATAAACTGTACCTATACTGTTTTGTAATTAAAGAGACTGATTCTTTAAATTTCACAAGTGAAAGGACAACACGTGGAAAGGTGAAGAAACGGTGCTAAGGGCAGGCGTAGTAGTAGTAGTAGTAGTAGTAATAATAATAATAATAATAATAATAATAATAATAATAATAATAATAATAAACAAGTTTCATTGGAAGGATCTTGCAAAGGGTAAAACAAAACAAAAGTTTGACTTCTTTTTTTTTTGTTTGAGAAGAAATTCATCAAATAAAACAACAAAAAAAAACTGAAGATATTTTTTTTCATTCAATTTTGCTAGTTTCCCTCTTCTCTAGTTTTTCTTAATTCTGATAGAATATTCAAACCATTTTTCTTTTAAATCATAGAAAACAAAGATTTTAAACGAACACTTTTTATTTATAATTATTGACCTTTCAGACACAGTATTTGAAGCGATTTTGTATTTGTTTTGTATATATGTGTGCATACAAACCAACGCACTCACACACACATATATATATATATATATATATATATATATATATATATATATATATATATATATATATATATATATATACATAAACATATATATTTAGCATTCTTGTGCAATCGTTTAGTTGTCTCTATTAAAGACAATGTTTAATTGTCACGGGTTAAAATGGTCTCTTGTGGAGTTCATGTAATTTTATACAATGTCATCCAATAAATTTTCCTATGTGTGTTTGTAATTTAATAATTATATTTTGTTAGCAATTATTTTTTTAAAAAAACATTTAAATACACATTGAAATAAATAAACAAAAACATTCTTTGAGACAATGGATTTACATTTTAACCAAATCAACCAGAAAGATTGTCTTAAAGATATGAAGATTTTTTTTTTTTTTGTTTTTCAAATTGTCACAAAAATGCATGATAATCATAAATAGAGATGTTACTGTTTTATGTAAAGGTGAACTCTGGTTGCTTTCTAAGAGATGTCTTTCGTTTAGTTTGAAGGAAGTTATCAAAAACTAATTACCCAAGTTGGTCGTCCATTAGCAAGAAATCGGTGAAACATGTGGAAGACTATTAAGCTACTTAAAGTCGCGTAGGGTTTTCAAGAATGCTAATTTTAATGAAAAAGAAAAGACAGTTTTTTTTATTGTCCTACATTAACAATAATATAATGGCATATATAAGCACAAGTAGGATTATTATACTTATTTGCTTTTTCTGTAAAAATGGATTGACTGATTTTTTCCGACCTCACAAATGAGTAAGTAAACCCAAATAAATTGTTTTGGACTAATTTAAAATTTACCTTAAATTATTTTAAAGAAAATACTGCTGGGAAATTAGCCCCAAACAATTTATTAGGGTTTACTTACTCATTTGTGAGGTCGAAAAAAACAAAAAACAAATGAGTAAGTAAACCCAAATAAATTGTTTTGAACTAATTTCAAATTTACCTTAAATTATTTTAAAGTAAGTAAACCCAAATAAATTGTTTTGAACTAATTTCAAATTTACCTTAAATTATTTTAAAGAAAATACAGCTGGGAAATTAGTCCCAAACAATTTAATTTGGTTTACTTACTCATTTGTGAGGTCGAAAAAAACAAAAAACAAATGAGTAAGTAAACCCAAATAAATTGTTTTGAACTAATTTCAAATTTACCTTAAATTATTTTAAAGGAAATACAGCTGGGAAATTAGTTCAAACAATTTAATTTGGTTTACTTACTCATTTGTGAGGTCGAAAAAACTCAAAAAACAAATGAGTAAGTAAACCCAAATAAATGGTTTTGAACTAATTTCAAATTTACCTTAAATTATTTTAAAGAAAATACAGCTGGGAAATTAGTCTCAAACAATTTAATTTGGTTTACTTACTCATTTGTAAGGTCGAAAAAAACAAAAAACAAATGAGTAAGTAAACCCAAATAAATTGTTTTGAACTAATTTCAAATTTACCTTAAATTATTTTAAAGGAAATACAGCTGGAAAATTAGTCCAAAACAATTTATTAGGGTTTACTTACTCATTTGTGAGGTCGAAAAAAACAAAAAACAAATGAGTAAGTAAACCCAAATAAATTGTTTTGAACTAATTTCAAATTTACCTTAAATTATTTTAAAGAAAATACAGCTGGGAAATTAGTCCCAAACAATTTATTAGGGTTTACTTACTCATTTGTGAGGTCGAAAAAACCCAAAAAACAAATGAGTAAGTAAACCCAAATAAATTGTTTTTAACTAATTTCAAATTTACCTTAAATTATTTTAAAGGAAATACAGCTGGGAAATTAGTCCCAAACAATTTATTTAGGTTTACTTACTCATTTGTGAGGTCAGAAAAAAGCAGCTGATTCATTGTCTGCCCTTTTGATTTGGAAACAACTAATTTACCGCTTTTTCTTGTGTAAAATGGAATGTCAACAAGACGATTAAAATTGTGATGATATTTGCTGGTAGCGAAAACGTCATTATGTTACTGATTTGTTTTGCTTGTAATCCAAGTAATCTATATCCTATTAAAACTCTGATGTTGTTATCTTGCTTGTCACCGAGCACACTTTTCATCTGTACATGAATGTTTTAGATGATGGGAGGAAGGGCAAACCATGTAAATAAAGGGCGATGATAAAGAGAAGTGGGGAGAGGAATGGAATGATGTAAATACTGTAAGGAGAGAGAGGGTCTATTATGATATCACAAGAGTTTCAGTCATGTTTAGAAATTCCAAATGGTTTTTATAAATAATAATATATATAACAAATACTGACCCAGCGGGTCATGTGTGGTCTAGTTTATAATATAAGTAAAATAAAGTAATATTTTTTTTTTTTAGATGTGTCCAAGTATTTCTATAAAGGGTTTTGTCTGTCATACTTTCATTGGTATGTCATGCTTAAAAGTTTGAAATCGCATTTTTGGTTGCATCTATTAGGAGGCTGTGTCCGTTGGTCTGTCGCACTTAAGTTTGAAATAGGATTTTCACCACGGAACGTGCAGATTGAATAGCCGCATCTTAAAATATCAGTTTTTGTTTTTTATTAAATATACTTTTATAATGTATATCTCAATTATTTTTCTATTCTAAATAAAATGAATTAAAATGAATAAATAAAAAATACCACACGGGTGGTTTACATGTAGATGCGTTTAGAACGTCTTCGATAAAGGATATGAGCATCTTAAGAATATGTTAAAACTCGGGTCTACTTGTGGATTCCTATTGATCTACAGGGAATCTTTTGATATCAACTATTAGTAAGAAAATGTGGATAGCGTAAATATTTGTATTAGAAAAAAAAAGTACATGGAAGAAATCTTTGTTTCTTTCGATATAAAACTGAGAAAATATATTCTTCTTTTTATTTATTTATTTTCTGAGAATAGGACTGAAAACTTCTCGACCTTCGGGCTGAAGTCAAAGTCTACTCTCTGTTTTATTTTTTGGTCAGAGGAATAGAAATTATTCTAGACTAGAGAACTGGATATGATATAAGTAAAATAAAGTAATATTAGTTTTTTTTGTTTTTTTTAGATGTGTCCAAGTATTTCTATAAAGGGTTTTGTCTGTCATACTTAAATTTTAAAACCGACCTCATGTCTAACTTTGTCGTCATGGGGCGGCAAATAAATGGGGTCTGAAACACTACTTAAATCTCTGCAGGATTTGTATTTACGAACTAAAATAAAACCTAGAGATTCCTCCACACTCAACATCGGTATCTCTATATATTATTCGTCGAGCTCAGCTTGCTCAAAGTAATTCTCAAACCCATCTTAAGATTTCAGTTTTTAAAAGTGGGAGTTCACTTCTTCCTCAAAACCATTTTCTATTAGGAATCTACAAGACTGGATCCTAGAGGAGACGATTCAATCACGTAGACATGTTGCTTTTCTATCGTGAAATGGCTCTATATAATAAGAGATTCGCTCAGTCAAGTTTGAAATAGAATTTTCTTCAATGAATCAGCAGATTGAATGGACGCATCTTAATCTTTTTTTTAATCTAAAAAAAAATACCCTGTCATCTTTTGTGTTTAATAAAATATGGATTAACTGAGTATTTTTCTTTGTGATTTTTTATGCATCAGGTTTATTAAGATAGTTTGTGTGGTATTCTAAACACTCCCCTCAATTATTTTCTGATACTTGTCTCTCATGATCTTCTAGCGATAATCTCTCTTAGTTATCGCTCTCCTGTTATACCATGTTGCCATTTTGTTTATTAAAGCCTTTGAAAAGTTACTAAATTTTACACTTATCATTGCAGTGTTTTTATACATCCACCATTGAACCATATCGTTATTTGGAAATGATGTTGGAAACTTCAAGCCAACTTCAGTATTCAATCTCTAAGTTAGACAGTTCGCATTTCACGCTCCACACAAGAAGACATGTCTTATATTAATTAATTCTTTTCAGTTAATTAATTCTTGTGATGATGTTCGTCTGTGTGAGATAACTGAATCACAATATGTACAATTTTGATCCCAGCAGCCTCACAAGGGCAAATTAACGTAGAAGAATTAGTTCTTCCCTAGCTTTGATGTCTACTGTCATAAATTGAATAATGGTTTCCAAAGGGAAAACAGAGATTGATAAATTAAGAATTGTTATTATTATTATTATTATTATTATTATTATTATTAATTTTAGAAATGTTGACAGAAGTTAGTTGCCTTATGTTGGAAAAATGTATATGTAAAAAAAATAACTATAATTAAAATAAAGAATTAAAAAAAAATGTTTTTATGATTATACAATTTGCTTATGTATCTGTTGATAATTTATTTATATGTGCTTTATTGATTGTAAACAATTCAAATATTTAATTCAATGTTTACATTTATCTTGTGGACAGGAAAGGGAAAACCGAGATTATTGTAGAAAAATTTTTTTAATCAAAGTATTGTATAAAAACTGTCTTGTATAACGCCTTCAGAATAGTCGAAAGCAATGATATATTTGCACTTGTTCAGAATATAAGAGTGATATTATCAAAATTATAATATTGCTTCACGTTATTCAGACTGCGGCAGGAGATTATGTAATGCTGGATACCCATAGGCTTGGCCAGCTGGAGACGAGGGTCGCAAAAATCTAAAGGACCTCAAGTCAAGGTGTCTGCTATCTTTTAGACTGTCATAGCCTTTCGTGCTGGCATTATATGCACTTGTGTCTTTTAATGACCCTTCAGTAATTTTCCTTTCACTTCCTTGTAATCATAAATATTTTCTTTACTTTCTCTCAATGTTCATAGCTTTTCCTTTTTTGTTTTGTTTTAGTCACTATCCTATTTGATACCATCATTGTGTGTCTTTCTGAGAAACAAATTCTGAACATCCGAAATTGGCATCATCATCATCATCATCCTCGGCTTAACTACATTTTCTTTAAAAAACTCTCGTATTTGGCTCTTGTCCTGAAGGTGGAAAGATTAGGATGGACCTCATGTCAACTAATCTATGGTATCTAAATCCTGCATTGGAGATTATATATGTCTATCACAACTAAGAGTATACAATACAACTGACCTATCAAAAGGTAAGAGCATTAAATGCAACTGACCAATCAAAAGGCAAGAGCATTCAATTCAACTGACCTATCAAAAGGCAAGAGAATTCAATTCAACTGACCTATCAAAAGGCAAGAGCATTCAATACAACTGACCTATCAAAAGGCAAGAGCATTCAATACAACTGACCTATCAAAAGGCAAGAGCATTCAATACAACTGACCTATCAAAAGGCAAGAGAATTCAATTCAACTGACCTATCAAAAGGCAAGAGCATTCAATACAACTGACCTATCAAAAGGCAAGAGCATTCAATTCAACTGACCTATCAAAAGGCAAGAGCATTCAATTCAACTGACCTATCAAAAGGCAAGATCATTCAATTCAACTGACCTATCAAAAGGCAAGAGCATTCAATTCAACTGACCTATCAAAAGGCAAGAGCATTCAATTCAACTGACCTATCAAAAGGCAAGAGCATTCAATTCAACTGACCTATCAAAAGGCAAGAGCATTCAATTCAACTGACCTATCAAAAGGCAAGAGCATTCAATTCCACTGACCTATCAAAAGGCAAGAGCATTAAATGCAACTGACCTATCAAAAGGCAAGAGCATTAAATGCAACTGACCTATCAAAAGGCAAGAGCATTAAATACAACTGACCTATCAAAAGGCAAGAGCATTCAATGCAACTGACCTATCAAAAGGCAAGAGCATTAAATACAACTGACCTATCAAAAGGCAAGAGCATTCAATGCAACTGACCTATCAAAAGGCAAGATCATTCAATACAACTGACCTATCAAAAGGCAAGAGAATTAAATGCAACTGACCAATCAAAAGGCAAGATAATTCAATTCAACTGACCTATCAAAAGGCAAGAGCATTCAATACAACTGACCTATCAAAAGGCAAGAGCATTCAATGCAACTGACCTATCAAAAGGCAAGAGCATTCAATGCAACTGACCTATCAAAAGGCAAGAGCATTAAATACAACTGACCTATCAAAAGGCAAGAGAATTCAATGCAACTGACCTATCAAAAGGCAAGATCATTCAATTCAACTGACCTATCAGCACTGGGAATACAGGGAGAAATATCAATCGGCTGACCATTTTGATAACTTCCTTCAATGTTCATTTTAAGATTTCCAAAACTGCTGAGCTATACATTAGATGAAAGGACATCCATTTTTTGGCATCTGTTTTCTTTTATCTTTCATTTGCTCTATAATTAACGGTAACTATAGGTGTGAATATTTGATTATATTATTGCAAACCTATTTCAAAGAATATTTTGATAGAGATATATACATATCAAATTCCCTTAATTGTATACATCATTTAATGATCAGGTAATTAGTAATTAAGAAGTTTGTTGTAATTCTTTTAGTTTTGTTGAAGTTGTTTAATTTTTATATCATGTGAGGGGTTTCAGCGTAAATTTTTTTTTTTTTTTAATTTATTATTTTTCTTATCGGAGGGATTAATTCTTTGAAGTGCTTGATTGTGACATATTTTTGTCTGTGGTGTTTTTTTGTTTTTTTTTTGCAGAGTTTTTGCAGGTGACTTTTGGAAAAAAAAAAAAAGAAACAAACATTTAATTTTTTTTTTTAATATTTAAAGAAAAAAGAATATTTATTTAAATAATCATAGTTAAATAATTTACTGGTTACTAAACAAGAATTATCATAAGTGATATTTATTATTAGTTTTTGGCCTAAGCCATCATGATAAATTATTTAATATTATAAAAGTTTTTTTTTTTGGTGAGTTATCAGTTCATCATTACTGTTGAATTCTTTGTCAATATTATTTATATTAATATTTTCATTGCGTGTTTATTAAATATTATTCATTATTGCAGTTGGTAGCTGAGGCAATTTCTTTCAACTTGACATTCATTCCAAAAATAAATATCTTTTCATCATGTCTCGTCAATCTTCTGCAATTGATTTGATTGGTTAAGAGATTGACCAATCGATTTGATTGGTTGAGAGATTGACCAATCGAGAGATAGAGAGAGAGATTGAGAGAGAGAGAATATATTATCCAGCAATACCCAATGTCTATCTGCCGTGGAGTACACTGAAAACATGACTCAGAAGTATACAACAATGAAAAACGGCCAACACAATGTTTGACATCATCATCATCATCATCATGGAGGCAGGCAGGTTATCCCTTCTTATCTGCCCTTTGTTTTCCAGGTGTTGCTTTGTAGTATCCAAAAAAAAAAGAGGTTCTCTGAAATTAAAATTTCTTCACTCTTTTTTTTGTTGTTTTCTTCTGTCTCAGCACTCAGTGTCCTTGTACGCGATGCAATGGGAGGGCTGGTGAGTAATCACCCGACTTGGTGTGTCTGCCCGGTAGACAACATCAGAGTAATCCCCGTATGCAGATGAAGTGGTCGGTGTCGAAGCCTCGGAGCTGCTGAGCGCGCCGGCTACTGCATGTGATGGCAGCACCTGTGTCGGCGTTCCTGGTTTACTTGTGTTCATGTAGCCTCGTCCGTCACTGCCACCACCCGGCTCCTGGCGTGGTTTCCAAACAGGCGATCCACCGCCTGTGGGTCTAGGGGACGTTGGCCGTGAGGCCGACTGCTCCTGCCCGGCAGCCCGCAGATGCTTGTTTGACATCCCATGAGGTGCCGTACTATAGGGGTTGGCAATCGACGAAGCTGGCCGGGCGGGTACCTGGTCGGCCACGGGCTCATCCTTACCCTCTTCCCCCTGTGCGACTTCGTTCAGGTTTCCAACTGTTTTGCTCCTTGTCCTGAACATGCTATCATACTCGCTGTTGTTAAAATTTTCCTCAAAGTCCAGAGAATGCCTCTCTGTCTCCGGGGCCTTGACTCCACCACGTTTCTTACTCAGGGTGCGTGGGTTTGAACCCAAACACTCCAGGCGCTTACCACCAAATGGAATGTATTTGGTCTTGGCTGTTTGCCGTGCTGATGGCACGGCCATTTTCCGAACACTGTCTCTTATAGTTTGTCTGATAACCTTCATGAAATCTGTTTTAGCCTCAGATGTGCTGGAAAAGAGAAAGAAAAAATAAACAAATTAGTTTTTCAATCAAATAATTAAAAAAAAAAAAAAAAAAATTTTTCTTTTTGAGATTTTTTTTTTCATTTTGAGATTAGACAATCCTAAAGTTTTTTTGTTATTTTTACAAATTACCTTAAGTGCTGTGGCTATAAAAGTTGCAAAGAAATATTTTGTTTATAAAGGACCACTAGACTCCCCGTGACTTATTGCGTCACAACAACTGCCATGATTTGTTCCACTTTAATTACAGTTGAATATTCATAATCTGTGATATTTGAATTGCCTACTGAGAGTTTGAATTAAATATTAGACACCATCTGCGGTTTCTCTGTACAAGGGTTTGTCAGGACAACCTGACATGAATATACTTCACTCTAAAAGTAAACCCTGACCAAATATTTAAAATAACGTAGTATTCAAAGCCCAAATAAGATCCCCTCGACACGGCTATACACTAGCTCATATGAGGAATGGGGCACCTGATCTCACGTTAGCCAGTTTTGTTTCATTCTTGATAGAAGCATTCCAAATTGTGTACATAATTTTACCTTTTGGTTTAGTATTATTTACTCCTCTCCAGGAGTTAGGCACAAGGCCAGTTTTATCCTACTCCCACAAGTAAGATGTGACCCAAGGTCGGGTCGGAAAGTGGGGTTGAAAAGCCAGCGCCCGAGAGGTGAGCACTCTGACCATCAAAAATTGCCTGGGCAGTCCCGTCGGCATTCCCTGGTAGGGGCGCCTCAGGCAGTAAGCAATAAACTTACTCCTCCCCAAAGAGGGGAGGCGAAGCCTGGGAGGGTGGACCTCCTAGAACTGCACAGGACAGACCCATAGACCGGCGTAAATAAAGCCCCAAAGGCCAAGACAATACCAGTCTATGGGGTGTAGTATCCATCGGAACAGATACTACACTTTGATCTTAGCCAAAAGACCTTTTGGTTTAGTATTATTTACTCCTCTCCAGGAGTTAGGCACAAGGCCAGTTTTATCCTACTCCCACAAGTAAGATGTGACCCAAGGTCGGGTCGGAAAGTGGGGGTTGAAAAGCCAGCGCTCGAGAGGTGAGCACTCTGACCATCAAAAATTGCCTGGGCAGCCCCGTTGGCATTCCCCGGTAGGGGCGCCTCAAGCAATAAGCAATTAACTTACTCCTCCCCAAAGAGGGGAGGCGAAGCCTGGGAGGGTGGACCTCCTAGAACTGCACAGGACAATCCCATAGACCGGCGTAAATCAAGCCCCGAAGGCCAAGACAATACCAGTCTATAGGGTGCAGTATCCATCGGAACAGATACTACACTTTGATCTTAGCCAAAAGGCCAAGAAAGTGATCTCAAAATCTTTAACTTGCATTGCACAACATTGGGTTTAAATTTACAAAATTTGGGCAAAAATAAATTCAAATATGACTTTTTTAAACATTGGGACTGGATCATCAGTAGCATAAACAATGAAAAACAAGTAGATTTCTTTATTTTTGTAAAAAGATCCGATTTTAATGTTTCAAACTATTACTAAATGTCATAAAAACGATGAACATAGACTTTTTTTTATGGAAATCGCTCCAGACAAGGCATAAAACCACTTGATGTAAAGAGCTAAAAAAAATTAAATTACCACTTCAAGGTGAAAAACTAGCCAACGATAAGTGTTAGATGGATAGATTCCGACCCAGAAAACAGCAATTCTTGGTTAAACTCAAGATTTTTATGCTTTTGTGACTTCCTGTTTAATCGTGTGCGTCACGTGACGTACGGATGACCAGAAATTAAAAATAAAACCTTTTTGTTAGCATTTCTGAATGACAAAAATTACTATTTACACGTTCACATTTATAAAACTTTTTTTAAATTTCGACTTCCGTTTCCTTTTTAATTATTGATTACCTTCCCCTAAGATAACGTTAAAATTAAAGAAATGGAGAAGTTAGTTTCAGATATAATTCCAGCTGCAAAATTATTCTGTATGAATAGAAATTTGCATGATTTAATGCGACAAACAAGAGACACGATAAGTTCAATGAATTGATTAACGTTATTAATAACGTTAAAAAAAAAAAAGAACTTTCGGTTAATAATTTGTTTCTTAAAATTAATTCAATAAAATGTTTTATTATTATAGCATATATTTCTATTTATTCCAAACACTTGAATTAATAATAAAATGTGTTTCTTTTTTACAATGTAAATATTATTTGTTTATCACTATATTAAACTAAAAAAAATATTAAACAAATGTATTACTATTAAACTATAATTCGAAGGAACAATAATAATAATAATAATAATAATAATAATCATAATGATAATAATAATAATAATAATAATAATAATAATAATAATACTAATATAGATAGATTGGGACTAGAAAACTAATGACTATGCACAATGCATTGCACCCAAAAGACGATACGGACAGACTCTACATGAAAAGAAATGAAGGAGCTAGAGGACTGGTAAGTATAGAAGACTGTGTGGAAGACACCAAAAAAGAGCTGGAGAAATATATAACCCAGAACACGGAAAGACTGATCACCACAGGAAGAGACACCAGCCCAACAAACAACTCCGGAAGCACTGAACCCAGAAACAAAAAGACAAGAAAGGAAAAGTGGGAAGAAAAACAACTACATGGACGCTTTATAAGACTTACAAGCGATGAAGCCAATGAAAACAGCTGGGCATGGCTAAGAAAAGGACACTTGAACAGAGAAACGGAATCTCTGCTGACGGCCGCACAGAACAATGCGATTAGGACAAACTTTATTAAAGCAAAGATAGATAAAACCCAGGAAAACAGCAAATGCCGATTGTGTGGACAAAGAGACGAAACGATAAATCATATAATAAGTGAATGCAGCAAGCTAGCACAAAGGGAATACAAGAACAGACATGACAGCGTGGGAAAAGTAGTACACCGGGAAATGAGCAAACAACTGAATTTCGAATATGCAAAAAAACGGTATAAACACAAACCAGAAACTGTACTAGAAAACGAAAAACACAAAATCATATGGGATATGAATGTACAAACAGACAAACCCATAACAGCAAGGAGACCGGATATGATAATAATCAACAAGAAAGAAAAATTTTGCAAAATCGTAGACTTTGCCGTTCCAGCAGACCACAGAGTGAAGATCAAAGAGACGGAAAAAAGAAGCAAATATACTGAACTTGCCAGAGAATTGAAAGGAATATGGAACATGAAGAAAGTCAGTATAACACCAATAATCATAGGAGCACTAGGAACAGTCCCCAAAAACATGGAGAAAAGACTAGGAGAAATAGGAATCAAAGGGATAACTGAGACCATACAAAGGACAGTAATGATCAAAACAGCTACAATCCTGAGAAATGTCCTCGAATGCGGAAACCAACCCACATAAGCAACGAATGGGAACAAATACATGGAAGCACAAGACAACAGAACCGGAGAAAATACAACCGCACGAGAGAGGCGCAAGCATAGGCTGACGCCACGAAAATTATGGACAGAGGGTCGAGGAGGGAAAGCGCAAACCAGACCTCCACTGGAAGAGCGCGGACAGCTCTGGGACCTTGGGGAGGCTAGTTGCCACTCGGGCCCCAGAGGGGACCAATGGCCCTTATCAGCGGGAAATCGGTGGTAGGTGGCTGTTGCGATACCGCAAGGTCATCAGCGGTGATGAACGAAAAGAGGTGGAGCATACTGGAAGTCTGAGGAGACTTGTTGTCACTCAGACTCCAGGGAATACCACAAGTTGTTGGCAGTGGGTGATCACTGACGATGACCAGTGTGATACCTCCTAGTGAGTAAATAATAATAAAAAAAATTAATTAAAAAAAATTTTTTTATTTTTTTAATTAATTTAAAGAAATATTATTTTATTCATTTATTTATTTTTTTAACTGGTGCCGGCCTAGGCTGACACCAGACAACATATTTGTAGAGGGTCGTGGAGGATGAGAAGACCGAGGAGGGACAGCACAAACCAGACCTCCACTGGAAAAGTGCAGAGAGTGCTGAGAACTTGGGGAGGCTTGTTGCCACCCAAATCCCAGAGAAGACTAATTGTCCTTACCAGCGAGAAATCAATGGTAAGAGACTGTTGCGATACCGCATCGTTATCGAAAAGAGGTGAAGAACACTGGAAGTCTGGGGAGACTTGTTGTCACTCAGACTCCAGGAAATACCACTGGTTGTTGTCGGTGAGCAATCACTGACGATGATCTGTGTGAGAACTCCTAGTGAGTACAAATAATAATAAAATTCGCATAAAGAAATGCTAACAAAAAGGTTTTATTTTTAATTTCCGTAGGTCAGATGACGCAACCGATTAAACAGAAAAATCACAAAAACATAAAAATCTTGGATTTAACCCAATTCCTTCTCCTATGTCAGAAACATCGCTAATGGAATGTGAGGACTAAAGGACAAAATAATGGAAGCGAGGGTTACGAGGCTGCTGGAAATAAACCCAAGGTCCACTTTCTACTCTCCTAATTAAAGATAAGATGGGATTAAGAAGTTCCACAAGAGATCACTAATAGATTTCTTCTTCACATCTTCAGTGTTAGAAAAGATAACTTAGTCACTTCCTTTTCAAGTCGAGAATCTTAGAAAGATTTCTTTAATTGCATTGCTTTTTTTATAGATCAGAGGTCTAGACACATCAAGTCATGTCAAAGCGTTATCAGTCATTAAAGATTATCTTTAGATGTGTTCTCAAATCTCTGAGACACGGTGTCGGTCGGCCTGTCAAGTTTAATTTTTAAATAATATTTTAATCACTGAACACACTGATTGAATGGAAGCATCTAAAAATGCTCATTCTTTTAATACCGTTAAAATGTTGGCTCTTTTGTTTTCTCTAAACTGTTCACTCAGGCCACACTAATACAACCAATTTCCCGATCTAAACACATTATCAAACAAAGAATAGTTTTCTACTACATCACATCTATTTTCGTTAAAATAATTAAATTAGACAAGGAATAAAAATTAATAAAAACACTTTTGTTTTTCTCTCTAACAATCATAATATTCTGAGAGACCTGGTTTAATTAGAGTTATCTGTTCAAATTAAACTTTCGTTGGTCAAGTATATATATATATATATATATATATACATACAAACATTGTTAAAAATAACAGAATTCGTCTGTTTAATTATACTTTTTTATATTTTTTCAATTTTTCTGATGATCTTTTCTGTATGAAAAAAAAAAAAAAAAAAAAAAAAAATGTTCCATAGGTTTCACGAACGTTTTCGATTCTTTGTCGAATCATCCTTAGATGTCAAAAGCAAATGAACAAAAAAGCTTGAGAAAGAGGAGAACTTTAAAAAGACAGCGGAGAAACGCGCAGAGAACTTTTTGCATTGTTCCAAGAAGTCGTTGACGATTTAAATTCAGCAACGCTGGATGGCATCACAGAACAAAATCGCATTACGTTAAGCATTTTAAAATGTTACCAATGGTTTCATATGTGATGTTATTAATTTTAAGTTTGTTGTGTTTTTATGTAGATAGCTTCGAGTATTTTTAATTTTTTTTAATTGGTTTCGGAATGTATAAGTTTAGTGTTATTAACTAGAATTTGTCTTAAATGGCACCCAGCGTTGCTGAATTTAAATCGTCAACGACTTCCTGGAACAATGCGAAAACGTTCTCTGCGCGTTTTTCCGCTGTCTTTAAAAAATTTTCTTCTTTCTCCAGCTTTTTTGTTCATTTGCTTTTAACACCTGAGCATGATTCGACGAATAATCGAAAACGTTCGTGAAACCTGTGATCCCTATGGAACATTTATTATTTTTTTAGATTTTAATACAATAAAAGACCATCAGAAAAATTGAAAAAAGAAAAAAAGGTATAATTAAACAGACGAATTCTGTTATTTTTAACAATGTTTGCATAAATGAGAAAATGCTGCCTAAATACACACAATATATATATATATATATATATATATATATATATATATATATATATAATGAAGAAGAATGGAAAGGAATTAGAGAAGCAAAAGCCAAATCATAATTCAATTCAATTGCTCAGAGCAAGGTATATTCCGCAAAAAAGGCAATTTATTCAAGTTAAATTTTCCTTAAGCCAGGCTTTTCAAAGATCAAAATCTTCTTGGAATTTAACTTTGAATCCTCTCTCACAACCTTTCGGGCCTTTTAACGACCTACCTATCTACATCTCATTTTCTCTGCTGGACTTTTCGACACCGGACTTTTTAGCAATCGGACATTTGCTTGCATTCGGGCAGAATTTTGCCCTGTGTTTCTTCCCCTACAACTTTTATTTTATTTTTTCAAATTTTAAATCTTGGCCTTTGCCAACTTATCTATCCCAGCGACTTCCTCTGATGATAAGATTTTGATCTTTGAAAAGCCTGGCTTAAGGAAAATTTAACTTGAATAAATTGCCTTTTTTGCGGAATATACCTTGCTCTGAGCAATTGAATTGAATTATGATTTGGCTTTTGCTTCTCTAATTCCTTTCCATTCTTCTTCATTCTACCTGCTCTATCCTGGATATTGAGCTGTATACTCTTCACAATAGGTTTTACTTTTCCTAAAAGTTCGCTTTTAGTACACCACTTTATATATATATGTATATATATATATATATATATATATATAGTAAAAAAATTTTATCAGTAGGAAAATTGACCAGAGTGCTCAATTGCTGCTGCAAGGGCATAATATATTTTTATTTATAAATAATTAGTCCATGCGTAGATACTCCGGGTTTTAAGTCACCTGTACAATCTCGGGCTGCAACCCAAGTACTAAAGTGCCCATCTGATCATCAGCCGGCACATGGAGTCACAACTTTTTTTCTTTTTTGTTCTGACACCATGCATCAGTTGATGATCGGATGCACACAATCGTCCTTAGTCTGCAACCTGGGATTGTACAGGTGCTATCAAACCTGTAGTTCGTTTGCATAGAGAAATGATTGTATAATATATATATGATGGACTCTCCCGTCGATTGCGACGTATGAGGTTCCAACAACAATATATATATATATATATATATAAGACAAGTTCGTTTTATATTCCAATAATCAAGGTTTTTTTTTTTTTTCAATTTTTATTTTTTCACATTTTCATAAAACATAACATTCCCGTGAGATGTATATTTACGTCTCGTTTCTCTGGAGGGGAGCCAACCAAACATTGTTACATCAATATCGAGTCTGCTACACCGCAAGATCATCAGAAAAATCCACAAAGAAAAAAAGTTCTCAAATTGAAAAGTCTTGAAAAAAAACCTACACCACACTGTGGGGCATTGTGGGTAAAAACAAAGAGAAAAAAACAAGAAAAAAAACTTTACACGAGGAAAAGATCTCTTTAGGACCCAATTATATATATATATATATATATATATATATATGAGTCTCGATTGAAAAGAGACGAAACGTATACGTCCATAGATAAATAAACAATAACAAATATTTATATTTGAAGCTCCTCGTAAAAAAGTAGAGCACTGTAAATGGTAGTACTAACACAGCATGACGTCACTTGCTTTATATGCATCATTCCTTCCCTTATAGAAGTAGAATGCCTGTATGTCTCGCCGCTTTAAATATGTTTAAATTATCATTGTTTATAAGCTATTCAGAATTGGCCGATCGGTTAGCGACGTTGGATTTGGGTTGAAAAATACTTGTAATCCAGGGTTTCGAATCGTGTGACCGGTAGTGAAGAGTCATACTTCTATGCTGATGAGTCTCGATTGAAAAGAGACGAAACGTATACGTCCATAGATAAATAAACAATAACAAATATATATATATATATATATATATATATATGGTAAGTTAATGAAAATTGATAAGACCTGCAAATGGAAGCAAATCGATATCTTCAGTTGTTCAAAACAAGGAGCAGTTTAGTTAATAAAAACATTTATTTTTCTTCTCTTTCATTCCTTAAACCAGGCTTTTCAAAGATTAAAATCTTATCATCAGAGGAAAATTTATGATTGATAAGTTGACAGGATAGGACTGTCAAAGTTTCAAATTTGAAAGAGTTTTTAAAAAAAATTTTAAAGTTCAAACGGGCATGGGAATCACCAATAACGAAATCCAAAAAAAAACGTGGGGCTCAGAAATATTGGTAAATCCAGAGGAATCTGTATAAAAATCCAACGGTGACGATTCCATCCAGGTGTGTTGTCCTCGGAGGGGGATCAAATAAGATTGGCCATGTCAAGGAAAACAATATTCTTCCTGTTTTCAGTTAAGCCTATTCCTGTCAACTTATCAATCATAAATTTTCCTCTGATGATAAGATTTTAATCTTTGAAAAGCCTGGTTTAAGGAATGAAAAAGAAGAAAAATAAATGTTTTTATTAACTAAACTGCTCCTTGTTTTGAACAACTGAAGATATCGATTTGCTTCCATTTGTAGGTCTTATCAATTTTCATTGACTTACCATATTTTTGCTCTATCCAGTATATTGAGCTTTCCTTATTTTACAATAGGTCCAACTCTCTAAAAGTTTACTTTTTAGTTGTAATTTACACACATATATATATATATATATATATATATATAGTCTCGGAAGTTTCTCAACCATTAAAACTATATTAAAAAAAAAAAAAAAAAAAAAAAACTTATAGTCCCAAGTCTTCCAGTGGAAAATCACTCATGTAAGTCAAATTATTTTTTACAGTTATTATATTAGTTTATTTCTAACACTATTTTAAGGGATCATCAGTTGTTTACCATGAAAAACTGTTTCGGGAATATATATATATACATATATATATATATATGAGTATTGTAGTTTGCTTGGTGTATTGTGTGTATTGTAGAAAATATCTTATTGTGTATGTTATACGTTAAATACAAATATAAGAACATAAATTTATAGAATAATCAAATATGTTACCTACGTTATATATTTATTCCTTTTTTATATAGTTTTATATTTAAAATGTACTAATATTTTGAGAATCTAATCTCTTCATCAGAGGCTGCCAGAATTATTATTGTACTGTTTTCAAACGAACAGGAAGGCTTAGTGATAATAACTTAATATTAACCTTTCAATGGCTAGACGTGAATCTCAAATTAAATTTTTTTTTTTCTTTCTTAACATAGTTGTTAGATTTATTGTTATATGTATTCTTTGTTGTTGTATTTTTGGGGCTGCTGTTTATAGTATAATTGTAACATTTAAGCATCAAGATAATTAAATAATTTAAACTTAATTAATTTGTAAGTTTAATAACTATTATGACTGTTTCAATTCTTTATTTAGTATTATCGATAACCAAATGTATCTCTATTATTTTTTTTATTTATCTAAATTTTATTTCATTTTATATTATATTCGGTATATCATAATTCAAAATAAATATTTTTATATAATACTTCATGCTTTATAATAGATAAATTAATATAATATAATATTATTATGTGTGTGAGTGTATTAAATTAAGCATTCGGTATTGAGTTCTATTCTGTTATTGATTTATGGGTTGAGTCTAGCTATTAGTATTGCCTCTTTTATTTTAAGGTTACCGACATTTCTTTCTATGACTTTGATATTTACTTTTATGTCTCTTAAGGAACTGGCTGCTCTGGTGCCCTGTTGACGTGAATACACTAAACTAACCCGACACTAAGCTACATTCCATCGATTCACTGTGGAGGTTTCCAGATGCTGGAGAGCCTTCTACTTCAACAGCTTCTTTCCTCCCTGCTCCCTGTTTCCCCGACTGCACAGACATGCAGAGGTTTAAAACTAATGTAAATAGACAGCTCGCCACACAGCTCCCAAAACTTTCACCTTAATTCTCAGTAGCTCCTCCATATTCAGTGGCGGTCTGCCTTGTTTGGGGTAAAATATGTTAAAAAAAAATTGGATGATGCGGGTTATTTTTCTCATCATTGTTTTATTGTCATAACCTTTCGGACGATGTAGCCTCCGACCTCCTTCAGGTGTAGATTTTCGAACTTTTAAATATTCTTGTCCATCTCGGTAATTGATACTTAACTTAACGGGTAATGGCGTTGTTTAAAAGAGTTCTCACATTTGTTTAAGTGTTTCCTAAAGGAGGGTGAAAGGTGTTCTTTAATGCTGCTGTGAAGTGGTCTGATTAAAAAATATAAATGTAAACAGAGGGGGAGAACAGACGTCGGAGAGATAGATAGAAACATCTTTTTTGTGAAGATGATCACTTACCAGTTGCAAAATTGGTACAGCCTCTCTGGCCGGCCTTCAACCTCAGACTTGGAGTGGATTAGCTGCCACCAATAGTGCCTCTCACAATCTGCCCGTGAGCCGCTGACAACTTGCACCTCATGTACAGGAATTAGGGTGCGGAAACGGGGGATGGCATCATAGCCTTCTGATAATGGGGCGTTACGACTGCCGCTGCCCTGTAAGGAGAAGTTAGAAAAATATAAAGAAAACTGAACTTCATTTGTCTTCTTTCTACAATCCATGACTAAATGTTATTATTAAAAGTAATATCAGAAACAATGGTGTAGTATATTATATTCTCTACTAGGGGTATGACATTTAACTATATCAAATGATGAGGCTCCAATTTGGAATCTTTAGGGAGTGCGAAATCACTTCTTTAGTTGCCACTATTCTAAGCTTCATTCTGACCCGAGAGTAGTAGTATCTGTCAGAGTTTCATCTATGGGTACAATAGAATCTGTCAGAGCTTCATCTATAGGTACAATAGTATCTGTCAGAGTTTCATCTATGGGTACGATAGAATCTGTCAGAGTTTCATCTATGGGTACAATAGAATCTGTCAGAGTTTCATCTATGGGTACAATAGTATCTGTCAGAGTTTCATCTATGGGTACAATAGAATCTGTCAGAGTTTCATCTATGGGTACAATAGAATCTGTCAGAGTTTCATCTATGGGTACAATAGAATCTGTCAGAGTTTCATCTATGGGTACAATAGAATCTGTCAGAGTTTCATCTATGGGTACGATAGAATCTGTCAGAGTTTCATCTATAGGTACAATAGTATCTGTCAGAGTTTCATCTATGGGTACGATAGAATCTGTCAGAGTTTCATCTATGGATACGATAGAATCTGTCAGAGTTTCATCTATGGGTACAATAGTATCTGTCAGAGTTTCACTTATGGGTACAATAGAATCTGTCAGAGTTTCATCTATGGGTACAATAGAATCTGTCAGAGTTTCATCTATGGGTACAATAGTATCTGTCAGAGCTTCATCTATGGATACAATAGAATCTGTCAGAGCTTCATCTATGGGTACGATAGAATCTGTCAGAGTTTCATCTATGGATACGATAGAATCTGTCAGAGTTTCATCTATGGGTACAATAGTATCTGTCAGAGTTTCACTTATGAGTACAATAGAATCTGTCAGAGTTTTATCTATGGGTACAATAGTATCTGTCAGAGTTTCATCTATGGGTACAATAGTATCTGTCAGAGTTTCATCTATGGATACGATAGAATCTGTCAGAGTTTCATCTATGGATACAATAGAATCTGTCAGAGTTTCATCTATGGGTACAATAGAATCTGTCAGAGTTTCATCTATGGGTACAATAGAATCTGTCAGAGTTTCATCTATGGATACGATAGAATCTGTCAGAGTTTCTATCTATTTCATGTCGTTTGATATTAAAACTGCATGCAGAGATAGATACTTTGATTGATATAATTGATATCTAGTTAAAACCTGAATTAATACTTGAAGATATTAAGAACTTGAAGCATACAAACTTTTACCAACTTGACCAGATTCAGCATTAAATGACTCAAAAAGGGTTGATATGTCATAAAAACAAATAAAACAAATCCCTACTATAATTATACTAGTTATGCATCTGTAATTTCTACTAACAGCCACTTTATCAAATAAAGCTTCTCGGTCCCCTTTTAAACTCTTCAAGTGGAAAGGGTACAGGAAAGCTGATATTTTTGTTCTCCCAAACTGAGAAAAAAATACATTTAATCTCATCTATAAATGTTCATTTTGTGGTTGCAAAGCCGCAATCTGATTTAGATGTCATTAGTTTTTGCAGGAAAATGCCACTTTCCCCTCACATAATACAGTACCTGATATTCTTAAATGGTCACCCATCTGCTACTGACTAGGCTCAATGTCGGTTAAGTTTGGTAATCTAATGAGAACCATTGTATCAACGTGATATATATATATATATACATATATATATATATATATATATATATATATATATATACTTAAATATATAAACAATGATAATTTGTAGTCAATAAATGATCATTGCATTTAGGTTAATTTTGATGAGTATTGTCTGAATGTAAATAAATTGTATTGTGATATTTAAATGCAGCTTTGTTTTTCAATGCTTGCCAAATTAATTTGTTCCAAAGATTTAATTTTTTATATGAAACAGATACTCTAATGATGCAATAATTATATATAAAGAACTAATGAGACTCATGAAAATTCCACAGTTAAAGAAAATAGTTTGATGTCTTTTATCCTTATGTTCAGAAGTTGATCAGTTTGTATTCCTTTTGTTTGTCACAACTGTACAGTTCTGAATAGTCTTGGGTCAAGTTTTACTCTGTGTTAGGTTTGAAAATCTATCTTTTTTTTTTTTAAGTTGAACTGCTTCTAAATATTGCCCTCATATTGTATATGTTAACTTTCTCCAGCATAGATTGCTCTAGCCAAGTGATCAGCTCTGAGTTCTTCTAAACACTGAGCTTACATAACCAGCTCCCGCCACTTTCTTAGCTCAAAGTAGACCCTGATTAGCCAATACTGTAGATTAGCCACCAGTGCCACCATTCTCAATCTTTCTCCTCTCCAACCATGCAATTAGCCAAGGGGAAATAACTCGATTTTATTAACAGCATAAACCACATATCTTTTCAAACATTATGTATTGAGCTTATGTATTTTAAACTTTGTATGACTAAATAAAACTTTTCTCTGATTTGTTTCTTTTGTGATTTGCTAGTCTAAATTAGTTTCTTCACATTTTCGAAGTACAAGACGAAACTGTTCTTACCTTTTTGAATTTTCTCTTCACCCTCTCACGGCACAGAAAGACAATTCCAGTCTTAAAGACGAACACAACATTCTCCAGGTCTGTCCCTTTCTTGATCTTTCCAAGGAAATCTATAGCATTGCACCATTGAACTGTTCCGTACATTTGTAATTCTCCCACGCTTAGGTCAACCGGCTGAAAGACAATCACAGAAGAATATCAGAAAGCATTCTTTATTAGTTTTATATTTTTGAAGAAAAAAGTCATAAAACAGAAAAAAAGGGCAGTTATTTTAGTTCAGTTTGTTTGAAGAGATCATGGGGCTCCCTTCTGGGGTTAACACTTGATTTTGCTAGGCTTTAACTTTATATCTGAGGGCTCTTTTAACGATAAATGTTGACTCTTATCTGTGTGTGTGTCAAGTAAAAATTACAAAACAAACAACCACAAAGTTTGTATATTCTTGATTGGCGTTGCTCTAGATGAATAATATAAAAATTTTTTTTAAAATAACTAATTCTTTGGGGGTCAACTGGGCCAAGTTTTCGTCGGGGTAGGGGGGCGGTTTTTCAGCCATTTCCAATGTTATCTATTATATAAAGAAAAGGTGAATGATTTCTATTATTATTATTTTCAATACATTAAAACAAGAGAGAGGAATGGGCTGCGCGGAGGTAAAAAAAAAGGTGGGGGGGGGAGGCATGTGGAAAAACGGGGAAGGTGGGAAAGAGAGAAAGATAGAGAGACGGATTGAGAGAAGTAGAGAGATAGGAGTTTTGATATAAAGATGTTACACACAATTTTTAACCTCTTCTATTTTGTTTTTTTATTGCCATGAGCAACGCCGGGTAGCCAAGCTGGTTAAACAAAATGGTAAAGCTGCTGCAAAGAAGGTGGGTTCCCTCTACCGTGCTAGTAAACTCCTCACACCTGACATTATCCTGTATCTCTACAAAGCCACCATCCGCTCTATGCATGGAGTATCGTTGCCATATCTGGGCTGCTGCATCATCTACTAGTCTCTCCCTCCTTGACAAGGTCCAAAAAAGAGTCGCCAACCTAATAGGCCCCTCACTGTCAACCAAACTCCAGTCCCTGTTCCATCGCCGCAATGTAGCATCCTTGTTTTACAAATACTTCAATGGATTATACTCCGATGAACTGACTACTCTAGTGCCTCTTCGGCGTAAATTCACTAGACCAACTCAAAAATCAGCTGAATACCATCCATTCACTGTGGAGGTCCCCAGATGCCGGAGAGCTTTCTACTCCAATAGCTTCTTTCCTCGTGCTGCTGGACTCTGGAACTCCCTCCCTGCCCCCTGTTTCCCCGACGGTACTGACATGCAGAAATTTAAAACTAATGTAAACAGACATCTTGCTGCGCAGCTCCCAATTTAGGTTGACCCCCTCCAAAACGTTCTCCCTTTTTTCTCAGTAGCCCCTTATGTCTACAGTGGCGGCCTGCCTTGTTTGGGGTGAACTATGTCAAAAAAAAAAATTTTTTTTTTTTTAAATTAAAAGAAAAAAAAATTTTTTTTTTTAAATAAATAAATAAATTTAAAAAAAAAAAAAAAGAAAAAAAGAAAAAAAAAAGAAAATTGTCTTTTCAAGAGAGAGAAGGAGGGAGGGAGGGAGGGAGTAGCATAACTTGACTTTTTGGCAGCTGCTGAAATAAACGCACGTAAAATTATTAGCGCATATCTTATTTCTTGAAAATACCTTTTAAAAAATTGTACAACGTTATAGTTATTGCTGGAGTTAATATTTTTGTTTTCGATTTAAAAAAATAAAAAATTCTTTGGATTGTTCTTGATTAACCCTTAAATGCTTTTTGTTTCAAATATGACACATTCCAAAAAAAAAATGCCTATTTAATATAATATTCAACGAAAATATGTCAAACTGCAACTTGTTTCACAAGTGTGAGTAGGTATTAGTATGATGTTGCATCAGCACACCCGCTAAATAGGTAATCAGTATCTTCGATGTCACGTGAGAGTGTCATCGGCCTAATTCAAAAGCCCAAACTTTTAAATCTGGTCATTATAATTTTAAGTAAATATTATTTCATGATTCTCTAGTGTATTATGATAATTTAGATGCATATATTGTAGTGTTTTGTTATACATGTAAAATTTTATGCCATTTGTTGCACATTTGCAGCATCATTTATTTTTGTTCAATAATATTTTTTTTTCCAAAAGTCATTTATACTACTTTATATTACACCTATGAAACGTTTCGTCACTTTTTTCAAACCAATATAAAAAATGAAGCATTTAAGGATTAATATAAAGTTGATCATTTTTCTGTATGTAAAAGTGGTCGTTTTTTTTGTTTGATTTTTTAATTTTTTTTTTACAGAATATCAATCTTTAATACGAAATACAGTCATTTTGGTAAAAGTCTCTATGCTTCATGTTGTTAGTATCTTTTATTTTTTTTTTTATTGGGGTCACCACTAATCAAGACATAGAGCCACTCGAGGATAAGGGTTAATTAGATGGGAATGATGAGGAACATTATTGGAGTACTAAAATTTATCAATGGTATGAACTGCATTTGATTACTTAGGTTTAACTTGATTTTTCGCGCGGTGTTTAGCCAAAAAAGTTTTGTTCACAAACGCTTTTTCGAACAGATGGGGATCATTTTACGGCAATCGTACATAACAAACCGAATACCATCTAAAAATTATATGGTATGTTTTAAAAATGATTTTTTTTTAATGTGATGATTTGCTATTTAATCAATAAACAATAAGCAAAATATTATTTTCGAAAATATTAAACAACACAAATTTTAGAAGGTGTTGATCAAATTTTCAATAAATATGTAGTTACGCAAATGTCTACATCCACCTAGAATACTTACATAATTTATCGACAATATTAATTTGACTAGTGTACACCCTCCGTCAAAGATAATAAAAAAAGACATTATGCTTTGCCAGTGTTCACACTAATATTCATATAAAATCATAGATTTATGTCAGTAATTTAATTCTTCAGATATAAATTATCATTTCTGATGACCTAAAGAAAAAAAAAACACTAACTGTTGACTTTTTATTTAGAGTGGAAGATTTCTTTTTGAATTCATTTTAGGTGGTGAGGAGTTGTCTGACTTGCTACTTGCTTTCCCTTACCACTTGAAATAGTAAAAAAGATGCCGGAGGAAACTAATTAACGTTTGTGACATGAGACGGATTTATATTTATTTCTATACACACATTGGTCTTTATTATACATTGGTAGATTATAATTTAATTATAAGGTCACCCTTGTGCTCAGAATTTATAACACGTTCATTGGTAATTTAACTTGTACAATTTCCGTTGCTCAAGGCCAATTTAAAGTTTGCATTTTGACACAATCTTTTTCAAATTCAAATTTATGGTTTGGTATGGTTTGGTAGTTTTGTTTTACGGCATATCAACCCTTTTTGGGTTATTTAATGCCGAATCTGGTCATTATAGTAAAAGATTTATGCTTCAAGTTCTAAAAATAAAATAAAAAAGGGGAGGGAGAAAGGGAGAGAGGCTGTTGTTTTTGTTTTTGGTTTTGTAGAACATAATTAAGTTTTACAAAAAAAAAAAAAAAAAAAAAAAAAAACGTCAATGTAGGTGAATTTCATCTCAGGGAGCCACAGGGCAGCCTGATCTGGTATCACCAGCAAATTTATGTTTTCCGTTCAATATTAAAAGATCTTGCATTATGCTTTCCACATATTCAATCAAACTATATGCGCACGTCGACAATTTCTCTAAAAATAAAGAAAAAATTCTAGTTCAAAACAACCACATATAATTCCTTGACCTTTTGGCTAGGAGCAAAATGTAGTATCTGTTCTGATGCTAGACTTCATGTTTTTTGTCCTCGATCATTAAACGAGAAATCCTTCTAGACTGAGGCAATTTGTATTTTTTTTTTCCCCATCCAGAGTTCCCCTTTTTGGAGAGCTGGATTTTCCCCACATTAAAAACCGACCTTGTGTCTAACTCTGCCCTCGTGGGGAGACAAGTTAATAGGAACACCCACATAACTTTTAGAAAAATTTTATTTACTTTGAAGCTGAACTTATGTAAGTTTGTATTATTTGTATTATTTGAACAATCAAAGCTCCCAAAATTCATACTAGAATTGTTCACATGGACACGTGGTGCAACGGATAAAGGTGTTGATTAACAATCAGTTCTAAGTGAGTCTTCTGTAGGTTGTAATTTTAATCCTTACTACAGGCGATTATAACTAAAAATAACTTAATTATTAATTAATATTTCTACCCGGTCGTGGCTGATAGAATGAGAATAGTCTACACCCATAGAGTAAATAGAGGGTTCTGTTAGAAATTCCATATTGGTTCTGAAGATGACATCAGCCGAAACTTTGAGAAAATAATAACGAAGATGAAAATAGTAGTTAAAAAGAAAACTGTGGCAGAAAGTGTAATTTTTAGGAATTGGTCAAATTAGGTACCAAAATAATTTTTAGGAATTGGTCAAATAAGGTACCAAAATAATTTTTAGGATTTGGTCAAATAAGGTACCAAAATAATTTTTAGGAATTGGTCAAATTAGGTACCAAAATAATTTTTAAGAATTGGTCAAATAAGGTACCAAAATAATTTTTAGGATTTGGTCAAATTAGGTACCAAAATAATTTTAAGGATTTGGTCAAATAAGGTACCAAAATAATTTTTAGGAATTGGTCAAATTAGGTACCAAAATAATTTTTAGGATTTGGTCAAATAAGGTACCAAAATAATTTTTAGGAATTGGTCAAATTAGGTACCAAAATAATTTTTAGGATTTTGACAAATAAGGTACCAAAATAATTTTTTTAGGAAATGGTCAAATTAGGTACCAAAATAATACAAATTATCAATCTTCATCCCCAAAATTATCAATCCTCATCCCAAAAATTATCAATCATCATCCCAAAAATTCCGAAACATGTAAGTTTGTTAGAATTTTGTAAAGAATTATTAACAGATCCAATAGAAACGAAATATCTTATGTCAGGAAATGGTTGAATTTTACAATTGTAGAAAAATAAAAATTGCCTCAATCTAGAAGGATTTCTCCGTAACTGACGGAAGACAGAAAAGGAGAGTAGAAAGTTGACCTTTGGTTTACTTTCAGCATCCTCGTAAGTCTAGCTTCCCTTATTTTTGTCCTTTAGTCATCACATTCCATGTGTTATGTTTCTGACAAAAGGGGGAAAATTGCTGTTTTCTGGGTCGAAATCTATTCATCTAACACTTATCGTTGGCTAGTTTTTTACCATGAAGTATTTTTTTTCAGCTCCTTACATCAAGTGGCTTCATACTTTGTCTGGAGCGATTTCCATATAAAAAAAAAAGTGTAGTATCAGGACAAATACTACACGTTGCTCCTAGCCAAAAAAAAGGGCAAGTAATTATTGTCAATGTTTCCGAATTTGTTACATCGGTTGATCAATGGTGTCATTTTATTTTTTGGCGGGGAGGGGGGGGGTACTTACTTTATTGTGGGGATGGTGCTCTTTGTACATCCGAGACAACTCGTCAAATGAGTAACCGTATTCTTCATAGATCTTTTGCATTTCGTTGATGTGTTCTGCTACAGCTTCCATTCCACGAAGGGCCTCTGTAAAAGATCAAAAGGAATATTTTTTACTCTCATAATACAACCCACCCTTTTGTTAAAGGGAAGAAACTTCATGGCTAGCACAGAAAATGACATTTGCATTAAATACCTGGGAAAAAAGCGTCACTCGATTATTTTTTTCCGCTTTCATTCAAAAGTAGAGATAGAATAGCACGGCAGACTGGGTTCTCTAGAAATTGATCGGCAAAGAGTCTAAGAGAAGGAGATTTTGGAATTAAAAGTGAGTGGTGACCCCCCCCCCCCTCTTTCAAAATGCTACATGAATACTTTTTGCACGAGAAATGCGTACTTATGTATTCTTATGTAGGAGGTTAGACACAAGGTCAGGTGGATTTTGAAAAGCAAGCACACCAGGTGAAGTGCACTCGGGCCTACAAAAAATGCCTGCATTCCCCAGTAGAGGCGCCTCAGGCGATTAGCAATAAACTAAGCCCTTCTCAGAGAGAAGATAAAGCTTGGGAAGATGGACCTCCTTGGACTGAACAAAAGCATACCCCTGCCGACAGCAACAAAGTCACCATCGGACTGAGTATCGAGGACGTATCCCCGACTGGTACGAACACCTACTCAGCTGATATGCTGAATTGGTTTAATAAAGGAAGACTCCAGGTTACATGAGTGCACATATGTTCCAGGTTAAATTCGGTAACTGAGAAATGAGAGTGGACAAAGAATTGTTTAAAGTAAGTAATTTTGTGTTTTACATTGATACGTGATCTATTAAGAAATGCACAACCAGCCACTTACCTACTTTACTTGAAAAACAATTTGTGCATCACTTTCGGCTTTGATAGCAACTGTCATCTTCTCTTCTTAAGAATTGTTTCGCCTATCTAAAATTATGATTCATCTATTTTTACATTTCTTTAAATTCAACTTATCAATTACTTGATAAGATGCCGATGTACCTAACATACTTTTTTAAGGCTGGCTACGCTGCACTACAGGAGCAATTAAAATCATTCACTGCGGAATTATCATTTTAAAATCATTCGCTGCGGCATTATCTTTGAAATTGGTGTCTGGAGAGAAAATGGATGCAATTAGCTGGCAAGAATAGAATTTAATAATAATCATAGTAAAGTGAATCGGACTAATATTCTTGGCTAGTGTTTATGTCATCTTGCGTTTAATGTCTACTCGCTTCCTCATAAGAGCAAGTATGGCACAAGGACAAGTTTGTGCTGTTAAATGCTGAGTGTAGAGATAAAGTTTTTTTTCTGAATTTTTTAGATGAATATTGGTCATTTGTATCAGGACCCGTGGCGCAACGGATAAAGTACTAAGTGAAAATGACGTTCTAAGTGACGTCACTCTTCTGGAGGTTAAAGGTTCAATCCTCAGTGCGGGCAATACTAAGAATACAATTACAAATTGCTTAAGACTTCTACCCAGGCAGACGTCTACAAAAAAACAAAAAACAAACCAAACTTCATGAATAAATATTTAAAGCTATAAAGAACTTGAAGCATACAAACTTTTACCAAATCAGTATCTTCGATGTCATGGACGAGTGTCATCGGTGTGTCATCTACCTAATTCAAGAACCTAAACTTTTAAATCTGGGCATTATAACGGTAGGTAAAAATTGATTTTATGATTCTCTAGTGTATTATGATTATTTAGATGCGTATATGGAAGTCGAAGGGGACTGATCCGATCAATCGGCTGGTCACGTCATGTCTTAGTATCTATAAGTTCATCCCCAACCGTATTATTCAATCGGATTCTTAAAAAATAATCAAAACCTTATTTCTCCTTTTCATTTTCATTTTTATCCCCAAATAGATATTTAAAGGTGGTGGCTGAAGGTCAATCATGTTGAGAACAAAGAGCAAAGTATTCTGAGAGCAATGTATTCTGGTATTCTGAGAACAATGTATTCTGGTATTCTGAGAGCAATGTATTCTGATATTCTGAGAGCAATGTATTCTGGTATTCTGAGAGCAATGTATTCTGGTATTCTGAGAGCAATGTATTCTGATATTCTGAGAGCAATGTATTCTGGTATTCTGAGAGCAATGTATTCTGGTATTCTGAGAGCAATGTATTCTGGTATTCTGAGAGCAATGTATTCTGGTATTCTGAGAGCAATGTATTCTGGTATTCTGAGAGCAATGTATTCTGATATTCTGAGAGCAATGTATTCTGGTATTCTGAGAGCAATGTATTCTGATATTCTGAGAGCAATGTATTCTGGTATTCTAAGAGTAATGTATTCTGGTTATCTAAGAGCAATGTATTTTAGGAATATAAATAATCACCATTCCTATAGAATTATAGTTGACAATTATATTCGGCATTGGATCACTCATAGATGGTTGATATGCTGTAAAACAAACCGAACCACAAAACAAATGCTGTTGGTCTGTGGTTTGGGGGATTGTTGGAGTCTTTTCCAGGCTTGGGTTTGGGTATTCTCAACGAGCAATGTTTTTTAAGAGCAATGTATTCTGAGAGCAATGTATTTTAGAAATATAAATAATTATCCTACCTATAGAATTATATTTGACAACTTTATTCGGCATTAAATAACCCACAGATGGTTGATATGCCGTAAAACACACCAAACCAAGCATGATCATCTTGGTTCTTCTTCAGATGTATTATTCATCAGCACAAACAATACATACAGAAGCAACAACCATGAAATGTGGATGAACCCGACGAAGAAGGCCGGAGTGCACATCAGCTTAAATGTAGTTGGTGTGGGTATTCTCAACGAGCAATGTTTTCTACGGGCAATGTATTTTAGAAATATAAATAATTATCATACCTGTAGAATTATATTTGACAACTTTATTCGGCATTAAATAACCTATAAGCATTCGTCCACGTCGTCCCTTACTTTGGCTAGATGGGAGGTTGAAGAGGCCCGATCTGATCAATTGGCTGGTAACGTCATGCCCTAGTATCTCTAAGTTGATTCCCAAGCATGCTTGGTTTGGTTTGTTTTATGGTATATTTACGGTAAAACAAACCAAACCAAGCATGGAGTGCACATCAGCTTAAATGTAATTGGAAAGTAGATAACAACGGTTAGTGTAATATTCTGAATAAAAAACAATGCAAAAAAGACAAAGATATGATAAAGTTGCGGAAGTTGCTTCATAGGGAGAGTGTGGATAATTTTACCTGAGAGATGGTAATGCTCGTCTGTTTCTGGATCGGTCAACTGACACAGCTGTTGCAAGAGAAGTGGGTACTTAAGGATGCGCTGAATTGGTTTAATAAGGAACGACTCCAGGGTACAGGAGTGTTGCTGTTTGGGATTTCGAGAAAGAAGGAATTCCTTTAAAGCTGCATTTGCATCTGGAAATAGAATTAAGATTTTATAGAAACAAACGAAAAATATATTTGATAATCGTAACTTAGTTATTTAAATACTTGCACATGTTTACATTAAACGGAAGAGAATAAAAGATGGAAGTAAAATAAACGCTCAGTAAAAACTCAAATAATGCAAGGGAGATAAGTCATATTTTAAGCTGCAAAGATTTATCTCCTTTACAATATTTAAAATTTTCATTATCATAACAATCGTTGTAACCAGAATTTTTTTTCTTCTTTAAACAAACTGGAGCCAAAGACATTTTGGTATTGTAAAAAAAAAAACATGCTGGAAGGGAAAAAAGACAAAATGGTTAAGCAGAATCAAATATAGATGCGTCAGATACAATGCTATGTGGGTTTAAATTCGAAAATCCGACAAGATAACTTTATAGAATAGATTTAAAACTTTGCATAATAAAACGTAAATGTGAAATTCTATAAAGACGACTTTCTTGAAAAAGTAAGTTACCATATTTCCCGCAACATAAGATTAAATAAATTTTTCCTTTCATTTACGCATTTTTGTATTTTTTATCCTTTGTGATCCTTAATTTATTTCAATAAATTTAAAAAAAAGTTTTATTGGCGCCGAATACCATAAAGCGTTGTGATTGGTTGATTCCTAAATAATCCTTTTACGTATATATATTTTTTTTACTTTAAGTTAATTAAAATGCAAAACGGTAAAATCCCTTCAAAGATAAATCCCTGGGGGAACACTTTGAATTATCTCCCCCTGTCATTTGACTCTTCAAAATTAAAGTTATAATTTTTTTTTCGGCCCTGTAATACAGAAGCACCAATATTTATTAATGTAACATTTAGAGAAAGCGTGACCCTCCCTTTTTTAGCTAATTCACATAGTGTGTTCATACCCACCATAAACACATATGTAAATTAGATAGCAAAATAATAGAAATCTTTACATTTATATTATCCATACAAATAATATAGAAATAAAAAGACTTATTATTTTTAGTTATGCAAAAAGAGCGGATATATTACAGTTTATGAATTTTCCAATGAAATCAAAGCGGAACAAATAGCAGTATAGAACTTTCTCGTACATTTTCATTTTACTAATAATTGTAATGTTGTACACAAGACTTTGGTATTTAGTTTTCTTTTCCCTCCTGGCTTTATTTAGGCCAGCATCATCAGGATTGCTGAATTTTACCCAGTGTAAAACTTTCATTTATTTCAAAAACTTTCATTTCCCATGTTTCATGTTTTTTCCTTTCATTTACGTATTTGCTTAATTTATTTCAATAAAATTTTAAAATTTTTATTGGTACTGAATACCATAAAACGTTGTGATTGTTTCATTCATAAATAATCCTTTAACGTATATAAATATATTTTTTTTTACTTTACTTTAAGTTAATTAAAATGCAAAATGGTAAAACCCCTTTGAAGATAAATCCTGGGGGAACACTTTGAATTATCTCTTCCTGTCATTTGACTCTTCAAAATTAAAGATAGAAAAATTTTCTTCGGCCCTATAATACAGAAGCACCAATATTTATTAATGTAACATTTAGAGAAAGCGTGACCCTCCCTTTTTTAGCTAATTCACATAGTGTGTTCGTACCCACCATAAACACATATGTAAATTAGATAGCAAAATAATATAAATCTTTACATTTATATTATCCATACAAATAATATAGAAATAAAAAGACTTATTATTTTTAGTTATGCAAAAAGAGCGGATATATCACAGTTTATGAATTTTCCAATGAAATCAAAGCGGAACAAATAGCAGTATAGAACTCTCTCGTACATTTTCATTTTACTAATAATTGTAATGTTGTACACAAGACTTTGGTATTTTGTTCTCTTTTTCCCTCTCGGCTCTATTTAGGCCAGCATCATTAGGATTGCTGAATTTTACTCAGTGTAAAACTCTCATTTATTTCAAAAACTTTCATTTCCCATGTTTTATGTTTTTTTTTTCCTTTCATTTACATATTTTTCTATTCTTTTACTTTCTGTGATTCTTAATTTATTTTAATAAATCTTTTTAAGTTTTATTGGTACCGAATACCATAAAGCCTTGTGATTGGTTGATTCCTAAATAATCCTTTTACGTATATATATTTTTTTACTTTACTTAGTTAATTAAAATGCAAAACGGTAAAATCCCTTTGAAGATAAATCCTGGAAGAACACTTTGAATTATCTCCCCCTGTCATTTTACTCTTCAAAATTAAAAATAAACTTTTTTTTCGGCCCTGTAATACAGAAACACCAGAAATTTTTTTTTCAATGTTTAGAATGGTGCATTATAAAGTCGAAAGATCTTACCTGGATTAAGGATCTTTTGCGACCTTGAATGACTTGCACAGAAGGAACTGTACACCTTGAAATGGTTGGCATAATACAGAAAAGAGCCACCCAGAGAAAACAGAACACGCTGTAAAATAAAATAAATAAATTAATAAACATTTGTTAGTTGGTAGGATTTTTTTTTTTAAATATGCTCAGAGAAAGCTATAAGAATGTGCATTTTGTTCTGCTCTTTTAACAGTAGATGTGAAAGCAATAAGAAATCTACAATCCCATAATGCATCACTTTTCAAAATCAATCCCATAATGCATCACTTTTCAAAATCAATCCCATAATGCATCACTTTTGAACATTTGCTGCTTTGCATAAAAAGTCTGAAAACGTTAAATAAAATACTCTTTATTTTTTATTTAAAAAACAAAAACGTATTCATCAATTATTGCTTATTTTTAATTATTTCTTGATTTTGTTTTCCTAGTTCGAAGTATAAAAAAAGTTGTGCTAAAAAGTGTGATTGAACTTTGGTTTTTGATAACTAGCTTTGGTTTATAGCTTGATAGAATGAGGTTGGATTAAAGAACAATTTGATTGCATCGATTCTTCTATTGCTTATGACTTAGCAACAGTAAATATGCTTTCCAAATTAAGTTTAGGTATGATTTGCCAAAACGAGGCTTAGCCCTTTTTGGCTTTAAGCGAGTAGGTATACTACATTTAATTTTTTTAGTTAAGTTTTGTTATCATAACAATTATCGGAATACTCCTTTTTGGTTTGTATATTAGATAGTATACGCATTCAACATTGTATCAGGACCAATGTATTTCTAAGGCAAATTCTAAAAATCCCTTCGGAGAGCCACACATCTAACACAGAACTTTTGTATCGAGCCTCAGTGACCAGCATTGTAGCCACCATCATCCACTACTGTCTCCACTGGGCAGGCCACGTCCACAGAATGGATCCATCCAGGCTCCCCAAGAAAAGGCTCTATGGCGAGCATGCAAACAGGGCCAGGCCATGAGGAGCCCTGAAAATGCACTATAAAGACTAGCTGAAGTGTACCCTGACCCTAACCAACATGGACCCGTCCTCATGAGAACAAACTGCCAGGGACCGGAACACTTGGAGAAAAACAACACGTCAACGCATTGCAGACTTTGAGAAAGGAGGAAGGAAAATGAAGAGGCAAGACAAAGGAGAAGAGAGTGGCGTGAACAACCTCGTCCGCCACCTAAGATCCTTGTGAACACTGTCCACATCTCTTCCACCATAGACTAGGCCTTAGAAGACACATCACTCATAAACATCAATAAAGAGGATAGCAGACGGACCACGGAACTCGATACTCAGACACGATTAGGAGCCGACAACGATTTCTAAGGTATAATTGACAAGATTTGATCTTAGGTTCACCATATACAGAAAGTGAACCTGATTGGTTCGTTTGATCATGTGACATATAAAGGATTCAAAGTTATATGTCAGTTGCAGTCTGAATCTTTATGAAGAAGCACTTAATGTAATTTTCTGTTAGATAGGGTCTTTAGATCCCGCGTGTTCTCCTCTTTAGATAACCTAAAGCAACTCTTAATTCCGGATATCCATTTTCTCTTAGCTAAGTTTCAAGTTAAAATGGTTGTCCTCACCCATCTAAATACCGACGTTGCTTAACTTTGGTAATCTGACCAAAACCAGTGAAATAATCAAACTATAAAATGCTTATTTTCATTTTTTTAATTTTTTATTATTTAATCAGTTTAATAATTTCAAAACCTATCATTTTTAATTTATATACTGTTCAAATTTTATAATTCAAAAATAGTCAAAATGTTCACAATGTTTATTTTCATTATGCAAGTATAAATATGATCAATATTAACTATTATATTCTCTTATGTAAATGCTAATATGTTTATAACATTGAAATACTTCAAGATAATTTATGTGAACCAACAAAAAAGAAGATCAAAAAGAGATCTGACATTTATTTATAACTGCAAGTGAGATTCCATTAGAATCATATTTTTAGAGATAAATCTTTAAGTACATATTTACTTATTTGTTTCTTAGATGAAAATGTGTGTGGAATTGAAATGCTTTCTTATGCGTATGTCTGTGTTCTGAAATAAGTTATCTCCGTATTTGTCCTGCTCCAGTGAGACAATTCTGAACTAAAATACCAAAGAAATCAATAAGATGGAAGATTTCTATAAATGTATGAATTACTATTGAGATTTCATTGATTTACTTGGTTGTCTCATGTGGCCTGTGAAAGCTTTCTCGTGCTGCATTAATATCCGTACACAAGTGAACAAATCAGTTACATTTATATCGACTCGGAGCAACTTCTGTTTTAACATTTGTTGTTTTTTTGTTGTTGTCTGCTACCAGTAATAGGTTAATTCCTATTTCAGTCAACTAAATTATTTAGAGTGAAATGAGTTTTCGGCATTTATTACCAAACAACTTATTTTCGCTTAAACTGTTTTAATAAAAAAAAATAAAAACAACAGTAAGCTATAGCGAGGTTCATCGTACATGTGAAATAACGAAATGAAAACAAGGTCGAAAAGATACCTTTATAAATAAGTCGATAAAGAGGCTAGCTAAGGAAGAACTATAACTGTAGCTTAGACCTTGTCCTTTAACTCCCAAAAGAGGACCCACGTAATGCGAGTGTCGTCTTTGATTGCTTGACTAACGATTTGCGAAAGCTGAAATTTTATTTGTTTTAATTTGATTTTTTAAACTGTTTTAATAAAAAAACAAAAAAAACAACAGTAAGCTATAGTGAGGTTCATCGTACATGTGAAAAAACGAAATGAAAACAAGGTCGAAAAGATACACTCGATACCTTTATAAACAAGTCGATAAAGAGGCTAGCTAAGGAAGAACTATAACTGTAGCTTGGACCTTGTCCTTTAACTCCCAAAAGTGGACCCACGTAATGCGAGTGTCGTCTTTGATTGCTTGACTAACGATTTGCGAAAGCTGAAATTTTATTTGTTTTAATTTGATTTTTTAAATATGCACAATTTGACCAGTAAAAACGTAAAAAAAAAAGAAAGTTGCTTCTCTACTGAACAGAGCTAAAGAACGCAATTCTAGACTAGTGTCATCATTTAACTTTAAAAATCTTAAAAAATATTTATCAATCTGCATAATCCAGAAAGCTTCACTACATGCTGTAGAACAGAACTCCCGCATAGGGGATGATTGTTTCTCTTTTTTTCTTCTTTTTCTTTGCATTTTCTTTCATTTGCTGGGGACGGGGCATTCTTCCAAATGTCATACGATCACCCGCTATTTATAGACTCCAACCGAGAGCTCTTTGCATTCTTCCAAATGCCATACGATCACCCCGTATTTACAGACTCTAACCGAGAGCTCTTTTCAGGATTCTGGTTGTTCCCTTAAGTGCAGTTGTTTGGATTTCTCTTGCACTTGGTTCACCAGGTATACTTGCCAAATACTTTTTCAAGTTCTTCTTCATGAGTCCAGTGGCTCCTATGGTAACTGGAATGATGGAGATCTCTTTGAGGTTCCAGTTTCTTTTCATATCATACATTAGACCCTGATATTTTGTTATTTTCTCCCTTTTAGCTCTGTTTAGGCCCCCATCATTAGGGACACTGACCTCAACCAAAGTTGCCACACACACACTCTCTCTCTCTCTCTCTCTCTCTCTTGTTCCATATGACAATGTCAGGTTTCTCTTTTTTTAAATTTTTCTTTTCAATCATTTGCTGGGGACGGGGCATTCTTCCAAATGCCATACGATCACCCGCTATTTACAGACTCCAACCGAGAGCTCTTTTCAGGATTCTGGCTGTTCCCTTGAGTGCAGTTGTTTGGATTTCTCTTGCACTTGGTTCACCAGGTATACTTGCTAAATACTTTTTAGGTTTCAGTATGTCATTACATGTTTGATTTTAGTAGGTTATAATGAAGTACTTGTTAAAAGCATCTTCAGGGGCAAATATTTCGGGGGTCAAACAGGTGTTGCCATACAATGGATGGTATTCCCAAATGGTCACCCATCTGGTACTGACCAGATTTAATGTAGCTTAACTTTGGTGATCTAACATGCTTATGTAGTATTTTACATATATATTTGTTTAGAACTCATTGCCATGCAGCAATATTTATCAAAATGGTTCGGCTTTAATCATTACTATTAGAATGAGTTTCGTCTTCATTATCTTTCTATTGGGTGCATGATTTGGTCTAATGGATATTGTTGCAGACTATGGAATCGGTTATGTCGAGTTCAAATTCAGACATTTATGACCTAATTGGAAAAGGTATGAACCCACAATTACTTTCCAGCTATGAGTAAAGTAACAATTTGTAAACAATAAATCATACACCAAACTTTTTGCATGTCGACATTAAATGACCCCCAAAAATTGATTTGCCGTTTACAGACAAACCAAAGCTATTTTCTGTACATGTGTACCGTTATTGCCATAACATGCTTATTAGATAGAGAAAAATCTTAGTCTTGGATGAATTAAGCTTGAACCAAGTTCCTGGTCTTCAATAGTCCAAACGTTTTGCCAAATATTTTCTTTATAGAGTAAAGCATTTTTTAAAGCGGCTATGGCATTTGCATATGCAAGATTATATATTGAAGGCTTGAGGAAGGAAAAGGTTTTCCGAAAATTACCCTATAAAATATTCTAACAAAAGAGAGAAACGAAAAAAAATGCGATTTACCTTGCTTCTAAAATCGTCCAAACCACTCAGTACGAAATAGTAAGTTAAATATTTATTTATTATTAGTTTTTATTTATTTTTTCACCCACTTGTGTGCTTATGATTTTCCATCGACTAATTACACCCATATATATATATGTATATATATATATATATATATATATAGGCGCCATGATCCATCAATTGATACCAGAAACCCGACGAATCGCTCGCAGAGTCGAGAAACTGACCAGAAAGACCATAAAAAGGGAGAACTCTGTGGTTTTCAACGACATACGCCTAATAAACGACTTGCTGCCGAAATATACACATACATATATATATATATATAAATTCCCGAAACAGTTTTTCATGGTAAACAACTGATGATCCCTTAAAATAGTGTTAGAAACAAACTAATATAATAACTGTAAAAAATAAATTGACTTACATGAGTGAGTTTCCACTGAAAGACTTGGGACTATAAGTTTTTTTGTTGTTTTTTTTTTAATATAGTTTTAATGGTTGAGAAACTTCCAAGACTATATATATATATATATATATATATATATATATATATATATATGCTTGCTTGCTTGACTGCAAAAGATACAAATCTGTCATATCATGTATGCATTTCTGCTTTTGCTCACATGGCATTATGCAAAAGTGACATATAGTCAGTTTATTTGCCAACAAGGTATAACATTGCTTCATACTTGTCAATTTTAGAAAACTAGTTTTGCAGACTAATCTTTGTGGCTTTGTAACAAAGTTTAAATTACCGACTGAATACCAATGTCTTTTTCCAACCACCAAAGTTTAAATTACCGACTGAATACCAATGTCTTTTTCCAACCACCAAAGTTTAAATTACCGACTGAATACCAATGTCTTTTTCCAACCACCAAAGTTTAAAATACAGACTGAATACCAAATGAATTTATTTTACCAAAATTTTTTAGAGAGTGCCAATTTCATCATCTTAAATTATTTTTTAGATTGTATTACTCAATTGATAGATATTATATATTCTTTAAACTGTATTGATTTCATTGTCTTTAATGTTGATGAAATTCATCATAGTTTACTTCAAAGGTATTTCTTAAAACGAGCTAGGTATAATTACATTTTGTATTCATATCAACACAAACAAAATAACAGTATTTATGATGACGGTCGTAGAAAACATAATTTGATTTCTTTTTGTAAGGAAAATCATTACAATAAAACTGTACATTAAAAAAGACAAAACGTTTTTTTTGTTGTTTTTTTTTTTTTCAAAAGTGAATATTCAATCCGTTCAGTCCAAGGTTAAGTAACTGCATTCACAGAATATTTTTAAAAGGAAAACAATGGCCGATGCATAGGGTTAGAAAAAGATGGAACAGAAAGTGAATTTCTAAGACATTTGCTGCTATGTGCTACGCTTATCACCCAAAGCAAAAAATAGACAGAAATTGCTTTTCTATTATATGATAACTAGCATGGCACATGGAAATTTCATGGTCAATTAAAGAAAATAGGTTTCAATTTTATCATTTCATGTACTTATATATATATATATATATATATATATGAACAGGAAGGATGAGAGTAATCCGACGTAATGGGAAATGAAAAAGGAAAAACCAAAAGATGTGTTTTTTTATGTATTCATTAACGTTTTGTCTTTATTTGTAAGACTTCCTCAAGATGATAATATTAAGAAAAATGTCATGCAAGTACATAGAAAAATATATATATAATATAATATAATATATATATATATATATATATATATATAGTCATCCACATACAGCCTGTTTTGCTGTTTCACAGCTCATCAGTGCGGCTAGACCAGTTAGTGTCTCAAGCCGGGATCGAAACGCAACCGTCGAGCTGACAGTCGGCGATGCTAACCCCTACGCCATCATGCGACACTGACTGAATAAGAGATATCTCAATGTAACGAAATGTAAACATTGCAAATGCCTGAGCTCGAAATTAGTTTTACCTAATGAGCATTGCCTTAAAGCTAATGGCCGTTGACGATACCCTTACAAAAATAAGCTCTACCCGGACGGAGCTTTTTATAGTCATCCACATACAGCCTGTTTCGCTGTTTCACAGCTCATCAGTGCGGCTAGACCTGTTAGTGTCTCAAGCCGGGATCGAAACGCAACCGTCGAGCTGACAGTCGGCGATGCTAACCCCTTATATATAATATATATACTTTGTATGCCTTCGCTCTATCCTTGCTGCTATCGGACATTATCACGTGATACGGGAGAAATCAAGTGATATTTAATGCCTAAATACAGCGGGCTGTAAACATCAGATTATCTAAAGGGTTCAACGAACGTAATCAGAACCTAAATTATCATCCTGAGGAAGTTTTACAAATAAAGATGAAACGTTGATGAATACATAAAAAAAACAACATCTTTTGGTTTTTCCTTTTTCATTTCCCATATATATATATATATATATATACAGGGTGGGCAAAAATAAGGGTCCTATTTTTAAAAATTCATAACTTTTTTATTTATTGATTTTTAAAAAAATTTTTTTTTAGAATTAGTAAAGGACCCCTTCCGAAGCAAACATGAGCCGTATTAGCCCTAAGGAACGTACCCTCATTTAGAAAACATTATTTTTGCTTAAAAAACTCAAAACAGTGTAAAAAACAATACTTTAGTTTTTGTAAGTTTTAAGAAGTGTTTTTCGGCTAAAATTTGTTTTGTTTATTTCAAAAAATCTCGGAAGGGTCAGTCTACACACACATAAAGTTTGGTGAGTTTAACTTTTATTTTGTGGAAGTTATTCAAATTTAAAGATAGAACCCTTATTTTGGCCCACCCTGTATATATATATATATTTTAACCCTTAATTGATTTTTGTTTCAAATATGACACATTCCAACAAAATGCCTATTTAATATAATATTCAACGAAAATGTGTCAAACTGCAACTTGTTTCACATCTGCAACGAGCCTGTTGGCAAGCGTGAGTAGGTATTAGTATGATGTTGCATCAGCATACCTGCTAAATAGCTAATCAGTATCTTCGATATCACGGGCGAGTGTCATCGGTGTCATCTACCTAATTCAAGAACCTACACTTTTAAATCTGGGCATTATAAACGGTAAGTAAAAATTGATTTTATGATTCTCTAGTGTATTATGATTATTTAGATACGTATATTCTAGTGTTTTGTTATACATGTAAAATTTCATGTCATTTGTTGCACATTTGCAACATCATTTATTTTTGTTCAATTAATTTTTTTTTTTTTAAATCACTTATACTACTTTATATTACCCCTGTGAAACGTTTTTCACTTGATAACATTTTTTAAGCCAATATAAAAAATAAAGTATGGAACAGTTAATATTGGAATTTATTTCAGACAGTCTGCTATTTACTATGCTGCTGTTGCTGTTCTTTTTTTAGGTTTATGTGGGTAATATCATTAAACAAACGATTTATTCAGTTTGCAAGATTAGGAATAAACAAAGAATATCACAAAGTGAAAAATGAGACTCATACAGGATTCGAATCTGTGCCTCAGAAGTGGGACCAGCTAATGCAAACGAGCCAAACATCTAGAGAAAGTGGAAATTGTACAAATGGGAAATGAGTTATTTGTACAATTTCGACTTTCTTTAGATGTTCAGCTTTAAAGTAGATGGTTCCTCTTCTGAGGCAAAGGTGCTGAATCATGTATGAGTTTCATTTTTCACTTTGTGGTATTCTTTGTTTATTTCTAGCCCAGTGGACTAAATAAATCGTTTGTTTAGTGATATTACCGGCACAAACATTAGCATGAACAAAAAACAAAGAAACATAATATATACTTATATGTATCTTTTTATAATTGACAAAATTTAACAGAAAATGTATGGAGAACTAACAAAAAAAAGTAACTAAATTTCTCTGATTAATCAGTTATGATGAGTAATATAAAGATTTAAAAAAAAAAAAGAAGAGTATCTCTTTATTGAGGTGGTGGTGGTGCTGGTTAAGTGGCGAGCTGGGTGTGCCAAGTTCGAATCCAGATGGTTCCATAGCACAAATTTCACTTATGGATGTTGGCAACCTTCACGTTGTTCTTCTCAAAATTTGTCTCTTTTTGGGGGAAGAGAGTGTAAAGATCCAATTTTTAAATATCTTTAAAACTTCTATTCAGATTTTTTTTTTTTTTAATAAGATATTACAGATTAAATACTCATAATTTGGGTTATTAAACTTGTAATAATATTTACAAACATACAATAAATATACAAACTAGTGTTTATTGCTGGCATACGTTGGACGGCTTTTAGAAATTGACTTGTTTGTAATGTATAAAGCATTCCATTTGTGATAAAAGCCTGCTTACAATACATGTATAAGTTTTGTGTAAGAAAGATGAACTATGGATGAACAAAAGTGACAAAACTTTATATTCCCAACATTAAAAACCTTGTCATTTAACAGGCAACACACTAGTTCGTTTAATAGAAAAGAGATTTCTGTCTGAGAAAATCACTACAAGTAATTTATCTGAATTAATAACAAAATGCTATCATGGTGGCATAGACATACGTGATGATGGAAAATGAGGTGCTTATCCAGTTCAGCGGGTACTTTCGAAAATAAATAAAACATAAAACAAACTGAGGAATATCTGTTTGATGTACGTACCTGTCACGGGCTGAATGTATCCTATACCAAAAAGCACGTAAATTAATCAAGTAATTTTTTTTTATAAAAGAAAAGTAAATTTTACCGATGTATGAAGACGAAGTGCAAATATGATAGCCATTTTTGGGTTTATTCAAAGGGGGATAACCGTAAATGCATTACCCTTTGAATAAATCAAAATGGCTGTCATATTTGCACTTCGTGTTTGTAAATCGCTAAAATTTAATTTTCTTTTATAAAAAAAAAAATATTTGATTAATTTACGTGATTTTTGGTATAGGATATATTCCGCCCGTGACAGGTACGTACATCAAACAGATATTCCTCAGCTTGTTTTATTTTTATTTTTTCAAAAGTACCCGCTAAACTGGATAAGCACCGAAAATGATGTCATGAGAAGGAAGGGAAGAAGATATTTGCTTAGATTTTACAAAAAAAAATTTATTTTTTGGATGTATTCTCGTCTCGATGTGATATGTTGTCAGTCAGTCACGTTCCACTTTGAAATAACATTTTTCATCGCTAAGTGCAGAGATTTAATGGATGTATCTTATTTTAGATGCATCCAAACATCTTTATAGACGGCTTTGTCCGTACGTCTGTCACGCTTCAGTTTGAAATAGAATTTTAATTCCTAAAAAGAAACGCTGATTCTATGGATGCATCTTCAGAATATTCGTTCTAGATTTAGATTATGATCTTAAATTTGTCTTTTTTTTTAGCAAACATTGTATTTCCTTTCTTTTCTTTTTTTTATTTTTAAATATTTTTATTTTTTTATTTCGAAAACGAACAAGAATAAGGATATTAAAATATGTATATGAACTATCGGTGCTTCAATATTATTGAGGCAGATCACATTTTCATCTCTACTTTAGAAGAGTCAGTTGAAAGGGGAGATAATTCAAACTGATTTTTTAAAAAATATTATTGAAAAAGATCATATTTTTATCTCTAATTTAGAAGAGTTAGTTGAAAGGGAAGATAATTCAAACTGATTTTTTTTTTGTAACCATAAACCCTAAGGAAAATCCAGAGAATTAGTAAGAAAATAAAATTTAAAAAGTGTACTTATGCAGTTTACGGACCAGACTGAAATAATAACGTTATACTTTAGAAAGCCATTCTTAACATGAGGAGGTAGGGGGTTGATTAACTATTATGTACTTCGCCTAACAATTTAATAAACAGAATAATTAATCAAACCCCCCCCCACCTCCCCGTGTTAAGAATTGTCTCTCCTTTCAACTGACTCTTCTAAAATGAAAATGCCATCTGCCCTAATAATGCAGAAGCATCGAAGAATCCTCTAATATTTTGAATCACAAGGTACAAAAGGATAAATGTTTAGTTTTTACTGTTTTTTTTTTGTTTTTTCATCAAGACTTAGACATTGCAGAACGACATCATAATGCACATGGTGTTGCACCGAATGATAGCTAGGGAGATGCACTGGAACATCCAAGTGGTCTCTCGGGGCTCGTTCCTGCAAGTGGCTATCATATTTTAATGTGATGCAATTTGTGTCATCCCTATTTTTTTTTTTTTTTTTAAGATATTAACTTTTAACTCTGAAACTGTTGCTATTTAGGTTTATCAAAAAGTTCTATTTGGTTTTAGATATAGTACTTTATAGTGTTAATGTTAGATTTACGAGAACTTATCTGTGTTTATCGTTATGTCTATTTTATTCTAATATTAACGAAAAACACACCGAAAAGATGAAAGTAATTATAAAACAATTATTTATTACTAAAAAAAGTGAATAAAATGTTCAAAATTGATCTTTCACTGAAAAGAGTTTTATCTTCTTTACACATTTGTTGGAGATATTTCAAAATGGCCGTTTTGTGTTGAGCGATGCATTATGGTCATGAAGAAAAAAAAACTTTCTAGAAAATTTTTGACTCTTCCAAAATTGATCAATTTTATTTTTTGGCAAATTTATTTGTTCCGACGAAAAAAAAAATGTAATTAAAAAAAAAAAAAAATCCTTTATGCCCATAATGCATCGCTCAGTGTATAGCGGCCATCTTCGACAAGTGTGTAAACAGGATAGAGCCATTTTGAAATTCGCATCGAGTTAGAATAGAAAAACAGTTGTGGTAAATTTGTTTATTAAATGAAACATATTTTTCTGTCAAAAAAGACCTTTGAATATAATGGTTTTATGCGATAAGTTATTTTGAAGTAGTTCTGAGTGGGTAATTTCTAGGATTCCCCTCAAGTTAATATTAACCAGAAGGTAATAAACATAAGAGGACAATGAAAAAAGTTAATTGATATATACTACAATATACAGAGTTATTAGAGGAGGACAAAAGAAAGCACACATGCTATTCTGTCACACAAAAAAAAAAAAAACATTTAAAATATATTTAATATACATTTGTGATTTTTATTTTAAATATTTAACATGTTTTTTATATCCATAATGAATTTGATTATGTACTGACATTTGGCTAAATATTTTCAATAGAAGAGAATATAAATTTTGATTAAAAAAAAAAAAAATGATATCTTGACAAAAAAAAACAAAAGGAAAAATATTATCGGACATTGTACCAGATTTTTGGCTTTCACTATGAAAACTAATTAGACTGAAAAACAGATTGGTGTAAACGATTTATAGTTAATATATAGAAATACAATGATATACTTTTAGAGTCATTAACATTCCGAGCTGTGTTCAAACTATTAACCTACTTCTTTTGCTTTCTTATATACAACAACATTTTGCCTGATCCATTTTACAACCATTCTCGCACGTATAGTTCATGATAAAACTCCCAATACAACATTTTTATAGACGCCATCATAATTTTTGCAGATTAGGGTGTACGGTATACAGATATGGTAATTAGGGTGTCATAGGCTTGGCATTGTCAATTTTATGGCATATAAAACTTTTTTGTTAATTTTATACCATAATAACGATTGGAAACGATTCATTTGGGAGAGGTGTTCAAATAGTATTACAGTGCAGTAGACCCAACTGCATTTTAACTTCGCTTAGCCAAATCTATATTTTGCGTTGATATCGATCGCATCACTCCCCTTTTATCTTGTATATAAAGTAAGATTTTTCCCTATTTCTGTTCCTGGAACTGGTTAATAAACAAAAGCTACATAAAAAATTATCTTTTGTTATTTATTATCGCCATCTATTAGTTCATGCTCCGAAAAAGAAAAATTTGAATTTCCAATCATTTTTTTTTTCCTTTTTGATATTTAGTTCGCTCACTAGTTTCGGTTGTGATTACTATTGTCATAAACAGTCGGAGGAGATAACCCCCTCAGTCAAAAGTCCTCTTACTCTTACCAGAATCTCTAGATTCAAATATTTCGTAGCATACACAAATTTTAACTACACCGCTTGTGTATTATACAACGTTTTCAAAAAGGCATCATGTATTTAAAATTTTTAATGACATCAAAAATATATATTTGATAATTACAAAACTTATTCACTAGAAAAGAAATAAAAATAAAAATTTGGTTTTCTGCATTACTGTAGCATTTTTATGACACCATCTTGTACTATGCCATCTTTTTTTTTTTTGCTTAATCGTTATCTTACAAAATAACGTTTTCAGCAGAAAAACACAAACAATTGATCAATTAAAGTTATTCATTGAAGAAGAAAGTTTGAGAATAACTCCATAAATTTGGAAAAAAAAATGTGAGGAAAATCATTTGTTTTCAGAAATGTGTGTCAAGTAGGGGTGAATGGTATCTATCTTTAATATATATTGTTCATTCCCACATAACCACGTGATGCACACAGCCATATCAACATTTTCGTCCATGAAATCAAGACGAACTTCAACCTGACTGCGATAAGTTTGTCCCAGTCAGGAAGAAAAAAAAATATGAAGAAAAAGAAGAAAAAAATATGCTTATTCTTCTGAAGATGGTATATATTACCGAAAGTACTCAAGTTCAAAAAAAAAAAAAAAAAAAATGTTTTTAAGATAAATAAATAATTTATTTTAAAAACAAATAATTTGCGTTGTTAAGGTTTTCTAAATATTTTATCAAAATATTTCTCTTTATTATATTGTTCATTGTTATTATCAGAAATAGTTTCGATGCTATTAAAATTTGAAAATAGATGATCACTTTTTGAAGACCCTGTATATCTCGGCCCTTGATCAGGCAAAATGTAACAACATAAGTGTGCCCTCACCCCCCCAAAAAAAGCTTGCAATACAAAGTTACATGTTTTAGAAAGCCATAAAATTCAAGTTAAAAATACATAGCATTCGTGTCAGTTCATATCCAAAAGTAAATGATTCAAAAGTTTAGGACAATGATAAAAAATGAAGTGTGAAAAAAATTGAAACGATAAATAAAAGCAAACATATGAACAATGCAAAACTACTGAATTGTAAAGATTTGAAATACACAGAAACGATGCACAAAATTATACATGAAAGCCAACAGTGATTTGTGTCTTCTCGTGTTGAGCATCATTCACAGTTTTTTTTTTCTTTTTGGTTTCCAATATAATTCGAGACCAATTTAGAATGAGAAATGAGTTTTGTTGTGAAGTACATAAAGTTAATTAAATAGTGTGAAGAAATGGTGCAGAAATGTTAATTGAAAAATAATTTTTTAAATATATATATATAAATATAAATTCCTAAAAAAAAAATAACTCAAAATATTTTTATTTTTCAAATGTGTCTTTATTTTTTTGTAAATTATTTAAGGCCTAATGTAAATAAATAAATAGCATTTATCTGTTTGCATGTCTAGCTAAAACTCCCTAAACTAGAATATTTATTTTAATTGAAAAATAAAAAAATATACATATATAAATATAAATTCCTAAAAAAAAATGACTCAAAATGTTTTTATTTTTCAAATGTGTCATTATTTTTTTGTAAATCATTTAAGGCCTAATGCATATAAATAAATAGCATTTATCTGTTTGTGTGTCTAGCTAAAGCTTCCTAAACTAGAACATTTATTTTAATTGAAAAATAAAATACAAAAATATATATAAATATAAATTCCTAAAAAAAAAAAACACTCAAAATGTTTTTATTTTTCAACTGTTTCTTTATTTTTTTGTAAATTATCAGCCAATGAGAATAGTTCATACTCCCCCCCCCCACACACACTCCCATATAATGCCTTCCTTCACTTTTTTCCTGTTTTTTATTGAAAACAAAAAATGTGAAAACTTTATATGAGTGAAGGTGTTTGGAAATCAAAAAATGAAATAAGATTAGGAATAAACCAAGGCGATCCATAATACAGGCCTGTATTATGGATCGCCCTGGAATAAACCCATTTAAAATGAGAAATAATTTTTTGTTTGTGAAGTACATAAAATTAATGAAATAGTATGAAGGAATGATGCAGAAATGTAAGCGTGAAAAAAAAAATATCTAAAATTTATCATTAAAAACAACTCAAAATGTTTTTATTTTTCAAATGTGGCTTTATTTTTTTGTAAACTATTAAATACTTAATCTATATAAATAAATAGCATTTATCTGTGTGTGTCTGGCTAAAAACGTATGCATATTAATTCAACATCTTTGTAGCAAGATTTCGTAGAGAAACAAAAATATGTGTTAACTTTATGAGATAAAAAAAAACAATTATACCAGCAACATGATTTCATCATTTCAATGGTCGACAAGAAAGAAAATATTTTAGAATTTGTATGTTACTGATTTTATTTTTAATATCATACATGTGAAACATATTTATTTAAATAAATAGTGTAGGACCCAGAGTTATCTAACTTGACACCAGAGGGCATTTCAATCACATAATTTGTAGTGTTGCTATGTGGTCTAAAATCAAAACGAGGCTTTGAATCTTTTTTGTGAAAAACATCCACTTTGAATATGCAAAGCACATTTTAATTTACTCCTTAGCTTGAAAATTATGCACATTCATCATTGTATGAGGACCAATGTATGTCTTGTTTAGAATTCATATGTCTATATTCTTTATCTGTATTCATCTATTTTCATGTCTTTAACATGCCTTTCATGTCTGGTTTGGTAGTTTGGTAGTTTTGTTTTACGGCATATCAACCCTTTTTGGGTTATTTAATGCCGAATCTGGTCATTATAGTAAAAGTTTTTATGCTTCAAGTTCTTTATATCTTCAAATGTTTAATCATCGTTTTTGGTTTGGTAGTTTTGTTTTACGGCATATCCACCCTTTTTGGGTTATTTAATGCCGAATCTGGTCATTATAGTAAAAGATTTATGCTTCAAGTTCTAAAAATAAAATAAAAAAGGGGAGGGAGAAAGGGAGAGGGGCTGTTGTTTTTGTTTTTGGTTTTGTAGAACATAATTAAGTTTTACAAAAAAAAAAAAAAAAAAAAAAAACGTCAATGTAGGTGAATTTCGTCTCAGGGAGCCACAGGGCAGCCTGATCTGGTATCACCAGTTTTCATGTCTGGTCGATATTACTAATATAACAATCACATCTCATAAATGTATTTGTTAATGACTATTCGTTTTTTACTCTTCTTTACTGACCATGTAGTCATATCTTTGATACGATATCACACACGGAATACAATGTATGTGAAAATAATAGAATATTCTCAACACGTGTGCAAGTATTTATAAATTAAATACCAAATATTCCACTTAGTAGCCACATTACTAGAGGAATGTGAATTATTTATATTTTTCTCCGCCTAGCTTTCTAGTGTTTACAATGTTTTGGATTATTTGAACTACTATTCTCATCTTGGATGTTATTCGCACGTTTCGGCTGATCTAACCTATTATGATGTTGACTAGACCTCTTTTGGGAAAAGGTCGGGTAACATATAATAGAATATATCGAGAGTCGTACACAGTTCAAACGATGACTTGGATAACATCTCACTCCCTCGTGACGAGAGTTGCCTCTCTTTTATTCCCTTGGAGCATCTCATTCTCCAACCTCAGGAAGGGGTACTAGCTTACTCCACATCATAACTCATTTCTTGGCCTTTTGGCTAAGATCAAAGTTGCACCCCATACTGGTGTTGTCTTGGCCTTCGGGTCTTGATTTACGCCGGTCAATGGGTCTGTCCATGGGTCTGTCCTGTGCAGTTCTGGGAGGTCCACCTTCCCAGGCTTTGCCTCCCCTCTTTGGGGAGGAGTAAGTTTATTGCTTACTGCCTGAGGCGCCCCTACCGGGGAATGCCGACGGGGCTGCCCAGGCAATTTTTAAACCCCACTTTCCCAACCCGACCTTGGGTCACATCTTACTTGTGGGAGTAAGATAAAAACTGGCCTTGTGCCTAACTCCTGGAGAGGAGTAAATCAATACTCCACATCATAACCTCTGACCTTCTTTGGGTGTATCTTGTCGAATTCGGAGAATCTATATGGAATTTCGAACCAAACCCTTTATCTAATCCATAGGGTAGAGTGTTCTTGTTCCATCAATCATGACCAGGTAGACTTTATAAGTAATTTTTATTTTATCTTTAGTATTGCCCATTGTGAGGATTGAACCTTCAACCTCTAGAAGACTGTCACTGAGAACTGATTATTGTTTTACACTTTATCTGTTGCAGCACGTGTCCATGTGGACACATGGCGTAGAAGAAATTAAACTTGCTAATATACTGAACATGTCCACGTGATCAACATACTTGGGCTGACTAATTTGCATATTGATTGGCAAAATAACATCTCATTATTCATTATTATCGTTTTCTAATTTAATGACTGTTTTCATTTTATTATTACAGGGTTCTCTTTATACATATTCTTTAGATCATGGATGGAAAATTAGCATTTTAGGTGAAAAGAGTCCTCCAACTTTTTTAGGTAATTTTATTTCGGGGGGGGGGGGCGGGGGGAGAGGTGCAATCATTATTATAAATGAAGCCTCCTTCCCCCGAAAAAAAAAAAAAAAAATCACACACATTCTGCAGCAAACAAGTCAACATTAATTTCATTACGAAATTAAATTCTACCATGATGCCTTTCAGATCATTCATAGACAAGTCAGACATTTTATTCTTTCGTTAAATTGGAAATTAAGTACAAAGCCCCCCCCTCCCCTCAAAAAACACACTGCGGCTAAGGAAACGAGTCCGTAAGTACTCCCGACCCCCAATAACGTTATTTTTATTGTGGATAAAGGCTTAACATTTTGAATGAAAAGAATGTTTCTGGTCAATTTAGTTCTGTGGGTTGCAATTCATGGTTTCCTCAATTTTCCCGGGCAACGCCAGAATAGGAGAAATAATTCCATAGATTAATAAAATCTTTAGATTTGGTCAAAAGATATTATAATTATATTTAACTAATGTTACGATACAAAGACACAAATTGAAAATAAGTTATTTTGAGTTTTTCTAATCAGCAAAGTATATGTGTGATGATGGCTGTCGGATGAAAATAAACCTAGACTACATGATTTATAAATAAACAAAGTTGAAAATGGTTAAAAGACAAATCACAGTTTCTGCATAATAAGTACAATACACAATATTGATGAATTTGAAGAAAGAAATACAAAAAAAAAATACAAAATTAAAATGATGAAAGAGGATAGGAAAAATTCTCCCAAGGGCAGATAACTAATGAAGATGTGACACACACGTACATACAGATATTAGAGCAGCAGCAACAGCAGAAATGAGTAAATTCAGCTTTTTTTTCGTTTTTTTTTTTTTTTTGGTGTGTTAAAAAGATTGACTGTAGAATGAGACAAGAAAAATGGGACCGCAAAACAAGCAAAAATTCCAGGGTAATTTTTTTTTTTTTTTTTTTTTTTTTTTACACCAGGGGGACAAATCATGCAAGTTGCAAATGTATCTCACTCAACAGTTAATAATGTTAGTACGTACCCTTAGTTCCTCATCCTAGAGGGACAAACACACAGCAGAGAAAAACAATGAGTCAAGAAATAATACATTTTAAAAACAAAACGAACAAAAACAAAAATTTATAAATATAGAAAAGTTTTTGGTAAAAATGGCAAACAAAAATTGCAATAACAAAAAATATTACAAAATACATATGAAAAATGTGGAAAACATTTGAAAAATAAAAAATAAAAAAATCAAAAAAATCAGTTTGTTGATTAACCCAGTTTAAACTAATTTTGGGGATTAAAATTAGCCAGAATGATTTCATGTTTCGAAAGGATTGATAATTTGGATTATTTGGATTATTCGGATAATTTGGATTATTTGGACTACTATTCTCATTTTGGATGTTATTCTCACAACGTTTCGGTCGATGTAACCTCCGACCTTCTTCAGGTGCGGCTTGTTAAACTCGGGAATCTGTATAGAATTTCAGATGGAACCCTTTATTTAATCAACAGGAGTAGTTTGCTCTCGTCCTGTCAGCCATGACTGGTTAAAAGTCTTAAATAATTTGTAATTGTATTCTTAGTATCGCCTGCACTGAAGATTGAACATTACAACTGATTATTACTTAGCACTTATATCCGTTGTACCACTGGTCGCTGCGGATCTTCTGAGTTCGACATGATGCACCTAAAAAAAAGGTGGAAGGTACATCGACCAAAATGTGCGAATAACATCCAAGATGAGAACAGTACTCCAAATACTTCAAATAATACAGAATGTTTCCTGTTATGTAAAAACAGGAAATCATTTATTTTCTATTTTAAAATGTCTCTCCATTTCATTTGAATCTCAGGAGACACGGAATTATTTTTAACTTTCTAAAGATGGCTGCGGTGAAATAAATCCTGACATGGATCGATGACTTGGTGTACTATGCTAAATTCCTACCGGATTTCTAATTCTACTTTCATTAGACATTTTGGCAACCTTTATGTGGTCCCTCCTGTGAGCGTCTGATTCTAAAATGAACCAGGGAAACCAATGGCAACAGAACAGACTCAAGCTGATCAAGTTATATCATGCTGATTCATACGAATTAAGTTTTTTAACGTAAACAATTTTGGTTAAAAGTTAGTATAGAGTCCTGAACACAATGTGATAAAAAAAATTGTGTATAGGCGATAAATAGTTTCCTGTTGTTGTTTTTGTTAAATATAAGCAAATTTTGAACAATTTCGAATTAAAATCCAATTAGTTTTACGCATGTAAGCTTAAGAAGAACACACTTGAAATGTGTAAATAATCGCTAATGGAATCTTCGAAAAACGGAAGTTGAAGAAGAAATGGTATATGCATATACCTGTAATGACAAACGAGAACAGTCGTAACTTAAGAAAGCTTTATTCGGCATAAACTGTCAGTACAATATTAGTGATTGCTATTTATATTGTTAAGACAAACAGGAGAGTTCTCCAAAGGGAAGATAATTTAGAATAGGGAAATTATTCGTAATTGTTCATTACAATACCATTTTCGTTTCTTTGAAAATTTTTTTTATCGCATTATGTTCAGGACTTTATACTACTTTTTAACCAAATTTTTGTTTTAATTCCTGAATGTCGATATAGTAATGGTCACTGTTTTCAAGCAGTTTGATATAAATTCCTTCTAGAAAAGTATGTTACATCCATAGCAAGCCAATATGTCCATAATACAGTTAGCATGTCACCAGATATATAAGTTTTGTTAAAGTTTGTATCTATCTACAGATAGTAAATATGGATTTTTTTATCTAACATCATCATCATCTACGGTTTAACATCCGTTTTACACACTGCCATGTGTTGGACAGCTTTTAGAAGTTGACTTCTAAACTAACCTATCTCTAGCCAGGTCTTTATTAATCCCTCTTTGTCAACCCTTATCACTTCCTCCCATGTTTTCCTTTGCCTACCCCTACCAACTGACCCTTCTACCTCAACTGTTCTACATCTACTATCCCAAGAACTCTCATCCATTTTTTAAACGTGGTCATACCACCAAAGTCTCCTGTTCTGCACACATCTCCCTATACTCTCCAGATTTAATGTTCCCTTGAGGTTATCAGATCTAAGCTTGTCTTTAAGACTCACATCACACACCCATCATATCATTCTCATATCATCTCTCTACATGCAACGCATATCCTCAACCCTCACTGACCAGGTTTAACTTCAATACATCATTACACTGCATACACATGCCTGATAGAATCTTGCCCTTGGTCCACAGGGCCACATAAAAAAAATCATGTTTTCCTTCGATTTAGGAGCACAGATTAACTATACTACTTGACTTTTTCTTTTAAACTTTAATTCAAACAAGAAATTACTTTCTTATCAACATTTTCAAGTCTTCATAATAATTTTAGAATTTCAAATGGTCATCATCATCATCATCATCAACAACAACCGGTATATTTGTTGAATCAGATCACAATTAATCCTCTGATGAAGGTGGAGCCTGATTGTCTAGTCTCGATCTAATTCCCCCCCCCCCATTCTTGCCTTTGGTGAGGCCTGACAGAATCCATACCTATGGCTTTCCTATCATGTTTGACCACGTCCTCCCAAGACAACTTGGGTCTGACAGTGGTGGTCTTCTCTGCTGGTACATTCAATTGTCAGACTTTAACAATCCAGCCATTGGTGCACTCAACGTGCCCCAACTAACGCAGTCTGCTCTTCTGCATGATGTCCGCGGTCATTTTAATCCATTATTAACAGATCAAAAAATGTTTGTCATCTTTTACTTTGAACTTTTGAAATTAGGAAGTGATTTGGAACCTCTGAGATGTCAATTAGATAGCCATTTCTAGTTTGAATAAGACTTTAAACGTAAAAGTTAAGTATTATGGTTCATTTGTGCTCCTAAACCAAACCACAAAGTTTCAAGTGCATGTCATCATATCAAAGAATCGAAAATATTTGCAAAATATTAACTTGAAAGATGTGTCGTCCAATTCAAAGTACCTCTTTCCCTTTATTCATTTAACTGAATAAATGTTTTTTTCCATTTATCACTCCTATATTACCATTAAAAAGGTTACTGCTGTTAAAATCAATAATATTATATAGGATTTTGAAATACTGTATACATTGTAGAACGGCTCAAAAGAAACAACTTTGAATGGCTCATTTGCCTAACTATTTTTTAAACAGTTCATAATAAATTAATGTTTGGTGTTATTCATTTGTAATTTTATTGTCCTATTTTTTCCATATATATGCAATACTTTTGTCGCTATTAACAGTGATTAGTTAAAGTAATTTAATAAAAAAAAAGATAAATTACTAAACCTTTGCTGATTCAGTTTTGAGGGGAGGTAATGTACATTAAATTAACTACAAACAAAGATATACGAGGCAAGGGTTCAGAAAGAGACTGACTCTCGTTAGAGACCAACGAGACATGTTTTTTTCATTATTTTAAAATTTACCACACTTCCTCTTTTCATTTGTTGATGATGTCTCAAAAAAGATATTAATTTTTTTTTTTACTTTAATTCACCTCAAACAAGGGGGCACATTGCCGCTGAAACGCAAGGGGCAACTGTGGATTAGGGGCCAGATATACAGGGTCCATCCTAAGTGAAGAGTTAAGCAGCAAGATGTTTGTTTACATTACATTTAAACTTCTGCATGTCGGTACAGTCAGGGAAACTGAAAGCAGGGAGGGAGTTCCAAAGGCTAGCAGTTTGAGGAAAAACGCTATCTGAGTAGAAATTCCTCCGGCATCTGGGGACCTCCACAGTGAATAAATGGGATTTAGCTGATTGTCGGATTGGTCTTGTGTATTTACGTCGAGGAGGCACCAGAAGAGCAAGTTCGTCAGAGCAAATTCCATCTTGTTAAACAAGCACAGGGACGCAACATTGCGGCGATGGGACAGGGGTTGGAGCTTGGTAGATAGTGTGGGATCTATTAGATTACAGACTCTTTTTTGGACCCTGTCTAGGAGGGAGAGACTAGTTGATGGTGCACCAGTCCAAATGTGACAACAATACTCCATGCATGTGTGGATGGTGGCCTTCTAGAGTTATAGGATACTGGCAGATGTGAGAAGTTTTCTAATAGGGTAGAGGGAGCCCACTTTCTTTGCAGCAGCCATGGCAGTATCTTCCATCTATTTGTTCCAATTCTTGTTATTTAATTTATATTAATAAATGTTAATGTTTATCTAATAATATGAATAAATGCTAAAGTTTTGTCCTATGTTTATAACAAACTTTTGAATGAAATGTTTATTATTTAACATCTTGGCCTCAAGTATTTCACGTAGTGAACTTTTCGAAGCAAAGCCGGCTAGTTAAAAATTAGTTTTTACCTCCCGTGGAGAGGCAAGTAAGTAGGGACACGCCTAGATAGTCCGCTTTAGTTTTCATCAAAGAAGAATTTTCTTTAAGCGAGACTATTGGTCTTTTATACAACAGTCTGGGAATCATTCGCAAGACATCATCACTCTAATAATAGCACACATAAAAGTGCAATTTTTATGTTTTCACAAGAATTTTTTTTTTTTAATTTTCATTTTTATCGCAAAAATTGTCGGATACATTTTAACACTCGAGTATTGTGCACTAAAAACCGAAACGAAAAATTTGACTGAGCCAAAAACAGTTTTTTGCTGATGAAATAGAACATTAAAGTTTTTATTAAATAATATATTTAAAGTAAATGGTCGACCATAGTTGAGGGCGACCTTAAGGCTCCCTTTTTATTCGCTACTACACTGAGATGTAGGGGAGGGCGCCATTCTTTTCCCAGGATTAGATTACTCCACTTACCCTTGATCCTGACCTTATAATGCTGAGTGCTTAGCAGAAAGACATCAAGTAACATTTTAAAAAATCTTTGGTATGACTCGACCGAAGATAGAACCCCAGTCTCCCGGCCCATTAGCGAACACCCTAACCATTATACCAAATGGGCCAGTTTAATAAAATATTTAAAATAACACATTAATTTTATTTAAGATTTAAAAAAAAAATAATACTCTTTCTTTAATTAAAATTCATCCTTCATTTCATATATATAAATATTTCTAAAAATATAAATTCATAAATTTTAAAAGTGTACACATCTATATTAATAAAACTTATCAAGCAAAATATTATGTCTGTGTGTGTGTTTCTCGCTTATACGTAACTTTAATGAATACACATAGGGTTTTTAGAAATTCGTTTATTTGATTAATAGAAAAATACAAAAAAGTAATTCATATTCTTTGTATTTTCTATTAATCAAATAAACGAATTTCTAAAAACCCTATTTAAAAAAAAATGTAAACAGCTTCTTTATTCTGATCGCTTGCTTTTGGAATTTGCTCTGTTTCCCCAACTGTACCAACATGCAGAAATTTAAATGTAATGTGAACAAACATCTTGCTGCACAAATCCCCACTTAGGATGCTCCCTATAAATCTGGCCCCTAATCACATATTGTAGAACGGCTCAAAAGAAACAACTTTGAATGGCTCATTTGCCAATTTTTTAAACAGTTCATAATAAATTAATGTTTGGTGTTATTCATTCGTAATTTTATCATTCTATTTTTTCCATATATATGCAATAGGGTAGAGGGAGCCCACTTTCTTTGTAACAGCCATGGCAGTATCTTCTATGTATTTATTCCAATTCTTGTTATTTAATTTATATTAAATTTATGAATTTATATCTTTAGAAATATTTATATATGCAGAAATTTAAATGTAATGTGAACAAACATCTTGCTGCACAACTCCCCACTTAGGATTCTCCCTATAAATCTGGCCCCTAATCACAGTAGCCCCTTATGTCTCAGTGGCAATATGACCCCTTGTTTGGGGTGAAAAAAATAAAATAAAAAAATTAAATTAATTTTCTCTAAGCCCTTCACTCGGAAAAATGTCTCTGCCCAAGCAACGCCGGATGAATACAGCTAGTTTTTAATAAAAGCCTCCGCTCATGAATGTAGTATTGTTGTCACATCTGGGCTGGTGCACCAACCACTAGTCTCTCCCTCTTAGACACGGTCCCAAAAAAAAGAGTTGCTAATCAAATACGTCCCTCACTATGCACCGAGCTCCAGCCCCTGTCCTATCGCCGCAATGTTGCATCCTTGCGCTTGTTTTACAAGTACTTCAATGGAATGTGGTCCGATGAACTTACTGCTTCGGTGCCTCCTCGATGTAAATACACTCGACTAACTCGATAATCAGCTAAATACCATCCATTCACTGTGGAGGTCCCCAGATGCCGAAGAGCCTTCTACTCCTACAATAGCTTCTTTCCTTGAGCTGCTGACCTTTGGAACTCCCTCCCTGCTCCTTGTTTCCCCGAATGTACCGACATGCGGAAATTTAAAACTAATGTGAACAAGCATTTCTCTGCACAGCTCCCAATTTAGGATGACCCCCTAAACTTTCACCCTAATTCTCAGTACCCCCTTACGTCTACAGTGGCAACTTGCCTTGTTTTGGGGTGAACTAAGTTTGTTTTTTGTTTTGTTTTTTTAAATGATTATACACGAGATAAAATTGAGAAAATTAAATGCTGACAAAATTATTATAATAAAAAAATTTCAAAATAGTTTTGTCAAACAAAAGTGCTCAACTCAACTTTAATGTCTGCCTCCCCCCCTAAAAAAATAAACATTTTCAGCAAGAACTCATCTTGCGACTAACACTGCAAAGAACTCTTCTTTCTTCCTCTGCGTATCTAAAATCAAACAGAACTTCCATGAACAAAGTTTCTTTCCAAAGACTTCCCACCTGTGGAACACATGATTATGGGAATGTTTCCCTACAAACTACAATATGGTCACCTTCAAGTCCAATGTCAACAAATATTTGTCATGTTGTCGTGTGAATTAATTATAGTTCTTAATCCTTTCATTGTACTTCTCCATCATCCAATTGAAAATCTTACTAACCCTAAACCTCGAGTGGCTTTTGACCTAGCTAAGTCGTGAACTATTAGTATTGAAATAAATAAATAAATTTTCTATAATAAAATAATTGTATTCTTCAGTTTAATGAAATCATTAATATTTTAAAAAGAATCCTGACAATTTAAAGCTCATCGATTTATTCTTGTAATTCATGGCCTTGTCGGTCAATTTTGGGTTAGGGTTAGGGTTAGGGTTGTAATTCATGGCCTTGTCGGTCAATTCTGGGTTAATCAACACCTGAAAATTAAGCAAACCAAAAAATACATTGAAAAAACAAAATGGTTTCTAATGAGGCTAAGTTAACATGTAATTCGTTTAAGAAAAGCATATTTTAAGATTTGAGTTATACTTTCTGTGTGTATTAAACATCTAAGAATAATTCATGGACACGAATAAAGCTTCAAAAATTGAGTTTCAAATATAATTGATCTTTTAAGTTGATTATAAAGAGTGCAGTGTTCCTTTGTGTTGTTTTATTTTGACTACAAGTACCAGAGCAGCTTTAGTTTATTTATACGATCTGATTGCATAAGAGTTGAACTGTTGAAAGTAGAAAACTTCAACAACTGAAAAAAAAAACATGTTGCTGAAGACTTAAAATAACCTGGATAAGCTTAGTAAAAAATGTTTTCTGAATTTTTAAAATTAGTAAATATATTTATGATTATATATTATATACTGTTCATTGATTTTCAAGTAAAAATATGATGCTGAACACTGATGTCACCAACTAACAAATGCTGAATAATTATTATTGAAATACATAGAAGACATTGCCAAAACTGCTGCAAAGAAAAGTGAGATCTCTCTCTACCATGCTAGAAAACTTCTCACACCGACCAGTATCCTATATCTCTACAAGGCCACCATCTGCCCATTTGCCTATTTTTTAAACAGTTCATAATAAATTAATGTTTGGTGTTATTCATTCGTAATTTTATCATTCCATTTTTTCCATATATATGCAATAGGGTAGAGGGAGCCCACCTTCTTTGCAACAGTCATGGCAGTATCTTCTATGTATTTATTCCAATTCTTGTTATTTAATTTATATTAAATTTATGAATTTATATCTTTAGAAATATTTATATATGCAGAAATTTAAATGTAATGTGAACAAACATCTTGCTGCACAACTCCCCACTTAGGATGCTCCCTATAAATCTGGCCCCTAATCACAGTAGCCCCTTATGTCTCAGTGGCAATGTGCCATGTTTCGGGTGAATAAAAATAAAATAAAAAAATTAAATTAATTTTCTTTAAGCCCTTCACTCGGCAAAATGTCTCTGCTCAAGCAATGCCGGATGAATACAGCTAGTTTTTAATAAAAGCCTCCGCTCATGAATGTAGTATTGTTGTCACATCTGGGCTGGTGCACCAACCACTAGTCTCTCCCTCTTAGACAGGGTCCAAAAAAAAGAGTCGCTAATCTAATAGGTCCTCACTATCCACCAAGCTCCAGCCCCTGTCCCATCGCTGCAATGTTGCATCCCTGTGTTCATTTTAGAATTAGGCACTCACAGGGTGGGGGCGGGGGCACCTAAAGGTTGCCAATATGTCTAATGAAAGTGGAATTAGAAATCCGGCAAGAATTTAGCATGGTACACCAAGTCATCAATCGATGTCAGGATTCATTTCGCTACAGCCATCTTTACAAAGTTAAAAATAATTCTGTATCTCCTGAGATTCAAATAAAATGAGAATAGTTTTAATTAAAAGAAGTTCTCATTATTATCCACCTGCTTACTAGTTCAAAGTGCATGTGCAAGTAACTGGAAGTGAAAGCAACCTGTGTCAATTCGAATCTGTCTTTTTCGTATTTGCTTTGTTTTGGGGTGCCTGAAATCCATTTGATCCAAAT
>OY744529.1:26977005-26992005 GCA_963556195.1 Sepiola atlantica
TTATTTTTTGTATTTAATTTATTTCTTATTTATTGTATTTAATTTATTTCTTATTTCTTGTATTTACTTTATTTCTTATATTTTAATTTATTTCTTATATTTTAATTTATTTCTTATTTCTTATATTTTAATTTATTTCTTATTTCTTATATTTTAATTTATTTCTTATTTCTTATATTTTAATTTATTTCTTATTTCTTATATTTTTATTTATTTCTTATATTTAATTAATTTATTATTTCTTATATTTAATTAATTTATTATTTCTTATTTCTTGTATTTAATTTATTTCTTATTTCTCATATTTTAATTTATTTCCTATTTTTTATATTTAATTGATTTCTTATTTCTTAGAGGTATGGTGACTATTCCATTCTTAGATTACGCGAAATATAGACACAAAAGAAAGAAACAGGTTTTATTCTCATATTTTCATAACCAGAATAGAAAGAAAGATGGCATTTCTGCTTCGCAACACATTTACTAACTGATAGTCAGTATTTAATTCACTTATTAAGAAGTAACAGTCATAAAGCTTTGGGAACACACACAACACAGAGGAGCATTTATGTGACATTAAGCAAAATGATAACAATGAAGAAAAACTCATGACAAAACTTAATGAAAAAAAACAAGTTTTATACATTTTCTTTCTCTCTTCAAAACGGGGGGGGGGGGGTGACCTTTTCAGGTCATCAGATGGAGATTACGTCTTTTTCCCCCTATTAACTGAGCGTTAATATAGGAGTGTAGACAAAATTTGATTACACGAATAAGTGTCAAAAAAAAAAAAAAAAACTGTCTTAGAAACAAAGAACTCCCTTCCATAGCGTTTGGTGCTATTATTCGTTTAATAACTCCAAAATTGATTTAGCGTTACTGTTTGTGTGAATGCACAAAGAGGTTATAATTTATTTTTAAAGAATATGATGCTCTACAGAGATGCTGCAGAATTCCATTGGAGGTCATGCACTTGAACTAACCTACTCATCATCTGTTGATAGTTTTTTTTTTTTTACGTTATCCGCTCTCTCTCTCTCTCTCTCTCTCTCTTCATAAAGATTTTCTATAACACAATAGACACCCCAAAACAAGGCTGGATTGCACGCAGCCAAAATTTGTTGTAAAAAATAACTAAAACAACAAAGATAAGGAAATTAGCTTAACCTAATCACATAGACTGAATGATTTTGTCTGATGAGTTCAGACAATGATAAATGTTTGTCTTGTCTCTCATCAAATATTAAATTCTTTTAAAGAGATGCCCTTGTGACTGCTGCACAATCTTCAGGCAGATAAACGTTGTTTTAGTACAAAAACAAAAAAAACCTAGTGTTGCTATAGTTGGGCATCGGAGTTGGTAGCACAAACACTACATTCGAACTCCTGAAATGTTAAAACGTCTGACTCCGACCTCAGACATCTTTTGCTAGTAACTAGGCTCCTCCCTCTCGCTAGGCTCCTCCCTCTTGCTCCCAAAAGCTGTACCCTATCAATACCCTTTTACACTTCAGTGACAATATGCCTTATTTGGAGGCGAACAAAAGTGTGTGTATATATATATATATACCTCCCACAGCGGTAAGATGTGACACAAGGTCGGAAAGTGGGATTTGAAAAGCCAGCGCCCGAGAATTTGAGCACTCTGGCCTACAAAAAATGCCTAGGCAGCCCGTCGGCATTCCCCGGTAGGGGCGCCTCAGGCGATTAGCAATAAACTAACCCCTTTCTCAAAGGGTGAGAAGGCAAAGCCTGGGAGGGTGGACCTCCTAGAACTGCACAGGACAGACCCATAGACCGGCGGAAATCAAGCCCCGAAGGCCAAGACAATACCGGTCTGTGGGGTGCAGTAGTATCCATCGGAACAGATACTACACTTTCTTCTTAGCCAAAATGAATATATATATATATATATATATATATATATACTATTATTATAGGGTTTTCATTTGAAAGAAGATGGGCATGTTTTTCAAGGTTCTGTGACTTCCTCGAAATCTGAAGAATTCAATTTTTATAAAAAGTAATATTTGATTAAACAAATCATACCCACAAATAAACGAAAAACATCAAATTATTCCTGTCATTAAGTGCCTATTTTTTGCCTCCCCACGGTGGCAGAGTTAGACACAAGGTTGGGTTTTTTTAACGTGGAGAAAATCTAGCTCCTCTGAAATCCAGGCACTTTGGATTGTGACACAAATAAAATTTGTCTCGGTCTAGAAGGATTTCTCCTTCACTGACTGAGGGCGGAACAGATACTACAGTTTTCTCCTAGCCAAAAAGGCTAAGAGCGAAGATGTATCCCTTTCTTTTGAGCCAGATTGCTTTTTAGCAATTGCACTATTTTTTTTAAAATTTCACTAAGCAATCAATTTTGTAGTTATTTTTTCTGTCTTAATCAATTACAATCTACTTTTTCTTTTATTATTCACATGCCCTCCAATATTATATTCTTACAATAAACTTTGCTTGCTTCTTGTAAATGAAATGACATTTTGCTTTGTGCAACGCGTAAGAAAACCTCTTTCTACATGACAAATCCAATAATAAGTTGTAATTAGTCAAACAAAAGTAACAGTGATTTCGTCAATCAATTACGAATTTTAATACCTTAAACAAAAAGAGTAAAAAGCTTTTCTTGTTATTGTTTGGTAATAGAAATGGAAAGTTTTGATATATCCGTCCCAATTTTGATGTTTATTGCTTTTAATTTTTGAAAACGAATAAAGCAGAGGATTTGAAATCAATGGTAGCACATATATGGAGAGTGTAGAATCCATAAAATGCAATCATCATTTTTGAAAACGAATAAAGCAGAGGATTTGAAGTCAATGGTAGCACATATATGGAGAGTGTAGAATCCATAAAATGTAATCATCATTTTTGAAAACGAATAAAGCAGAGGATTTGAAGTAAATGGTAGCACATATATGGAGAGTGTAGAATCCATAAAATGCAATCATCATGCAAGGAGGAAGAACACAAGACGAACAATGCTGCAGAATAAAGATGAATGCACAAAGCAATTCATTCGTTTCGATATTGAATGGGAAAAGGAAAATGGCGGATTTTGTATAGATTTTGGCCGTTATACCCATTCACAGATCAAGGGTCAATGGAAATGGACAAGAAGACAAAAGGGCAGACAACAATTTGTTTGGCTAAACACAGTGGGATCAGATTGGTGAAGGAAATGTAGATAATAATGATATATCGCTTGCAAGTTATGAAAAAGAATTTTCAAAATGTTCACTTTTACTCTCAAATCATACATGGAATTAGTTTTTATCCTAAACTTAATTTGTTCCTGGAGAAATAGTAGAGATATATTTGTTGTCAAATTCTAAAATGAATATCAATAGCAAATCAAAATGAAGCAGTGTTGCAATTTCATGATTGTATTCAGGTGATGAAACAGATGAAATGAAAAAGATTCTTTTGTAAATGATAAAATCAATGATCTTCTCTATCTTTAAAAAGTTTGGTATGTTTATATATTTGTATGTACAGATTCACTCCTAAACTAATTAACCGATCATTATGAATTTTCGAACACAGTTGTTAGACGTAAGGTGTCCAAATGTGGGCTATATTTTGTTTTATGCATAGGAGGTAAAAGGGAGGTAGAAGCTCTTTGTGAAAATTTAAATACTTTTGAAATTTTAGCAATAGGTATTAGACATTAATTAATGAATATTCCCCAAATTTAACTTTTTTTTTAGTATTTTAAAGGGGTTTTTAGGGGCATAATATGGGCACAACCTCCCATTTGCATTAAATTTTATCTATCGTCATTAAACACCAATTAAGTAAGACTCCTTAAGCTCAAGCCTTAAATTTTAGACATTTTCTAGAATCAAAATCATGTAATGGATTTTGATCAAAATTAGAATAAAGATTTAAGACATAAGCTTCTAGTTAAATATATCATTACATAATATCTTAGAAAAAAACATTATAAAAATGAATTCAAAAGACTATAACATCATACTTAATTACTTCAGTATGATGTTGGTTTTGATGTTATGGAACTTTTAATGTTTACAGAACGGTTGTAGATTAACTGAAAAGATAGACGATCTACTTTATTCTTCTTCCAAAATGTTTACCGTTGTTAAATTCTATTATGGAATAATCTCTGAAGAGAAGCAAGATTTAAAAAAAGTAGAAATTGACAAAGAAGACATTAGCTATAAAAGAAAAGTAAACTGAGTATTTGGTCTCAAAAGATAAAAACAAATTCCCCAAATCCTTAATTAAAAAAAAAACGAAACAACCCAATCAGCATGATCGAAAGGTGTAGAATAGACATGCCAAGTGCAGGCGGAAATAGGAAGGAAAAGGTTCCAGTGATTCTCGGCCTCTCGCAGCAGCTGTTCTGTCATTGAACTTACCCGGAATTTTTTGGGGTCATCAAGAGTGAAGAAATCACCCCCGAGCTCAACAGCTTCCTCTAAACTTTGGAGAAACTGTTCCTGGAACTGGACTATCTCTTGGATGTTACCAAACAACTGCATTATCTCATCCGATGTCAAGAGTGTCTCCGCCTTCAGGGGATTTAAATATCGTTCGATTAGGACATTAAGATCCTGAAAAAAAAAAAGAAACAGAACAGAAATAAAATGTTATGGTTTAAAGATATTAAAGCTGCTTTTAACAAAAAATATTCTCATCTTAAAGAAGAATAAAAAACGAGGAATTTTTTTTGTAATTTTATTTTTATTTTTTTTTTATATAATTCTTAAATTCATTTTATGTCTAATTTTTTTCTGAAAAATTATATACAGTTTTTGTTTTTTCTTAAAAATCTGGTGGGAAGGGGGATTTATATCAATTAAAATAATGGGTGCTTGTACAGAGAAGCGTGCGGATTAAATTATCAATACCAAAAAAAAAAACAGTATTATATACTTACGCAGCAGATTGAAATAAGTATCCTCACCAAAAAGTAGGAAAAATTATCGAGTAGAAATTTTAATTAAAAATCAAAATCAGTTTCATCGCATTTTGATTACTGTCATTGATTTATTACGTGTTAATATGACAGACTGGGTTACCTCCCCCTCAATTTCATGTTTTTCGCTCGAATCAATGGCCGACCTGATTAAACGATATAACAGACTTTTATTTTTTATTACAATTCTACTCGATAGTTTTTGCTAATTTTTTGTGTACAAACCTATTTTTGCTTGATACATAAGTATATTAAGAGTTTTGCGGTTAATTTAATTGGAACTGCAATTTTCAGCGTTTTTCCTATGCACGCTAATCTGTGCAAGCACCAAATAATGAGTTAAATATAATAATAAAACTAATGTGACAACTTGAATAAAGTAAAAACAAAAAAGTAAATGAATTATACATGTTTCAAACGTGCATCATTGTTTTTTGTTTTCTTTTTCTCAATTCATTTTAAGTGCAATAACACAATTTTTGTACTATATGATAAAAGTGATAACAAATATGTCTAGAGGTCTGCGTAAAAGTAGGGCCGGATTTGTTATTGAACGTTAAAGTATTTCTATGTCAACATGTAAGGTAAATACAACATTTCGAAAAGTCCATTTTCGGACTGTTTTTTTTTAGATTATTTTTTCTCATTTGTTTTTTTTTGTTTTTTGTTTTAATGCAAATGGCTCCAGACAAGGCATGAAGCCACTTGATGTAAGACGCTAAAAAAAAACAAAAACAAAAAACAACAACACTATTTCACGGTCAAAAGCCAGAAAACAATAACTGTTAGGTGGATAAATTCCGACCCGGAAAACAGCAATTCTTCCCCCTTTGTCAGAAACATCGCTCATGAAATGCGAGGACTACAGGACAAAATAAGGGAAGCGAGAGTTAAGAGATTAGTATATTATCGGCTGTCTTTTACAACTCGTCCTGAATTTCTATGGTGTTATGATAACTACCACAGCCAAAAGCGATAGCAATCATGTCTAAAAGGGCCCTTCAAACGCTAACGTTCACGCGTTAATCAACTGAGATTAAATTGCCTGTCGAGGCTATCAGTGCCATCGCTCGTCATCTCATCACTTGCTAAATCTTTGCCGAGCTCTGCCGGCCGATCTGTTCACCTCATCTGCTTAACTCTCGCTCCTCAATCTCTTAACTTCCAACCAGAAATTCTAGATCTGTTTTTTTTTTTTTTTTATATCTTAGTCACTAAATCTCTGAACAATAAAAACTGACCACTCTAGCGCCACTCCTTGTTGATTATCTATCCTATTTCATGGACGACCCCCCCCCCACTTTACGGTCATCAATAATGAAGTTATATATGCATGTGTTTAACCGGCCCCCCCCACACTTTTTAGGAGAGCCCCCCCACTTTTATAACTGTCCCGTCGGTCCTGTATTTCCTGATTGTCTTTGTGTGAGTTAGGGAATCATTTCTCATCAACGGTCGGAGGGTCGTCCCTACCCCGTACGTCCATAATATCACATTAGGAAAGGCATGAATCTGCACCCCCCCCCTCCGAGATGTGATTAAAAATATCAACTTGTGTTGAATTAATTGTATACAATAAATCTTTTGCAATAGGTATTGTTTTGGCATTAAGTAACCCAAAAAAGGGTTGATACGCCATAAAAGAAACTGTGCTTTACCTTCACATAGGCACGCTCTGTTTCCAAGAGTTCCATGATGACCTTCCTTAACTTCTGTGCTTCAGACAATGGCCTGGAAGGCGCATCTCCAAACTGGTAAGGTTCATTGGGATTTCGGCACATTGCTGTCACTTGCTCAGTATTCTACAAGACAAATAAAATAACAATTTTAGAAACATTGAACAACATCAACCTGTAACAAAAATGAAATCTTTTGATTCAAATACAGTTAACATGTTTTTTTTTTTAATCATGTTAAAAAAAAAAAAATATTTACAAAATTAAATCCACCGTAATGCATTTCCGTTTCTTTGTAAACAAATCAGCCATTTTAATCTTTTTGTTAATAATTGAAAAAAAAAAATGAATTACTCTGTGAACCTTGAAAAAATAATGGGTAAGTCATGTAGAGATATGAAATACAGGCACAGGAAGTTGTCACACAGTTTTATTATTATAGAGATAATAAAGCAAATTTAAGCTTGAGGACGGCGAGAGGAGGCTTACATCTTATGAAATGCATGGCTGCTACAATCTATATTATCAAAAGGGTACCTATACAAAATATTATTAAAAGGGTACCAATAAAAAATATTACTAAAAGGGTACCAATAAAAAATATTACTAAAAGGGTACCAATAAAAAATATTACTAAAAGGGTACCAATAAAAAATATTACTAAAAGGGTACCTATAAAAAATATTACTAAAAGGGTACCTATAAAAAATATTACTAAAAGGGTACCTATATAAAATATTATTAAAAGGGTACCTATATAAAATATTATTAAAAGGGTACCTATATAAAATATTATTAAAAGGGAACCTATATAAAATATTATTAAAAAGGGTACCTATATAAAATATTATTGGTATTATTTGGATTATTTGGACTACTATTCTCATCTTTGTTGTTATTTTCAGAATGTTTCGGCCAGTTTAAGTTCCGAAACATTTTCAGAATAACATCCAAGATGAGAACAGTAGTTCAAATAATACAAATTATCAATCCTCATCTCACAAATTCTGAAACAAAATATTGTTAGTCAATTACTTATTGAAATAAATAAAAAAAATCCCACGGTGTAAAGTACTAAAACGACTTTAAAAAAAATCCTATTTAAAACAATAATTGAATTACGAAATTAAATCCACCACAATGCATTTCCGGTTTTTTTTTTCAAATAAGTCCACCATTTCAATCTTTTATTATAGACATTAAACTTGTTTCATTATTTTATATATTAGATTAGATAATGGTTCTACGTGGTCACAGAGCACCAAACATTGATGTTATTGTTTTTTTTCCTTTCCCTTTGCAAAACTCACTCATGTTCTACAAAGCTAAAAACAAAAACAACATTTTTCTTCAACAAAACAACACCACTAAACCAAACACAATGAATAAATATTTGAAGATATAAAGAATTTGAAGCATAAAAACTTTTATCAAAATGACCTGATTCGGCAAAAGGGTTGATATGCTGTAAAACAAAACAACACTAAACTCTACTTAGTCATTTATGAAGTTGAAAAAAAGTAAAACGACCCAAGTCGATTCCTTTTTCCATTCGATGTATGATATGCTAATTATTTTCCCAATCCCTCTATTTGCTGACTTTTTAATCTTAATGATTTGTAGAATGTTAAATGATTTGAGCATTTTAATAAAAAGCCACAAAAATTTGATGAAAGCTTAAAAATGAATAATTTGTTTCTGCAACTTTCGTTTCGTTAATTATTGTCTTATAATCGATCAATTTCCAAGATTCTTGCAAAAAATGATTTGATGATTGAAATTATTATTTCAATCGACGCCAATGTTATTGCAAGAACGCATAAAACTATAATAAAACCTCGACCAGTAGAAAAACATAAACATTGGATTATAACATGAAATTTCGAAGGCATACAAAAAAAAAAAAACTGAATAAACTTATAAAAAGAATAAAAAATCTTATTTATAAAAAAAGAACTTAGGTTGATTCCTTAGGTTTAACTACTTTACTAGAAAAGAGAATGAGTGTGTCTTATCGGGGAGGGAGACCTTCAAAATAATTGATGGGATTTCATAAAATTCATTACATGATTTTAATTCTAGAAAATGTTTAAAATTTAAGGGATCTTAAGAAATTGAAGGAATCTTAATTGGTGTCTAATGACTATGGATCAAATTTAATTAAAATCTGACATCTTTAAATATTAAAATACTCTAAAGAAACTGAAATTTGGGAAATTAAAATTTCACAAAAATCGGAGTTATCTGAATTTTCATGAAGAGTTTCCGCCTCCACTTTGCCCTCTTTGCATAAAACTAAATAAACTAAACACGACAATCAGCTAAACGCCGCAAAGACAAAGCTCCCTTTCTTCAATAACTACAAGAAACCTCTTCAACCACCGATTGTCATGGCAAATAACACCCTATCTGAAAGTTCAACATTCAAACTCCTCGGCCTTACCTTCACAGGCAACAAGAATTGGAACAAATACATTGAAGACATTACCAAGTCTGCAGCAAAAAAAGTAGGCTTCCTCTACCGTGCTAGTAAACTCCTCACATCTGACATTATCCTGTATCTCTACAAAGCCACCATCCGTTCATGCATGGAGTATTGTTGCCACATCTAGGCTGGTGCATCATCCACTAGTCTCTACCTCCTAGACAAGGTCTAAAATAGAGTCGTCAACTTAATAGGTCACTCACTATCCACCAAGCTCCTGTCTCATCGCCGCAATGTTGCATCCTTGCACTTGTTTTACAATTACTTCAATGGAATGTGCTCCGATGAACTTTCTGCTCTGATGCCCCCTCGACTTAAATACTCTAGACCGACCCGACAATCAGCTAAATCCCATCCATTCACTATGGAGGTCCCCAGATGCTGGAGAATCTTCTACTCCAATAGCTTCTTTCCTCGTGCTGCCGGCCTCTGGAACTCCCTCCTTGCTCCCTGTTTCCTCGACTGTACCGACATGCAGAGGTTTAAAACTAATGTAAACAGACATCTCGCTGCACAGCTTCCAACTTAGGATGACACCCAAAAATGACACCCTAATTTTCAGTAGCCCCTTATGTCTACAGTGGCGGCCTGCCTTGTTTGGGGTTATTTGGGGTAAAATATGTTAAAAAAAAAGGAAGAGAGAACTAAATATATCCACATTACCCACCTTTAAACCTAGCAGCTGTATTACAAAATTCATAATGATTTGTTAATGAGTTTAGGAGTGAATCTTACAAATATAAATATATAAACATATTTAACTTTATACAAATAGAGATATGCTTGCGTGTGTTTCATTAAAGGTTTTTTATTAAAGGTTTTCTCCACTAGCTGTAGAATACACACTAACATGGCTCAAAACAACCAAACTAAACCAAACACAATGAATAAGTATTTGAGGGTATAAAGAACTTGAAGCAGAAAAACTTTTACCAAAATGACCCGATTCGGCATTAAATATCCCGAAAAGGGTTGATATGCCGTGAAAGAAAACAAATAAACCAAACACAATGAATAAATATTTGAAGATATAAAGAACTTGAAGCAGAAAAACTTTTACCAAAATGACCTGATTCGGCATTAAATAACCCGAAAAGGGTTGATATGCCGTGAAACAAAACAAATAAACCAAACACAATGAATAAATATTTGAAGATATAAAAAACTTGAAGCAGAAAAACTTTTACCAAAATGACCTGATTCGGCATTAAATAACCCGAAAAGGGTTGATATGCCGTGAAAGAAAACAACCAAACCAAACACCATGAATAAATATTTGAAGATATAAAGAACTTGTTGTACCCCATGCACAGGAGATGTGTTGGCTTGGAAGCCAACTCCATTGGATATGAATGACATAAAAAGTTTGTGTCCAAGTGATTCTATTCTGAATTCTTTATTTTGGTTTCTGACAGACTAATGATATACCATTTAATATCACTGATCTCATGTAACGTGGTCTGCAGAGCACCAGAATTAAGATCGTTTATAGTTTTTAGGGATATAGGTGCAAATATGAGGGCATTGTTAATTGTTATTTTCCTCTGGTCGCTCGTTTCATGCCAGTGTCAGGCTGCTGACATGAACCCTTTCTCATTGCTGTCACAACAGTCTGGGGCTGTTGATGTGCCCTCCTGGTCACATGGCGAGGAGGGTCCGGCGGTGGCTCCTTTCTGGTTAAAGATTAATGTGTAATTATTGATTAAAATAAAAGATGCCCAATGAGGCATTGTAAACAAATAAATATAACATAATCTGTTAGGGTAAGAAATAATTGACAATGTATTCTGGTTATTTAAGAGCAATGTATTCTGGTTATCTAAGAGCAATGTATTCTGGTTATCTAAGAGCAATCTATTCTGGTTATCTAAGAGCAATATATTCTAGGAATATAAATAATTATCCTACCTATAGAATTATATTTGACAACTTTATTCGGCATTAAATAACCCACGGATGGTTGATATGCCATAAAACAAACAAAACCAAATCTTACTGAATGCATTGATCTGGCTCCTAGAAGAGAAACGTTTTACAAAGCAGGTACAATGAAGAAACTGTTAAAACAAATAAAGTAGAGACTATAATGAACTTTTTAAACGCAGTTGATCTATCTACAAAAATATATAAGTTAAAAGAGATATAAATCCAACTTGATTCGGTATTAAATGACCTGAAAATGTTGATATGTCGTAAAACAAAACAAATAAACAAAAAGATTGAGAAGTACAAAAGGGTGGAAAGAAGGTGACACAATAAATAGCGATTTTATTTAGACAAATATATAAAAATTTACAAACAACTATTTAAAAAAAAACAAAAAAAAACAATGAATACAAAAATTCAACATTTGCCTTAGGCATGAAGCCCGAATCGTTATGGGTGGGGGCGGGGGGTCGTTGGACATACAAATTGTTATATATTTGACTTTACCCTACGCTAGACACTCTCACCAAAATACCTTGTTCACTCTGTGGGTTGGTCCTACTTAGATGATCCCCAATTTATTTTAAAAAAAATTTATTTGTAAAATTCATCGTGGGGGAGTGGGACAATATTTACGAAAGTTCTGTACAAGGTTAGTTATACCCTCCCAACCCTCTGCTAAGTTGTAAACTGCCCATTGTTTTCCGAGGGATCCGAAAACAATCAGGTCGGTCTCTAATTGGGAGTGGGAACTAAGGGGGGGGGATAAAAAATAAGTGAGTCTGGATGGGATGTGGGAATGGATGTTGGTGTCCTCCAAGATGTAGGATGACCTAGGGCAAAACAAAGTGTGGGGGGAGTGGGCATCTTATGAAGGCTCTCTAGTACCCCCCCCCCCAAAAAAAAAACAGGGTCAGAACTCATTTACTCTACTAGCTAAGGGTCTTTGGAAGTAGCGATGTTACATTTAAATATATTTTGTTGCAATCTTCCGAAGACACTCAGCAATCCTATGTGTGTATCAGAAAATCGATATTCGTAGTGTGCCGTTAAGTGTATTTTTTGGTGCTTATTTATATTGACGCTCAAGTGAAATATGGCAGTTAAAAATTAAATAACAGGAAAACTAATGAATATACTTACTTATCAACGAACAATATTAGTGTACACCAAAAATTACGGAAAATAAGCGAGTAGAATTTTAATAAAAAAATAAAATTATTTTACTATTCGGGGTCCACGAACTTCAAACGACATTCGCATCAAGCCAGCGTGTCGTAGAAAATTATCTATCTTCTTCTAAAAAAATTTTTTAAAAAGACGCTGGTGGTTTATCGTTCGAAGTTCGTAGACTCCGAATAGTAAATTAATCTTAATTAAACTGTAATTTTTCACTTGGGTCTCAATATGGTGTCAGGTCAAAACGTCACCAAGTCTCCGAAGTTCGTATTCGGTTAACCGTTTGCTTCGAAAAGCATCTCGGATCTACATGCCGGCTATTTAAAATATATTTTGCATATTTTATTATTAATAAAAACTTCATATTTTTGAAAACCTTTTCATTATTACAAAAGTAGAACACTGGTACAAGTAACAAATTATTTTACGATAAATATCACTTAAAGAATTTGGTGACGTTTTGACTAGGTGACGTTTTGACTTGGTAACGTTTTGACTAGGCGACGTTTTGACTTGGTGACGTTTTGACTAGGTGACGTTTTGACTAGGCGACGTTTTGACTTGGTTTCCTCAATATAAATAAACACCATTTTTTTTTTAAATATCTTACAAAAATCAAAAGGGCAACATAAAATGGGACGGATTATAGTTTCTGTTGTCTGACATCATTTGTGGAATGTTTAGTCGTCATTATTTCCGCTCTGGTAAACATGACGGCCAGAAATTGTGCAAATCGTTGAAATTCTCACCGAGAAGAAAAGAAAAAAAACAAAAACATTTTATCGAAATTTTGGGGGATGGTGAGTTTTCATTATTACTGTCCATTGTTTATTTTTCCACAATTTTTCAGCCGATACGTTCCCTGGCCTTCAGATAGCAAGAACCTGTTTCTTTACCACAACTACAAAGAACTCACTTTTCTCCCTCCGTGTGGCTAACGTCAAACTGAATTTCAATAAACATTTTATTTTTTGTTTTGTTTTATTTTTCAAGAACTTCCCACCTGTGGAACTCGTACCATACGACTCTTCTCTGCAAGCTACAACATGGTCGTCTTCAAATCCAATGCCAACAAATACTTGTCATAAACCGTCCTCATAAGTAATCAGATTGTGTTCATTCCATTCGTTATTTTCAATCCTCTCATAATATTCATCATTATTCAACCGTCAATTTATCCATATCATTAACCCTTATCCTCGAGTGACTTTTAGCCTTAATAAGTGATAACTCATTAGTCATAAATAATTTAAAAAAAATAATAACGTCACAATAACGAGTTAAGTACAAAAGAAACATCAACCTATACCATACGCAAATAATACCAACACATTAAGGGAGAAGAATATCACGAGGTGAATAACATATCTGAAGAAGGCCAGAGGATGCATCGGCCGAAATCTAGTCAAAAAATAAAGAGCAACAGTGAAGACAATAATCTAAAGAAAAACTAATGCAAATATTAAAAAATGGGGTATATTTTACAATAATCCGCAGAGTCGCCAACGGGGTCCAAAAAACGAACGAGAACGGGGTAAAAAAATAAATATGCAACAAGTGACGGTGACCTACGTCGAGAATAGATATTTTCCTACTTACCTATGACATTTGTTCGTATTTTTACGTACTATAAATGTGTTTTTATTAGATGTAAAAAAAAATTATTGTTTTTTTTTGGCACGTATTTTTACTAAAACAAAATGGCGACCCAGCCTTACCTCGTTACGATACCCCCCATCGCTTGTCCAATGTTCGTGTGACAAAAATATTGATTTCTAATGAATAGCAGTTGAAACGGCTTAAAAATACAAACAAATGCTACAGATAAGTTGGAAAATAACTTTTATCGGCTACAGTTACTTTTATTTGTTGTATATTTGTTTTTATAGCGTTTTCACTCTGCGGATTATTGTAAAAGATACTCAAAAATGTATTTGAATCAGACTCGGCATTGAATAACCCAAAAGGGTTGATATGCCGTAAAACAAAACAAACTTTAATTTATTAGCAATTAATGATACCTACCCTGAATTGCTGGGAGTATTTTTACTTGCTTTAAATTGCTTTTTTTTGTTTTTGTTTTTTGAAACTATGCTATTTTTTGTTATTTGCCAATTTGTTTTTTTGTTGTTTTTAATAGGATTTTGAAATTTAATTTTAATTATTATGTTATCGTTTGGTCATTAATTGAACCAAATTGTTGTTGCAGAATTATGTTTTCTTCTTTTTTTATCTCTATTTATAAAAACTCTTCGATTTACTACCAAAATGTTCAATCTTCTAATATATAAGGATTTGATAGGAATTTTAAAGACAGAAATGATTTTCTACTTGACAGTTTAAATGCTTACAAATCCCCTTCAAATTTCAAATGTTCATAAAATAATTTATTCATTTTTTTTCTTCTATTTTTTTTTCAACTATTAACAGAATAAAACACATTTTTGACAGTGATATGTTTACGAAGAAGCTGAAATGCATTGTGGTGGATTTAATTTTGTAATTACATTTTTTGTTTTAAATAGAATTTTTAAAAAGTTATTTTGGTACTGTTTCGTTATCATCAACCATAGATTTTACTAGCGGAGTTATAGAATCCATTCTTAACATGGGGAGGGGGTAACATTGGGGACCGTGCACTTGCTCCATCTTTTTTGATTTCGTAGCATTCATTGTACATACGTCGCGCCAGTAAAATCTATGGTTGACGTTTCCGAAACAGAACCGTTATTTTTTGGTACTTTACACTATTGTATTTTTAATTTCAATAAATAATC
>OY744529.1:26994505-27172005 GCA_963556195.1 Sepiola atlantica
AATTTTTTTTTACATGCGATGAGAGAAAAGAAATGAAACATTGCTTGACTAATTTTTTCAAATTTTAGTTTTAAATGATAATGTATAAGTCACGTATGATGTTATTGCTATAGAGATAGAAAACGAAATGCTCATGAAAGGGAGGTAACTCCTATTTTAACCTTCAAGTTAAAATAGTAGTTATCTCACTTACACTGTTTGAGTTATACTCAGAAATGAAGACAATGTTTTCAAATGACATGTTTACCACTTGTATCATTACAGCAAAACAACAGTTTAAGTAGTTGTTTCAAAAGAAACTCTTTAACTTAGTTAAACAATTGTAAATAATGAATATACTATTATTTAGTTAACAAAAATAGAATTGCTTATCTGATAGCTAAAATAGATACAGCAACAATGAAGTTTTAATGATGTAAGCTGATTTTTACTTTTTAGGTCACAATTGAAATAGGTCTCTATTTTACCAAATTCTCCATCAAGGATTTTTTTTTAAATGAAGCATAGTATGTTCTTTTATTGCAAATAACATGGTACAACAAAAATAAATAAATATTGGCTCGGCATAATCAAATATCGATTTGTGAGATGCATTGCTATTTAGGTCTAACCTGGAAAATCCGACCAACTTAATTTTATATTTTATATTAATTTTATATATAAGTTGTAGTTCCTGCCTGTTTATTTGTTCAGACCCCTCCTAGAGTTTTGGAGATAGGCCCCAATAGCCACATATGATCTGAAACTACATTACCTAGAGTATTTGGATAACTATATTTCATTTTGATGAAACAGGGGTTCAACATTATTGTGGTGGGTCAGCATTTATGTTGGACATCGATAAAAAAGAAAATGGTTTTACTTTATTATATATTCTCTCTCTCTCTCTCTCTCTCTCTCTCTATATATATATATATATATATATATATATATAAAGGTAGAAGAAATAAGAGTGATAAACATGTACGAATGTCCAGATTCATTTCAAACTTAGATTGTTGAATGCAAGGTATATTCTTTAATAAACTAATGTTTATTGTTCTTTCCTTAAGCCAAGGCTTTTCAAAGATCGAAATCTTATCATCAGAGGAGATATACAGATAGATAAGTTGGCTGTGGAAAAGCCAAAGTTCAAACATTTAAAAAAATATTATTAAAAATGGAGTGAAAAAGAGTTCGTGTGAAAAAGTTATGGGAATTGTCCAGGTGGTAATTGTCCGTTACTAAAGTGTCCAATGAAAAGGATATTTTGAAGAAGGAACAAACATTTTTTTCCGTAAGGGCAGTATGTAAAAGTGTTCAAAAATGAAGTAACTCCAATGGTGAGAAGTCAAATTTAAATTGTTGATCGAGCGCACTTAGACGGAATTGATATGAGAAATCTGGCCATTCTAAAATCTTCCTGGGCCAACAGTAGAAAAATATATTTGATTCTACTGATTATATATATATATATATATATAAACTTAGTCTGAAATTTTACATGAAGTTGTAACTTTGGTCAGGTTAGGAAGTGACATTCTCCGATTTAAAAAAAAAAATCTGGTTAGACCCCCAGGGGTCAAAAGGTCCCAAAATGGCAAAAAATGACATTTTTTGCCCCATAACTTTTCATCCATCCATTCAATTTCTCTGAAACTTGGCCAAAATTAGGAGGCAATTGTTCCTAATAGAAAATAAGTATCACTGACCTTGTAAAAAATCTGGTTCGCGCTCCCAGGGTGTCAAAACCCCCCAAAATGGCAAAAACTGACCCTTTTCTCCCATAACGTTTGATCCATCCATTCAATTTTTCTGAAACTGGGCCAAAATGTAGAGGCAATTGTTCTGGATATAAAATGAGCATCCTTGACCTCAGAAAAATTCTGGTTCGCGCCCCCAGGGGGTACAATAGGGGTAAAAAATGCCCCAAATTGCCCAAATTTATTGAATTTTACACTCGTCACATCGAGTCACATACAGAGGTTTTTGCTGAGTGATATAGATTGTATTCTTAGACAAAATTAAAATCGGTTCTTTGTTATTTTAGGGTTGACTATTTCACTTGTTTGGGTTAGGGTTAGGGTTATGACAGCTACAACACTACTTTTACAAGTGTCTCTTTCAAAGAAACGGATTTATTTACTTTCATTCCTTAACTCAGTAATTTTGTTTTACTCAAATTATTTTGTTTATAAAAACCACTAGCTGCCCCTATCCAGCGTTGCCCGGGATCCAGTGAAATCATTTTAGTTTTTAAATTTTATTTGTTTGCGTATACTTAAAACTAAAGTAGACAACTTTTATCTTCTTCAATTGAAAGTGAGTTATCTCCCTTGCTGATATATATATATTTAGGCGATTATTTAAACATGTTGCATATTACAGTCATCTGGGTCAGACTAAAATGAATTGTAGATAAGTACTTTATTATGTTGCCAATAACATAGTATGATGATAGTAAGAAACGGTAATTAGATAGTCAGAAGCAAAGTCCGATTCATCAGCTTAAATGCTATTTGGGTCTGACTTTAAAAAGTCCGACAAGATAACTTTATGAATAAGAAGAAAAAGATAAATGAAAAGTGATATTTTGATATTAATTTAGCAGACATATATGACACGCCATCTCTTTCTCCCTTACGGGCTAAGTTGTATGTCAGGGACATCATGATATGTGGTAGTGAATGCTGGGCCCTCACCCAGTCCTCTCTTGTGCAACTGCAGTGCAATGACCGATCCATGATCAGATTGATCTGCAATGTAAAATCCGACCAAACCCAATACATTAGGTCGAAGGATTTACTGAAAGCACCTCATTTGCCAGCATAGGGGTTGTCCTAAGGACGAATCGGTTATGCTGGTACATTTATATGGAGCGTTCATCCTCTCGGATAAACTGCTGCAGAAGCATGAATGTCTTAGATTGCAGGAAGGTTGGCTGGTCAAGGAAAACTTGGAAGCAAGTGATTAGACAAGACCATACAGAGTTGAATTTGGAGACTGCTGACCTGCTGAAACGTGAGGACTGGAGCGTGAACTTGCTGAAAATCAAAAAACATCTGGCCTCTGAACAAGGAAAAAATAGATAGAAGAAGGTTAAGACTAAAGTCTACTGCAAAAAAAGGTGGGCTCCCTCTACCGGGCCAGAAAACGTTTCACATCTATAAAGCCACCATTCGCCCATGCATGGAGTAATATTGCCTCATCTCGGCTGGTGCACCAACCTCGATCCTCTTCCATTTGGGCAGGTTGCAAAAAAGAGTATCTAACCTAATAAACTCTACACTGTCTACCAAGCTCCAGCCCCTGTCACATCGCTGCAATGTTGCATCTGTGCTTGTTTTGCAAGTACTTTCCATGGAATGTGCTCCGACGAACTTATTGTACTTGTACCCTCCTCAACGTAAATATACCCGACCCACCCGAGTAGCAGAATAATCCCACCTCTTCACTGTGGATGCCGGAAAACTTTATGCTCTAACAGCTTCTTTCATCGACCAGCTTGCCTTTGAAATGTTCATCCCTGTTTCTTCGACAATATGAAAATGTGTAAATTTAAATGTAATGCACACCCATCCACTGAGAATGTCCTCCCCCTCTATAAATCTGGTCTTAATCATAGTAGCTCCTTACATCTCAGTGGCAATATGACCCCTTGTTTGGAGTGAATAAAAGTAAACAAAAAAAATTTTTATGCCTTGTTTGGAGTAAATAAAAGTAAACAAAAAAATTTTTTATGCCTGGTTTGGAGTGAATAAAAGTTGTTTTTTTTTAATTTTTTAAACAGAACAATTGTCAGAATATTCAATTAAAGTGAAAGCTTGCTAAGTCGATTTTGTAACCTTTCAAGGCACCTCCCCAGATGTGGCAGTAGCACACCCGAGTAGCAGAATAATCCCACCTCTTCATTGTGGATGCCGGAAAACTTTATGCTCTAACAGCTTTTTTCATCGACCAGCTTGCCTTTGAAATTTTCATCCCTGTTTCTTCGACAACACGAAAATGCGTAAATTTAAATGTAATGCACACCTCTCCACTGAGAATGTCCTCCCCCTCTATAAATCTGGTGTTAATCACAGTAGCTCCTTACATCTCAGTGGCAATTTGCCTTGTTTGGAGTAAATAAAAGTTTGTTTTAAAAAGTTTTTTAAACAGAACAATCGTCAGAATATTCAATTAAAGTGAAAGGTTGCAAAGTCGATTTTGTTCCCTTTCAAGGCACCTCCCCAGATGTGGCAGTAGCACACCATCTTAGCATATTTAAGTTGAGTTGGAATCTAATAAAAGACTTTCTTCTACATCTCAGCAGCATCATTTTTTACATGCTGGCATGTGTTGGACAGCTTTTAGAAATTGACTTCCAAACCAACCTATCTCTGGCCAGGGCTTTATTTATCCCTCTTTCTCTCAACTCCATCCTTACCACTTCCTCTTATGGTTTCCTTGTGGACTGACCCTGCTACCTCAACTGTTCTACATCTACTAACTCAATAACTCCCATTATATGAGTAGATATTTACTAAACTAGACTATAACTTTCTTGACCTCCAGGCTAGGGTCAAAGTGTAGTTTTCTATTCATACAGGATAAATATGATCAAAAAGGGCATTCCTAAAATTATTAAAAAAAAAGATTCTGATTGGTTTTTCTTATAGCTGTGTTTAGGGGCCGGAATGAGAACAAGGACACAGGGTTTAGGTAAAACAAATATATTGGAGAAAAGTATGTACAACAGAGGAACAAGAGATGTGGTACGTCAGCAGCAACAACAGTTTAACGTCCATTTTACAGGCAGGCATGTGTTGGACAGCTTTTAGAAATTGACTTCTAAACAAACCTATCTCTGGCCAGGGCTTTATTTATCCCTCTTCCTCTCAACTCTATCCTCATAACTTCCTCTTATGTTTCTCTTGGCCTTCCACTGTGAACTGACCCTGCTACCTCAACTGTTCTACATCTACTAATCCAAGAACTCTCATCTATTCTTTCAACGTGACCATACCAACGAATCCTCCTGTTCTGCATACATCTCCCTATACTGTTCAAATTTAATCTTCCTCTGAGGTCGTCTTCAACATTACACATCCATCGTATCAATCTTATATCATTTCTCTTCATGCAACGCATGTCCTCAACTCTCACTGGTCAGGTTTTCTTTTTTATACCTCATCAAACTGCGTACACATGCTTGATAGACTCTTTGCAGTGTTTGTGTAAATGATTTGTGAAATAATCCTTTCATTTCATTGATTCACGCCAGACTTTTTGATTTAATCGTCCACTGAACTATTTTGATGTAAATGGATATTGATATGAAGCTACTTTTGAAGCTGCGAATTCAAACTGTACAAGTTAAGTGTAGGAATATCTTTCGCTTTGGAGGGCAACTATCAGTAAAAGATTACGCACTATTTTCCGACCTCGCAATTGCCCCCCGAGATAAAATGTAACTTACCATTTTCCAGATAATCATCTTGTTTACGAGTTCCAATGCAATTTGTTTAAATTAATTAAAGTTGATTAATATCACATGCTGTTGCCTTGTCTTCACTTCGAGTAATTACACGAGGATTGCCTATCGTATAAATATGCACTTCTTTTATGCTAAGCTGATAGCATAATTACTGCTTCAAAGATTGCACGATTCTACTGATATATCGTAAATGCTAATCACACAAATGTATCGGCTACGAAAATAATAAATGTATAGCTTATTTTTCCAGCCCTTAATGTGTGTGTGTGTGTGTGTATATATATATATATATAAAGAGATGAATGATGAAAATAAAAATTGGATAAAATACAATATTTATTAATTCATCAAGTATTCAAACAAGGTATATAAAAAAATTATTTTCCTTAATCCATAAATTTTCAAAAATAAACTCTTTTAATAAATAAATTTATCATATGATCTAATATAAATATATAATATTTATCTTTATTATCATTCGTCATTTATATATATATATATATATATATATATATATATATATATATATATATATATATATATATAACTTAAAGAAAAGGGCAAAATGCCTTCAAAAAAACATTTGTTAGATGCAGATATTTTTATTAAAATCAAAATATATATTTTTTTCATCTTGACCTTTTTTTCTAATAATTTTCGCTAGGTACAACGAGCCACACCAGAGCTTTAAACAAAGAAACAGGTACTAACTTTAAATGGCACAGACAATCCGCCCTGATGGAAAATGTGACGTCATAGAAAAGATATTATGTTCTACACAATTTTTATTCTCATCACTTACTTATTTATATGATTGCTCTATCTCGTATATTGAGCATTAATTTTTCATGATAGGTTATATTTTAAAGATATATTTTATATCTTTATTTTTCTTTGTTCCCAATATATATATATATATATATATATATATATATATATATACATATATATATATATATATATATGATTATCTTTATTTACACAGACATGTACAAAATCTGCGACACTGGCATGTCGATGTTATCGATCAACAGCTATTACAAACTGAGATCTCATCAGGCAGAGTTAGAATTAGATCATATTTGGAAAGAATGAAATGGAGGAAAAGAAAAGAAATTTGAAATTTAAATTTGGAAAGTCACGTGGTTGGGACCGTTAAGAATCAAAATCTCAAAATAAAAATTAAAAAATAAAATAAAAAAATAAATAAAGAAAAAAATAAAGAATAAAAATAATAAATAAATAATAATAATGTCAAAAAAACCAAATATTAATATAAAATATAAAAGATAATATATAAAATATAAAAGATAATATATAAAATATAAAATAAAGTGAAAAGAGAGAGATATAATAAAAAGGTAGATAGAGAGAGAGAGAGAGAGAGGACTCCTTTGTATAATAAGGACCCCTTTTATAATAATGTAACATTAAAAATTAAACTTTTTAAATATATATAATTGTTAAGTTTAGCAGTTTTATTTACCTCTTCACCAGAAAGTTAGACATAAGGTCAGGTGGGGTTTTGAAAAGCCAGCACACTAAAGGTAGTGCACTCTGGCCTACAAAAAATGCCTGAGCAGCTCTGTTGGCATTCCCCAGTAGGGTCACGTAAATTGATTAGCAATAAACTAACTCCTTCTCAACAAGAAATTGTTTGATGACTGGGTTGGTGGACCTAGTACTGAACAGAACCATATCTTTAGTAGTTGGTTAATCATGAGTTAATTATAATCATTAGATTCGGCTCAATTTTCCTTGGCCTTCCCCTACCAACTGACCCTGTTACTTCAACTATTCTACATCTACTAACTCAAGAACTCTCATTCATTTTTAATGTGGCCATACTATCGAAATCTCCTGTTCTGCACACATCTTCTTATACTGTCTAGATCTGATGACCTCAGAGGAAGATTAAATAATCTTCCTCTGAGGTCATCAGATCTAAGCCTGTATTAAACACTCACATTACACATTCATCATATCATTTTCATATCGTTTCTCTCCATGAAACACATGTCCTCAACTCTCACTGCCCAGATTCCACTTCCATACCTCATCACACTGCATACACATGTCTAATAGACTTTTCCATTAAACTGGCGAAATATTTTTTTGAAATATTGCTATAACAATGTTTTTAAAGAGTGAGTGAAGTACCACCGCATTTAGAAACATTTTTTTTTAATAAATTATTTTTCTCAAATATTTTTAAAATTAAATTAAAAAAATAAGTATGCTCTTATTTTAATAATAATAATAAAAAATGTTATTCATAAATGTGGTATATTGATTTTGACAGTTTTTTTTTTGAGTTTTTTTAGTTTTTATTTATCTACATCCCATAAGGTAAGATGTGACACAAGGTCAGGAAAGTGGGATTAGATAAGCCAGCGCTCGAGAGGTGAGCACTCTGACCATTTAAAAATTGCCTTGGCAGCCCCGTCGGCATTCCCCGGTAGGGGCGCCTCAGACAGTAAGCAATAAACTTACTCCTCCCCAAAGAGGGGAGGCAAAGCCTGGGAGGGTGCACCTCCTAGAACTGCACAGGACAGACCCATTGACCGGCGTAAGTCAAGCCCCGAAGGACAAGACAATACCAGTCTATGGGGTGTAGTATCCATCGGAACAGATACTACACTTTGATCTCTCAGTCATTTTTTTAAATATTGCTATAACGATGTTTTTAAAGAGTGAGTGAAGTACCACCGCATTTAGAAACATTATTTTGAATAAATTATTTTTCTCAAATATTTTAAAAATTAAATAAAATAAATAAGTATGCTCCTATTTTAATGATAATAAAAAAAAATGTTATTCATAAATGTGGTATATTGATTTTGACAGTTTTTTTTTTTTTTAAAGAATTACGAAGTGTTATTTGGGTAATAGTTTACTTACCAGGTGAACCAACAGGCAAATCTGCAAGAGTTTTGTCCCTTGGTTGAGGAGGTGTTCCCATTGTGTGATGGATAATGCTATCATTGCTGTCCACTGACGGCCCTCCGGCGTTGACCACTGCTGGCACTTGGACGCGGCATGTCTGAACTGTCATACACAATGAATGTGATTCATGGAGTAAAGTTTCAATAAAAACCATGTCCAGTTCTGACACTATCTTGCCATTTATGATGAGAATTTCATCACCTGGGATAAGACCTGTGGATGAAAAAAACAAAAATAAAGTAAGACCGTGTGGTGCTTGTGCTGTTCAGCGGCCGTATGAAAAAATTATTTTTTTATAAAAACAATATTATATACTTATTCAGCGTTATATTCTTACTCACTGTACAAAAAAGTAGAAAAAATTATCCACTAGAACTTTAATTACAAGTATTTTTCCATTCTGCGTATCATAACAGCGATTCGTTCACTAAGCCTCCATCTTCTTTCTTAAGAAGATTTCGAATTATCTGCCCCTGAAATCTTCTTAAGAAAGAAGATGGAAGCTTAGTGAACGAATCTCTGTTATGATACGCAGAATGGAAAAATACTTGTAATTAAAGTTCTAGTGGATTATTTTTTCTACTTTTTTGTACAGTGAGTAAGAATATAACGCTGAATGAGTATATGATATTGTTTTTATAAAAAAAATAATTTTTTCATACGGCCACTGAACAGCATAAGCACCGACCTTGTTATAAGCAATTTTCAAAAAAGATTCATTAACATTCCAAAGTGTTGCTTATGTGTTAGCAGTACATATTGGCTGACCTATTTCATCGCTTTCTTCATGTATAATTCATGTTGACAAACAGAATGGCCGGAAACGCCAGTTAGTGCATCAAACAGCTTGAGACACAAAAATGCAGTGATTATTCGAGGTCTTATCGCTAAATCATTCAGATACGTCAGATGATTGATTCGGTAAATTCTTGTTTCTTTTCAGCGTGTTTACATAACTCCATTTCTAAGGTTTTTGAGAAGGTTTATTTGCGTTTAGGCTGCAGCCCTTCCCTTCCACAGGAAGTAGTTTGAAAATCTGACTTATTGGGAAGGTCTTCATACAATTTACATTTAATTTGAGTCAAAGTGGATACATTTTTTTATGTACGGTCTATTTTTATGTATTATTTTTCATTTTTATGTATGGTCTTCATACAATTTACATTTAGTTTCAGTCAAAGTTGATACATTTTTTTATGTACGGTCTGTTTTTATGTATTATTTTTCATTTTTATGTATGGTCTTCATACAATTTACATTTAATTTGAGTCAAAGTGGATACATTTTTTATGTACGGTCTGTTTTTATGTATTATTTTTCATTTTTATGTATGGTCTTCATACAATTTACATTTCGTTTCAGTCAAAGTGTATACATTTTTTATGTACGGTCTGTTTTTATGTATTATTTTTCATTTTTATGTATGGTCTTCATACAATTTACATTTCGTTTCAGTCAAAGTGTATACATTTTTTATGTACAGTCTGTTTTTATGTATTATTTTTCATTTTTATGTATGGTCTTCATACAATTTACATTTCGTTTCAGTCAAAGTGTATACTGTACAAAGTAAAATTTGTTTGCTTCCAACTCTGAATTCAGTAATTAAAAATTCCAAGATTTTAACTCGACATTCTTGCTTAATTTTTATGTATGGTCTTCATACAATTTACATTTCTATTTACATTTTTTTTTTCATACAATTTACATTTCTATTTACATTTTTATGTATGGTCTTCATACAATTTTTTTTTTCATACAATTTTTTTCATACAATTCAATTTCATACAATTTACACAGTAAATTCAATTCAATTTCATACAATTTACACAGTAAAATTTCATACAATTTACATTTACAATTTTCATACACAGTAAAATTTCATACAATTTACATTTACAATTTTCATACAATTTACATTTCTATTTACATTTTTATGTATGGTCTTCATACAATTTTTTTTTTTCATACAATTTTTTTCATACAATTCAGTTTCATACAATTTACACAGTAAATTCAATTCAATTTCATACAATTTACACAGTAAAATTTCATACAATTTACACAGTAAATTCAATTCAATTTCATACAATTTACACAGTAACATTTGTTTGCTTCCAACTCTGAATTAAGTAATTAAAAATTCCAAGATTTTAACTCGACATTCTTGCTTAATTTTAAAAGTTTCGGCTGACATAACCTCCGACCTTTTTCAGGTGCATTTTTTTAGAACTTTGGAATCTTTATGCCCAACTTCAGAACCTATATAGAATTTCGAGTTGAACTCTTTAGAGATAGATTGTTCTTGTCCCGTCAGCTGTGACCGGATAGAAGCGTTAATTATTATGTTATTCTTAGTTATTGCCTGTAGTAAGGATTGAATGTTTAACCCCCAGAAGACATAGATCAGTTGCACAACGGTTAAAAGTGTTCATTAACAATCAGTTCTAATTGGCAGTTTTCTGAAAGTGCAATCCTCACTGAAGTGAAGCGATAACAAAGAATAATATTATAATTCACATTTCTACCGGGTCATGGCTGACGGAATAAAAACAATCTACCCCAGTGGATTAAATAAAGGGTTCAGTTTGAAATTCCGTAGAGGTTCTGAAGTTGTAAAAGTTGCATTTAAAGAAGGTTGAAGGTAACATCGGCTGAAACGTTGTAAAAAATAACAACTAAGATGAGAGTCATAGTCTGAATAATTGAAATAATACAAATTATCAATCCTCATCTAAAAAATTCTTGCTTAATTTTAAAAGTTATATTTTTTATGTACTCGGTAATTAAAAATTGTTTGCTCTCAACTTTTACTCCAGTAATGAAAAATCCCAAGACTTTAATTCTACCGCGTTGATTAAATTTTTAAAGTTATTTATGTACTAGCAAGACCTCTGGGAAATTCCATGGTTGTTTATCTCACATCTTTTCTTTCCGCTTCGTAAAAATAATTGTCGCCTTAATATTTTTTGAATAAATAAAGCGAAAGTTTAAATATTTTTATTTATTTATTTTTTTCATCTCCCTCCCACAGCGGTAAGATGTGACACAAGATCGGAAAGTGGGATTGAAAAGCCAGCACCCTAGACGATAAGCAATCTGGCCTACAAAAAATGCCCGGGCAGCCCCCGTCGGCATTTCCCGGGTAGGGGCGCCTCAGGCGATTAGCAACAAACTAACCCATTCTCGAAGGGTGAAAAGGCAAAGCCTGGGAAGGTGGACATCCTAGAACTGCACAGAACAATCCCTTAGACCGAAGGCAAAGATGGTAGCGGTCTAAGGGGTGTAACATCCATCAGAACAGATACTACACTTTGAATTATTTATTTGCAGAAAATATAGAAGATTTACATTCAAAATAAATTAGGCACAAGGCCATCAAAAGTGTGGGGAAAATGGGTGTCGTTGGTCATCCTTGGTCTAAATGAATAAAAATTTCTATCCTATACTACACTTTGATCTATGAAGAATAAAATGGAGAGTTAGGCAAAAGGTTAACTTGCAGGTAAGTCCCTACTCTCATTAACATTTGTAATTTTTTTATTTGGAAAAAAAAGAAATAAAGACGTATCATCATCATAAAAACAACAACAACTAATTCTCAGCGAATTATACTCTTTGAATAATAAAACTAATCTCAATTTTAACTTGACGATGATGATAGAATTATATTTATGACGTTTTATTCGATATTGGAACAGTTAATTTTAAAATACGTAAAATTAAAAAAAAAATTTGTACACAGTCACACTAGATATTTCTTAATTAGTTTTTTTTGTTTTTTTTTGCATTTCATCTTTGGCGATCTCATTTTTAAAAATGGGGGTGAGAGGTTTTATTCATCTTTTTGAAGTGTAAATAGTAAATTAGTATGAATCAACACGGTACAACTTTGATTCTGTTGTCAGCATTCGTACAGGAGGGACCACGTGAAGGTTGCCAACATCCATAACATCCACTTAACCACCGTCACCTCCTTTACTTACTAGAGAGATAGTACATCTCTAGAACTTAGTAAACAAAAGATTTGGCACGAGGCCAAAAAATTTGGGGGTCGTCCACTTTGTTTACGATCTAAACTAGTTACAATCACCAAAATACCACATTCACTGTATGGACTTAAGCTACTTAAAATAGCACCAAGTCTTTTTTAATTTTTAAAATTTTTGTATGGAAATCGCTGCAGACAAGGCATGAATCCACTTGGTGTAAGGAGATAAAAAAAAAATACTACTTCAAGGTCAAAAACTAGTCAACGTGTTAGATGGATAGATTCTGACACAGAAAAAAAGCAATTCTTCCCCCTTTGTCAGAAATATCGCTTATGGAATGTAAGGACTAAAGGACAAAATAAGGGAAGCGAGAGTTACAAGGCTGCCGAAAGTAAACCGAAGTTAGTCACTTTCTACTCTCCTTTAATTTATTTACAAATATTTACAATGACACAAGATGATGAGGGGCTGAGAAACCTAAAACACACCAAAAATAATGAAAAATAGCAATAATGAAAAATAAATGGACAAAATAAAACGCTAATTGGATTAGTAAAGCCCTCCTCCCAAACCTATCTAAAGTATTAGCTGCTTACTGTAAAAAAAAAGAAGGATGTGAGAAGTGATAACGTACATACAAATGAAGGTAGACACGTATTATTATGATACAGATTTTAGAAATAATTATGATTAACAAAATGCAAAGAGAAATTCATAACAATAAAAGGACTAATATGTGTCGGTTTGATTGTGGAGATGATTAGGAATCTGCATTGTAGTGTCAATAATTTAGTGTTTATTTACATTCAGGCCATCCTTCCACAAGAAGTAGCTGGATGACTTGATTTATTGGGAAGGTCTTCATACAATTGTTACTTAGGTTGGGGGTTGAAGTGAGTATATTTTTTTATCTACTTTCAATCTACTGTTTTGAAAGTTCCACTCCTTCAACTCTAAGTACCAACCCTAAAACCTCAACTCTAAAGTACTGCTTTATTTGCAAAGTTATTTTTAATCAGGAAGATAGAAAAAACAAAACAGATAAATCTAAAATAAAATTTAATAAAAAGGCTGTTTGTATGTGACACATTCTTTTTTGATCATTCTTTTGGAAAAAAAAAAAAAGTTCAGACTATATCGAGTTTTTAGATTATATTCTTATATTGTTACACTGAAGCCAAGTTAATCAACGTTTGTTTCCTTAAGGCTTTTTTTTTTCATACATTTTGATCACACAAAATACATACTAAAATATTCCTCAGTTTTGGGATATGTTTGAAAACACTTTCATTTTAATTTTGTTCTAATTAGCCCCAACTTTACGTTTTATCACTTTCACCCTCCCTCTGACTATTATTCTATATATTATCTATCTCTCATTTACCACTTATCAAGAGCAAAAACAACTCGAGGATAAGGATTAATGAGATGGATAGATTGACAGTTGAATAATGATGAATACTATAAGAATTAAGAATCTCCACTCCAAAAAACAGCCGACCCAGAAAACAGCAATTATTCCCTTTTTATCAGAAACCTCGCTCATGGATTGTGAGGACTGAAGACATAATGAGGGGAGGGGGGGGGGAGTTACAAGGTTCCCTTATAGTCAAAGTTTGAAGATGGTGCTTAAAAACATGCTTCACAGCATCTCACTGTTAGATTACCAGCTCGGTTGAGAAAAGCCATGCTAATGTTTTGTTGTCTAGCGCAGCTATGCCGGCTTCGTGGTCGATGTTTAAGGCACAGATTTGTGGAGGACCCGGATAACCTACCAGGCATGGACCCCCTCGCCGGCAGTGGACAATGCTCAACCGTCCAAGTACAGGTGTCGGCCGTTTCGCCGCGACCATGAAAGGATGAGGACTCAGGGACTCGGCTGTCTGCGACTGTGGTCACTCTGAACAGACAGTAGACCACATCATCGAGTCATGCCTTAAAATAAAGATGATATGCGGGCTTGCTGTTCGGAGTTTGTGAACAATGAATAGTAAATTAATTTTATTTTTTTATTAAAATTCTATTCATTTATTTTTCGTAACTTTTGGTGTACACCAATAGTTTTCACTGTTAAGTAAGTCTATTCATAAGTTTTTCTGTTATCTTATTTTGAACTACCATATTTCACTTGAGTCTCAATAACCCTAACCCTAAGCACCTTTTTAATTATTATTGTTTTCTGATCTGAAAATGCGGTGCCTAATCGACAATTAAAAAAAAATCAGTAAAAATCAAATCTGGGGAATGCGTCGTAGACGGCTGTCGAAAACTGCGATAAATAATGTCAGTCAGATTGTAGAGATGATTATAGTCATTATAACAAGCAAAAATGCCTCGTTTCGACCCGAAAGTCTAATTAGGTTTAAATCTCTTCAGTTGTTTAAAGTGTGTAACTCTTCAATCTAATCGATGTTGATTTTTTGTTTAATCAGCCGATGCTTCAGACCTCTCAAATAGAAGAGAGACGAGAGAAGGGGGGGGGCAACCACACTTGCAATTTCGTAACCTATACATTATCATACCTGACATTACTTTCTTCTTACCTACAATCTAAGTATACTCGGAATAAATTGCTTTATCGAATTATTATTTCCAATGATTGTTAAATAATCATTATTATGTGTTAAATAATCATTATTATGTGTTAAATAATCATTATTATTTCCAATGATTGTTAAATAATCATTATTATGTGTTAAATAATCATTATTATGTGTTAAATAATCATTATTATTTCCAATGATTGTTAAATAATCATTTTTGTAAAAGATTCATTTTTTAAAGGGATTGTCACTTAGACTTTGTAAATTTCTGAAATGGAATTTATATTTTTTGAGTCTCTTTTTTTTCTATTTTCTTTTACATCAAACATAACGTTTTATATGAAAGCATACTTTTACCATTGTACTTAGTATTTAAGACGTTGCAAACGCTAAACTTTTGGTAAGAGGCCCTACTTTGGAGATGTTTCTTTTAGGGGGAAAGTTTGATTTTCAAACTAACCCTCTTTCTCTCAAACCCATCCTTATCACTTCCTTCCACGTTTCCCTTGACCTTCCCTTGTCAGCTGACCCCTGCTACTTCAACTGATAAGGATGGATTTGAGAGAAAGCGGAGAGAAAAAAAAAGACATGGCCAGAGATAGGTTAGTTTAGAAGTCAATTTCTAAAAAACAGACGTTAAATAATCAGTACCTCTTCTTTATGTAACAAATATATGACTGACACCCCCCCACCCCCTAAGAAAAACCCCCAAAACAATGACGGCTCAATTTGTTCCTTACCTTTTCTATGTGCCAAACCTCCTGGTTTAATTTCACTAACATACACTTGTAGCTCATCATCCCGTTCATAATGATCTGCGATTTCTGCCTCCACTCGAAAACCAAACTCTGGGTCAGCCACCGATTTTGTCAGTTCAATATGAAACAAGCTCTTTTGGCAAACTTCTATGGCTTCGTATTTCTGTAAAGAACCACAAGAAATTATCTCAAGCATCGAGCAAATCTTTTTTCTTATACAACATGCAGTTTTGCAAAGCAATTTGTAAACAGTAGAATCGAGTATAATTTTTTCTCGAAATAAATAGGGTCTATTAATAAATTTCAAAAAATGTCATTCAAATTTTAGGCCATTTTTTTAAATATATATATATATATATATATATATATATATATATATATATATATATATATATATATATAATGCTGTGTTTGGAGATATTTTGTGATAATCTAATTTAAAAAAAATCATGTTTGATACACGTTGCAATGAAAACAAAAAACATTTTAAAGATTTCAATGTTTTCATGTTTTATTAGAGATTTGCATGTTTGAATTAGTTTTGAAATGAAGTATTTTGTGTTGGACATTTCCAACATTGATCATTGATGTGTTTTATTATTTAATGATTGTCCATAAAAATGGTTGGTGCTTCTGTGTTATTGGGGGCAGATGAAATTTTCATCTTAATTTAGAAGAGTCTGTTGAAAGGGGAGATAATTCAAACTGTTTTTTTTTGTTTGTTGTAACCATAGCCCATAAGGAAAATCCAGAGAATTAGCAAGAAAATGAATTTAAAAAAGGGTACTTATGCAGTATACAGACAGGACTGAAATAATATTGTTATAATTTAGAAAGCCATTCTTAACATGGGGAGGAGGAGGGGAACTTGAGAATTAGCAAGAAAATAAATTTTTTAAAAGGGTACTTATGCCGTTTAGGGACCGGACTGAAATAATAACGTTATAATTTAGAAAGCCATTCTTAACATGGGGAGGAGGAGGGGAACTTGAGAATTAGTAAGAAAATAAATTTTTAAAAAGGGTACTTATGCAGTTTAGGGACCGGACTGAAATAATAACGTTATAATTTAGAAAGCCATTCTTAACATGAGGAGGGGGAGGGGGAGGGGGAGGGACTTGATTAACTATTCTCCCCCCCTTCCCATTCTCAGGCAGTTGAGTGTCCTCCACTGGACCCAGGAGGGAGAGCTTCAGAAAAAGGTATTCCAAAGTTAATAGGTGCAGGGGAGGGGGGCATTCTCTAGCCTTCTGATCCACAGCTGCAGTTTGATTTCTTCCTGAGATGTTGTTAGGGGCTCAACATGGCTGAGGAAGCTTCTTGTCGTTGGGCTTACTTTAAAGCCGAGGTTTGATTCACCATTTGTGAAAAAAGTAATTTTGATACTTATATAGATGAGAGTTCATATGAAAAACGCATTTCCAAATAAAATCTATTGTTTATACTTACATATCAGGCAAAAATAAGTATCCTCACCAAAAATTAGGAAAAATTATCGAGTGGAATTTTAATAAAAAATAAAAATCAGTTTTATCGTATTTTGTGACTGCCATTGATTTATTACTTGTTAATACGACAGACTGAGTTATGTCCCCCTGATGTACGTGTTTTTGCTCGAATCAATGGCGGACTCTTAAAATGCAATAAGACTGATTTTGATTTTTAATTAAAATTCTACTCGATAATTTTTGCTAATTTTTGGTGTATATAACTATTTCTGTCTGATACATAAGCGTATCAAAGAGTATTCCAGTTAATTAATTTGGAACTGCGATTTTCACCTGTGTAACTGCATTTTTCATATGTGCCCTCATCTATACAAGCACCATAGTTTCCTTTCTCTTTGAGTTACAAAGAAAATATAAATATATAAATGTGATACAATGAATGCCGCGAGTGTAGGAAGTGACTCATCGATAGAGACAAAAGAAAATGCGTGAGTGGTCAATTTCCATTGTTCAGGACAGGTGACTCAGAAAAAATACCGGACACGACATTTGGGAGTGACAGCGTTTTGCGACAGTGGGGTAGGTTAGTTTTACGGCAGTTTGACGACAGTAAGGTTTATGGCAAAAAGTTAACGAGTTTGGGTTTCGGAGAGAAGCCGAGCAGTTAGTATCAAACCTCCACAGAGATCGGACCGGAAAATGATGAGATGAGCTGACGACTTGAGCAGCGACAATGGGGATCTCGACAGTCCTCGACGGTGTCACACACACTCATAGTTCCAACTAAATTATACACAATGTATATGTGTTTGCGTTCTTTCTCGAGAGTTGTGTTTCTTTTATTTAACTTGTGGACCAGTGCTGTGCCCTCGACGATTCGTCAGTGGATAGACGACTCGGTTAGACGATGGAGACAAGAATGCCACGGACACACAACGTTGGGGTTGACGGTCGTCGAGTGGGGCAACATGGGTCTACATAAAGATGCATATTATTATAACAGATAATTCATAGGGTTAATTTTTAAAGGGATGCTTGTGTGCTTCGTTCTAAAATTGGTCGTTCTTAGCAATTCTCTGGTCCAAACTATAAAAGACTTAATCTATAAATTCTAACCAAAAATATGATTTTCATTCATTCGTTGTTGGCGTACTTAAGACAAATAGAGGAAGGTAGCGTTTTGCATGTTTTGACAACATAAAACAAGAATGGCCGAAATGACTTACAAGTTTTTTGATTAGTTCACAGCGATGTGGGATGCTGTAATTTCCTTGTGAGATTTGTAAACGCACAAAGTGATCGGCAGTGCTAAGTCCACGTTTGCTGCACACGTATTCGAGAAGATCGTGCACCGTCGACTTTTCATCAACTCCAACTAAAATGGTCTGCAAGAGAGAAAACCAATGAAGACAATTAATGTTTGAATTTTCAAGATATCTCTAAGTTCTTTCTTTTTTCTTTTTTACAAAACAACACCAATGACAATGACGACAACCCTCATACCAGCACCATGTTACAGATGTGCGAAAAATGCATGTAATTTTGACTGAAATAAACCAGGCTGTTCCTCTGAAAACACAAATTCTGTTTAGTATTCCTTAAAGAAGAAAGAACAAGTTTTATATTATGGATGCAAATTTTAAAATGTCAACTGATTTAATTAATTTATTTTAAACTCCATGTTTCAAGTTTTTCTTATATTCAGAAGAAAAAAAATGAAAACTTCCAAAGTTTCGTGTTTTCATAAAATTACACTTTAAGAATATATTTTTTTATTTTTTTTACTTAAGGATTAAGGAATTGTTTACGTAAGTAAGTACTTTGATGTTTAAGTCGGATTCTTTTTCAGAAGGTTAACTTGAATCTTTCATGTCGTCTCCCTGACGATTGTTTTAAAACTGATTTGTTTTATTGATCTTAAAAATTTTACAAAAAAAAGTTCACAGTATAGCAATTTTTTTTAATAAAATAAGATGTGGCACAAGGCCGACATTGAAGGGTGTGTGTTGGGGGTCGGCTGTTGTTCTCTTGGTCTATTCTCTATAACTAGTTTCAGTCACAAAAATACCACATTCACTCTATGGCACAACATACATTATCCTCAATGGTTTGAGGTTTTTTTTTATTTACAAAAAATATATGTACAAATTCATCGGTTAGGGGGAGGGGGTACAAAAAACAACAGATATTGCTGAAAAATAAAATGCTAAGTGTGGTGGTTAGTAGGACCCTTCCCAATCTATCTAGGTATGAGCTGCTCACTGTTGTCCGGGTTGCTTCAAGAGCTGAAAACAAGCAAGACAGTTTCTAAGTGAAAGAAAGGCAGGTGGGGGGGGGGACTCACTTGTTTTAAAACTGATTAATATTATTTTATTTAGTTACATTACTGGAGAGTTCATTATAAGCTGTTGTGTTTCTAGAGGGTTTTTTATATTAATGTATCACTGTTTATCAAGGCCCAAAGGCCACTTGAGGATAAGGATAAATGAGAGTGTCAATTGGAATATAGAACAATACTATGAGAGGATTGGAAACAATTGATGAAAAGGACAGGATTTTATTACTGAAGAGGACGGCTCAACAAGTATTTGTTTACATTGGACTTGAAGATGATTATGTCCTAATCAACAGGGAAGCAGTCCAGTGGAATTGTGCTAGAAAGAAGTTCTGTTTGGTTTCAGGAACACAGAGGAAGGTGCATGATTGTTATTGTATGAAATTAACCGCATAAAATACTTACAGTAAATGAAAAAATGTTTTGTTTTTTTTTTAGAAAAGACTAACTGTAATTTTTAGTTAAAAATTTTTTTTCCGTGACTTCACGGCGTCAACATTCGGGTAGGTTACGGAAGCGCCCGAGAGTTGCCGAGACAAAGACTGCCAGACGATAAATTCAGGAAAAGTTGAAAATAACAAAAGTTAGACGAAAAAAATAAAAGTAAAATACATATATGAAAATAAAGAACGAACAAACCATAGCTAAACAACTGTTATTAATTAAATGTTTATTTTTCTGTTTTTGTCAAAGGAACTATTGTTAAATGATTTTAATTAAATTTTATTTGTGCAACGAAAAGTAAAAAAAATGATTTTTTTTAAAAATAAAACAAACAACAAACAACTATTTCTAAGCAATTTTTATTTTTATTCTTTGGGCACTGTTTTTTTTTTTTTTTTTACATTTTCTGAGTTAGTGTTAGGATTAGGGTTTACGGTGCGAACAAACAACGAAACACCTGTGTTTTAAGCAATTTTTTTTTTTACATTTCCTGAGTTAGTGTTAGGATTAGGGTTTACGGTGCGAACAAACAACGAAACACCTGTGTTTTAAGCAATTTTTTTTTTTTACATTTTCTGAGTTAGTGTTAGGATTAGGGTTTACGGTGCGAACAAACAACGAAACACCTGTGTTTTAAGCAATTTTTTTTTTTTTACATTTTCTGAGTTAGCGGTAGGATTAGGGTTTACGGTGCGAACAAACAACGAAATACTTGTGTTTTAAGCAATTTTTTTTTTTTACATTTTCTGAGTTAGTGTTAGGATTAGGGTTTACGGTGCGAACACACAACGAAACACCTGTTTTAAGCAATTTTTTTTTTCTTTCAACTTTTTTCCAATGTTATTTTTTTTTTTAATTTACTGGGTTAGGGTTAGTTTATTTTTTTTATTCGAAAGTTTCCAATAATAATCCTGTACAGAAAATAAAACTAGGCAACTAGCCCAGAAATTTATTTTTTCCATAAGTTATCGGCTGTCTGCTGCAACCTGCTTGGCTAATAGTTTCGACAACTCTGAGGCTCTTCCGTAACCTGCCCGAACATTTTTGGAGTCTATCTGATGAAATATTTCAATTATTTTTATACTATACGAGAAAGATGGGGCACCCATTCAGCTCGGGTTAAATTATTTGAATCATAGAAAAATTGAGTTTTCAAAGCAAGTTAAACATTAAAAAAAAAAAATTAAAAATTAGCCTTTTTCTGAACACACTCTTTTTTCTTCTCCAACTACAGATTAAATAGTATTGCTGCCTGTCATGATATTCCCTTTTGTTTATAATGGACCATTTAAATCTTTTTATTCTTTCCCTTTATTACCTTTTACTGCTAGTAAACAGAGAGAATGACGGAAGTGAGAGTAATAGACGCTGTGTAGAATAAGAATGGTGGGGGATAGAAAGTTACTAAGAGATGGGTTGTAGCAGCTTACATGAATGAACTATTTTCTGTCGATCGACTGGAGTTGTGATTCCGCTTGGCAAATCATTGTAATCATCACCTCTTCACCAGGTGCGCGTCTGTATGTAACGAGATTCACACGCGATCGCTTAAGCCAGATCACGTGATCGACATGACCATTTCAGTTCGACATTGCTTGCCAACCAGACAAGATGTGATCCTGCAATTCTCTGCTGTCGGCCCAGCAGAGAATCTACGAACTCCAGGAAATTATTATTTCTGCCTTGTATACATTCACCATACTCAACCCAATGTATTATCTTTTGTTCTGTTCCCACGTTTCTCCTACATAAAACTATTATACGTCTGTGCACCGTGTTGTTCAATTGTATTACATCCTAAAGTTTCACAAACCAATGCACTTATCCTTGTCCCTTCCCCCCCCCTCCCGTCTTTATCTCATCTAAAATTTTGCTTTCTACAGCTATAGGGTCATTTGATGAATTATTTGTAAATTACAGCTAATTAGAACTATTAAAATGGAAGGTTTTTCAAACATAACTCAATCCCAAAACTGAGGAATATTTTAGTATGTATTTTGTGTGTTTGCCTTTGGAATTCTACCTTTGCTCCCTGTTTCCTCAACCATACCGACATGCAGAAATTTAAATGTGATGCAGACAAACATCTTGCTGCCCAACTCCCCACCCAGATTGCTCCCCTATAAATCTGACCCCTATCACAGTAGCCTCTTACACTTCAATAGTAATATGCCTTGTTTGGGGTGAACAAAAGGTATTAATAAACATATCATCATCATGTGTCCATTACAGATTCCATTGACTCTCTCACCATCCACCCGTATCAGACATCACACTGGGCTGATCTTCCAGATGGCGCACAGAATCTGTTTATCATACTAATTGCATCAGCATCATATTCGGTTTAACGTCCACTTTACAAGCTGGCATGTGTTGGACGGCTTTTAGAAATTGACTTCCAAACTAAACTATTTCTGTATAGGTCTTTATTTACCCCTCTTTCTTTCAAATCAATCCTTATTACTTCCTCCCATGTTTTCCTTGGACTTTACCTACCAACTGACCCTGCTACTTCAATTGTTCTACATCTATTCACTCAAGCACTCTCATCCATTCTTTCAATACGACCATACCAACAAAGTCTCCTATTCTGCACACATCTCCCTATACTATCCGGATTTTGTCTTATTCTAAGGTAATCAAATCTAAGCCTTCTTTTAAGACTCCCATTATGTATCCATTGTATAATTCTCATATCATTTCTCTCCATGCAGATGATGCCCTCAACCTCCACCGGTCAGGTTTCACTTCCATACATCATCACAGATGTCTGATAGACTGTTCCCTTGATCGACAGTGGCCATACTTATTACACTAGATGTTCTAAATCTCTTTTTGTGTGGACCAGTTTCTTTACATATTTATGTAAATCAGAGAGACGTAGAAGAAAAAGAAACAATGATATATCTGTAGCAGTTACATGAAGAAACTATTTTCTGTCGATCTACGTTAGTTGTGATTCGGCTTGGCGAATCATTTTAATCATCGCCTCTTCACCAGATGCACGTGTAACAAGATTCATGCGCGATTAATCATCTTGGCGCTAAAACCAGGTCACGTGATCAACAGAACACTTCAGTTCAGAACATATTCCCAAACAGACAAGATGTGATCCTGTTTTCTCTTCTGGGCCGACGGCAGTAGAATCGACGAACTCCAGGATGAAGTTTATTTCGTCTTTTATACATTCACCATACTCAGCCTAATGTATTATCCATTGTTCCTTTGTTTCTCCTACCGTCTGTGCACTGTGATGTTCAATTGTATTACGCCGTAAAGTAACACATTCATTCAACCTATCGTTATCTTTGTTCAGTTCCCGTCTTTTTCTCGGTAGAAAATTGGCTTTCCCAGCCAAATATCTACCATATTTCTTCAGCTTTGAAGTGATAAAATTTTATTCCAGGACAAGAAATACAATTTCAAACCAACGATAAATAAACAATCATGGCTGCCATTGTGAAGACAAACCAAAACAAGACCAATTATTTATAAAACAATAATGTGAGAGAAAGAGAAGCAAAGAGACAGATACAGACATAAGTAGATAGAGAGGGGGAGAGAAAGAAAGAGAAGCAAAGAGACAGATACATACATAGGTAGATAGAGAGGGGGAGAGAAAGACAGAGACGCAAAGAGACAGATACAGACATAGGTAGATAGAGAGGGGGAGAGAAAGAAAGGGAAGCAAAGAGATAGATACAGACATAGGTAGATAGAGAGGGGGAGAGAAAGAAAGGGAAGCAAAGAGACAGATATAGACATAGGTAGATAGAGAGGGGGAGAGAAAGAAAGGGAAGCAAGGAGACAGATACAGACATAGGTAGATAGAGAGGCGGAGAGAAAGAAAGAGTAGCAAAGAGACAGATACAGACATAGGTAGATAGAGAGGGGGAGAGAAAGAAAGAGAAGCAAAGAGACAGATACAGACATAGGTAGATAGAGAGGGGGAGAGAAAGAAAGAGAAGCAAAGAGACAGATACAGACATAGGTAGATAGAGAGGGGGATAGAAAGAAAGAGAAGCAAAGAGACATATACAGACATAGGTAGATAGAGAGGGGGAGAGAAAGAAAGAGAAGCAAAGAGACCGATACAGACATAGGTAGATAGAGAGGGGGAGAAAAAGAAAGAGAAGAAAAGAGACAGATACAGACATAGGTAGATAGAGAGGGGGAGAGAAAGAAAGAGAAGAAAAGAGACAGATACAGACATAGGTAGATAGAGAGGGGGAGAGAAAGAAAGAGAGGGGGAGAGACAGATACAGACATAGGTAGATAGAGAGGGGGAGAAAAAGAAAGGGAAGCAAGGAGACAGATACTGACATAGGTAGATAGAGAGGGGGGAGAGAAAGAAAGGGAAGCAAAGAGATAAATACAGACATAGGTAGATAGAGAGGGGGAGAGAAAGAAAGAGAAGCAAAGAGACAGATACAGACATAGGTAGATAGAGAGGGGGAGAGAAAGAAAGAGAAGCAAAGAGACAGATACAGACATAGGTAGATAGAGAGCGGGGGGAGAAAGAAAGAGAAGCAAAGAGACAGATACAGACATAGGTAGATAGAGAGGGGGAGAGAAAGAAAGAGAAGCAAAGAGACAGATACAGAGATAGGTAGATAGAGAGGCGGAGAGAAAGAAAGAGAAGCAAAGAGACAGATACAGACATAGGTAGATAGAGAGGGGGAGAGAAAGAAAGAGAAGCAAAGAGACCGATACAGACATAGGTAGATAGAAAGGGGGAGAGAAAGAAAGAGAAGCAAAGAGACAGATACAGACATAGGTAGATAGAGAGGGGGAGAGAAAGAAAGAGAAGCAAAGAGACAGATACAGACATAGGTAGATAGAAAGGGGGAGAGAAAGAAAGAGAGGGGGAGAGACAGATACAGACATAGGTAGATAGAGAGGGAGAGAGAAAGAAAGAGAAGCAAAGAGACCGATACAGATATAGGTAGATAGAGTAGGGGAGAGAAAGAAAGAGAAGCAAAGAGACAGATACAGACATAGGTAGATAGAGAGAGGGGGGGGAGAAAGAAAGAGAAGCAAAGAGACAGATACAGACATAGGTAGATAGAGAGGGGGATAGAAAGAAAGAGAAGCAAAGAGACATATACAGACATAGGTAGATAGAGAGGGGGAGAGAAAGAAAGAGAGGGGGAGAGACAGATACAGATATAGGTAGATAGAGAGAGGGGGAGAGAAAGAAAGAGAAGCAAAGAGACAGATACAGACATAGGTAGATAGAGAGGGGGAGAGAAAGAAAGAGAAGCAAAGAGACCGATACAGATATAGGTAGATAGAGGAGGGGAGAGAAATAAAGAGAAGCAAAGAGACAGATACAGACATAGGTATAGAGAGAGGGGGAGAGAAAGAAAGAGAAGCAAAGAGACAAATACAGACATAGGTAGATAGAGAGGGGGAGAGAAAGAAAGAGAAGCAAAGATACAGATACAGACATAGGTAGATAGAGAGGGGGAGAGAAAGCAAGAGAAGCAAAGAGACAGATACAGACATAGGTAGAGAGAGAGGGGGAGAGAAAGAAAGAGAAGCAAAGAGACAGATACAGACATAGGTAGATAGAGAGGGGGAGAGAAAGAAAGAGAAGCAAAGAGACAGATACAGACATAGGTAGAGAGAGAGGGGGAGAGAAAGAAAGAGAAGCAAAGAGACAGATATAGACATAGGTAGATAGAGAGGGGGAGAGAAAGAAAGAGAAGCAAAGAGACAGATACAGACATAGGTAGATAGAGAGGGGGAGAGAAAGAAAGAGAAGCAAAGAGACAGATACAGACATAGGTAGATAGAGAGCGGGGGGAGAAAGAAAGAGAAGCAAAGAGACAGATACAGACATAGGTAGATAGAGAGGGGGAGAGAAAGAAAGAGAAGCAAAGAGACAGATACAGACATAGGTAGAGAGAGAGGTGGAGAGAAAGAAAGAGAAGCAAAGAGACAAATACAGACATAGGTAGATAGAGAGGGGGAGAGAAAGAAAGAGAAGCAAAGAGACAGATACAGACATAGGTAGATAGAGAGGGGGAGAGAAAGAAAGAGAAGCAAAGAGACAGATACAGACATAGGTAGATAGAGAGCGGGGGGAGAAAGAAAGCGAAGCAAAGAGACAGATACAGACATAGGTAGATAGAGAGGGGGAGAGAAAGAAAGAGAAGAAAAGAGACAGATACAGACATAGGTAGATAGAGAGGGGGAGAGAAAGAAAGAGAGGGGGAGAGACAGATACAGACATAGGTAGATAGAGAGGGGGTGAGAAAGAAAGAGAAGCAGAGAGACAGATACAGACATAGGTAGATAGACAGGGGGAGAAAAAGAAAGGGAAGCAAGGAGACAGATACTGACATAGGTAGATAGAGAGGGGGAGAGAAAGAAAGAGAAGCAAAGAGACAGATACAGACATAGGTAGATAGAGAGGGGGATAGAAAGAAAGGGAAGCAAAGAGACAGATACAGACATAGGTAGATATAGAGGGGGAGAGAAAGAAAGGGAAGCAAGGAGACAGATACAGACATAGGTAGATAGAGAGGGGGAGAGAAAGAAAGAGAAGCAAAGAGACCGATACAGACATAGGTAGATAGAGAGGGGGAGAGAAAGAAAGAGAGGGGGAGAGACAAATACAGACATAGGTAGATAGAGAGGGGGTGAGAAAGAAAGAGAAGCAGAGAGACAGATACAGACATAGGTAGATAGAGAGGGGGAGAGAAAGAAATAGAAGCAAAGAGACAGATACAGACATAGGTAGATAGAGAGGGGGAGAAAAAGAAAGGGAAGCAAGGAGACAGATACTGACATAGGTAGATAGAGAGGGGGAGAGAAAGAAAGAGAAGCACAGAGACAGATACAGACATAGGTAGATAGAGAGGGGGAGAGAAAGCAAGAGAAGCAAAGAGACAGATACAGACATAGGTAGATAGAGAGGGGGAGAGAAAGAAAGAGAGGGGGAGAGACACATACAGACATAGGTAGATAGAGAGGGGGAGAGAAAGAAAGAGACGCAAAGAGACAGATACAAACATAGGTAGATAGAGAGGGGGAGAGAAAGAAAGAGAAGCAAAGAGACAGATACAGGCATAGGTAGATAGAGAGGGGGAGAGAAAGAAAGAGAGCTTTGGAGTTGTATACAAAATCGACTGAATTGTTCAAAGAAAGATAATAAATACAGTATCTCATGTCTGTTGGAAGATGTTTTAGATAAAGCCATCTGGAATAAATGAAAGTCATTTTCTTTGAAAATTTCACTTCAACACTTGGGAAATCATGACAACTTGTGTCAGGGTAGCTGTTCTGATTAGGATGGCTATTATTAAACTCAGACTACGCAGTGAAGAAACAATTTTAATAAAGATGGAGAAAAATATGCTAATCATCCAATCAGAGGGAAATATGGGAATTAATAACAGCAAGCTTTTCCGGGCATTTCTAACAAGAACCAACAAAATAAAAAAAGAAAGGGTGAAAAAAAAAACCTCAAATATACAACAAATAAATGTTACCAAAGGCAAGATAAGTTACTCTTCTACCTATTTGGATAAGTTTTTTTTAGTCTTTTACCTTATTTTAAAGCGTTTTTCTTTTTAGTTCAATACAGAACTAGCATCAACTTTGTTAAGTTAGAACAAAAAAAAAAAATGGCTGACATTACACGGTCACGTGGAGTCTCGATAATCGCTCAAAAATCGAAAATGACATAAAAAATACTGGTAATAAAAATACAGAGTTCGGTTAAACATTACACTTTCACACGATTGGTGACAGTTATTAGCTGTGATTCTGTTTAATTTTTTATGTTTGAACGATTATCGAGACTCCACGTGACCGTCTAACGTCAACCCTTTTTATTTTCGTTACAACTTAACAAAGTTGACAGTAGTTCTGTATTTAACTTAAAAAAAAACGTTTTAAAATAAGTTAAAACAAAAAAAAAAATTATCCAGGTAGGTAGAAGATTAACTTATATTGCGTTTGGTAACAGTTATTCGTTTTTTTTTTCACTAATAAGTTGCCACATATCAAAGGCTAAAAGCCACTGGAGCATAAAGGTTAATGAGATAGATAGATTGTCAGTTGAATAATGAAGGATATCTATTCATGTTTATTATCACACTATAGCAACTACTATATAAATACAATTCCTTAAAATCCTCTATAACTTTAAAATTATTTAAATATATTAAAAGATTTGATGTAAAAAACTATTTTTATATCTATATAAACTTGGGTTTGTTTATATGTATAGGATTCACTCCTAAACTAATTAATCGATCATTATGAATTTGGGAACACGGCTGTTAGGTATAAAGGGGTCCAAATGTGGGTTATATTTAGTTTAATACAAAGAGGGTCAAAATGAGGTGGAAACCCTTTGTAAAAATGTAGATACCTCCGATTTTTGTGAAATTTCAGCAATAGGTATTGGCGATCAATTAAAAAATGTTCTCAAAATTTCAGTTTCTTTGGAGTATTTTAAAGAGATTTTAGAGGGCATGAAATTAAAATATTTCAGATTTGCATTAAATTTGATCCATAGTCATTAGACACCAATTAAACAAGATTCCATGAATTTCAATTTCTTCTTAAGATCCCTTAAGCTTAAGTCTTAAATTTTAGCAATTTTCTAGAATCAACATCATGTAATGGATTTTGATCAAGATTGGAATAAGGATTCTAGGTTTATCTAATCTCCGTAAGAGGACATAAAAGTGGTGCAAAATGGTTCTGTTCGGGGGAATTAATTTTACCCGCCCTGGGACGGGTATTGTTTTTAGTTCTTTATAAAACTGAAAGGATTAAGCTTGAAAAAAATAATTCAGAGTATTATTGAATTAATCAACAATTTTCTTAGATTAAGGGAACAATTGTTAATTTAAAATGATTAAAAAGAAATTTTAAAAAGGGGGTATATTCGAACAGCAGGTGTAATAAAAAACGTCTCGTTTACAAATGTCAGATCTTTCTTTTTTATCTTTTTCTAGTGAAAATGACCCAAATTGGCCACTACATCTGTTCAAAATCAATTTATAGAGGTTCTTCATATAAAGAATTCTACCAATCAAGGGAGGCGCGAGAGCGCTCTATCTCTCAATAGACTTCACGAATGGCCTATGCTGGAAATCTCATTTGTTTGATCAATCATAACTCAAAAACCAATAAACCAAATTAGTTAAAACTTTGCACAAAATTTTTATTTGATAGGTTCTATAAGTGTGTAGAATTTCAGCATCATTAGTCAAGGCAACCCAGAGATCTAGAAAGTTCAATCATGAAATCACGTTATCTGTGTGTACGTACGTACGTACGTACGTATGTGCCACCCTGTATCTCATCAACTATTTGATGGATTCAGCTGATTTTTGGCAGAGATAGAGGTTCTAGGGTCTAGTTGATGGCATTTTAATTTCAGTTTACTATATACCTTAGTTTTCCGGAAAATTCCAAAAAACCTTAAAAATGACCATTGTATTGAGGCATGGTTTTTTCATGGAATATATTTGTAGTTTTCGATGGTGCTTGAACATCCAAAAAGTTGAACTTTCACACATCTACTAGAAGAATACCCGTCCCAGGAGGGATAAAATTACCTGAACAGTTTTGCACCGTTTTCATGTCCCCTTACAAAGATTAAAATCAAGATACAATGTTACTAATGGTCTATAGTCATTAGACACCAATAAAATCAAGATTCTTTGAATTTCAATTTCTTCTTAAGACCCCTTAAGCTTAAACCTTTAATTTGAGACATTTTCTAGAATCAAAATCATTTAATGGAGTTTGATCAAAATTAGAATAAGGATTCTAGACATAAAGGTTAGTATCATTTTATATTGATTTTTATCTTTGTAGGAGGACATAAAAGTGGTGCAAAACTGTTCTGTGCGAGGAATTAATTTCATCCGTCCTCGGATGGGTATTTTTCTAGTATATATATATATATATATATATATATATATATATATATATATATATATATAAAGTTAGGTATATGTATATGTTTCTATATACAAGATACACTCCTAAACTAATGAACCGATTATTATGAATTATGGAATATATATTCTAGGCAACATAATTTTATTTTTTTAAACTTTACAATTTAAGGGATCTGAACCCCCCCTCCCCCGCCCGTAAAATCTTTTCTTTTAAATAAGCGAGACATAAAAAATATAATAGAGAAAAAAATTGCTCTACATCAAATTTTGAGTTATATTATGTTATAAAATTTTGACCAGACCAATGCATGCGCACATGTCAATAATATGCATGTGCAAGGTAAGCTCCTAAACTTATGAATTATGCAATACATGTTCTCGGCAACACGGTGAGTAATATGCGTACATTTTTTTATTTTTTGTTGTTGTAAACTTTACCATTTAGGTGGTATGCCCCCGAAACTGCACCTTAACCCAAAACCTAACACTATACGTATTTCTTATGTTCGTCATTGGATGGATATTCTTTTAGTATATGTATGTATGTATGTATATATATATATATATATATATATATATATATATATATATATATATATATATATATATGAAGCAATCCAACAAAAGATATAAGCGTCAACTAATATCTTATAATTAGTGAAACATCCGGATAAAAAACTGAAGCTCAATATACTGGATAGAGCATTAATATTATAATATAAAATGAAGTAATAAAATAAGGTGTCAATCAAATTTTATTAGAATTCAAAGTTCATGCAAAGCATCCTTAAGTCCTTAGCTCATGAGTTTTCAAAGATAATTCTTCTCTTCAGAGGACCATTACCGCAGTTATACTACTACAGGCAATAAAATTACGCTTTGAAAATATATAAAATTATATACACAAATATATAAAAATACATAACATCAAACATATCAATCCAAAAACTTTGAATTCTAATAAAATTTGATTGACACCTTATTTTATTACTTCATTTTATATTATAATATATATATATATATATATATTATTTAATTTTTTCCAAAGGTCTGAGGAAGCTGGTAATCTCAAGAGATCGCAGCTGAAACATGTATGCACATATGTAATCAATAATGTTTGTATAAATAAAATAAAAATACTAAAAAAACAGCTCTACTTGTTATTGAGCACTTTTTATAAACACTGGAGTTTCATTGGATTAACATCTAAGAAAGAAGAATAATACATGTATTATATATATATATATATGTAAGTAAATTTCGTGTACAACAGAATCGTAGGATCAATTTTAGAGGAAGCATTATTTTAATCAATGAAACAGATGAGTGGAAAAAAAAAAGGAAAATTGTTAAAATTAGCTTAAGGCCTTATCGTCTGACCCTTTGAGAGGAAACGTCAGAATGGTAAATTAAAAACTAAAAGTCGAATGAGATATGAGGGGAAAAACTTATTTCAGTTGGAGGAAACGATATATATATATATATATATAGTACATGTATTATGTATACTAATCAGGATAAAAATCCACAGAATTTCAACTGGGCTTATAAAAAAGTGCTCAATAGTAAATAGAGCTATTTATATCATTATTTTTTTTTTAATTTATACAGACATGTACAAAAAGCTGATACACTGGCATGGCGATGTTATTGATCAATAGTTATTAGAAACTAAGATCTCACTTAGATATTCATATTAGGAAAGACATGTACAAAAAGACGCTACACTGGCACTTAGATATTCATATTAGGAAAGCTTTCCTAATATGAATATCTTAGCGAAAGATCAAAGTTTTTTTTTTTCCGCCTGATGAGATCTTAGTTTTTGATAACTATTGATTGATGACATCGACATGTTAGTGTAGCGGCGTTTTACATGTCTGTATAAATAAAATATAATTATATAATTAAATGAGATAAATGTTTTTGTCTAAATGATCCTTTTGAATAGTATTTGTATTCAGATAAAAGTGACACCGAGATCCTGAAAAACAAAGTAGCTTTGTCCAAATATGACATCTGAAACCCCAACTTCCATCGAGTGACCTCCCCGCCTATTGCATTTGACATCATAAGAAACGCTGTCAATATTAATTAGGCGCAAATCTATGACCTCAACTTTGTGCTTTTCATCTTTTCTCAGATAAATTTCTTCTCAGATATTGATTCATCAATCATCTTGAACGACAAAGCAAATCTACCTCAGTAAGAAAAGTTCAATTTTAGCACTCTTGATTTTCTATAACATTGAGTACAACATAAATATTCATCGACTACTAATCGTGATGATGACATAAGTTTAAATAAATAACTAAAATCTTTAACTACTTTAGGTGAATTAATAAAACCAGTTGTATTTATTCATATTACAAACAGATTTTAAGATCGTTAGTGATGTTCATGATGTATAAATGTGCAAGCTGTATTTATTGTGAACTAGCTGTACCGACCCGGCATTGCCCGGTAAATTATTATTATTATGATGATATTGTTTGGTCATTAAATTATTAATTGAATCAAATTGTTATAAAACTATGACTAATTTTGTTAAGGTAATGTCGCTTTAATTCATATTTACAAAATTACTGGATGTAAATAGCTTCCAAATCTTGCAATATTTAAATACATGAGGATTTGGTAAAACTTTTAAAGCCAAAAATGACTATTTGACAGTTCAAATGCTTCAATAGTCGTTTCACATTTTGAAAGGCTTACAAATTCGTTAATTTTTATTTTTAACTATTAACAAAAGATCAAAATGGCTGACTTGCCGAAATGCATGCTGGTGAGTTTAATTTCGTAATTATTATTTTTTTTAATAGGATTTTTAACATTTCGTTTCATTTAATGCTATTACCTTTTTATGTTAATAAATATCCAATTAATAGTAAATAAAAAAAAAATTAATCCAATTTTCAGTCGCAAAACACAGACACACGTGAACTTAAAAATCTATTAATATAGAAATTAGAGAACATTCTATATTTCATAACAAAATAATTATAAGACATGTGTGTGCGCGTGTGTATTATAATGAACTCTCATTTGAAATGTATTCATATTCAACAAAATGCTTACAAATTAATAGAAAAATAAAGAATCTAATAATTTTAAATAAACAAAATAAATAAGTAGATAAACCATTAATTTTCTATTCTATCTATTTAGAAGCCATTGAGATTTCACAATTACTTCTTTTTTTTTTTTTTAAACATATTTCACCCCAAACAAGGCAGGCCGCCATTGTAGACATAAGGGGCTACTGAGAATTAGGGTGTAGGTTTTGGGTGTCACCCCAAGTGGGGAGCTGTGTAGCTAGATGTCTGTTTACATTAGTTTAAAACCTCTGCATGTCGGTACAGTCGGGGAAACAGGGAGCAGGAAGGGAGTTCTCGAGGCCGGCTGCACGAGGAAAGAAGCTATTGGAGTAGAAGTCTCTCCGGCATCTGAGGACCTCCACAGTGAATTGATGGGACTTAGCTGATTGTCGAGTTGGTCTAGTGTATTTACGTCGAGGGGGCACCAGAGCAGCCAGTTCATCGGAGCATAATCCATTGAAGAATTTGTAAAACAAGCACAAGGATGCAACATTGTGGCGATGGGACACCGGCTGGAGCTTGGTGGATAGTGAAGGCCCTATTAAGTTAGCGACTCTTTTTTGGACCTTGTCTAATAGGGAGAGACTAGTGGATGATGCACCAGTCCAGATGTGGCAACAATACTCCATGCAGACATGGCTTCATATTGTATTATTTTTTACTGGTAGGGGAAATATTTTAATTTTGAGGAAGACATTTAAATAATCTTATCAAAACATAGTTTAGAACTTTCTCCTAACAATTGCCAACGATTCATGAGAGATCGAACCTGGAATGACAGATTTCTTAGTTTTACAGATGAACTGAAACAAACATTTGGTGAATCATAACAGGGTGTATTTTAACTTATTTAGATCTTAATTTGTTTACGATTAATAATTAAAGTGAATTGAGACATTTAATAAAACATACAAGCAAAATAAATGGATAAATATTTGAAACAAAACTGCAATGGATGCACGAGAATAGGTCGACATATTTGTAGATTTTGAAAAAAATATAGAAAAATATTTATTGTTTATCATTTATGATTACTGTTAATGGATCTCTCATGGTTGATATCATTTATTTTATACATGAGAAAAATGTCGACATATTTGTAGATTTTGAAAGAAATATAAAAAAATATTTATTGTTTATCATTTATGATTACTGTTAATGGATCTCTCTCAAAATTTTGTATTTATTTTTTTAATCGTATGGAACATGATTGATATCATTTATTTTATACATGAGAAAAATGTCGACATATTTGTAGATTTTGAAAGAAATATAGAAAAATATTTATTGTTTTATCATTTATGATTACTGTTAATGGATCTCTCTCAAAATTTTGTATTTATTTTTTTAATCGTATGGAACATGGTTGATATCATTTATTTTATACACGAGAAAAATGTCGACATATTTGTAGATTTTGAAAGAAATATAGAAAAATATTTATTGTTTTATCATTTATGATTACTGTTAATGGATCTCTCTCAAAATTTTGTATTTATTTTTTTAATCGTATGGAACATGGTTGATATCATTTATTTTATACATGAGAAAAATGTCGACATATTTGTAGATTTTGAAAGAAATATAGAAAAATATTTATTGTTTATCATTTATGATTACTGTTAATGGATCTCTCTCAAAATTTTGTATTTATTTTTTTAATCGTATGGAACATGGTTGATATCATTTATTTTATACACGAGAAAAATGTCGACATATTTGTAGATTTTGAAAGAAATATAGAAAAATATTTATTGTTTATCATTTATGATTACTGTTAATGGATCTCTCTCAAAATTTTGTATTTATTTTTTTAATCGTATGGAACATGGTTGATATCATTTATTTTATACACGAGAAAAATGTCGACATATTTGTAGATTTTGAAAGAAATATAGAAAAATATTTATTGTTTATCATTTATGATTACTGTTAATGGATCTCTCTCAAAATTTTGTATTTATTTTTTTAATCGTATGGAACATGATTGATATCATTTATTTTATACATGAGAAAAATGTCGACATATTTGTAGATTTTGAAAGAAATATAGAAAAATATTTATTGTTTTATCATTTATGATTACTGTTAATGGATCTCTCTCAAAATTTTGTATTTATTTTTTTAATCGTATGGAACATGGTTGATATCATTTATTTTATACACGAGAAAAATGTCGACATATTTGTAGATTTTGAAAGAAATATAGAAAAATATTTATTGTTTATCATTTATGATTACTGTTAATGGATCTCTCTCAAAATTTTGTATTTATTTTTTTAATCGTATGGAACATGGTTGATATCATTTATTTTATACATGAGAAAAATGTCGACATATTTGTAGATTTTGAAAGAAATATAGAAAAATATTTATTGTTTATCATTTATGATTACTGTTGATGGATCTCTCTCAAAATTTTGTATTTATTTTTTTAATCGTATGGAACATGGTTGATATCATTTATTTTATACATGAGAAAAATGTCGACATATTTGTAGATTTTGAAAGAAATATAGAAAAATATTTATTGTTTTATCATTTATGATTACTGTTAATGGATCTCTCTCAAAATTTTGTATTTATTTTTTTAATCGTATGGAACATGGTTGATATCATTTATTTTATACATGAGAAAAATGTCGACATATTTGTAGATTTTGAAAGAAATATAGAAAAATATTTATTGTTTATCATTTATGATTACTGTTAATGGATCTCTCTCAAAATTTTGTATTTATTTTTTTAATCGTATGGAACATGGTTGATATCATTTATTTTATACATGAGAAAAATGTCGACATATTTGTAGATTTTGAAAGAAATATAGAAAAATATTTATTGTTTATCATTTATGATTACTGTTAATGGATCTCTCTCAAAATTTTGTATTTATTTTTTTAATCGTATGGAACATGGTTGATATCATTTATTTTATACATGAGAAAAATGTCGACATATTTGTAGATTTTGAAAGAAATATAGAAAAATATTTATTGTTTATCATTTATGATTACTGTTAATGGATCTCTCTCAAAATTTTGTATTTATTTTTTTAATCGTATGGAACATGGTTGATATCATTTATTTTATACATGAGAAAAATGTCGACATATTTGTAAATTTTGAAAGAAATATAGAAAAATATTTATTGTTTATCATTTATGATTACTGTTAATGGATCTCTCTCAAAATTTTGTATTTATTTTTTTAATCGTATGGAACATGGTTGATATCATTTATTTTATACATGAGAAAAATGTCGACATATTTGTAGATTTTGAAAGAAATATAGAAAAATATTTATTGTTTATCATTTATGATTACTGTTAATGGATCTCTCTCAAAATTTTGTATTTATTTTTTTAATCGTATGGAACATGGTTGATATCATTTATTTTATACATGAGAAAAATGTCGACATATTTGTAGATTTTGAAAGAAATATAGAAAAATATTTATTGTTTATCATTTATGATTACTGTTAATGGATCTCTCTCAAAATTTTGTATTTATTTTTTTAATCGTATGGAACATGGTTGATATCATTTATTTTATACATGAGAAAAATGTCGACATATTTGTAGATTTTGAAAGAAATATAGAAAAATATTTATTGTTTATCATTTATGATTACTGTTAATGGATCTCTCTCAAAATGTTGTATTTATTTTTTTAATCGTATGGAACATGGTTGATATCATTTATTTTATACATGAGAAAAATGTCGACATATTTGTAGATTTTGAAAGAAATATAGAAAAATATTTATTGTTTATCATTTATGATTACTGTTAATGGATCTCTCTCAAAATGTTGTATTTATTTTTTTAATCGTATGGAACATGGTTGATATCATTTATTTTATACATGAGAAAAATGTCGACATATTTGTAGATTTTGAAAGAAATATAGAAAAATATTTATTGTTTATCATTTATGATTACTGTTAATGGATCTCTCTCAAAATGTTGTATTTATTTTTTTAATCGTATGGAACATGGTTGATATCATTTATTTTATACATGAGAAAAATGTCGACATATTTGTAGATTTTGAAAGAAATATAGAAAAATATTTATTGTTTATCATTTATGATTACTGTTAATGGATCTCTCTCAAAATGTTGTATTTATTTTTTTAATCGTATGGAACATGGTTGATATCATTTATTTTATACATGAGAAAAATGTCGACATATTTGTAGATTTTGAAAGAAATATAGAAAAATATTTATTGTTTATCATTTATGATTACTGTTAATGGATCTCTCTCAAAATGTTGTATTTATTTTTTTAATCGTATGGAACATGGTTGATATCATTTATTTTATACATGAGAAAAATGTCGACATATTTGTAGATTTTGAAAGAAATATAGAAAAATATTTATTGTTTATCATTTATGATTACTGTTAATGGATCTCTCTCAAAATGTTGTATTTATTTTTTTAATCGTATGGAACATGGTTGATATCATTTATTTTATACATGAGAAAAATGTCGACATATTTGTAGATTTTGAAAGAAATATAGAAAAATATTTATTGTTTATCATTTATGATTACTGTTAATGGATCTCTCTCAAAATGTTGTATTTATTTTTTTAATCGTATGGAACATGGTTGATATCATTTATTTTATACATGAGAAAAATGTCGACATATTTGTAGATTTTGAAAGAAATATAGAAAAATATTTATTGTTTATCATTTATGATTACTGTTAATGGATCTCTCTCAAAATGTTGTATTTATTTTTTTAATCGTATGGAACATGGTTGATATCATTTATTTTATACATGAGAAAAATGTCGACATATTTGTAGATTTTGAAAGAAATATAGAAAAATATTTATTGTTTATCATTTATGATTACTGTTAATGGATCTCTCTCAAAATGTTGTATTTATTTTTTTAATCGTATGGAACATGGTTGATATCATTTATTTTATACATGAGAAAAATGTCGACATATTTGTAGATTTTGAAAGAAATATAGAAAAATATTTATTGTTTATCATTTATGATTACTGTTAATGGATCTCTCTCAAAATGTTGTATTTATTTTTTTAATCGTATGGAACATGGTTGATATCATTTATTTTATACATGAGAAAAATGTCGACATATTTGTAGATTTTGAAAGAAATATAGAAAAATATTTATTGTTTATCATTTATGATTACTGTTAATGGATCTCTCTCAAAATGTTGTATTTATTTTTTTAATCGTATGGAACATGGTTGATATCATTTATTTTATACATGAGAAAAATGTCGACATATTTGTAGATTTTGAAAGAAATATAGAAAAATATTTATTGTTTATCATTTATGATTACTGTTAATGGATCTCTCTCAAAATTTTGTATTTATTTTTTAATCGTATGGAACATGGTTGATATCATTTATTTTATACATGAGAAAAATGTCGACATATTTGTAGATTTTGAAAAAAATATAGAAAAATATTTATTGTTTATCATTTATGATTACTGTTAATGGATCTCTCTCAAAATTTTGTATTTATTTTTTTAATCGTATGGAACATGGTTGATATCATTTATTTTATACATGAGAAAAATGTCGACATATTTGTAGATTTTGAAAGAAATATAGAAAAATATTTATTGTTTTATCATTTATGATTACTGGTAATGGATCTCTCTCAAAATTTTGTATTTATTTTTTTAACCGTATGGAACATGATTGATATCATTTATTTTATACCTGAGAAAAATGTCGACGTATTTGTAGATTTTGAGAAAATATAGAAAAATATTTATTATTTTTTTTAACCGTATGGAACATGGTTGATATCATTTATTTTATACACGAGAAAAATGTCGACGTATTTGTAAATTTTGAAAAAAATATAGAAAAATATTTATTGTTTATCATTTATGATTACTGTTAATGGATCTCTCTCAAAATTTTGTATTTATTTTTTAAATCGTATGGAATATGGTTGATATCATTTATTTTATACACGAGAAAAATGTCGACATATTTGTAGATTTTGAAAAAAATATAGAAAAATATTTTTTTTTTATCCGTATGGAACATGGTTGATATCATTTATTTGGTCTTTTTATTTTTTTATGATAAATCTGAGAGCTGTTATTTATTTATGATACATATTTTATTTATTTATAAATTAGTGAGATTAAAATATTCTTTTAGATATAATAAAATGTTATGGTTTGTTAGAAGTATCAAATCAATGCTCAAAAACTTTATAGATACACATTTTAAAATAAAATACAATATTTCAGATTTTAATAGTTATCATATTTTTTGATATTTCTAGAAAAATTATATCAAATAAAATTGAGGAAATTATTTGTTTGGCTTTTCTTTTTTCTGTATTTATTGATATTGGATTCCGGTTTAGAAGATGGTCTACAGCATGCATTTGAAAATTTCAACCTTTAAATGCAAACTTTAAACTGTGTACTAAACTGGATAGCAACAGATATGATGAAAAGAAGAATAAACAAAAAGACTGTTCTCAATTTTATTTGATAAGGAGATTTATCTCGAAATATCAGAAAATATAATAATTAGTTATAATTATTATTAGTTATTGTATTTTTGTTTTATTTTAAAATGTGCATTGATAAGGCTGTCAAACATATAGTAATTCTTTCAGATATAAACTTTTAGAACACAGATTTTAAAATCATTGATTGGTTGAAAATAATTAATCGTCTTTTTTATGTTCTTGTATAAATGACTGTTGTAAATATTCCAAAACAGATGATCTTGAGAGAAATCTTCTGAGATCATTTTACTTACTTCTGTGGAATTGGCCCAGGTAAAAGAAGGAATAGCAATTTCAATATACAACTTGTGGAAATAAATAGACATTAAACACAGAAAAACATATTTTCAATAAACATTTTGTTAAAAAAATTAATATAAAAAATAGCATTTTTTAAAAGTTGTAGGAAATATTAAAAAAGATTTACAATTGGTTTTGACTTAAATCCATTCTCTCTGAAAATAAAAGTAAAAGCAACTACTACAAAAAATCATTTAGAAAAAAAATAAAAAAATAAATTGAAATTAAAAAGAAAATGAATTTGCATACCAATAAGTCAGCTACTCAATTACAAATATTTTACAATACCTTTTCATTCCTTGTTAATGTACTTAATTCAGTTGTGCATTTTGATTACATCTATTGAACATTAAAAAGTGAACATTCATTGGAAAATTAATTTAGTTAATAATCATATCTCAGGCTGTAAACTCATTGATTTAACCTTGTTCAAACCCATAAAAACATTTTAAAACAATATTTTGAAATAAGGAAATTAAACATTTGATAGTCTTGTTTAATGTAAAAAAAATTCTATCTCCCAAAGTTCTGTTTTATGTTCAAAATAAAAATAAAATATTATTTGAAGATTATCGAGTTCAGAAACGTTGTTGCATAATGAGGGCCCTCGTTTAAATAGACAAGTTTGAGTGGCACCTTAAGGGTTAGAGGTGACTCCAGAACGGAAGTCTCTTGTCTGGTAATACTTTAAGCAGGAAAGATGTGTCCAGGGCGCCGCCCCCAATGTGAGGCAGCACACACAATCTAACTTTTTAAAACTTTATAGATACACATTTTAAAATAGAATACAATATTTCAGATGTTAATAGTCATCATATTTTCCGATATTTCACTAAAAATCATATCAAATAAAATTGAGGAAAGTACTTTGGGGGGCTTTTCTTTTTTCTGTATTTATTGTTATTAGATTCTGGTTTAGAAGATAGTATGAGTGTGTATTTGAAAATTTCTACCTTTAAAGCTATCTGTCACGTGTATGCTTTGATTTTTCATTCTGTAACTGTTCTTCTCTTAGTGATAAACCTTTACTAAAAACTAAACATCAGCGTCTGAGTGATTGTATTCACCGACAAGTAGGAACCTGGGTTTCCAATGACACGGGTGTATAATGGTGAGTGAAAATATAATTTAAAACAAATGAATATTATGTTTCTGAATTTTTGAGATGAGGATTGACAATTTGGATGATTTGGATTATTCGGACTACTGTTCCCATCTTGAGTGTTATTCTCACAACGTTTCGGCTGATGTAACCTCCGACCTTTTTCAGGTGTATCTTGTCGAACTCTGGAATGTTTCTGTTGTTGTCTGCAAGGACCCGTGGCGTAACGGATAACATACTAAATAAAATTCCTTTCTAAGTGACACTAGAGGTTGAAGGTTCAATCCTCAGTGTGGGCGAAACTAAAACTACAATTGCCAATTAATAAAGACTTCTACCCGGTCATGGCTGATGGAACGAGAGCATGCTACCCCCCATAGATTAAATAAAGAGTTCCGTTCGAAATTACACACAGGTTCCCGAGTTCGACAGAAAGATTCCATAGTTCAACAAGATACACCTGAAGAAGGTCGGAGGTTACATCGGCCGAAACGTTGTGAAAATAACACTCAAGATGAAATAAGTAGTACGAATAATCAAAATAATACAATAAATATTACGAAAAAGCTATGATGAAGATTTGACATCATCATTTGATTAACTAAATCTCATAAATGACGTTTTGTTTTATGGCATATCAACCCTTTGTAAATTGGTCTGGGATTAGAGTGTAGTATTGATTTACTCCTCTCCAGGAGTTAGGCACAAGGCCAGTTTTTATCTTACTCCACAAGTAAGATGTGACCCAAGGTTGGGTTGGGAAAGTGGGGTTTAAAAATTGCCTGGGCAGCCCCGTCGGCATTCCTCGGTAGGGGCGCCTCAGGCAGTAAGCAATAAACTTACTCCTCCCCAAAGAGGGGAGGCGAAGCCTGGGAGGGTGGACCTCCTAGAACTGCACAGGACAGACCCATAGACCAGCGTAAATCAAGCCCCGAAGGCCAAGACAATACCAGTCTATGGGGTGCAGTATCCATTGGAACAGATACTACACTTTGATCTTAGCCAAAAGGCCAAAGTAGCCAGTCATCGGAACAGATACTACACTTTCAGTACCTATTCTGATACAACACTTAATCTATTGGTCAGTGAAGAAGAAATCCTTCTGGGCTAAGACAATTTTTTACATTTTTGTCCAAATCTAGAGTTCCACTTTTTGGGGGAGCTGGATTTTCAACACATTAAAAAACCGACCTCATGTCTAACTCTGCTCTCGTGGGGAGGCAAGTAGATATTATGAGTTTATGAGTTATTTAATGTTGAAACTAGTGATTTTGGTAAAAGTTTTTATACTTTAAGTTCTTGATATGTTCAAATATTTAATCGCAATTGTTGTTTTAACTCGTTATTCATGACGTAAATATATGTGTACAGCATCGTTTCATGTCATATTCAGGATATAGATATGACTCGCTTCATGTCATATCCAGGATATAGATATGACTCGCTTCATGTCATATCCAGGATATAGATATGACTTCTCGTTTCTCTGCATGAATATTGAATGACTTTTCTTGAACCTGATAATAATGATGAAGCTGTTACTTAAAACAGATTGCTCGAATAGACTGTCACTGTCTGAGACTTCCACAAATGTTTAATTTTCAAATCCGATTCATGTTCTTCTAATATTATATTTAACTTGTTTTCTAAACCCTAAAAAATTTTTTTTTTCTGGCATTGCAACAACTGGTCAGTCATTACTTGTCTAAATATATCTTGTCGCCTATTGAACCATGATTTTTTTTCAAAACGTTCTTACATGATTAATGAATAATTTGTTTTCTAACTACAATGTCAGTCAATATAATGTTAGATCGATCCCAGTGGTGAACACTATGCATTTGATTCTACCAAATATTTATAAGAAACATGATATATTTATTTACTCCTCTGCAGGAGTTAGGCACAAGGCCAGTTTTATCTTACTCCCACAAGTAAGATGTGACCACAGGTTGGGTCGAGTAAGTGGGGTTTGAAAAGCCAGCGCCCGAGAAAGTGAGCACTCTGCCCATTAAAAATTGCCTGGGCAGCCCCGTCGGCATTCCCCGGTAGGGACGCCTCAAGCAGTAAGCAATAAACTTACTCCTCCCCAAAGAGGGGAGGCGAAGCCTGGGAGGGTGGACCTCCTAGAACTGCACAGGACAAACCCACAGACAGGTGGAATCAAGCCCCGAAGGACAAGACGACATCCGTCTATAGAGTGCAGTATCCATCGGAACAGATACTACACTTACTTCCTAGCGTGCCAGAAACATGTAAGAAACATGATATATTCGTGACCTGATGGGCCACTACTTATTCTGCTTTGATTTCATATGAAAATTTGCCAACTGTTACATATCTGGTCAAACCTATGTATCAATAGGTGCAGAGAGATTCCTTTGAAGAGAATAGAATCACCATGGAGATCCTCTTTTTCATTGCGTGTCTTTGAAGTGTCATACGACAGTTTCCCCACTTTTTTACGCAGTCCTTTGTATTAATGTTGTACTCTGCAAGATCTTTCAAGCTGCACCCATTAGGACAGATAAGGCAGTGTTGCATCGTATGGTCCTTCTCTTCACATTCACAAATGGTTTGGTCGGTTTTGTAGCCCCCATTTAGTCATAACAACTTTAGATTGCCTCATTTCCGTTCTCATGTGGTTGAGTATTTTCTATTATACGCAAGGTGCTCCTGGCTATAAGAAAAGGCCCTAGAAGGAGGGATCCCCATTCTCTAACCACAGCTTTAGTTTAATCTCTTCTTGAGATGTTGTTTGACATGGCTTAGGAAGCTTCTCCTTAACTTTGGGCCGTTGTTCCACGTCTATGAATGAGATGGCATTCATCACTGGTAGCCTTTGTGATCTCTACTCGGCTGGGAACTTCCCATCTCACATCTCCAAGGACAATACCAGTGAGGAAATTCAGAAGATTATCGATTATTATACTAAATGTGAGTAAGTCAATATTTGTTTCCCTAAGACTTTTTTTTCTATGAATTTTAATCATCTATATTTCTCTGAACAAGAACATTTTAATGTTTGGCTTTATTTCACAATGAATAATTACTTTTATTTTATTGATCTTTATTGATGTTGACATCATTTTATTGAGACTTCTTAAAGTTTTCTAAACATTTATTTTTAAGCATCATACATTTTAATAAAATTGTTTCAGCAGATATAAAACAAATATGACAAATTTAAGTATTGAGTCAGGAAAATGTTCAACAAAAAATGTTCAGCAAAAAATGTTCAACAAAAGATGTTCAACAAAAAATGTTCAGCAAAAAATGTTCAACAAAAGATGTTCAGCAAAAGATGTTCAGCAAAAAATGTTCAACAAAAGATGTTCAACAAAAGATGTTCAACAAAAAATGTTCAAAAAATACCATAAAAATGAGATCTTGTTATGTAATTAAAAAAGTTCAATATAAATATAAAATCTATTTCCTTAATAAGAATCAAAGGAAAGGGTAAAATTTTACCTTTTCACCCGCAAAACAAACAAAAAAAGTTTACTTCTTTTAAGCGATTACATGTAAATAGCCTGAAAAACTTGATAAGAATAACCAAAACCAAAAAAATATATTTTAGAATTTAGAATATGTGAAAGCTATTTCTTAAAAAAAAAAGACAAAGCAAAAAATGTTGAAACAATCAAATTTCACTGTAAATAAAGAAAAAAAATGTGTCGACTAACAATCAGGTTTGAGTTGTGATTCAATAGGATGGGTGACATAGGGCTCCATCTGGTGGCCAACAAAAACAACGAAGTCAATAGATTTATTATTAGTTTATTAGTCCTCATCAATTAATGGTCAAAATGTTTTTCTCCTCTTCATAAAGGGGTTAGTAACTTTAAGGCACAGTTAATAATGCATTTGTCTTATTCTTTGTACTCACAAGATGGAAGCCATTATCTATTCATATAGTGGGAAGGAGGTACACGATACATGCGGGAGAAGATCCAATATCCTTCCGAAAGGAAATTTTTTTTTTCTCTGGATCACACAGGTGCACAAGGAGAGGAACTAAGATCTTGTGATGGCAGTAGTCGTGATGATGGTGGAGTCAAATATATATATATATATAGAGAGAGAGAGAGAGAGAAAGAGATAGACCATTGGTGTACACTACAATGCGATTCACAGACATCTACGATGTAATCACCGACAAATAAGGACGTTTGTGTGTATCAGAAAGAAGAGTGAGAAGGGGGAGGTCGACAGAAGTATCAGTATTTGAAGAAGAAGGAGGAGGAGGAGGAGGAGGAGGAGAACACAAAACTAGTAAATCGGATCAGAAAGGTAGAAAGAATAGGTGAAATATTACCAGAAGAAAAGGTGAATTATAGAAAGAAAGACAATTTTGGCATTGAGTAGACGAAGTGAACAACTCTAATGACTCTGTCTGCATGTATGTCTGCGTAATAGAGGTGATACTAATTGAGGCCAAAGTTATCCTACTTTTTTTTATAATAGTTACTGACTTCATTAAGTATTTAAGAGTTAAATTTGACAAAAATAAATTTAAAAAAAATCAGATTCATCATCATCATCATCATCATCATATTCGATTTAACATCAGTTTTACATGCTGTGTTTATGAAAGGATGATATACTGACAGTATTTCACAATAAAATGTATGCATCTGCATGCCAAGTTGGCACATATGGAAGACCTTTTTTTACTCATTTTTTGAAGACCTTTTTTTCTCATTTTTGGAAGACCTTTTTTCCTCATTTTTGGAAGACCTTTTTTTTCTCATTTTTGGAAGACCTTTTTTCCTCATTTTTGGAAGACCTTTTTTTTCTCATTTTTGGAAGACCTTTTTTTCTCATTTTTGGAAGACCTTTTTTCCTCATTTTTGGAAGACCTTTTTTTTCTCATTTTTGGAAGACCTTTTTTTCTCATTTTTGGAAGACCTTTTTTTCTTATTTTTGGAAGACCTTTTTTTCTCATTTTATGAAGACCTTTTTTTCTCATTTTTGGAAGACCTTTTTTTCTCATTTTTGGAAGACCTTTTTTTCTCATTTTTACAAGATCTTTTTTTCTAATCTTTAGGGTGTATATGTTATCGAAATGCTGTGTGCGTTTGAGACTCACTTACGAAAAACTCAAGCATCCAAATAAAAATAAAAAATAATAAAAATTTAGAAAATGTTTGAAGTTTCCTAGTTTTTACTACTGAGACGTATGTTAAAAGAAGCATGGAAAAGGCAAAACATGCTAAAAGAACACAATTCTGAAGGAGATGATATAGATTATGACTTTGTGTATAGTAATAACAATCTCCAAAAAATTATTCGTACATTGAGACATTTTATCAACAAACAATATCTCAGCTATATAGGACATGTGGTGTGTCGAGCAGAAAATACAGCAGTGACAAAAAATAATGTTATTTGCCAAGGCTACAAGACCATATTACAGACAGCGCCGTATTATCTATAAGGTTTTGTGAGTTTCTTCCTCTTACAACTTGTCATCTACTCTCACTTGTTACTCGGGGTCGAGTTTACAACAGCGTAAATGGCCATAGTACCGTGTTACATGTGAGTAAATGCTGGACTTCCACCAGCTCAGTCTTTCTGAGGATACAGAGGTATGACATGGCTATAGTTTGGTGGATTTGTGGTGTGTGCCTTGACGACAGAGTTAATTCTGACTCCCTGCTATTTAGGCTGAGGATGTCCATAGTGCCATGTTACATGCAAATTAATTTTGGGATCCCGTTAGCTCGGTCTTTCTGAGGATGCAGAGGTATGACATGGCTATTGTTCGGTGGATTTTTGTTGTGCACCTTGACGACAAAGTTCGTTGTGACTCCCTGCTATTGAAGCTGAATGCCCAGACTGGAGTCAGCTCTGCGTTATAACCGCCTACGCTGATATGGACATGGTGAGTGAAGCTCTGATTGGATAAACAGATGTACACACATCTCAATTGAGCGAGAAAAAGGCAAACCAAGACAGACTTGGAATGACTCGGTCAAAGATGACATCAAGCAATGGCAATGGTACATCGAAACAAACATAAATGATTGCTTTCCATGGAGAAAACCGCTTCGTGCCACCATAGCCAATGTACCTACTTGGCGTTTCCCGATAGTGTATTTACTTGCAATTTATTTTGAGCAAAAAGAAGTAACTCTGTATAGAAAAATACAGAGTTATGTCGCTTCTTTTTAAGATGGCAGCAATTTAAAAATAATTCTGAGCCAGATAGAGTATTTGTTGGAAGGAATTAAATCGAATCACATTTTCTTCTTAACATGCTGCAATAATCCACAAGAAAAACTGATGGACAAAATCAAATATTGATTTTGTAGGAAGAAAGCTATCGATAACAAAGAACGATGAAGAGACAAACTTTAATTTATGTATTAGATGATGCTGCTTTTTTCTCCGATTAAATTATATTTATTTTTTTAAGGAGAAAATACCAGTAAATACGGATGATCAGTGACAGATAGCAGAGCCTTGAATCGTAGTTCATCTTTAGTCATTTATAGAAATCGCTCCAGACAAGGCATGAAGCCACTTGATGTAAGGAGCAAACAAGAACAAATATGGTTATCGCAAAAACAGGAGATGCCTATTGGCCTTAGTCTTGAAAAGACCAAGTTCATAGGTAAGAGGAAAACAGTCAGCAGGAAGAGAGTTCCACAAGCCTGCGGTTCTTGGAAAGAAGCTAATGGAATAGGTTTGTTTAGCTTAGTTGGTAAAGTAGTCTTATGTCAAAGTTTTTGCCCATATTAGATGAAAGAATGGAGGAATCTTTTTTTTTTGTTATCATCATTATTATTTTTTTTTAATGGAAATAGCTCCAGACAAGGCATGAAGCCACTTGATGTAAGGAGATAAAAACACAAAAAAAAACACTTCAAGATAAAGAAACTATCCAACGATAAGTGTTAGATTGATAGATTCCGAGCCAGAAAACAGCAATTCTTCCTCCTTTATCACTCATGAAATGTGAGGACTAAAAGACAAAATAAGGCTGCCGAAAGTAAACCCAAGGTCCACTTTCTACTCTGCTAGTTTGCCAAGACCAATCGATATAAGCGCATTTATTATAAACAAAATCTAAAATATGTTTGTAAGTTTATCATTAACCCTTCTTTACTGTTTAATACTTCTTTGTTGCGTTTCTTTGAAAAATGTGGTCATACGACAGTTTCCCACATTCTGCATTATTGTTGTACTCTGCAAGATCTTTCAAACTGCACCGGTCGGGCAGCAGGGGGAAGCCATGATAGTGTTGCATCGTATGGTCCTCCTCTCCACATTCACAAATGGTTGGGTCGGTTTTGTAGTCACATCTACTCATAGCAACTTTTGATCGCTCCTAATACTGAAAGGTGATTGATGTTATGCTTATGTTTCCTAACAGTATGCACATGATGCAACATTAGCAACAATGGAATTCATCTACAAAGTTTTCTTAACAAAAGTTGCTCCAGAATGTATGCAGTAATGAACTCTTGTAGCATCTGCAAAATGTTGAGATTTGATTCTGACCAAATTTCTTTAAAATTCTTAGCGCCTCTGTAGTCTTGTTTTCTTATGAGAGATCGTGAAATGATCTCTTTGATAGCCATTCATGTGTAAAATAATGAAGAGTAGCAAAAATGAATCGTGGACGAGTCCATTGTGGGTGGGACGTCAAGAAATAAAGAAAGCAACTTGATAAGTGTTGAAAAGGAGAAGGTTCCGCAGTGCAAGCAAAACTTGAAAGGCGGCGGTTTCAGAAACGCAAAGTGCCGGAGTGCTTAGTGATCGGAGTATCAAAGTACCGGAAGAATGGGAGTTTACCGATGGTTATGGCACTGATGAAGCTTTATTGGCTATTGTACCCAAGCCTGTCTTGCTGTTAGGTTTTCATGTCCACTGACTAAAAATGCGACTGATAAGCAAGTTAGTATTGTGAAGGAATCCCCTGACTTGTATTTCATTAAACAGACAACTGGAAGTGCTTGTGGAACAATTGTTTCAGTTCACACTCGGTTAGACAATGCAGAGCAAATTGCCTTCCAATCGGATGTATATATGAATGAGTTTCTAGCGGAAACCAAGTCTGTGACCTCAGCAAGAAAATGACTTTCATGAGACAAAAGTATGTCAAAAGATTTTTTTTTATATGTGTGTGTGTGTGTGTGTGTGTGTGTGCGTAGCTGGCGTAAACCATCCGGTGATGGAAAATAAAGAAAACCAAAGTTTTTCCATATACGTTCTGTTCTTTGTCATTCTTGTTGGATCTTACCGGGTACCCCGAAAGAACGGGTAATGCAACACATGCACCCTGTTTGTAAACTGCGGCCTCCTATCTGCTAACCCTAACCCTATCTACTTTAAAATGTGCAACTAATCAAATGTAAAGAAGAAAGAAAAATAAGGCATGCTTGAAATAATAATACAAAATATTTAAGCCAAATACAAGAATTAAAAAAAAAACATAATTTGGAGTTTGTTTAACGCTATCAACACCAGAGCAAAATCCGAAAACGCCCATTATTTTTGCTGCCTCAGCAGGTTGGAGCATCGAAGCAACCCTGAAGAAAAACAAACAAACAAAAAAAAAAAAACACAGTTATTACTTTGTACCATTTGTATTATTCGGACTACTATTCTCATTACTTATCTATATTATATTGGTAAGTTACGGTGACTTTAATTTTCCCTTATTTATTTTCTATCCGATTAGTAATTAAATACATCAACTATATCCTGAAGATAATCTGTAGTGTTAAGAGTATTTTTATAAAACATTTTTATATTTAATTATAAACGCATGCATTCCCTTCTTAATGGACAGTCATCCTTCTTCATACAGTTACATTTTCTATGTTTATTCAAGTTTCCTACATTGTCAGGACTGTCATTCTATTTTTTCATTGTTGCTTTATTCAATGAGATTATGGTGTTTTTAATGTTTGTCATATTTGCATATGCTACTTTTATTGAGTAGTTTACTTAATATCTTATCCCCATTAAAATTATTATCGATTATTTTTTACGTGTATACTGTATCGGGTTTCAACCATATATTTTCACAATTTTTCGGCCTATATAAGCTCTGGCTTTCTTCAAATAACATCCAAATTGAGAATAGTAGTTTGAATGATCCAACTGATACAAATTATCAATCCTTATCTCAAAAATGATAAGACACAGTTATCACTCCTCTGCCGCAGTTTTTTAATGCCTCATATGATTCTTCGTCCTGCTGAAGCAGCCAAAATATTGGGGTTTCATCAGGCGCTCTCGTCTTGATAGGGTTAAGCTTGAGATGGAAATTAGTTTGTGGGGATTGGGAAGAATGGTTGTCATGAACTCGCAAAGAAGGAATCTTTTGTGCATCTGATAACTATTTTTAATTGTTAATGAAGAATGTGCTAAACAATATAAACCACTTATAAGCTCCACCATCACCAGTTTTTTTTTTATGTACTTAAATAGATAAGAGGCCTCCATCAAGACAACGTTTTCAGAAAGGACTGACATCTTAATTTTGAAATCGTCATTTGGTTGGATATGGTTTTTTTAAAAAAAAGAAAAAAAAGGGGGGGTGCTTTCCTTTCTTAAATATTTCTGATTGTTTATGTGACAAAGAAAAACTAAACAAAGAAAAAGAAATATTGCTTTGATGGAAAAAGATGATTGCGTAGGAAAAGGTTTATGTTGAATTGAAACGATGGCTAAGTAAATTTGCTACTGTTTTGTTTTGTTTGTTTCCTTAGATTTGTCTTAGAAAAACAAAAAAAAACCGGCAACTGTAAAAATAACTGTAAATATATTTTTTGTAGAGCAGAGAAATCTATTTTGATGCATTTTCAAATACATGTTGAGCTGTTTGGATAAATCTATTTACATTTCAGTTGTGCTATTCTGACACATTTGCCAATGTTTTAAGAACGAGTAAAAATTAATGCTAACTTCTTTCAAACATATTTTAGTTTTCATCAGTCGCTTTAGAGTCAATTTCCAATAGAAATTTTGTACAAAATATAACTAGCTGTACATACTCGGTGTTGTCCGGGAGTGTGTTTATTTGTAATTTGTTTTGCTTTTCATTTGTTCTTGTTTTTAACTATGCCCTTTTTTTTTTTAAATCTAAACACACTTTTTCTGCCAAAGAAAGGGAAGTCTGTAATGAGCCAATAAAGTGTTACATCTTATTTTGTTTCCCAAATATTTATTTCTCTTCCGAACAAAGCGAAGTAAGTCTCTAATGGATGAATATATAGTTATCTCTCCTTTTTTTTTATTTTAAAGAAAAAATAGCGGCTATACAAAATGAATCCAGCTGGATAAATTATCTTCTGAAAGAAATTCCCTCGAATTACAGTTTATTGTTTTAACAACATGGACCAACGTTCAGCAAAATAATATGGCTATTCAGAATGAAATATTAATTTTGTAGGACGTAACATATCGATGACAAAAATCAGGAATCCGACTGACTTTACTTTATTATATAGGTAGATACTCTGCATTCAATTTGAAATAAATCATATAAACATTTTATGACTGACAAAGTTTGGTTTAGCTATTTTGTTTTACGGCATATCCACCCTTTTTGGGTTATTCAATAGCGAATCCGGTAATTTTGGTAAAAGTTTTTATGCTTCAAGTTCTTTATATCTTCAAACATTTATTTATGGTGTTTGGTTTGGTTGTTTTCTAGAGGGAAAATGGTGTTATTGTTTTTAGCTTTGCAGAACATGATTGAGTTTTGCAAAGGGAAATAAAAAAAAAACGATAACATCAATGTTTGGTGCATTTTAAGTCAGGAAGCCGGTATCTTCAGACAGCCTGATCTGGTAACACCAGTACTGCCTACTTGGATACATTTGATTACAATTATGTCATTCCATGTGACACAAGTTGAAAATTATATTTTCAATTTAAGGTTCACTTGCACAATTTATGTTCTATTTGAACAGCATTTATCATTGCGAACACATTGTTAATATTTGACATTGTGTTTTGTTTATTGTCATTTGTAAACTTTAGAAATTACAATTTCAATGGATTTTATTTTGAATTTGTGTGGCACATTTGCAGCTAGAAAATTTCAACAGGAATTAAATGGTAACAACTTAAATTATGGGAATAATTCTTAATTTGATAATTAAAAAAACAACAACAAAGAGGGTAACATGCTGCCTGATCTGATAACACTAGTGGGTAATATAATTAAATGAACGATTTATTTAGTCTGCGGGGCTGGGGATAAACAACTTTCATTGTGGTATTCTTTATCCCCAGCTCTACAGACTAAATAAATCGTTTGTTTAGTGTAATTAACTGCACAAACATTAGCATCAACAAAAAGAGGAGAATAATATAAAATATACTGTCGGAAATCAATTCCAATATTCAAATCTGCTTATTTGGTTATCTATATAAAGTTATAAGATTTTCAAAGTCAGACCTAAATAGTATTTAAGATGAAAAATCAATCTTTGTTTCTTACTAGTTAATTTTCTATGTTTTATTGTTGTACTGTGTTATTGGCAAAATAATAACATGCTTTTGCTACAAGTCATTTAACAAATTACTTAGAACAACTGATAATATGAAACATTTTTCGATCATCACCAAAAAATCAAATTCATCAAGGAGAACAATTCATATTTTTACTTGAAGAATATATGAGTTATCTCCCTTACAACTCAAATTTTATTTCTTTTTCTGTATAAGTTTGAAAATGTGCAAGTAAATAAAATTTAAGTTACTTCAATTCATCCCGAACAATGTAGAGTAAATAGAGCTAGTTTGATGTATAAAGAGAAACACAATAGAAAATTATATCTATATTTCGTGATGTCATATCTACTTCAGATGAGACAAAATATCGAATTTATCATGAGTTTATGCGACATTCCAGATACTTACCAACACAATTAGACCTTTTTTTTCTTCTTTTTCCTGCATTTTGGGGATGAGGAGTTAATTTACATTGTTGCTTTTATTTAATGAGCCTGTTTCGGCCCATGTGCCCTCTGGCCTTCTTCAGGTGTATTGTTAATTCATCGGAAATAATTATGCAGGAAACGTCACTGTACGACACAAATAATCAACAACATTGAATACAGCAAAGACATCACAGTGGATGAATACTATATCTGAAGAAGGCCGGAGTTCATATCGGCTGAAATGTGGTTGAAAACTAAATAGCAACGCTGAGGACAATAGTTTGAACAATAACAATGCAAACAATTTGAATGGTTTCGATTTAAAAAAAAATTTTTTTTAATTAAGATGCCTTGATGTATCATTACATCATCTCTGATTTACAAAACAATTATTACCTAAATTCGAACAAACTAAAAAAATTTATCTGAAACTAAATTTTTTTCTTCTTTTTAACCCTAAAGATGCATTTTATTAAAATAAAAATTTATATCTGTTTTTTTTTTTTTAATTTATTAATCTGTCACGTCTCTTCTGGTGCCTTCCAACTTCACTAAATAAATGCCCTAGTGGTGTGGCTACATTGACAGCGAAGGTGTAATCGCAGAATATGGGTGTCACAAATTATTATATAAACTAAACCGAAATTGAAATCGATAGTCGACTGGCGATCGGGTCCCCCCCCCCCCAAAATACACCCCGTCAATTCCTCAATAACTCCGACTCGTTCACCGCCACCAACAATAAAGCTGTATCATTATATTTTTTGACATCAATGTTTTTGCCATTCTTTTACGCACAGCAGAAATACAACATATCTAATACATAGTGTTGCCATGTTTTTCTCTTCTTTAATTATCATAATTACCATTCAAAAATTTTCAGCGGCATAAATCCTCACATTATATCATTGCACGATTTGTTTTGTTTTTAATTTTGTACAACAAATACAATTTGATAGAGTTTTTCGATTTGTTTCCATTTTCCCGAAATAATACGAAATACAATTTGGTACTATGCAACAAATACAATTTGGATAATTTAGAACTAATTAGTTTGTGCATTGATGTAAGGAATGAAATTAAGAAAATTAATGTATTTCTATGGTATTTGTTGATTGATTTTTTTTAATTGAAATATAACAGGTTGGGTATTTATATATACTTTTTTAAATCCTTTTTTTTTTTACATATTCTGATCTGTCTAGCATTTTCTATAATCTAAATTCTACATTTTTGCACAAAAAACTGTGTACAATTAATCAAACTACAAAAAATCTTATATAGATTTTATTTCAAACCGTATACACCATACGTCCAATAATGTGCTGTGAATCTATATTGAAGATGTGTTCGCAATTCAAAGTCATTTGCTTTATGGTTTAACTCTATATTATAAATAAGCATTTCCTTTTTGCGTATATGTATACTATTCAGTGATAGGCTCCGAAACTACTGATGAGGAACAAACTTGTATCTTTTTTATAAACTTGTTTAGTTTGTCTTTTCAGAATAAAAAATAAATGAAAAGCAAACAGTTATGAAATATTTAAAATCAATTTTGAAATTTCAAGAAGAAAGCAACGTTTCTAATTTATCATGTCAAAGGCATTTTATGGTACTTGTTCATTAATTTTTTAATTGAAATATATTCAGTGATAGGCTCCGAAACTACTGAGGAATAAAACTTGTATCTTTTTTATAAACTTGTTTAGCTTGTCTTTTCAGAATAAAAAATAAATGAAAAGAAAACAGTTATGAAATATTTAAAATCAATTTTGAAATTACAAAAAGAAAGCAACGTTTCTAATTTATCATGTCACAGGCGTTTTATGGTACTGGTTGATTGACTTTTTAATTGAAATATAAGAGTTTAGAAATTTATATATATTTAAAAAATCCTTTTTTCACATATGCATATAACTTGTGAATAAAATTGAAATCTAGTTTTTATAAAGTTGTATTTAGAACAAAAAAATAAAGGGAAAACGAACAGTTATGAAATATTTAAAATCAATTTTGAAATTTCAATAATGAAGCAACGTTTCTAATTTATTATGTCACATGCGTTTTATGGTACTTGTTGGTTAAATTTTTAATTGAAATATATTCAGTGATAGGCTCCGAAACTACTGAGGAATAAAACTTGTATTTTTTTATAAACTTGTTTAGTTTGTCTTTTACGAACAAGAAATCAAGGAAAAGCAGACAGTTATGAAATATTTAAAATCAATTTTGAAATTACAAAAAGAAAGCAACGTTTCTAATTTATCATGTCACAGGCGTTTTATGGTACTTGTTGGTTAAATGTTTAATTGAAATATATTCAGTGATAGGCTCCGAAACTACTGAGGAATAAAACTTGTATTTTTTTATAAATTTGTTTAGCTTGTCTTTTCAGAATAAAAAATAAATGAAAAGCAAACAGTTATGAAATATTTAAAATCAATTTTGAAATTACAAAAAGAAAGCAACGTCTCTAATTTATCATGTCAAAGGCGTTTTATGGTACTTGTTGGTTTACTTTTTAATTAAAAAATAACAATTTTGACATTTATATATCCTATTTTCACATATACATATAACTTGTGAATAAAATTGAAATCTGGTTTTTATAAAGTTGTATTTAGAACAAAAAATAAAGGGAAAACGAACAGTTATGAAATATTTAAAATCAATTTTCAAATTTCAAGAAGAAAGCAACGTTTCTAATTTATCATGTCACAGGCGTTTTATGGTACTGGTTGATTGACTTTTTAATTGAAATATAAGAGTTTTGGAATTTATATATATTTTTAAAATCCTATTTTCACATATACATATAACTTGTGAATAAAATTGAAATCTGATCTGTATAAAGTTGTATTTAGAACAAAAAATGAAGGGAAAGCGAACAGCTCTGAAATTTCCAAAAGAAATCAACGTTTCTAATTTACCATGTCAAAGGCGTTGTTTATTCACTGCAGATAACATGGAAAAGTTCATAGAAAACGAGAGCAACAGACAACAATGAAAATACACCTTGAAGAAAAAGGTGCAATGACTCAAGATATCTACAATACATATTCACAGGTAGTGATAGAAAGAGAGATTGCTATCTAAGACAGGAGTTGATAACAAATAAGCTGTGTTTTATCGATACACACAAATAGCAACTTAGTGAAACATTCATGCAAATTGACAAAAGAAGAAAGATTGGAACTCTTCTTTATTTTTCTCTCATGCAAGCTAGAATTAAAGGAAACTATTCTTTGGCCTCAATTTTCTTTTTTTTTTTTTCTCCTCGGTATCACCTCTCTGAATTCAGTGGGGAATCCAGGCAACATGCCATTATATAGATATATATATTTATATAGATAAAGAGAGATTGATAGATTGAGAGAAAAGGAAGAAGAAGAAGAAGAAAAGGAAGAAGAAGAAGAGGGTTATTCATACGTACTCCAGGAGCGTGCTAAAAAAGGAGAATGGACACCACACAATTTAAAAATCAAATGTGGAAAAAGATGGAGGGATTCAAATTGAATGGTACAAATAATTGCATTCCTGACCAATCATATTCGTTTCTTTTTTCTTTGATGGCTTGGAGTTTTTGAAACATTGACAAGTCTGTTTGTGACTGTAGGCACAGAAATGTTTGTTATGTGAACAAAGAACGTGAAGAATTATGTCTGATGTTTACAATAAAACAAGCAAGATGTTTGAGTGTGGAATTTTATGCAAAGTAAACAATAATAATCTGTAATTGTGTGACAAACATGAACAGTTCAAGTATATATAATTGATGAGTAAATATATAGGAATGCACGATTTCGACTGTCAATGAAAGTGGATAAAACATGATTTAACACATGAATACGACATGTATTGAGCACATATAAACCTGAAATAGACCAGTTATGGTCGAAATAAATTACTGTCTGGTACATGTAAAGTTTTATTATTCTTTATTCTTATATATATATATATATATATATATATATATATATATATATATATATATATATATATATATACAGGGTGTTTCAAAAGTCTTGGGAACATTACAAATGCGTATATCTCATGAACTATTCCAGGTAGAAAAATGAAACTGGTGCCATTTTAAAGCTTGCTTAATCAAGTTTTTGGTCATACTAATGATTTTCGTGTTATCTTTCCAGGTGCAGTAATGGCGTTCTCTAAACAAGACAAGGCATTTTGCGTCCTCCAATTTGCAAAGACTGAATCGTGGACATGTGTTCAGCGTGCATTTCGCAGGAAATTTAAAAAAGAAGCCCCTGAAAGGAAATCCATTGTCAGATGGCATGCTAAATTTGTGAAAGATGGGTGTTTGTGCCCAAGTAAGCGAACAGGTCGCCCTTCAATTTCAGAAGATGCAGTTGAGCAAGTTCGGACAGCCTTTCAGCGGAGCCCCCGTAAATCAGTGAGAAGAGCCAGCAGGGAACTTCAGCTTGCTCCAGCAACTGTCTGGCGTGTCTTAAGGAAACGACTGCAAATGGTACCTTACAAGCTCAAGTTGGTCCAAAAGTTGAAGGACACTGATAAGCCACTTCGCCGTGACTTTTGCATTGCAATGCAAGAGAAGTTGGAAGATAACGGCTTTGATGACCGGCTTGTTTTTAGCGATGAGGCGACCTTCCATCTGAATGGCAAAGTTAACAAGCATAATACTCGCATATGGGGTACTGAGAATCCTCATGAACTTCTTGAGCACGAGCGAGATTCACCAAAAGTGAACGTGTTTTGTGCAATTTCCAAGAAAGGTGTCTATGGACCGTTCTTCTTTGAAGAGGCAACTATCACTGGTGAATCCTATCTCAACATGCTGGAAGACTGGTAAATGGCTCAGTTGGAACAAGCAGAATCTGATGACTTCATTTTTCAACAAGATGGTGCACCACCACACTGGAGTCTTAGAGTAAGGCAGTTTCTTAACACAAGGCTGCCTGGTAGATGGATTGGGAGATCTGGGCGAGGTGATGACGTTCTCATGCCCTGGCCTCCTAGGTCTCCAGATCTTACCCCGTGTGACTTTTTCCTTTAGGGCTTTGTCAAGCAACAAGTCTATGTGCCGCCCCTTCCAAGAGATATTGACGAACTAAAGACTCGAGTAACGGCAGTTGTGGGAACCATTGACGTCAAGATGCTGGAACGCGTTTGGCAGGAAATGGACTATCGACTAGATGTCTGCCGTGTGACGAATGGTGCTCATATTGAGCAACTTTGAAGATTCCCCACAAAACTTGAAACTTTAACCTTTCCAACGGTACCAATTTCATTTTTCAACTCCTAATAGTTTTTGAGTTATTAAAAATCGTTATGTTCCCAAGACTTTTGAAACACCCTGTATATGAATATAAGTATATAAGAATAAAGAATATATATGTATATATATATATATATATATATATATATGTATATATATAATATATATAAGAATATGTATATATATATATGTATATATATTAGAATAAAGAATATAAGAATATATATGTATACATATATATATATGTATATATATAATATATATATAAGAATATGTATATATATAATATATATAAGAATATGTATATATATATATGTATATATATTAGAATAAAGAATATAAGAATATATATGTATACATATATATATATATGTATATATATAATATATATATAAGAATATGTATATATATATATATATATATATATATATATATAAGAATATGTATATATATATATATATATAAGAATATGTATATATATATATATATATATAAGAATATGTATATATATAAGAATTATATATATATATAAGAATTATATATATATATATATATATATATATATATATATAAAAGAATATGTATATATAAGAATTATATATATATAATTCTTATATATATATATATATATATATATATATATATATATATATATATAAGAATATATATATATAAGAATTATATATATATATATATATATATATATATATAAAAGAATATGTATATATAAGAATTATATATATATAATTCTTATATATATATATATATATATAAGAATATATATATATAAGAATTATATATATATATATATAAGAATTATATATATATATATAAGAATATATATATATAAAAGAATATATATATATAACATATATAGAAGAATATATATATATATAAAAGAATATATATATATATATAAAATATATAGAAGAATATATATATATATATATATATAAAAGAATATATATATATATATATATATATATATAAAAGAATATATATATATATATATATATAAAAGAATATATATATATATATATATAAAAGAATATATATATATAAAAGAATATATATATATATATAAAATATATAGAAGAATATATATATATATAAGAATATATATATAAGAATCAATATATATATATATAAGAATATATATATATATCTATATATATATATATGAATCAAATATATATATATATATGAATCAAATATATACATATATATATATGAATCAAATATATACATATATATATATAAGAATTAAATATATACATATATATATATATATATGAATCAAATATATACATATATATATATATATGAATTAAATATATACATATATATATATATATGAATGAAATATATACATATATATATATATGAATCAAATATATACATATATATATATATATGAATCAAATATATACATATATATATATATGAATCAAATATATACATATATATATATATGAATCAAATATATACACATATATATATATAAGAATCAAATATATACATATATATATATATAAGAATCAAATATATACATATATATATATATATAAGAATCAAATATATAAGAATATATATATATATAAGAATATAAATATATAAATAAATATATATATATATATATATATATGAGTTTATGTCCACAGGGTTTAATCCAGTGAATCCTTAATGTGTTCATATAAAATTGTTCAATAATAGAGCTGTACGTTTATTTGGTATAAAACTTCTTATTTATACAAACATACTAAAATTCCTGCCTGGCGAAATTCAGCTGTTCGCCAACTGGAACCGAAATATGCCTGCAAATATGTAGTCAAAAACGTTTGTATAAATAAGTTTTACACCAAATATATATTTGTTCAATGTGTGTTCTCACTCGCCCTCGCTTCTCTGACAACATTTATGGCATTGCTAGTCAAAAGATGAAGTGTCTTTAGATCGGGCGAGGGTTCAGGGAGAAGTGGATTCATGCCTTAAGTCTGAATAAAACTGAAGCAACCTCATCTGAAGTTCAAACCTTGCTTTCTGCTCTGATGACCACTATATCACCCTCGTCTCAAAACCTCCATGCACAACACACATACATACATATATATGACATAGGATTATGTATATATAGAAACAATTTAGATGGTTGGGTAATGTTTAAGTGCAAGGTAAAAACTAATGACAATGGATCAAATTTGGGGTAGGTAAAACTATTCGGGTAGGAATGGCGTTCTAAGTTTTGTGTAAGAAAGGGAAGATGGTTCGGGTGTGAAAACAAGATATTAAGAGGGGTTTGGGTAGGGGAGAAAACCAGCATGACTAGCTAAGTCAATACATTTTTATTTTCATTTCACAACACCAGAGATATTGTTTCACAAGTTACTCTCTGTCCCTATAACTTGTAGTTTTGTTGTTTGCTTTGTAAGTAAATATTATTTCTGTCCCTATAACTTGTAGTTTTGTTGTTTGTTTTTTAAGTAAATATTATTTCTGTCCCTATAACTTGAAGTTTTGTTGTTTGTTTTTTAAGTAAATATATTTCTGTCCCTATAACTTGTAGTTTTGTTGTTTGTTTTTTAAGTAAATATTATTTCTGTCCCTATAACTTGTAGTTTTGTAGTTTGCTTTGTAAGTAAATATTATTTCTGTCCCTATAACTTGAAGTTTTGTTGTTTGTTTTTTAAGTAAATATTATTTCTGTCCCTATAACTTGTAGTTTTGTTGTTTGTTTTTAAGTAAATATTATTTCTGTCCCTATAACTTGTAGTTTTGTTGTTTGCTTTGTAAGTAAATATTATTTCTGTCTCTTACATTACAGACATACGTCTGTATATCATCGTCTGTTTTTAAAAGGACGTATTTATATATATATTTATTTTTAAATTTTATTTTTAAATATTTATGTACATAAAAGTTATCCACGAATGTATAACTTTTATGTACGTAAATATTTTAAAATAAAATTATATATGAAAAATTCCAGTTGATAAACAAAAATAATTTCTGAATTCTCCTGAGTGAGACTCATACAAGTACATTTCTTGAAAAATAAATATAGATATTATTTCATAGCGATACGATGTTTCAATGTTGCAGTAAAATACAAGCTCAATAATGTATACGTTTAATCAATTAGAGCGTTCATATATTTATAGGGTACTATTCGAAAAATTAAAAACATATTAATTAGAATTTCAAATATTCAAATCAAGTCCTTTGTATGTTGAGTTGAGTATTTATTTCCGAAATTAATGTGTTTAGGTTTTCGAATAGTACCCTATATATATATATATATATATATATATATATATATATATATATATATATATATATATATAGCATGGTAGATTTGAGTTATTGTCCTTGACAGGAATATCCCCTCTTAGATAGCTCATGTATGTACAGAGCAAAAATAAAGTTATAATTGAAATAACTCAAAACACACTCGAGTTATTTCAATTCATACTCATATATATATATATATATATATATATATATATATATATATATATATATATATATATATATATATATCATGGTAAACAACTGATGATCCCTTAAAATAGTGTTAAAAATAAACTAATATAATAACTGTAAAAAATAAATTGACTTACATGAGTGATTTTCCACTGGAAGACTTGGGACTATAAGTTTTTGTTTTTTTTAAATTTTTTTTTTAATATAGTTTTAATGGTTGAGAAACTTCCTATATATATATATATATATATATATATATATATATATATATATATATATATATATATATATATATATATATATATATATATATTTCATGGTAAACAACTGATGATCCCTTAAAATAGTGTTAGAAATAAACTAATATAATAACTGTAAAAAATAAATTGACTTACATAGGTGATTTTCCACTGGAAGACTTGGGACTATAAGTTTTTGTTTTTTTTAAATTTTTTTTTTAATATAGTTTTAATGGTTGAGAAACTTCCTATATATATATATATATATATATATATATATATATATATTTCATGGTAAACAACTGATGATCCCTTAAAATAGTGTTAGAAATAAACTAATATAATAAATGTAAAAAATAAATTGACTTACATGAGTGATTTTCCACTGGAAGACTTGGGACTATAAGTTTTTTGTTTTTTTTTAATTTTTTTTTTTAATATAGTTTTAATGGTTGAGAAACTTCCGAGACTATATATATATATATATATATATATATATATATATATATATATATTAGGTATAGATTCTTTTGCAAAAAAAATGCCAGAGTTCTCAATTACTGAAGCAAGAGCCAATTATTTTTATAATAAGAGAAAGAAAAAAAACTAGCTATGTACCCTGGGTTTCATGACAAATCTGGTTCAATGCAAGTCTACCGGTCACCATAACCAGGCTATAATCTTTGCATTCGGAAGAGAAGATATTCTGGAAGCATTTAATATTGATGTCGCCAGAATATTTTCTCTTCCGGACTCATATTTCCATGTTCGCCTCCGACCTGGTTATGCTGATGAATGGCGACCGGTAGACTCGGGTTTATTAAAATCGAGTTAGATTTGGCACGAACACCAAGGTACGTAACTAGCTTCTTTTTTTTCTCTCTTTGTATCAAAATGAAATATATTGTCTTGTAGATTTTTTTTTCATAGCAATAACACCAGAAACAACACCGAAGATAGAGTTACACAAGTCTTTATCTGTTTTATAAGAAACATATTTGGAGTCTAGCTTGTGTCATAGAGACAGTGAAAATAGTGAAATATATTTGTGAATAAACGGCCCTTCTTTGATTTGGTGAGTGATCTTTTGAATTAAGGTCTTGGTCAGAATGTTCACTTATCGTTATTTTTACAAAGTTAGGTATGTTTATACATTTCTATGTACAGGATTCACTCTAAAACTAATTAACCAATCATTATGGATTTTGGAACACAGCTGCTAGGCGTACAGGGTCTAAATGTGGGCTATATTTAGTTTAATTTAGTTTTATGCAGAGGAGGCATAATGGAGTGGAACCTTTCGTGAAAATTCAGATATCTCCGATTTTTGTGAATTTTTAACAATACGTATCAATTAATAAATATTTTCCAAATATCAGTTTCTTTGAGATATTTTAAAGGGACTTTAGGGAAACATAATATAGGCACAACCTCCCATTTGAAAATTTAGAGATATCAGATTTGCACTAAGTTTTATCTATAATCATTAGACCCACATTAAATAAGATTCCCTGAATTTGAATCTCTACTTAAGTTGAAGCTTTAAATTTTAGACATTTTCTAGAATCATGTCATGAATTTTGATCAAAATTAGAATAAGGATTCTAGGCATTCGGTTTAGTATCATGAAATATTGATTTTAATCTTTGTAAGGAGACATTAAACTGGTGCAAAATGATTCTGTCTAGTGTATTTTATTCGTTTTTGGACGGGTATTCTTCTCATGCTATATATAAGATTTAGCTGAATATTGAGAAAAAGAACTGAGCAACGAACAACAGGATTAGTTTTTTAAAGCCCCATTTCTATCTAGGTTCAAGCACTAGTGTCAGTACGAAAATAAGCTCTTTGAGTTACTAGCTCTACAAAAATCTAGGATCAAGTACTAGTGTCAGTACAGAAAATAAGCTCTTAGAATTGCTAGCTCTACAAAAATCTGGGTTCAAGTACTAGTGTCAGTACGAAAATAAGCTCTTTGAGTTGCTAGCTCTACAAAAATCTAGGATCAAGTACTAGTGTCAGTACGAAAATAAGCTCTTTGAGTTGCTAGCTCTACAAAAATCTAGGATCAAGCACTAGTGTCAGTACGAAAATAAGCTCTTTGAGTTGCTAACTCTACAAAAATCTGGGTTCAAGTACTAGTGTCAGTACGAAAATAAGCTCTTAGAGTTGCTAGCTCTACAAAAATCTGGGTTCAAGTACTAGTGTCAGTACGAAAATAAGCTCTTTGAGTTGCTAGCTCTACAAAAATCTGGGTTCAAGTACTAGTGTCAGTACGAAAATAAGCTCTTCGAGTTGCTAGCTCTACAAAAATCTAGGATCAAGTACTAGTGTCAGTACGAAAATAAGCTCTTTGAGTTGCTAACTCTACAAAAATCTGGGTTCAAGTACTAGTGTCAGTACGAAAATAAGCTCTTTGAGTTGCTAGCTCTACAAAAATCTAGGATCAAGTACTAGTGTCAGTACGAAAATAAGCTCTTTGAGTTGCTAGCTCTACAAAAATCTGGGTTCAAGTACTAGTGTCAGTACGAAAATAAGCTCTTAGAGTTGCTAGCTCTACAAAAATCTGGATTCAAGTACTAGTGTCAGTACGAAAATAAGCTCTTAGAGTTGCTAGCTCTACAAAAATCTAGGATCAAGTACTAGTGTCAGTACGAAAATAAGCTCTTTGAATTGCTAGCTCTACAAAAATCTGGGTTCAAGTACTAGTGTCAGTACGAAAATAAGCTCTTAGAGTTGCTAGCTCTACGAAATTCTAGGATCAAGTACTAGTGTCAGTACGAAAATAAGCTCTTAGAATTGCTAGCTCTACAAAAATCTAGGATCAAGTACTAATGTCAGTACGAAAATAAGCTCTTTGAGTTGCTAGCTCTACAAAAATCTAGGATCAAGTACTAGTGTCAGTACGAAAATAAGCTCTTTGAGTTGCTAGCTTTACAAAAATCTAGGATCAAGTACTAGTGTCAGTACGAAAATAAGCTCTTTGAGTTGCTAGCTTTACAAAAATCTAGGATCAAGTACTAGTGTCAGTACGAAAATAAGCTCTTTGAGTTGCTAGCTTTACAAAAATCTGGGTTCAAGTACTAGTGTCAGTACGAAAATAAGCTCTTTGAGTTGCTAGCTTTACAAAAATCTGGGTTCAAGTACTAGTGTCAGTACGAAAATAAGCTCTTTGAGTTGCTAGCTCTACAAAAATCTAGGATCAAGTACTAGTGTCAGTACGAAAATAAGCTTTTACGGTTGCTAGCTTTACAAAAATCTGCGTTCAAACATTGGTAGCAGCAGGGAAATATGTTCCAATCGCAACTATGAGACATTGTGAATATTTCTAGTATCATTAAAACAAATGTTATAATGACAGATGCCGATGTTGCAATCCATGGAACAAAAACTGCCCTTTTCTTTATAGATCCTGGGTATGACCTTAAATTGCATCCAGTGGTGAGACCACAATTTGGGAGCTTTGAGGAGTATGAAGTTACCCCTTAGTTTCAAGGTCCACACTAACCCAAAGTGGCAGTATCTCTCAGGGTCCCACCTATTGGTTAAATAGAATTTGTCTTGGAAACGACACTAAATTGCCTTGGATACCCTTAGGCAAGGTGTTCATCTCTACTCCATCCTGCCACCATAAAATCGATTTTTACCAGCTCTTTCTACCATTTCCTATCTGCCTACCTATTTTCCAACCTTATCAACTACTCAAGTGCCCCACCCCCCTCAAAAGTTCTAGACGGCCATTTTCTTCGCTGCTCTTCAAAAAAAGAAAGTAGAAGAGACATTAATTAATCATTACTTGCATGCTTTAGATTGTTATCCTCGTCTTGGTTGTTGTTATATTCTAAACATTTGGGGCATTATATTGGAATTTATAAGACACGTGTAGATTGATCAATGTTGTTGTGATTGCTTGTTCCTTTAAGGGTTGCGTGGATTAGCCAAAAGGTAAACCCAATCACTGCTCCTTTAGGGATCACGTTATTTCTGTCCCTATAACTTGTAGTTTTATTGTTTGTTTTTTAAGTAAATATTATTTCTGTCTCTATAATTACTGATAAAATGATGAATATTTATTGATTTTAAACTACTAGTAAAACTAAAATCTATAGATCACCCCCCCCCCCACAAGTGTATTTTTGCATTTGCGAAAATATATGCACATATTACATGGGTTTTTAAGGAAATCCGGAAATAAAAAAAAAACAACAACCCTATAGCTATAAATATTTAGAGATTTAAAAAGAATTGGAATCAGTAATTGTATCAGAATCGGGGATTTAGAACGGAATCAGTAATTGTATCGGAATCGAGAATTTAGAACGGAATCGGTAATTGTATCAGAATCAGGAATTTAGAACGGAATACGGAATTAGGAATTTAGAATGGAATCGGTAATTGTATCAGCATCGGGAATTTAGAACGGAATCGGTAATTGTATCGGAATCAGGAATTTAGAACGGAATCGGTAATTGTATCGGAATCGGGAATTTAGAAAGGAATCGGTAATTGTATCGGAATCAGGAATTTAGAACGGAATCGGTAATTGTATCGGAATCAGGAATTTAGAACGGAATCAGTAATTGTCTCGGAATCGGGAATTTAGAACGGAATCGGGAATTTAGAACGGAATCGGTAATTGTATCAGAATCGGGAATTTAGAACAGAATTAGTAATTGTATCAGAATCATGAAAAATATTGGAATCGTCCCATCACCCCTTCCCCCAAAACATTCGGAGCAGCCTTGTCTGCCCAAAACAATTAAGTATTAAACGCGTATCCTTCAGTTCCTATCTTATTTATAAAAAGAAAACAACCTGATCGATTGACTAAATATACTTTTAATATTCTTATTACCACCATCACGAAGGTTAATGCAAACAAAATCAAAAATAATATTATCATGGTTAATAAAAACATTTTTTTTTAAATTTTTACTAAGGTTAATAAAAAAAAAACCTATAACTGTTAATAAAACAAAATTTAACAAAACAAACTCTTGTCAGTGTTAATAGTACATGCAGTTTGCTTCACTTTAATCATTATTTGAATAAAGAAAAAATAAAAGAATCTCGTTTTTACCTGAGTTTAACAACCAACGTTTGAAATCAATAAGAAACATGTTGCTATTTGAGTTTTGAGGCAGGTTTAACTTATTTTTAAGGTAATTTCAAGGTAATTTTTAAGGTAATTTCTTAAAATAAACTGACCAAGACATTAACTTATTTCTGTCGTGTTAGCTAAATAACAACAGAAATGAATCGGCGTGAAACACTGGTAAAAGAAAAATGCTTATTATGTGACGAATGATTCTTTAGTGACTGTGAAATGTGCTGGTTTATTAACAAGGATACTGGGATGCAAACAGATTTGGGGTTTTTTTGCTTCCAAATTTCTTTAGAATAAACAGCAAGAACCAATTAACCAACCAGTTTTGACCATGCATTCCAAATATGAAACCGTTAAAAAAAAAAAATTAATATTTAAAGAGAAACCCCCTTCACAACGAGGCAACAACGATAATACCAACCAACCATCACCAAATCCATAACCATATTTTTCTACACCAATCAGATTGTTCTGAACCCATTTCAAGCCAACCAATCATCTATCACCAAATCCATAACCATATTTTTCTACACCAATCAGATTGTTCTGAACCCATTTCAAGCCAACCAATCATCTATCACCAAATCCATAACCATATTTTTCTACACCAATCAGATTGTTCTGAACCCATTTCAAGCCAACCGATCATCTATCACCAAATCCTTAACCTTATTTTTCTACACCAATCAGATTCTTCTAATTATATTGAACCAATCACCTTTCCCAATTTCGCTCATAACAAGAATGAATAAAACTATTATTATTTGAAATATTATTCTCTTAAACAATTCTAAAATTATTGATTACAGTTAGAGCGTTGACTACCATACAGAATAAAATATCTCATTTTTTTTCTCATGAAAATCGCTCCAGACAAGGCATGAAGCCACTTGGTGTAAGGAGCTAAAAAAAAAAATACTACTTCAAAGTGAAAAACTAGCCAACGATAAGTGTTAGATAGGTAGATTCCGAGCCAGAAAACAGCAATTCTTCCCCCTTTGTCAGAAACATCGCTCATGGAATGTGAGGACTAAAGGACAAAATAATGGAAGTGTAAACAGACCCAGTTGAGGAAGGCACAGATGATTAGTCAATAAATATAAGCCACAACAAAACTTATATCAGTTCATCATAATCTTGTAAATAGTACAATTAGTACTGTCCAGTATCTAATACACATGGTAGTTTCCAACTGTTTTTGTGAAACTTAAATTTACCTAACAGTAAGAAAATGTTTTCTATCATCCTTTCATACCTTTCACTCTTGTGAAGTCTTTCATATATTTATATAAACTTACAAAGATAGGTACCTATGTATATATATATATATATATATATATATATATATATATATATATATATATATATGGAAATTAAAAAAAGGAAAACCAAAAAATATTTATGTATTCATCAACGTTTCGTCTTTATTTCAAGACTTCCTCAGGATGATTGTCTGAAGAAAATATCACATAAGTACAAAATGTTTGAAACAAAGGTGGCAGCCAGTGTGGACCTGAAAGGGCCGCTTATGAAAAAATAAATTATGAGATACAAATAGATAGTGGCGGTGAGAAATTGAGTTAATCGTCACCATTTTCCCCCACACTCTCTACTGTTAACTAAATTTCCAACTGCCACCATCTATTTGCATCTCATAATATATTTTTTCATAAGCGGCCCTTTCAGGTTCACCCTGACTACCACCTTGAGGAAGTCTTGCAATAAAGACGAAACGTTGATGAATACATAAATAATATTTTTTGGTTTTCCTTTTTTCAACTTCCATTACGTCGGAACACTATTTCCATTCTGCATCATATTTATATATACATATATATATATATATATATATATATATATATATATGAGGGAGTTTAAAACATGAAATTAAATTTCAGACAAAATGGTGTGTTTACTACATGGAATAGTGGATAAGCATGATAACAGAAAAGTAAGAAAATAATAACACATACACATCTCTAAAGCAAACTGATATTTTGTTTAGATCGACCGAAATATCGGTTGACTTTAAAGATGTGTCTGTGTTATCATTTTCTTACTTGTCTGTTATCATGCTTATCAACTATTCCATATGATACCATTCCATATATCTATATATAATAACATGAAAATCAACTTCTCAAAACCTGTCTTTCTGATAGTCCGAATCTGAGCCAAACCAAAGCAGCAGACTTTGTACATATACAAGGGCTCAATATCTATTCAGATAGAGCTTTTTAACAATCATAAATAATAATAAATTTCGTTTATCTTAACAATTTACTACGGTTTCAAGGCTTATTTAATCCTTGAAAATGTTTTGAGATATTCCTGAGCAGTTGAAAACAAATTCAAACTCAGTGGCATGCAAGGGAAGGGGGTAATCCAATCATATTTAAATTATCTCCCTTTTCATAATGTTTCTCAGTGGTATTTGAGTATTTAGGACGTACAATCAAGGAGTTGGCCCCAAGCATCACCAGACCTTTGCACACCACTGTTCAAACTGAATATATTAAAACATTTTTGAAGATAGGATAAGCCATGAAACTGCAGTAAAGTGTTTAGAGAAACCAAGTTTATTATTTATTATTGTTATATACATACACACATACATGCATGCGTGAACGTGTTTTTAAGTATGAATGCATGTATGTGTTTATCCTGTTCCACAGCAACCAAAAGACACGTACCATCTAAAACCCGACTCTATTCCACCCACCAAATTGCTGACCCAAAGCATACCAGAAAGGTCAACAGCTGCCCCTTGTAACACAGAGAAATAGAAGTGCTAATGGTAAAAAAAAAAAATTAAAAAAAAGAAATAACAATGATGGGCATGGCAGGCAGGCAGGGTGGGTCACAGCTTACCTGATTGTCATCGTGTCTTTTATGAACGCAGTGTTTTCCTTTTGCTCTAGGTGAGAAATACCCTGCACGCTGCTGCATCAAAGCAGGAAAAAGAAGGGACCTTTTCTCAGATTTTTAAACGGTATCGTGTCGACAACAATAAAAATCACATGAATCGGGGAGCATCATCGTCAAGAGAACACAGTTATCAGAAATAGAATGTAGACTATCAAGGGAAAGATAACACACGGGTAGGTGGAGCTATACTACTTGTAGATGGCAAGCAGCATCCATTGTTACCCCGGATAATATGGAATGCTGATCACGTGAGAAGTAGAAAGGGGAGAAGAGGTAATGGAGAGAAGAGATCAAAGATGAATAGGAATGAAAACAATAATGACAGATTATGAAATGAAAAACATTTAAAATATTTCAATGGCATTTTAAAATGAGAACATTGGAAATCAAATGGCATAATTGAAAAAGCAGATTATAAAGTTTCCATATACAATTTAATTTTTTTTCCGTTTTTTTGTTTGTTTGTAAGATCCTTTTACTTCCGGTTTCATGGGTGTTAATTAAACTTTAAACAGAAATGAATTGCAAATCTGTTACTAATGGCGATTTGCTATCTGTCCGTCTGAAGCCGAACTATACTATTACTTCTATATATGAAGCCAAAACTATACTATTACTTCTATATATGAAGTCAAAACTATGCTATTACTTCTATATATGAAGTCAAAACTATGCTATTGCTTTTATATATAAAGCCAAAACTATGCTATTACTTCTATATATGAAGCCAAAACTGTTCTATTACTTCTACATATGAAGCCAAAACTATGCTATTACTACTATATATAAAGTCAAAACTATGCTATTACTTCTATATATGAAGCCAAAACTATGCTATTGCTTCTATATATGAAGTCAAAACTATGCTATTGCTTCTATATATGAAGTCAAAACTATACTATTACTTCTATATATGAAGTCAAAACTATGCTATTGCTTCTATATATGAAGCCAAAACTATGCTATTACTTCTATATATGAAGTCAAAACTATGCTATTGCTTTTATATATAAAGCCAAAACTATGCTATTACTTCTATATATGAAGTCAAAACTATGCTATTACTTCTATATATGAAGCCAAAACTATGCTATTACTTCTATATATGAAGCCAAAACTATACTATTACTTCTATATATGAAGCCAAAACTATGCTATTACTTCTATATATGAAGCCAAAACTATGCTATTACTTCTATATATGAAGTCAAAACTATGCTATTACTTCTATATATGAAGTCAAAACTATGCTATTACTTCTATATATGAAGCCAAAACTATGCTATTACTTCTATATATGAAGTCAAAACTGTTCTATTACTTCTATATATGAAGTCAAAACTATGCTATTACTTCTATATATGAAGCCAAAACTATGCTATTACTTCTATATATGAAGCCAAAACTATGCTATTACTTCTATATATGAAGCCAAAACTATGCTATTACTTCTATATATGAAGTCAAAACTATGCTATTACTTCTATATATGAAGTCAAAACTATGCTATTACTTCTATATATGAAGCCAAAACTATGCTATTACTTCTATATATGAAGTCAAAACTGTTCTATTACTTCTATATATGAAGTCAAAACTATGCTATTACTTCTATATATGAAGCCAAAACTATGCTATTACTTCTATATATGAAGCCAAAACTATACTATTACTTCTATATATGAAGTCAAAACTATGCTATTGCTTCTATATATGAAGCCAAAACTATACTATTACTTCTATATATGAAGTCAAAACTATGCTATTACTTCTATATATGAAGCCAAAACTATGCTATTCCTTCTATATATGAAGTCAAAACTATGCTATTGCTTATATATATAAAGCCAAAACTATGCTATTACTTCTATATATGAAGCCAAAACTGTTCTATTACTTCTACATATGAAGCCAAAACTATGCTATTACTACTATATATAAAGTCAAAACTATACCATTACTTCTATATATGGAGCCAAAACTATACTATTACTTCTATATCTAAAGCCAGAACTATACTATTAATTCTATATCTGAAGCCAGAACTATACTATTAATTCTATATCTGAAGCTAGAACTATACTATTAATTCTATATCTGAAGCCAGAACTATACTATTAGTTCTATATCTAAAGCCAGAACTATACTATTAATTCTATATCTGAAGCTAGAACTATACTATTAATTCTATATCTGAAGCCAGAACTATACTATTAATTCTATATCTGAAGCCAGAACTATACTATTAGTTCTATCTTTTAAGCTCAATTCAGTTTATAATACTATTTCAGATTTATGTACTATCTTTCAATGCACAATTCAGGGGGTTAGTATAACATCTGTTATGCTGACATGATTTTATCCTCCTGGGCATTACCTCCTTTGGAACGGGGATGGGAAGACAGTGTGTTCGTTCATCATATATACTATCAAAATTATGCTTCCCCCGGTCGCACATTTTTGTCAGTATATATAAGGATGAAAGAAAAACATTGATATTGTAGCCATTTAATTTGGTTCTGATTAGTTTAAAGTGTTGGGGAGACATAAATTTGGTTTCTTTGAAAGCAAAAAACAATTTAAGTTTTTAAAAATATTTCGCTGATATTTTTGTAACAATAAATGAAAAGTTGTTTTTATCTCTGACTTTATGGGCGAATGTGTGTTAACTAAACTTTAAACAGAAATGAATTGCAAATCTGTTACTAATGGCGATTTGGTATCTGTTTGTCTGAAGCCGAAACTATACTATTACTTCTATTAATTGAACTAGTGTACTTCTATTACTAATGGCGATTTGGTATCTGTTTGTCTGAAGCCGAAACTATACTATTACTTCTATTAATTGAACTAGTGTACTTCTATTACTAATGGAGATTTGGTATCTGTTTGTCTGAAGCCGAAACTATACTATTACTTCTATTAATTGAACTAGTGTACTTCTATTACTAATGGAGATTTAGTATCTGTTTGTCTGAAGCCGAAACTATACTATCACTTCTATTAATTGAACTATTGTACTTCTATTACTAATGGAGATTTAGTATCTGTTTGTCTGAAGCCGAAACTATACTATTACTTCTATTAATTGAACTATTGTACTTCTATTACTAATGGAGATTTAGTATATGTTTGTCTGAAGCCGAAACTATACTATTACTTCTATTAATTGAACTATTGTACTTCTATTACTAATGGAGATTTAGTATCTGTTTGTCTGAAGCCGAAACTATACTATTACTTCTATTAATTGAACTATTGTACTTCTATTACTAATGGAGATTTAGTATGTCTGTCTATTGAACTATTGTACTATCTTTCAATGTTCAATTCAGTGGATGGGGTAATATAGTATTTGTTCTGTTGTCATGATATCAGGCAATTTTTTTTTTTGGGGGGGGGGGTTAATATAGTATTTTTTCTGTTGTCATGGGACTATTCTCTCAGGTATTACCTCCTCCTTTGAAGGGAGTAATGTCGTAGATGTTCATCATGATACCATCCTTCCAAGCACTATTTCCTCCTTTATTTATGAGGGGGGAGGGTTACTGTAGTATCTGTTCTGTGGTCATGATATCATCCTCCCAGGGATTACCTTCTCTTTTTTGGTGGTGGGGGTGGTAGTGATATACTAGTAGAAATATGTGACCAGTAGTCACATATATTTGCTAGCTTATATAAACATGAAAAAAAAACATTGATTGTGTAGCTATTTAATTTGGCCCTAATTAGTTTAAAGTTTTTTTTGAGACATGGAGTTGGTTTGCCTTGACAACCAGAAACAATTTAAGTACTCACTTTCTAAACAACATGCATTAATATTTTGTAAAAATAAATGACAATTCTTTTTATATTTTTGTCTAAAGTATGCACAAGTTCATAAGGGAGCATAATAGTCAACCATAACAGTGTGTGGGGGTGGGGGGTCTGTATGGGGATGGGGTGGGGGTGGGGGCTCCCATTAGGTTAATAAGTTTGTGATCCAGCGGCTTATCAGTCGGATGATAACCTGATTAGCCTCTTAACCATAGTTTCAATTCAATCATGTATGACTGAACATATTTTAAACAAGAGTTAATTGCAAATACACTGGCATATAACTTACGCCAATTTATACAAAGCCCCGCCGAATTGCTGTATTTTCATTAATAAAATTACGTGACATTGGAACATTAGTTATATTCTGATACAAGCTGAAGTGCCTGTCTCTGTCAGATAATCTATATAGTTATAAAGTTCAGCTAATTGTCACACTGACAGTGAGATTAAAAGGCCAACTTTCTATTCAGGATAGAAGAAAAACATCTGTCACACAAGTCATTATCAGTTATTGCTCGCTGATAATAACCAGTAATGTTCCTTGGAGTCTGAGTGACAATAGGTCTCCTCCTCACCGCTCAGATTTATTTCTCTCTCTCTCTCTCTCTCTCTCTCTCTCTCTATATATATATATATATATATATATATATATATATATATATATCTGCCTCCTTTGATAACTGTTGCAAATCATTTTTTGCTAGAAATTACCGTTGGTCTTCTCTGGAATTTGAGTGGCAATAAGCCTCCAACGGTTCCAGTATTCTCTGCACCTTTCCAGTGGAGGTCTGATTGGTGCTCTCCCCCCCCCCCCCCGGTTTTTCCATCCATCTCATTATTTTCATCATCATTATTATTATTATTATTATTTTTATTATTTTTAATATTATTATTTTTATTATCTTTAATATTATTATTTTAATTTTTATTATTTATATTATTTTTATTTTTAATATTTTTATTTTTATTATTTTATTATTTATATTATTTTTATTTTTAATATTTTTATTTTTATTATTTTATTATTTATATTATTTTTATTATTTTTAATATTTTTATTTTTAATATTATTATTTTTATTATTTTTAATATTATTATTTTAATTTTTATTATCATTATTTTTATTATTTATATTATTTTTTTTTAAATATTTTTATTTTTATTATTCATATTATTTTTATTTTTAATATTTTATTTCTAATATTTTTATTTTCATTATTTATATTATTTTTATTATCATTATATACAAGTAAAGAGTCTTATAATTTTACCAGCTATGTTTGAGGTGTTTACAGACACAGGTATGTAAATCAGAAGACACACTGAGAAAAGAGAGTCACTCTTTCTCTAAACGCTCACAGAGATAATAAAACATATTAGAGAGTAGTTGAATCAAAATAGAGTGAGAGGGGCGAGAAAAAATATATAGATAGCTAAGAAGGAGATAAGGTTTTTTTTCAATTAATTATAAATTACAGCTAATTAGAACAATTAAGATTTTTCGAGAGAAGAACTAGATTTGCTGGTCACTACTGGGAGTGCTAAGGGTGAAATCGTCAGCAATATTCTTTTATGGGTGCCAAAACAGGGATGTGGTCTAATGGGGAGACCACGCAGAATAAGAGTCATCAACTTAATAAGTCCCTCACTGTTAACCAAGCTCCAGTCCCTGTCCCATCGCTGCAATGTGGCATCCTTGTGTTTGTTTTACAAATACTTCAATGGATTATGCTCCGATGAATTGGCTACTCTGGTGCCCCCTCGACGTAAATTCACTAGACTAACTCGACAATCAACTAAATCTCATTCATTCACTGTAGAGGTCCCCAGATGCCGGAGAGCCTTCTACTCAAATAGCTTCTTTCCTCGTGCTGCTGGCCTCTGGAACTCCCTCCCTGCCCCCTGTTTCCCCGACAGTACTGACATGCAGAAATTTAAAACTAATGTAAACAGACATCTCGCTGCGCAGATACCAATTTAGGTTGACCCCCCTCCCCAACCTTCTCCCCTTTTCTTTTTTCTCAGTAGCCCCTTATGTCTACAGTGGCGGCCTGCCTTGTTTGGGGTGAACTATGTTAAAAAAAAAAAACTAGCAGAGGACTCACAATGCACCTGTAAAGCCCTATCAGGTGTGATGGGGGATAAAGCAAGATGGTTTGAGAGAGTCAGGAGGATCCGTGACACTACCCCGACTAGATGACGACGAGAACAATTAAAACAATTGTTTTCCAAACATAACTCAGTTTCAGAACTAAGCTATGTGCTTTATATGTACTAGCAAATATATGCTCCCTCCGGTCGCATATTTTTGCTAGGCTGACGCATCAGAAATGAAGGCTTACGCGTAAGCCAATGGAGCCCCAGTCATATTTCTGTGGTGGTTAGACATTGATTTTCTGTATTTATGACAAATCATATTTTTAGTTGAAAATAAAGAAAAAAAAAATTCGACCCTACCCTGATTTTTGTTGTACCCTCGCCCATAAATAGAAAGACTTGTAGTTTAAAAAGAAAGAAAACATTTTTTTGTACCCCCCCCCTCAATTTTTTTATATTACCAGTCATTGAAATATTTTTTAGTTAAGAAAAAAAAAAAATTTTTTTGACCGCCTTCCCCCAATTTTTTTATCTCCCCCCTTATACATGTAAATATTTTTAATTAAAAAAGAAAAAAAACAAACCTAACCCTAACTGTAACGATGGGGTCAAAGTTAGCGTTGGTCCTAAAATGAAAAGGCACCAAAAAATCAAATACAGTGAACGCTCGCGCGTGTGTGCGTGTGTGTGTGTGTGTGTGTACCTTTTTTTAATTAAACAATTTGATTCTACAATCAGTTGTATAGTTTTCCAGTACAATGTGTTAGTTTATTTTGTTGACATTAAAGAAAAAAAATCACATCTTTTTTTTTAATAAATAAAACATGGAATCATAAATTCTGTTGAGGTCGTGAAAAAATGATAATATTGGATATGAAAGTATTAAGAAATCAAATAAAGTAAACACGAAAAAATTTTTAATTCTCGGAAAGAAAAAGTTTACCTGAACTGTGTGTGGGTGTCTGCGTGCGTGCGCACGCGCGTTTTTATATAGTGATTTTTAAATCAATTATTATTTTAATTAAACAATTTGATTTAATAAATTTGCGTTTTAAAACATAAGGGCTAAGAATAAACACACTTAGGACGGTTTTAAAAATGGAAAACTGAGCACGGTGTTTGCCAGCGTTGTTGTTTACATGTTTAACGTGCCAGATTAACGTCGGCTGCTTAATAAGATCGCCATATTTAATTACCGGAGGGAGGGAGGGCACTACTGATTAAACAGCCAATCGGCTGCTTAATCAGATCGCCATATTTAGTTACCGGAGGGAGGGAGGGCACTACTGATTAAACAGCCAATCGGCTGCTTAATCAGATCGCCATATTTAATTACCGGAAGGGACGGAGGGCACCACTGATTAAACAGCCAATCGGCTGCTTAATCAGATCGCCATATTTAATTACCGGAGGGAGGGAGGGAGGACACCACTGATTAAACAGCCAATCGGCTGCTTAATCAGATCGCCATATGTAATTACCGGAGGGAGGGAGGGCACTACTGATTAAACAGTGATTAGGCTGCTTAATCAGATCGCCATATTTAATTACCGGAGGGAGGGAGGGCAGCACTGATCCAACAGCCAATCGGCTGCTTAATCAGATCGCCATATTTAATTACCGGAGGGAGGGAGGACACCACTGATTAAACAGCCAATCGGCTGCTTAATCAGATCGCCATATTTAATTACCGGAGGGAGGGAGGGCACTACTGATTAAACAGCCAATCGGCTGCTTAATCAGATCGCCATATTTAATTACCGGAGGGAGAGAGGACACCACTGATTAAACAGCCAATCGGCTGCTTAATCAGATCGCCATATTTAATTACCGGAGGGAGGGAGGGCACTTCTGATTAAACAGCCAATCGGTTGCTTGATCAGATCGCCATATTTAATTACCGGAGGGAGGGAGGAAACCACTGATTAAACAGCCAATCGGCTGCTTAATCAGATCGCCATATTTAATTACCGGAGGGAGGGAGGGCACTACTGATTAAACAGCCAATCGGCTGCTTAATCAGATCGCCATATTTAATTACCGGAGGGAGGGAGGGCACTTCTGATTAAACAGCCAATCGGCTGCTTGATCAGATCGCCATATTTAATTACCGGAGGGAGGACACTCCTGATTAAACAGCCAATCGGCTGCTTAATCAGATTGCCATATTTAATTACCGGAGGGAGGGAGGGCACTTCTGATTAAACAGCCAATCGGCTGCTTGATCAGATCGCCATATTTAATTACCGGAGGGAGGGAGGACACCACTGATTAAACAGCCAATCGGCTGCTTAATCAGATCGCCATATTTAATTACCGGAGGGAGGGAGGGCACTACTGATTAAACAGCCAATCGGCTGCTTAGTCAGATCACCATATTTAATTACCGGAGGGAGGGAGGACACCACTTATTAAACAGCCAATCGGCTGCTTAATAAGATCGCCATATTTAATTACCGGAGGGAGGGAGGGCACTACTGATTAAACAGCCAATCGGCTGCTTAATCAGATCGCCATATTTAATTACCGGAGGGAGGGAGGACACCACTTATTAAACAGCCAATCGGCTGCTTAATCAGATCGCCATATTTAATTACCGGAGGGAGGGAGGGCTTCTGATTAAACAGCCAATCGGCTGCTTGATCAGATCGCCATATTTAATTACCGGAGGGAGGGAGGGCACTTCTGATTAACGACAGCTAACAACAGCTGTTTAATCAGATCGCCATTTTACCGGAGGGAGGGAGGACACCACTTAATAAACAGCCAATGACTTTGCAATTTTAACAGTACTCGCGTTGAAATGATTTAGAAAACATGCCGGTTATGATGAAAATGGCTGTAATTAATTGTAAGAATAATTTTTATTAATATAACCTCATCGGAAAATATTGTGAATACATATGTAAATTTGATAATAGCAGTTATAAGTGTATATTTGTAAATATAAATTTAATTGAAGGTTTAAAGGAATGACTTATGTAAATAGGAAAACTCATCTGGTGTCTTAACGGCTTTTAATGACAGTATATAAAGAATTTCAAAAAGATTAGTTTCAGTTAAATAGTCATACTGGAGTTTCGGCTTCAGACAGACAGACAGACAGACAGATACATAAACTCCATTATTAATAGATTTTGTGTCATTAAAATATATAGGAAAAAAAACTTTAGGGAAACAAACGTTGAGTATTGATTTTCTCCTCTCCAGGAGTTAGGCACAAGGCCAGTTTTTATCTTACTCCCACAAGTAAGATGTGACCCAAGGTCGGGTCGGGAAAATGGGGTTTAAAAATAGCCTGGGCAGCCCCGTCGGCATTCCCCGGTAGGGGCGCCTCAGACAGTAAGCAATAAACTTACTCATCCCCAAGGAGGGGAGGCAAAGCCTGAGAGGGTGGACCTCCTAGAACTGCACAGGACAGACCCATAGACCGGCGTAAATCAAGACTGAAGGCCAAGACAATACCAATCTATGGGGTGCAGTATCCATCAGAACAGATACTACACTTTGATCTTAGCCAAAAGGCCAAGAAACATTGAGTAACTCATATCTCTATTTATATAAAGTTAGGTATGCGTATATGTTTATATACTCAATCAACCCGACAATCAGCTAAATCCCACCCATTCACTGTGGAGGTCGCCAGATGCTGGAGAGCCATCTACTCCAATAGTTATTTTCCTCGAGCTGCCGGCCTTTGGAACTCCCTCCCTGATCAATGTTTCCCCCACTGCACCGAAATGCAGAAATTTAAAACCAATGTGAACAAGCATCTCGCTGCACAGCTCCCAATTTAGGATGACCCCCTAAACTTTCACCCTTATTTTCAGTAGCCCCTTACGTCTATAGTGGCAACTTGCCTTGTTTGGGGTGAACTAAAGTTAAAACAAAATAAAAATATTTAAAAATATATTTCTATTTATAGAATTCACTCCTAAACTAATTAACTGATCATTATGAATTTTGGAACACAGCTGCTAGGCGTAAGGTTGGGTAATGTAGACTATATGTAGTTTAATCATGTTTTATGCAAAGTCTTCGTGAAAATTCAGATAGCTTCGATTTTTGTGAAATAATCATAAGCAGGTATTTAATTGCTTCCCGCCGCAGCAATATGTGACACAGCACCCCTAAAGAAGGAGCAGTCTGGTCTAGCAAAAATAGCCTGGGCAACCCCGTCGGCATTCCCTGGCCAGGGCACCTCAGGCAGTAAGCAATTAACTTAATTCACCCTAAAGAGGGGAGGCAAGGCCTGGGAGGGTGCACCGGCTAGGACAACCCAGGTCAGTATACCTGAGCCCGGCAGACAAAAGGCCACCGAAATGGTCCAGTTCCTGCCGGACTGATTGCCAAGAACGAATCCCTGACTGGTATTAGCCCATCCCGAAGTCCTCAATCAACCAAAGTTGCTGAGAGACGGAACGCGCTGGGGTGCACCGCAACAATAAGCATTAGACATTAGTTAACACATATTCATTAAATTTCAGTTTCTTTGAAATATTTTAAAGAGTTTTTAGGGGACATAATATAGACACAACTTCTCATTTGAAAATTCAATTTTGTTTCAGATTTGCATTGAATTTGATCCATAGTTATTAGCCACAAATTAGACAAGATTCACTGAATTTCAATTTCTTTTTAAGACCACTTAAGCTTGAGCCTTGACTGTAAAACATTTTCTAGAATCAAAATCATTTAATGGATTTTGATCAAAATTTGAATAACGATTCTAGATATAAGGTTTAGTATCATTATATCTTGATTTTAATCCCCAATAAGGGTACATCAAAGTGGTGCAAAACTGTTCTGTTCGAGGAGTTAATTTTACTCATCCTGGGACGGGTATTTTTCTAGTTTCGTATAATAATTTGTGTCAACTTCAAATTTCAGATATGTATTATGAAAATTCTGTCTCTTCAATAATGCCATGATTTCCAATTAATCACGAGTCGTTGTTTTGCCCAGAACAAATATTTACTTTGCTTTCTTGCTTTTATTGAACAACAGACAAAAATAGATTTTTATTTTTATTTTTTATAAATTAACAATTTTTTTTTTTCCTCAAAACTTTGGTATAATGCGTCCTGAATTTTCGTTCCCTGGAAAATAAAATTCTTTTAGAATTTATTATCTAAAGAATTAAAATCTCAATTTATGACGGAACCAGACTTTAGTGGGATTCTCAGAAGAATAAGAAAACCTGTACCGTTACGTAATTCCAATTAAAATGTGCTCTAATTATTCGCTTTTAAATATTGATTTATTTTTCAATAAATCTTTCAGTTCGATTTTCCAACGAAAAGGATCGATTCCCTGCAATATGCTATCTATTAAGTTTCAATCAATAGTGGTAGGAAGAATGCAGGAACTTTACGTTGAACACATTTCTTTGCCAGTGCTGTTAACTCAAAGAACGTGAAGCAATGAAAGATTTCCATTTTTGGTCAATGATAGCTTTAAAATCTCTAAATTTATTGAAAAGTAAACAACAAAAAAAAAAATGAGAATAAAAGCTTAATACTATTCAATGGAAGCAAGAAAGCAAGTTTTCCAAAATTCTCTGCTGCCGCTGTGGTTCATTACTTACCATTCTACATATTGTGTGGACAAAAGCATTTTAATTACAACAATATTCATACAATATTCATACGGATCAAAAAGGCAAAAAGTAAAAACATTCAAAGACAAATCCAAAAATCCAAAAAGAAAGAAAGACAATAAAGAAAGAAAATTGAAAAAATAAAAATGCTACCCCAAAATGAATTTACTTGAAGATTTAGATATTTTTTTTACTTCTTTTGAATAATCTGCTAAACATTTTATACAAAATTTAGAAGCAATCATAAGAAGCGTCGAAGCACAAGTTTTATATTTTTATAAATTTTTTAAATATTTTTTTTTTTGTGTAGATAAAATAATTGACTGAATTCTGTTGCATCTGTACTGCAATTTTAACATCTCTGATTTTAAAAGTTTAAATTTTCTTTTCTTTTTAATCTATTTTCTTCCTTAATCACAGAATTCAACAACGTTTCCTTCTAAAACAGTTCTTCTCAGTATCTTCGCATTCAAAACATGTCCGATTGTTAACCTAATTTATATAATGTGCAATAATATATGCACACTCCTGAGTTAAAATAATTCCGAATTCTTCTTTGTTATAAAGACAATCGGATAAAATGTATTTCTCTTACTTTTCTGTATTTTATCTGCGCTTTCAAATTTGATTTTTTTTTTTTAAATCCCCAAACTTAGCAATCCAATTTACTTCACATTAAACTTTTAATGACAACTTTTAAATGGGAAAATATTGTAGCCTCTGGCTTCCACAGTTTTAATGGATCTAAAAGTTAAGCTTTTGTTTAAAAAAAAAAAAGGATTTGTTTTTAAAGGTAAATGAAAAAAAAAAAATTTACAACGAACAATTTCCAGTTAGCATGGGAGATGTTAATGAACTTTCCACTTCTTCCTATCTTTTGTTTATAAGATGGTCTATGCCTTCTATAAGTAGTGTTTTGTGTATTTTTTAGGTTAAAGTTATATTCTCGATATAGGGAGCCCATTCTTCCAGACTGAGACAATTTCCATACATAATCATTTACTGCTGTGAACGCTATGTGGCTTTCAGTAATAGCTACATCTCAGAATTAGTCTAATTCTTTGTCATAATCCCATCTAAACCTTGTTGGGCGACAGGTAAATCTATTATATAAAGTGCAGTTGTGTGTGTATGTGTGTGTTTATGTTCAACTAAAACTCAAAAACTACAAAAAAGACCCACATACTTGTTATATTCTTGATCGGCGTTGCCCGGAATGAATAATATCTAAAGTTTAGAAAAAAATTATTCATTCTTTGACCCTAAACTGGTGCAGATTTTGTCAGGGGAGGTCAGTTTTCCATTTATTTTATGTACTAATAAAAGGGAAGTAACTCTGATTTTTCAATCAAGGAGTTACTTCCTTTATGCCGACTCCTTCCTCGAAGAATCTATAAAAAGAAGTTGTCGTATGCGTGTGTGTGTGTGTGTGTGTGTGTGTGTGTCCAGGCAGACAAATGGGCTGGTCAGAGGAGAAAGAGGCCTGTTGGGAGAGGGAGAGAGAAAACAGGGGAAGAGGGAAAAAAGAAAGAGATAGAAGTTTTAATAGAAATATGCAACACTTTTGCCCCGGGCAACGCCGGGTAGCCCTGCTAGTACCAAATAAATTGTAATTAGAATAAAGACTGCAGGAATGGAAGGAAGGAAGGAATCTGTTGTAGACAGAAGTTGAAACATAACATACGGGTTTTTGTGTTATTCAATTATTAAGTAAAAGAATCGACATTCTTTTTTTAAAGAGAAATTTTGCAAATAAAATATTCAACATTGTGGAATTAATAAAAGGATAGAAAATACATCAATACGCAAGAATTTGAAAACAAAAGATAAAAATGTCAGAAAGGAATTTCAGAAAATTTGTTTGAAAGGAATTTGTATTTTTCTCAAATTCTAAAATTATATACAAGAATCTTTGTATACATTGGAAGTGACAATAGCAATTTTTTTATGCTTGCATTTTAATAAATTATTGGGAGTGTTTACAGGTGACATTCCTTTTATTGATTACCTGAATTTCGTCATTAATGGAAGTATATTTTTTTATAAGATTAAATAATTATGTTTCGTAATTTTTGAGATGAGGGTTGACAATTTGTAGAATTTGGAATATTCCGACTTCTGTTTTCATCTTGTGTGTTCTTATCACAACGTTTCGGCCGATGTAACCTTCAACCTTCTTCAGGTGTACTTTGTCGAACTTGGGAATCTTTTTGTCGAACTTGGGAATCTGGACGGAATTTTGAACTGAACCCTTTATTAAATCCACGAGGGTAGCATGCTCTCGTTCCATCTGCCATGACTGGGAAGAAGTTTTTAGTAATTCGCAATTCTCTGTATCGCCCGCACTGGAGAAATCGAAAAGTCGGATATGGCTGACCACATATGGAAGGAAAAGGGAAATTATCTACCCTTATGGGATGAAGTAAAAATTATAGATAAAGAAGAACGTTGGAGAATAAGACGACTCAAAGAAGCAGCGCATATGTTAGGCGACAATCACTTATTAAGCAGACCTAGTATAGAATTCAATACAATATGGAAACCTATAATTATAAATAATAGATAAGTAGTGATCTATAGTGATAAGTAGTAAGATCAAAAACAAGAAATTCAAACTAAAATTGTCCGCAAGGACCCGTGGCGCAGTGGATATAGTACTAAGTAAAATTCAGTTGAAGTGCGGGCGATACGAAGAATTGCGAATTACTGAAGACTTCTTCCCAGTCATGGCAGATGGAATGAGAGCATGCTATCCCCGTGGATTTAATAAAAGGGTTCCGTTCGAAATTCCGTCCAGATTCCCGAGTTCGACAGAAAGATTCCCAAGTTCGACAAAGTACACCTGAAGAAGGTCAGGGTTTACATCGGCCGAAACGTTGTGATAAAAGCACACAAATTCTACAAGATTAAATAAATACGTGAAATCCCAGAATTCTAGTAAAAGAAAGAGGTGTAAAAATTTTTAAGAATTTTTCGAGTAAATTGGTTGACAAATAACGACGGTTAGGGGTTAGGGTTAGGGTTAGGATTAGGGGGAAATCTACTTGTAGTTATAACACATTTAAGTTTCGAACAATTCTTATCGCTTCGATAAGAAAAGAGATTAAAGAATATACATTTTTTAATCTTTATGAAAACATCAAGTTTTTCTTGTTATAATCATTTGCTACCTTGCAGCCAGCAGCAACACACACACACACACACACACAAAGTTAATGAAGTTTACAAGGCAAGAAAATTGGATAATTTTGTACAGCTCTCTCATTACCTTCGAGTTAATCAATAAATCCCTTGTTGCAGCGTCTAACCTTGGAGCGATCTCATCAATTGGTACAATATTTATACAGTTTTTGTTTGTCAGCCAACCCTCTTTCCCCAAATCTCAGATAAACGGGGTTCCATAGCTCAAATTAAAGTAAACCTTTCATTCCTTTTACAATCATTGTGTAATAAAAAGTTACTATCAAATCCTATCCCCTTCCCCTGCCGTTTTCTTTCTTTCTTGAACTGTTCCTAATTTTATTTAACAAGACATTTGTTGGTTTATTTTATGTTGAATTAAAACTTGCTACTCCATTCGTAACCTTATAAGGAAGTCTATTAAACTCGTACAATATGGTTCAACAATAAGCTTAGAATGTGTAGCAATTTTAATTAAGCTATTTGGAAACATTGTAAGTAGTTAAAAAGAAACTCAAGCTGATCTTTGAACGAGAAACAGACTATAGTACCGATGGTTTCTAGATAAAATCAAATCGGTGCTCATATAAAACGAATCTCTGATTATGTCGGTCAAATGACACTAGCAAGTTATGGCCCTTTATTGACCAAAAAAACAACAACAGATAACCTGGAGTGTAGTAGAGTCGGATATAAGTGGTTTAACATCCAGCAAAATAGAGAACATCGGTAGTACTCTACCCCAAGGTAGAGACCAACCATGGACTCTAAGTACGTACTGTGCTTAAACATATGTTTAGTATAGTATTGTGTTTGTTTGGGTTTTGTGGTCTTGTATCAACTGCAATAATAATTTCCCAAAATTTCTGCTTGGGAGCTCTACAAAGTACAGAGTTGTTAAGTAAATTTATTATTCAACACTGGTGACCCCGATGTGCAAAAAAGAATTATATTTAGCATTATTCTCATATGTTAGTACTTCTAAAATTTCTGCTTCGGAGCTCTACACAGTACAGAGCTGTAAATTCATTACTCAACACTGGTGACCCCGATGTGCAAAAAGAAAAATTATATTTAGCATTATTCTCATACGTTAGTACTTCTAAAATTTCTGCTTGGGAGCTCTACACAGTACAGAGTTGTTAAGTAAATTTATTATTCAACACTGGTGACCCCGATGTGCAAAAAAGAATAATATTTAGCATTATTCTCATACGTTAGTACTTCTAAAATTTCTGCTTGGGAGCTCTACAAAGTACAGAGTTGTTAAGTAAATTTATTATTCAACACTGGTGACCCCAATGTGCAAAAAAGAATTATATTTAGCATTATTCTCATATGTTAGTACTTTTAAAATTTCTGCTTCGGAGCTCTACACAGTACAGAGCTGTAAATTAATTACTCAACACTGGTGACCCCGATGTGCAAAAAAAAAAATTATATTTAGCATTATTCTCATATGTTAGTACTTCTAAAATTTCTGCTTGGGAGCTCTACACAGTACAGAGTTGTGAATTCATTACTCAACACTGGTGACCCCCGATGTGCAAAATAAATTATATTTAGCATTATTCTCATATGTTAGTACTTCTAATATTTCTGCTTGGGAGCTCTACACAGTACAGAACTATTAGGTAAATTTATTACCCAACATCGATGTTAAAAAAAAGGAAAGAAAAATTGGAAAAGAAAGAATGGTACTTGTTAAATGCTAATGATCTTTATTTTAATGATGTTTATTTAAGAGGCTTTTAATTCAATTTTGTTGTTCGGGTAGCATTTTAAAATGATAGTCAACCACAAAAAAAATGACAGTAATTAAGAACAGAAATTGGTGAAGCTTAAACACCATTAAATTTGGTGAGAGCAGAACAAAGGAATTGGCCAACATACTGATTGTTTACGAATAAAAGCAGCATTTGAATGACGAAGAACATAAAAAAGAAAGAAACAAGTGTCCAAGGAAAAGGCTACCTGATTATGTGGTAAAGAGATCTTAGATAGACCCTCTCTGGTTCCACTATCTGGAGTGTCTGTCCGATTCGGTGGCAGGCTGTCTGGTGTTTGCCGATCATCTCGATAATCTCTGTCTAACTCTTTGTGCGAATGTTTCCTGTTTGGAAGAAGTAAGAAATATTACATAATCATTTCTGTGTTTGCATTCATCTTTTCAAGACAAGCAAGTACGAAACATACCTTCGTTCATTTGCTCTTGTAAAAGAATTATTTTTTAAATGCACTGTTTAATTTTTTTTGCAATCAAAAATAAAACGTATGATATATCAGGTTGTAATAAAAGTTTTGTCCGTTGTTTGTTTGTTTTGCTTTACGGCATATCAACCCTTTTCAGGTCATTTAATGCCGAATCAAATTGTATTCTTTAAAAAATTATTTGCAAAAAACATTCTGTTTTAAAAAAACAAAAAAACAAAAAAATATTTTGAAAACATTCTTTAAACTTTTTTTTACGGCATATCATCCTTTTTCAGTTCATTTAATGCCAAATCAAGTTGGATTTACATGTCTTTAGATAATTATATTTTTTATATAGATCAACAGCTTTTAAAAAGTTCATTATTGTCTCTACTTTATTTCTTTTAAACAGTTCCTTCATTATACTTGCTCTATAGAAAGTTTCTCTTATAGGGGCAGATCAATGCATTCAGTAAGAATATGCTTGATTATGTACACAGTCTGGCTTGCATAGCATATTGGTTGCTGTTTGTCTTCAAGTAAGTAGGAATGTGTAATCCTTGTGTGACCTATTCGAAGTCTGGATAAAACTACTTCATTCTTTTCAGTTTTTTCCATTCTCCTATTGTAGTTTTGATCGCTAGGAGTTTGTTATGTGTATTGCTACTCCAACGTTGTTGTCTTTGTTGTTGGATATATTTGTTGATCTTCATTATTAAGTCAGTAAAAAGAATCTTAAAATTGATCTCCTGAGCCATGCCGAAGGCAGACCTGGCCGCCCTATCATTCTGGTCGTTTCCTCTGATTCCGATATGACTTGGAATCCAACACAGTAATATTTCATTAACTTTTAAACAAATATTCCATTTTACATAGTAATTTGGTTATTAATAATTGAACGTTTTAAAGGCTTAAAATGATTAAAAAAAAACAAGTTTCAGATTTACTTAATTATAACCCTAACCTTTCTTCTCTATGACCTCTATTTGTCAATAATAAATGGTCGGATCTTTCTCCCTCACTCCTGACGCAATCCTCTACCTGCACAAGAGGCATATACGTCCTAAGATGGGGAGGTACTGTTGTCACATCTGGGGAGGTGCCACTCAGAGCACTCTCTCCTGCCTTGATAGTGTCCAGAATCAACTTCTAAAATCTGCTGGGGGATGATCTTATCTCTTCCCTGCAGCCCATTTCTCACAGAAGAGACGTTACTAGTCTTTCTCTACTCTATCGCTATTTTTCATGGTAGGTGCTCGATTGAGCTCCAATCTCTGCCTCCCCCCCCCCCCCATAAAACATTCACAGCAAAAACTCGTCTAGCATCAACTACTGTAAATAATTTTCCTTTATTCCTATGTGTACCTAAAACTAAACGGAACTTCCATGAACAGAGTTTCTTTCCAGGAACTTCCAATCTGTAAAATACAATACCGCAGGGCTGCTTCCTAGCTGAGTACAACATGGTCGTTTTTAAGTTCAATGTATACAAGGTTTTGGATCTTTTTAAGAAGCTCCCTGCCAAAAAATAAAGGGAGACAACTTTTCAGCCACTTTTGCTTAAAAAAATGAACAAAATAAGAATGTATAACTTATTATATACGATTTTAGTATTAATGGATTTTATTTTTTTTGTAATTAAATTTTTCATTAATTAACAAAATAAGAATGTTTTATTATTTCGGAAAGTAACTTCTGTCCAACATTGACGTGAATTACATCGCCAATTGCTCGATAGAACCATTTGATGGCCATTGTTGTAGAGACGCTGCTGATGTAGTACTCCGTGGTTTTGCAAAAAAAACTACAGCAGACTCCTTGTCGTGGACCAGGGTTGTGAGTCTTCGAAAATTCATGAGGAAAGAAAACTTTAAGATAAGGTGCACTCAAACACGTGTGAAAAAGATTAACGCGTACAGAATTTAGCAAGCTGAAAAGTTGTCTCCCTTGGCAGCGGGGTTATTCTTAGTGGCTGACTAACTTTAGCACTAGTGGCGGGGAGCTTCTTAAAAAGATCCCAAGGTTTTAATGAAAGTTCTGTCCGTTGTCTAAGGCTTAATTGGTTCCCCGATTTATAAAATCGGGGGACTTATGTTTTGAGGCATGTCCGTCCGTTCGGATTTTTCTCCGCAACCATCCATTGAATTTCTCTGAAATTTTGCATGAAGTTGTAACTTTGGTCAGGTTAGAAAGTGACATTCTCCGATTTTTGTAACAAAATCTGGTTAGCCCCCCCCCCCCCAGGGGGTCAAAATGCCCCGAAATGGCAAAAAATGACATTTTTTGCCCCATAACTTTTCATCCATCAATTCAATTTCTCTGAAACTTGGCCAAAATGTGGAGGCAATTGTTCCTAATAGAAAATAAGTATCGCTAACCTTGGAAAAAATCTGGTTCGCGCCCCCAGGGGGTCAAAAGCCCCCAAAATGACAAAAAAATGACCCTTTTCTCCCATAACGTTTGATCCATCAATTCAATTTTTCTGAAATTTGGCCAAAATGTAAAAGAGTTTTCTGGATATAAAATTGGCATCCTTGACCTCAGAAAAATTCTGGTTCGCGCCCCCAGGGGATCAAACGGAGGGTCAAAAATGCCCCAAATTGCCCAAATTTATTGCATTTTACACTCGCCACATCGAGTCACATACAGAGGGGGACCATGCACGCGTGGTTTGTTAAACAATAAAAAATGTCTGCTTTATTTAATCGTTATTTTAATCACCATTTTTCTTTCTGACCTCTTTCCGTTCGTCAAATTTTTTTAAATACTACATTAATAAGTTTTTTGGGGTTTTTTTTCAGTTTTCTCCTGAAAGTTGTAGCAATCTAAATCTTTTTAAAATCTTATCGTTTTACAAAGATTCAAATCGTTTTAGTTTTCAATATCACATACATAAAGTTATCTTGTCGGGTTGTCAAGGTCAGACCCAAATCGCAATTAAGTTGACAAATCAAACTTTGCTTCTGATAAGTTAACGTTCAGTTGTTATTGTTGCACCGTGTTATTGGCAATATAACAACGCACTTAACTGCACAATCGGAGGTGACGGTGGTTAAGTGGATATCGACACGGACTGAAGACCTGGGCGTTCCAAGTTCGAATCTAATCGGTTCCACAGTACTACTTTCACTTAGGGATGTTGGCGACCTTCTCGTGGTCCTTCCCGCAAGTACCCGATGTCTTTCCAGAAAGATTTCTAACTAGAAAAACATCAGGGAAACTAATGCCAACACCAGAATCATCTGATTCACATGAAAGAAGAAGAAGAAGCTACACAATTCTATTTTGGAACAATTCATTTTAAAATGGGTGAAGTCAGAATTTTTTACCAGTTAATTTTCAATTACTTGCATATTTCATCTCGATCTCATTGTTTTAAAATAGTTGTAGATCGTGATAACATAAGTACAAATGTGAATAAGTGTAATTTATTATTTGGTCATTTTCACTGAATGTGCTATCATAAACTGACAAATCAAACTTCGCTTCTGACTAGCCAATTTTCATTTGTTATTGTTGTTTCATGTTATTGGCAATATAATAACATACTTTGCTACAATTTATTTTAAAAATTACTTTGTCCAGCCACGACGACTGGTAATACGAAACATTTTTAAATAATCACCTGAAAATAAAAATCATCACGGGGAAAAGCTGTAAAATGAAAAAATATAATAGTAATACAATTCAAATTTTATTTCCGACTCTTTATAAATTTAATAATTCGTGCAAACAAAAATTAAAAACTAACATGACTTCACTGTATCCCAGGCAACACCAGGTAGGTACAGTCAGCTAAGTATAAAGATCATTTTCCCGTTGTATTTCATCAAAGTTTAAACATTGTAAATTTGATTGTCGACTAAGAAAAGAATCTATCAGGCATGTGTACACAGTGTGATGATGTATGAAAGTTAAACTTGGTCAGTGAGAGTTGACGAAATGCTTTGTATGGAGAAGTAATATGACAATGATACGGTGGATGTGTAATGGGAGTCTTAAGGACAGGTCTAGTTCTGATGACCTCAGAGGAAGATTAAATCTGGACAGTATAAGGAGATGTGTGCAGAAGATTAGATTTCGCTTGTATGGCCATGTTGAAAGAATGGGTGATGTAGAACAGTTATGGTAGCAGGTCTAGTTCACAGGAGAAGATCAAGAGAAATATGGGAGGAAGTGATTAAAAAATTGACCTAAGGGAAAGAGGGATAAAAAAAGACCTGGTCAGACATAGGTTAGTTTGGAAATCAATTTCTTGAAGTCGTCCAACGCATGCCAGCATGTAAAACGGACGTTAAACCGAATATGATAGTGATTAATTAAAACCTGTGTTTGTGCACATAAACTAAAGGATTTTAAAGGTAACTTGACAATGAAAAACCTGAATTTATATTTGGGGGAGGGGTACTTTCTTAGATTAGGACCCACACTAAAATCGACTTGGCATTGGTACTTTCCGGATGTTTACCTAAACCGCCGGAAAGTACCAAAGTGGTTAGCCAATCAAATTGCGAGAAAATAAGCAGACGACATGTCAATATTTCAACTGATTGAAACGAATAAGCAGACGACATGTCAACATTTCAACTGATTGAAACGAATAAGCAGACGACATGTCAACATTTCAACTGATTGAAACGAATAAGCAGACGACATTTCAACTGATTGAAACGAATAAGCAGACGACATGTCAACATATTAACTGATTGAAACGCGATTGTAACTGATTAAAACGCAAAACTACTGCAAAGAATTTTCATGAGATCCTGAAGGAGTGATTAACTTTTTTCCAGGAAACAAAACTGATCGCAAAAGAAAAAAAAGGCAAAAAAACGGAAAAAAACTTTAATACCTAACCCCTAACGAAACCAAAAATAATTTTCAGTAAAAAAAACAAAAAAACTTAAAAACTATAATTTATTACCTGTTTATTTTTATTTGTTTGTTAAAAAAATAAATATTTCTTTCATACAATTTGACTAAATGTATTATTTGGGGGTTTTTTTTGGCTTGATTTTTTTGTTTTTAAGTGTTGGTTAATGGTTTTTTTTCCACTTATAAATCCAACCTCGTTTTTGATTTTTGGGACGCAGGTAGGTCAACCGACTTGACGTCAGTACGTTTTGGTGGTTTACGGAAACATCCAGAAAGTACCAACGCGAAGTCGATTTTAACGTGGGTCCTAATCTAAGAAAGCACCTTTTTTTTGAATTTGCTATTCCTTCCACCGAACACAGCAAACATTTGTTTTCTCATTTGCAAATTTGATAGGTTATCAATTAGGTTAATGTTTTAACCAGATGTGATAGGTTATCGGTCATTTTAAAAAGGCTAACTCCAAAAATTTGTTTTATTTTCAATAGTTAACTGAAGAGAGGAAATATGTTCTAGACATCAAAATACATCATGAATCTTTCACTCACGTCGTCATCAACTAAATAATACTGACTTCTTATAAATCTATTTTTCAAATCTTTAATTACTTATAAAATTTTAGAAGAGCCACCGAATGAAAAGCTCTCAACTGGGGTGATATCGTGCATCGAATCCAGTGCTTCTTTTATGCTGATAATTGGTAGTTTGAAGAATATGGTTTGTCGCCATACGTGGCATCGTTGTCACGCAACCGAGCCACTAATTTACATAGCAATGGTGCTGCATAGTTGTTAGTCAATCCTCAAAGATATGTTTGTCAGTTTGAAGCGGATTTCCCTAGTCTTGTGAGTATTGCAGAGTGGAGGGCCAAAGACCATCATAGGAGAAATGGTAGAGGGTGTTAGATAATTCGACACTGATGATTTTGAGGGCATCAAAGGTTATATTTACCTGAGATTTGGAAGATCCCACCAGCAGTATTGATTTTTTTTCTGTATCTAAAGATTATTAGGGTATATATCTTTTTTTTTTCTTTTTTGTTTTACTAATGAGTCACCACTTATCAAGGCCAAAAGCCACTCGAGGATAAGGGTTAAAATCATGAATAGACTCCCAAGAGAGGTAATAAATGCACCAACAACACATCAATTCAAGGTGAATTTGGACAAATGCTGGGCTACTGTATCCTCTTCTGTGTAAATTTCTACCACCCTTTCCCTACATGACAACTGAAACATGCTTCTTTGATTTTTTTCCAAAATTAATTGAATGGAATTTTGAAACTTAGATATAACTTTGATCTATATAGTGAAATTCATAAAAATAAGTGATTTTGATCTAAAATCGAAACTAGATATAAGTTTGAGCTGTATGGTCAAATTTGTGAAAAGAGTTTTCTTGATCTAATGTGAAACTATGCACATAATTTTGAACCATATCGTCGAATTAATAAAAAAAACTAGATATAACTTTGAGCTGTATGGTCAAATTTGTGAAAAGAGTTTTCTTGATCTAATGTGAAACTGTGCACATAATTTTGAACCATATCGTCGAATTAATAAAAATATGTTTTTTTTTAAATTTAATTTCAAACTAGATATAATTTTGAGCTGTGTTGTTCAATCCACGAAAAGAGTTGATCTTTTTATCTAATCTTAACATGCTTGTTTTACTTTGCCAAATGAATTGAATTGAATTGACAAAAAGATTACCAAGCTCGACAAGATGCACCTGAAGAAAGTTGGAGGTTAAATCGGTCGAAACGTTTTGAAAATAACAACTAGGATGAGAATAGAAGTCCCGATGATCCAAATGTAGTTTAATGTTATAGCCAACAAAACAAGCACATCTTTCACGTAAAAGACTTTTCTCAATGGTTTAGGGTTAGGGTGAGCTTCATCGATTCGAAACATGCTTACCTTTTAAAGCATGATTTTATAAGGATTACTTTTAAAGGAACATTTATAACTACTGGTGCTGGAAAGATAAAATATTTTCACGCAAAGGAAAGGAAATTGTTTTAACCTTTAAATGCTTTTGGGTTTCAAATATGACACATTCCAACAAAATGCCTATTTTATATAATATTCAACGAAAATGTGTCAAACTGCAACTTGTTTCACATCTGCAACGAGTCTGTTGGAAAGTGTGAGTAGGTATTAGTATGATGTTGCATCAGCACACCCGCTAAATAGCTAATCAGTATCTTCGATGTCGCGATCAAGTGTCATCGGTGTGTCATCTGCCTAATTCAAGAGTCTAAACTTTTAAATCAGGTCATTATAATTGTAAGTAAAAATTATTTCATGATTCTCTAGTGTATTATGATTATTTAGATGCATATATTGTAGTGTTTTGTTATACATGTAAAATTTTCTGCCATTTGTTGCACATTTGCAACATCATTTATTTTTTGTTCAATAAATTTATTTTCCCCCCAAAATCATATATACTACTTAATATTATCCCTATAAAACGTTTTGTCACTTTTTTCAAACCAACATAAAAAATAAAGCATTTAAGGGTTTAATAAATATATTTTTTTATGAAACTTCAGACAAAATCCAGAACAATAAAGATGCCACAGTTTACGATTAAATTGCCTTATAAAAATATCTTCTGTTTGATACAAAGAATATATAATGATAATCATAGTTTCAAAAGTGTGCTAATGTACGGCTCTGAAACCTGGGCTATCTCTGTCGGCACACTAAAGACAAGGCAATGGTCAGATGGATCTGTTTGATGAGGCCTGAACAAAGCATACCTTTTAAGTCTCTGCTCGTGCAAGTCAACTTGGAAAGCCTCGCGGACATCATGCAGAAAAGCAGACTGCGTTGGTTGGGGCACGTTGAGTGCGGCGATGGTTGGATTGTTAAAGCCCGACAATTTAATGTGCCAGCAGAGAAAACCACCTCTGACAGACCCAAGTTGTCTTGGGAGGACGTGGTCAAACGTGATAGGAGAGCCCTGGGTATGGATTCCGTCAGGCCTCACCAAAGACAAAAATGGAGGGGAAGAGTTAGATCGAGACTAGACAATCAGGCCCAATCAGAGGCTTAATTGTGGCCTGATTCAACAAATAAACCGGATGATGATGATGAAGAAGAAGAAGAAGAAGAAGAAGAAGAAGAAGAAGAAGAAGAAGAAGAAGAAGAAGAAGAAGAAGATGAAGAAGAAGTTTTTGTACTTACTCACTATGCCCACTTGGGCCAAGTGGAGCTTGCATTGCAGATTGATTTGGATGTCGACCAAGTGTTCCACCCTGCGGTTCACTACTCCTAGAAACTGCAGAGTTAGACTTCTTGGCAGGGAGTGTTTTCCCTTGCATGGCGGACATGGTTGGTGGAGAACGTGCACAGACCAGAGCGTGGAATGATGTCACAGTGAAGATGCCAAGACGCCCTAAAATACCTTTCGAGGACTTGGACACGTTCGCTAACAAACTCTGAGGGTTTTAAAAAGAAGAGACAAAAAAATTGTTTTAAATGGAAATATGAATAATATTTTACAAAAAAACAAAATTGATTTTTTAACAATAAAACTTAATATTCGTTACTATCAGATTTAGTATTTGCTAATAATAAATTCTCAAGAGATTCTACTGTTTTTAGTCAATTATATGTAAACAGACTTAAAAAGTAAGCGATAAAGAGGAATGAAAAAAAAAAAGACATACTTTTGACTTTAAAGTGGGGGATAACTTTTGCATGTAATTGTAACTAAAAAATGACCACTCACTTCTGATCCAGATAATTCTTTTAAAAAAAGTCCGTAAAAATGCTATCAGGTCCGGATGTTGGTGATCATTACTAACATGTACTCGCCTAAAATCAGTAGAATCTCATTGGGGGATTAACAGTGTGGGGGCTATAATTTTGCTCAATTTTTGTTATAAAAGTTTGTTTGGTTTGTTTTGTTTTATGGCATATCAACCTCTTATCAGTCATTTAATTCCGAAACATTAGTTGTAGTATGGTGAAAAGTTTTTATGCTTCAAGTTCTTTATATCTTCAAATATTTATTCATGGTGTTTGGTTTGGTCATTTTTGTAAAAGTTTTTATGCTTCAAGTTTTGATATCTTCAAATATTTATCATGTTGCTTCGTTTGGTTGTTTTGTTTTATGGCATATCAACCCTTTTCGGGTTATTTTATGCCGAATCCAGTCATTTTTGTAAAAATGTTTATCCTTTAAGTTCTTTATGTTCAAGTATTTATTCATGGTTTTTGCTTGAGTGAAACGAGGAAGGGAGGGAAAGGGGAGAGAGGTAAATTATTGTTTTTTTGTTTGGGATTTTGCAGAAAATGATTAAGTTTTGCAAAGAGAAAAATAACAATAAAACATCAATGTTTGGTGCATTTGTGGTCAGGAAGTCGATATCTTCAGACAGCCTGATCTGGTAGCACCAGTTTGTTATAAAAGAGAATTACATTTTAATTATGTACCTCTTGTGAGACGGTACAATTTACAATAAAAATGAAGTTTTTTTAATAATCAAATATGGTTTAGCAGAAAGATAGTTCCTTTTTGAATCCAATTAATGGTAAATAAATCTATAAAGAATACTGGTGAGTTTCATTAGCTAATATAATTGAAACCCTATTCGGCTAGGAGCAAAGTATAGTATCTGTTCTGATACTACACTTCATTTTTTTTGTCCTCAGTCAGTGAAGGAGAAATCCTTCTAGAATAAAGAAAATTTTTATTTTTGTTCCAATCCAGAGTGCACTTTTTGGGGGCAGCTGGATTTTCCCCACGTTAAAAACCGACTTTGTGTCTAACTCTGCTCTTGTGGGGAGCCAAGTACATAGGAATTTCTATTATATTGATTGCAACCGGCCTTTTGGCCAAGATCAAAGTGTAGTATCTGTCCCGATGGATACTGCACCCCATAGACTGGTATTGTCGTGTCCTTCGGGGCTTGATTTACACCGGTCTATGGGTCTGTCCTGTGCAGTTCTAGGAGGTCCACCCTCCCAGGCTTTGCCTCCCCTCTTTGGGGAGGAGTAAGTTTATTGCTTACTGTCTGAGGCGCCCCTACCGGGGAATGCCGACGGGGCTGCCTAGGCAATTTTTAATGGCCAGAGTGCTCACCTCTCGGGCGCTGGCTTTTCAAACCCCACTTTCCCGACCCGACCTTGGGTCACATCTTACTTGTGGGAGTAAGATAAAAACTGACCTTGTGCCTAACTCCTTTAACTTTAACACCTACTTGCACTATACTATTTCACCACACATGATCTTATCAGTGTTCATCACTTTCTAAAGGTTAGGCATAGATAATTATGAACTGGTATGATGATTGACCCATTTTTAAGTGTTTGTTACTGGGCAAGAAGACCGGGGTTCAATCCTCGGAAGAGTCAAGACTAAAAAAAATGGTACTTGATGACTCTTTTTTAAACAGTCAGCATTATAATGCGATCTCCACTTACAGTCTTCTTTATAAATGTTAGTGGTTTGGCTTCAGGCTAGCAACCTGTCCCTGTAAAATATTCTTGCTACGAAAACAGTCAAAAGTATGCGAAATTCAAATTCTTATGAATGCGATGGATCACTTTGACTGACATATATGTCTCATGACATGTGAATGTCTAAGTCTAATTATAAAGTGAGGATCAAGGGTAAGTGGCGCAATCCAACGAAAAGAGTGGCTCCCTCCCCTACATCTCAGTGTAGTAACCAACGAAAAAGGTCGTCCCATTTATTATTATGCTTGTTACAAAATCACAAGATTCCTGAAGACTTTGAAAATGTTTATCAAAATGCATGTTAATTTGTCGCGTTCACATGCAGTGCTCCGGCCAAAATTTACATTTTATTTTCTGCCAACGCATATTTGCATAAATCTGATATTTAAAAAAAAAAAAAAAAAAAAAAAGAAGAAAAAAAAAGAAAAACGAAGAAATAAAAAAAAAAATAAAAAAAAAAAAAAAAAGAAAAAAAAAGGAAGAAAAAAAAGGAAGAAAAAAAAAAGAAAAAAAAAAGAAGGAAGCTTTTTACCTTTGGGTTGGGAAGTTCTGACCCTTGAAGTGAAGCCATATAACAACGTAAACGGTACTGCTCTATAAATAGTTTCTCTAGGTTCTCCTCCCACTGATTGATCTGCTTGACAATTGCTGTTCGGCTTTTGGGGTCAGTTACCACAGTCAACTGCAGTTCGGCCATTTTCTTCATTTTTACATCCTGAACAAAAAAGGAAGAAGAATTTTTTAAAATTCGCCAAAATCTCAATATGTGCCAAGTTCATGAATAAATAATAGAAATGCGTATTTAAATAAATAAGAACATTTATAAACATATATTCGGTTGAGATAATCCAAAAGAAAAAGAGTTACTGATACAGAATCGGACCCAATTTCTGCGAACTTTACGTCGGCAGCTTTAGGGCAGGTTACGTAAGATGACTGAAAGATGCCGAAGTGATTAGCCAATCAGCTGTCAGAAAATGCTAAAAATTAAAAAACAAAAAAAGTAAAAATTTGGACAAATTGACTAGTTTTATTTTCCTAAAAAAATACTTATTTGAAACTTTTAATTAAAAAAAAAATGCTTAATAGCAGATGTTTACCTATGTTTCATTCTGTGTATATAAAAAAAAAAGTTAAAATAAAAAAAGAAAACTTTTGACCAGTTGACTATATTTACTTTTTTCAAACAAAAACGTTTGAAAAAAAAAATTATTATTCGAAACTTTTCTCGAAAAAAAAAAAATGATTAATAAAAAAAAAACATGACTTTTTATCAGTTGACTATGTTTATTGTCCTGAGCAAAAAGAAAAAAATCATTATTAAAACTTTTCTTGAAAAAATTTTTTTTTTTGATTATTAACAGTTGTTTAGCTATGTTTTGTTCATTTTATATCTTAAAAAAACAAAAAACTTTGACCAGTTTTTTTATTTTTATTTTTCTTCATTTTAAAAAAATGTATTTACTTGAAACATTTCTTGAAAAAGATAAAAAATAACGCTGCAAAAGCGTTTTTGTTTTATCGATTGTCAATCTTCGCATCGGCTTTTTCCGGCGGCTTACGTAAAAATGCCAACAAAAAGTTGGCAGAAATTGGGTCCGATTCTGTATCAGTACCGAAAAAGAAAAGTTTTCTTTTCTACATCAGTAGTCTCCAACCGTTTAAACTTTATGGAACTTCATTTAACTTCATGGACTGCTAAATCTATAATTTAAAATTTGACAGACCACTGATATGAAGTAAAAGAAGTTAAATACACTTATACAATAATAATCGGAAATTTTTTTATTAATGTCAAATGCACCCATCAAAGGTAATAAAGTTATAGTTTAATTATTTAAATCAAACAAATTGAAAATTTGAAGTTTATTCAAGTATTACACGTTTTTTAGTGTGATATTTGTTCATGTTTGTGGATTTGATACTCCAAGATGGCGAGCTGTGTTTATTTCAAATGAAAATCAGTACTAAATTTTAATTGCTGTGATAGATAAAAATGTATTTTTGCTCAAATAAGTTGTTGGAAATTGAATCAACATTTTAATTTTTTTTAATGGAAGTCGCTCTAGACAAGGCATGAAGCCACTTGATGATGTAAGGTGTTAAAAAAAATACTACTTCAATGTTAAAAACTAGCCAACAATAAGTGTTAAATGGATAGATTCCGACCCAGAAAACAAAAATCTGCCTCCCTTTGTCAGAAATATCGCTCATGGAATGTGAGAACTAAAGGACAAAATAAGGGATGCGAGAGTTAGGAGGCTGCCGAAAATAAACCCAAGGTTTATTTTCTCCTCTCCTTAATTGCTTTTCATCTTTTATAGAAAGCTAAAAATGAGGTCTTGATAAGGATGACTGGAATTATACTCTGAGACTATCATCGCAAGGTAAATCGATGTGGCTTTCTTTTTCATTGATGCTTAAATTGCTTCAAAAAAATTGAAATAATGCTCCGATATTTTTTTTTCGGACCACCAAAAATTGTGCATGGACCACCTGTGGTCCATGTATAACCACTGTTCTAAATAACAACAGTGAATCTTTTCTATTTATACTTCTATGGTTATCTCAATAAAAAATGATTTGAAAGAAAAAAAAATTAAATGCACCATCAAATTCAACATTAATTGTTTTTGTTTTTTCTTTTATTTACCACATCTGTATAACTTTCACTGAGTTCTGATTCTTTCAAAAATTTCATCCGAAAGATCCCAATATGGCGATACAATGCATTCTGCATATCATAAGCACAAAATTGATCAATATTATTTAATAATCTATTTACAATAGTAACATTCTTGATCTAACATATCTTGCCAGATTTTCAGTCAGACTCAAACAGCAATCAGTCTGACATATCGGTACTTGATATTAGTGTTGAGACGATTAATCAGAACTTTATAGCCACATTCTTATCTTTATAGTCAATGAATAATGAACTTCATAGTCACATTCTTATTCTTATAGAACTTTATAATCACATTCTTATAGAACTTTATAGTCACATTCTTATATTTATAGTCAATGAATAATGAACTTCATAGTTACATTCTTATAGAACTTTATAGTCGCATTCTTGTCACATTCTTAGAACCTTATAGTCACATTCTTGTCACATTCTTAGAACTTTATAGTCACATTCTTGATCTAACATATCTTGCCAGATTTTCAGTCAGACTCAAACAGCAATCAGTCTGACATATCGGTACTTGCTATTAGTGTTGAGACGATTAATCAGAACTTTATAGCCACATTCTTATCTTTATAGTCAATGAATAATGAACTTCATAGTCACATTCTTATTCTTATAGAACTTTATAGTCACATTCTTATAGAACTTTATAGTCACATTCTTATAGAACTTTATAGTCACATTCTTGTCACATTCTTTTAGTCACATTCTCAGAACCTTATAGTCGCATTCTTGATCTAACATATCTTGCCAGATTTTCAGTCAGGCCCAAATAACAATCAGTCTGACATATCGGTACTTGATATTAATGTTGAGACGATTAATCAGATCGGGAATCGGAAAAACTATAACTCTTTTGGAGAATTGGAATCGGAAAATATTTAGCTTAATTTCCGTTTCAAAAACCGTTTCTTTAAAAAAGATTTTTTGTTTAAAACCTAATTTTTGATTGCAGGTACTAATGGTTAAATGACACATATCTATTGATTTACCAGTAAAACTTAAATTAATATATAATAATAACGAATTTAGGTAAAAATGGAACCGGAAAAAAATAACCCGGTTAAAATTACACAGGTAAAAATGGCACAAGTGAAAAATATAGATGAAAATCTCACACTGAGTTTTTCAGAGGGGAAAACATCAGGAAGTTTGTCAAATTAAAAAAAATTAAATCCTACCATTTTAGACGATTAGGCGATTTTAAAATCGAATCGGTAATTATATCAGAATTGGGAATTTTGAACAGAATCAGTAATGGTATCGGAATCGGGGGAAAATATTGTAATTGTCCCATCACTACTTGATATGGAATAGCCTATTTTTTTGTTTCTTCATTTCCACTATGTTATTGATAAGAATATATTTTATTTTGCTTTAATTTCTTTTTCTGAAAACGTTTATTCCGGCTAAGAAGACTATCAGAGTGAATACATTTTCCCTTGCTAAGCGAATATTCTTAAATATTAAAGGGAAGTCATCATGTAATGAGTTGTTTCCCTTGACTTCTGCAAAAATAAATATCTAAAAACACGTTATATTTAAAAAAAAAAAAAAAAATAGAAGTTTCCACATCAATTACACATTATAAGTTGTTCTTTACTATTAAGCGATTAGCGGCAAGCACTAAAACGAACTTTAAAAAAATTCCCGTCCCACAAAATAATTTGATTACGAAATTAAAGTCAACAAAATTTTCTTCGTAAACAAGTCAGCCATTTTTTTTTTGTTTTAGTCCCGACCAGCACCGAGTAGGTTCAGCGGGTTGATTTATAAATCGATGAAGTTTACAAATCATTTGTAGAAAAGTAGGAGTGTTAAATTTTACCTGACCTTCTCTCTCCACAAAACTGGAACATTATAAATAGATAAATAAATATAAACTGATGTTATTATTTTATTGGGCCCAAGCAATTGGTGAAGAAGAGTTATTTCCAGGCCTATAAATAAAGTCTCCATATTAGCATGGAAATAGAGTATTGATTTTAAAATAATTGAAAGTTTGCTTTTCTTTAATTTTGTATAACTTATATATATATATATATATATATATATATTATATATATATATATATATATATATATATATATATATATATATATATATTAGAGGAAGCATTATTAAAATCAATGAAACAGACGAGTGGGGGAAAAAAAAAAAAAAAAAAAAAGGAAAATTGTTAAAATTACCTTAAGGCCTTGTCGTCTGACCCTCTGACCCTCATTCGACTTTTAGTTTTTAATTTACCATTCTGACGTTTCCTCTCAGAGGGTCAGACGACAAGGCCTTAAGGTAATTTTAACAATTTTCCTTTTTTTTTTTTTTTTCCCCACTCGTCTGTTTCATTGATTTTAATAATGCTTCCTCTAAAATTAATCCTACCATTCTGTTGTACACGTAATTTACTTACATATATATATATATATATATATATATTATATATATATAAATTATATATATATAAATTATATATATATATATATATATATATATCCTTGGTAATTGTGGTGATCTGATTGTCTTCATAAAATTATTTTGAAACTTAACTAGGAGAAAGAACAAAGGCTATAAAGAGTAAAAAAAGGGTGTTGGGTACGCCATTGATAAAGTCTGTTCACAGAGTTCAAAATGGCGCCCGTTTTATGTGTTCTCACGTTAGCATGCGTAAATTTACTGACACTTGCATTAGAAAAAAAAAAAAACGTCAAACCATTGCGGATAATGTTAAGTAGGTTTTACTCATAGAGTGAATGTGGTATTTTGGTGACTGAAACTAGTGATAGAGAATAGACTAATAGGACGACAGCCGACCCCTATTCCGTCCCCAACCACATCTTATTTTATAAAGAAAATTTACTATACTGTGAACTTTTTTGTACAATCTTAAACATAAATAAATCGCATTCAATTTCTCATTTTGTGAAGATGGTGGCAAACAGAAAATACATGCAACACAGGGACGCTTACTTCGAAGGGGTGAATGGTTCAATTCTTCATTGCTAGCACACGTCCACCCTGATATTGTTATCACGTGACAAGTATCTTTAGTCTAGTGTTTATTCTTAATGGTTTTATGTGTCTTTTATGTGACATGCGTCAGCTCTTTTCTCTGCCAACTTTTAATGAACGGCATAAGTGCCACTTGTCAATCGTAAAGAGATGACTGCTTGATTAATTTCACACATGAGGTCAGCTTTTTCTAACCATTCGGCTATCAGTTACGGATTTCGAACCATCAAACTCTAAAATGAGTTACAGATCTAGGTTTCCATCTGAAATCTTGATTCTCATGTTAATAGAGCCAGTTAGGGTTTTTACCCCGCCTAATAAACCGGTATCGTCCAGGCCTTTGAGTCTGGATTTACGCCAGTCTATTGGGGGTTGTCGGTCCTGTGCAGTTCTAGGAGGTGCACCCTCCCAGGCTTTGCCTCCCCTCTTTGAGAAGGAGTAAGTTTATTGCTTACTGTCTGAGGCGCCCCTACCGGGGAATGCCGACGGGGCTGCCCAGGCAATTTTTAAACAGCCAGAATTCTCAAATTCTCGAGCGCTGGTTCTTTCCCACTTTCCCGACCTTGTGTCACATCTTACCTTGTGGGAAGATAAATAGAGAGCTTATTGGAAGAAAAATAAAGGCTATAAAAAGGAAAGAAATGGTGAATTCACCATTGACATAGAATCGAAACCAGAGACAGAATTCTACTCGCAGAGTGTGAAATAGTGCCTGTTTTTTTATGTGTTTTTTTTTTTTCTAATTTTTTTTTTAACATAGTTCACTCCAAACAAGGCAGGCCGCCACTGTAGACATAAGGGGCTACTGAGAAAAAAGATAGGGAGTAGGTTGGGGGAAAAGGTCAACCTAAATTGTGAGCTGCACAGCGAGATGTCTGTTTACATTAGTTTTAAATTTCTGCATGTCAGTACTGTCGGGGAAACAAGGGGCAGGGAGGGAGTTCCAGAGGTCAGCAGCACGAGAAAAGAAGCTATTTGAGTAGAAAGCTCTCCGGCATCTGGGGACCTCCACAGTGAATGGATGGGATTTAGTTGATTGTCGAGTTGGTCTAGTGAATTTACGTCGAGGGGGCACCAGAGTAGCGAATTCATCGGAGCATAATCCATTGAAGTATTTGTAAAACAAGCACAAGAATGCTAGATTGGTCAGCGTAAATTTGCATACACGTGGCATACATGCATGGATAGGTGCATTCTATTTCTTCTTTTGCCAAGATTGCACCCAACACAAAATACGCGCCATGCGTAAATGTTGTAATTCTTCATTGTTACTACAATTTGCCTGTTAACCAAATTTTCACAAAAAATCAAAACAAAATGTTATTTGTATAATTTGGAGTATTCGGACTACTGTTCTCATCTTGAGTGTTATTCTCACAACGTTTCGGACGAAGTAACCTCCGACCTTCTTCATTTGTCTCTTGTCGAACCCGGGAATCTTTCTGTCGAACTCGGGAATCTGCACTGACTTTCGAACGGAACCCTTTATTTAATCAACAGAGGTAGCATGTCCTCGCGAATTGCAATTGCGAATTACTAATGACTTCTACCCGGTCATTGCTGACGGAATGAGAATATGCTACAGAATATGGATTAGATAAAGGGTTCCGTTCGAAATTCCGTGCAGATTCCCGAGTTCGACAAGATGCACCTGAAGAAAGTCCGGAGGTTACATCGGCCGAAACGTTGTGAGAATCACACTGAAGATGAGAACAATTATCAATCCATATCACAAAATGTTTTCTTTATTTTCTTTCAACTTAAATTCCTGTTGCATTTATTACAACTTTTTTGGGAATGTGTCATATTTGAAACAAAAAGCATTTAAGGTTTAACAGTAATTGGCATTGCTTCATCTAATATAATTCAAGAAAATATTACACATTTTATTTATAGGATAGAATGTAGAAAGGCTTTTCCATGTCTGATGACTAATCAACTGAGAAGCGATCTACTGTTCTTGGCCTTTTGGCTAAGATGAAAGTGTAGTATCTGTTCTGATGGATACTACACCCTATAGACCGGTATCGTCTTGGCCTTCGGGTCTTGATGACGCCGGTCTATGGGTTTGTCCTGTGCAGTTCTAAGAGGTCCACCCTCTCAGGTTTTGCTTTCTCACCCTTTGAGAAGGGGTTAGTTTATTGCTAATCGCCTGAGGCGCCCGTACCGGGTAATGCCGACGGGGCTGCCCAGGCATTTTTTGAGGGTCATAAGTGCTCTTCCTCTAGAGTGCTAACTTATCAAATTCCACTTTCCGACCTTGTGTCACATTTTACCTGTGGGAGGTAGATAAATACCTACTGCTGTTTTTTATTCAGTCTACATTTATTTAGTCGTTATTATTATCTCATAGTCATAATAAACTCAATCTGGACTGGTATATACCATCACCATGGTTCTCCTCTTGAGAGTGACATAAAAGTGTCTCATTGGCAGACAGCCTCTATTAAAAGTGAATCAGGTATTAGGAAGAACATTACAGAGTTTCTTTTCAGCAGCCGGATTACCTATTTAGTGAGTGTGCTGATACAACATCATACTAATACCTACTCACACTTGCCAACAAGCTCGTTGCAGATGTTAAACAAGTTGCAGTTTCACACATTTTCGTTGAATATTATATTAAACAGCCATTTTGCTGGAATGTGTCATATTTGAAACGAAAAGCATTTAAGGGTTCATTAGTAATTACGACTAATTAGAATAATTATAACTCAATCCCAAAACAAAGGAATATTGTAGCATGTATTTTGCGTTATTATAAAGTATATAATAAGGAGAGTAGAAAGTGGACATTGGGTTTTCTTTCGGCAGTCTCGTAACTCTCGCTTCCCTTATTTTGTCCTGTAGTCCTCACAATCCATGAGCGATGTTTCTGATAAAGGGAGAAGAATTGGTGTTTTCTGGATCGGAATCTATTCATCTAACACTTTGGCTAGTTTTTGACCTTGAAGCAGTTTTTTTAGCTCTTTATATCAAGTGGCTTCATGCCTTGTCTGGAGCTATTTCCATAAAAAAAAAAGAATTACCCTCTTCAAACTCAAACTGGAAACGTATGACCGTACGGGTGCATGTTGTGCCACATATACTTCAAAAGTTTTCCTTCTCCTAGGTACTTTCCTCTACTAAGAACGAGAGTCTAGTCTACCTTACTATTTCCATCCAAAGTGCAAAAGAAAAGAGATGGATTCATACCTTTCTCAAGGATATCACTGTTAATGGTACATAAATAGTATTGACAGAAATTTAACATGATATGCCAAGCCACAAATCCAGAAAAAAAAAAAAAATATATATATATATATATATATATATATATATATATATATATATTCTTTCCAAATATGATCTAAGGTTAATATCAGATTCTAACTCTGCCTGATGAGAACTCAGTTTATAATAGCTGTTGATCGATAACATCGACATGCCAGTGTCGCAGATTTTGTACATGTTTGTGTAAATAGAAAGAATCATTATATATATATATATATATATATATATATATATATATATATGTGTGTGTAAGTTCGTAATCCGAGGCAGAAGCAATGCGATATAGGTACCGGAAGGAGGAACAGATAAACAAAAATAAATGAGAAGAGAAAATGTGAATGTAATCTCAAATCAATTTATTAATATTTCACGATTTAAATACCAGAACAGTAAATAGAAAAAGTTTACTGTCAAGCAATTTAAAAGGTCTGGAAAAGGGGTAAACTTTAATTTTCGAGAGTGGAACCTCTCATTATCAAAGAAACCGATAAAAAATATGACCGAGTGGTCGAAAAGGCGAGATGGACACAACTGTTGACGAAACAGTTAACAAACACTTTTTGTAACTAAAAACAAAACGAAACTTCCATGCATAAAGTTTCTTTCAAAGAACCCCCCCATCTGTGGAACAAGATACCACGAGACTGACTCCAAACCGACTACAGCATGGTTGTCTTCAAGTCTAATGTAAACAAATGTAAACAAATGTAAACAAATACTTGATGAACCGGCCTTTCAGAGAATCAATTCCGTTTAAGTACCTTCTGCCCATCCCACCCATTGTTTGAGATTCTCTCGTGGAGGCGATCACCATCCTACTGACGATCGACTTATTCTCGAGTGGCCACTGGATCTTGATAAGAGGTGACCCATTAGTATAAAAAAAACTTCAGTTTAATTTGAGAATCAATAATTCTAAGTAAAAAAAAATAGTCCCGGTACAGCTTTTGAACCAGAGAAAACCGAATTTTGCTGACACAGAATTACGTAAACAGCCGTCAAAATAAAAACTAGACGGCATTCCAAGAAAAAAAAAATAATCAAACATAATTTAAAACAAGAAAAACACTCACCGTATGTTTGTTTATTTTTACGAAAAATTAGTTATGTTATGACAAAAAAATTTTTTTTTTCAACTCTTGAACCAGACAAAAACTGAACCATTTTTTTTTTTACCCTAACCCAATCCTAGCCTAACCATAACCTACCTTTATTACATTTGCTGACAGTCATTTGTTGACTATTTTCTTTTTTTTTTCTTTTTTTCTTTTTTGTTTTTTGCACGCCTTTTTTCTCTTTTTTTGTTTCTGAAAGAATTGATAATTTGTCTAATTTCGATTATTCGAACTACTGTTCTCATCTTGAGTGTTATCATCACAACGTTTCATAAACTGGTTTAAATATGAGAAATATTCCCGAGTTCGAAAAGATACACCTGAAAGAAAGCCGGAGGTTACAGCAGCCAAAACGTTGTGATGATAACACTCAAGAAGAGAACAGTAGTCCGAATAATCCAAATTATACCTTTTTCTCTGTTGGAAATTCTTAACAATCGCCAATTTACGATTTAATCAATTTAAAATGTCGTCTGCTTTTCTCACCTTCTGATTGGATAAGCACTTCGACATCTTCCGGCTGTTTACGTAAACAGTTGGAAAAAGACGAACGAAAAGTCGGTTTTGTCTGGTTCAGAAGCTGTATCAGTACAAAAAAATAAATAATAAACTTGACAATTAATACAGACCACCTCCACTGCTGATAGACAAAAGTTATTTATCTTGGGAATTTTCAAAACCTTCCCTTAACGACTGATGAACTTTCATAAATTGGCTTAAATATGAGAAACCCAATGTAGACGTCTACCTCAGCTAGTTAGCATATATGATGATTAAAGCGAAAGAAAATGGCTTCTCTCTCTGTTTGAGAGATTCTGCCCTATATATACAATCACCTGTTCCATAAAAAGCTCATTTACAACACTTACCATATCTATATTCGTTTCGAGTCGTTGAATCTCACTCTTCAGCAACTTCAGGGTGTTATCCTTCCCATGCTGCCTTGCAAACAGCGATGCACACGCTGAGTGGATGGCACGGATCCAGTTCTCCAGTTCAATTTGTGATGGTGCCTGTTGAAACAAATGGTAAATCATTTTATTTTCCCATCATCATCATCATCATCATCATCATCATTACTGAGATGTTTGACATTCTTTTATATATTATAGATTCATGCAGAATCAATTCATTGTTCACTGAACCGTAACAAGATGATAAATATGTTTATGGACAAAATAGAAATATTTATCAAGAAGAAAGAGATTAGGAATATATGTCTGTTGTTTAGCAGAAACCAGAAACCAGCAAAGAAGTTTGAAAGACACCAGTTTCGACTTGCTGACACAAACGAAAAGGCGTCTTTTTCATGTTTGTAATTTAGATCTTAGAAAACAACTTTATTCATACCTTTTTTTAGGGTATTTTAGTAGAATTTTTTTTTTTTTTTATTTCATTTTATTTTTATTTTTTATTTTTATTTTTGTTTTTTATTTTTATTTTTTTTTATCTCCCTCCCACAGCAGAGAGATGTGACACAAAGTCGGAAAGTGGGATTGAAAAGCCAGCGCCCTCAAGGAAGAGCACTCTGGTCTACAAAAAATGCCTGGACAGCCCCGTCGGCATTCCCCGGTAGGGACGCCTCAGGCGATTAGCAATAAACTAACCCTTTCTCAAAGGGTGAGAAGGCAAAGCCTGGGAGGGTGGACCTCCTAGAACTGCACAGGACAAACCCTAAGACCGGCGGAATCAAGGGCCGAAGGCCAAGACAGTGCAGGTCTAAGGTCAGGACAGATACTATACTTTGATCCCAGCCAAAAGGCCTAGTAATTTAATACAATTTATTGCATCAGAAATGAATATCGATTTTTAAAAAAAAATATTTATGAATAGCCGAATTTAAAAAAAAACAAACATTATTATTACTAGTTTATACTTGTTCCTTGGACAGTGTTTGGTACAGTACCTGGGTATGTCAACTTCCACCTTCACCTAGCTTTTACCGCTTCATAGCTCGTACACAGAAAAATATTTGTAAAATTTAATAGAAAACAAATAGGCCACTTAGTAATAGGCATGAGAGAGTAAGTAACTATGATGAATGTATTTACGGATTGTTTTTATCATCAAAAATAATTCGCTTTGAACGAATGCTAAATACCCGTCATATCTACTTTTTTTTCGCATTATCAAAAAAAAAAGATAACTTAGTTTTAAAAAAAGAATTTATGCAACGAATTTTCATGTTATGTTGATTTCTTTAAATCCATAAAACATATTCAGTTAAAAAAAATCTTTTAGACTTACGTGAGATTCGAACTCGGGTATTGACATCGTAATAACTACTGCCTTAGTAATGTGCACTCTGCCTATTCCTTTTTTGTCAACCAATCACATGTTTCTATTGGCGTGCAGAAAGACAATCTCCCCCAAACACCATAACCTTTTAATGGTATATAGATTATTGCTTTCAGATTATTCGTTTTCTGAGAGACTAAAGTCACTGTAGATTTAAAAACAATTGTGTTTTGGTAGAATACGAAGGACAATGGATGCTTCCGAAAAGTTCAATGGTGAATGACACTCAAACAGTGACAGTGATAAAAGTCTATACCCCCCTTCCCCGACTCTTTGTAAACAAACCAATGTGTAACTTTCATCCAGTCTTAATGGCATTTTCAGTATCTATTCAATAAGCTATATCTGATATATAATATATGCATGGAGTACTGTTGTCATATTTTGGCTGCTGAATCTCTGTCCTATTTGAGGGTTCTTGATAAGGTGCAGAAACGTATCTGTTATTTGATTGCCCCCCCCCACCCTTTCTTCTTCTCTGTACCCTCTCTCTCACAGACGTGATGTTGCTAGTCTCAGTCTTTTCTATAAATACTATTATGGCATGTGTTCTTCAGAATTGTGTGATCTATTCCCAGCTTCTTTTGTTTCAGCTCGTTTGACTTGTTAGTCTAGTGGTCTTCGCCAATTCGCTGTTTTGATATCTCGTTGTAATACAGCTTCCTATTCCAGTAGCTACTTTCCAAGAACCGCAGGCTTGTTGAACTCTCTTCCCCGCTAACTGTTTTCCTCATACCTATAGCCTTGGTCTTTTCAAGACTAAGGCCAATAGGCATCTATCTTTGTGCTAATTATATTTCGTTCTTGTTAGCTCCTTACATCAAGTGGCTTCATGCCTTGTCTGGAGCGATTTCTAATAAATAAAAAAAAGTTGATCGGATTTTCTAAATTAGACCTAAATAGCGTCCGTCCTAAAATATCCATTCTGAATGACCATTTCCTTTTCTTTAATGTTAGTCTATGTTTTGAAGAAAAGCATTTTTTAATTCGATTTAATTTCTTTGCAAATATAATTTATCCTGCTCGGAATATTTTTTACAGGGAGGCTGACAACATAGCTAACTCTTTTTTCTTATTCATCTCTATTGGAATTAAAATTAAAAGGTGAAAACTTTATCCCATTCTTATACATCGAATTAAAACGAATTGGTGACATCGATTACATTTTTAATTATTCTTCTCTGGCTCTCCTCTGACCGATATATTTAATAATCCTGGGCAAAGCCTAGCCGGGACAGCTAGTATTTATAAGTAATACAAGTTTTAATATTTAACATTATAGCAATTTTTTAAAACTTGATAGGTGTAGTCACATTTTTGTTTTGTAAATATCTTACTGTTAAAAACGACTGTATATTTTTTGCTGACAATATTTTAAATAAAGGAACAAAAATTAAAATGAAGTATGTCTTCAGAGCATTTCTTCATCTCCGAGCAGTGTTAGGATCGTTTCACTAGGGTATTTAGAGATAGATATGCACTCAGCAACCAAACTCAAATAGGACGTTTCAAAAAAATTTTAATTCAACTATCAATGGTTTATTTTTACTTTCAATATTTTCTCAGATCAAAAATTTCTTTTAAGTTTATCTTAACTGTTTCAAGATGAACAGAACAAATGTATCACACTTAGTTTAAAGCATGCCTAATGGAATACATGGTTACCCATTTTGGTACTGGCCAGGCTCAACGATGCTTAACTTCAGTGATCTAACACTTTAGAATTTTGGAATACCAGGTGCTGTATGTGGGAGGATGGTAACACCTCCCTACAAAAAGAAAAATACACCCTGAAGATTTCTTTAGCATAACTTTCTAATCCACACCTGTGTTGACACAATACAACAATTGCCTCCTAGGCGGAATTCTCATGTGGCGAAGCTCTCCGAAGAGACTATGCAATTCATTTTGTTTCAAATGGCGAAACAGTTTTTCATGGTAAACAACTGATGATCCCTTAAAATAGTGTTAGAAACAAACTAATATAATAACTGTAAAAAATAACTTGACTTACATGAGTGTTTTTTCCACTGAAAGACTTGGGACTATAAGTTTGTTTTTTTTTTTTGTTTTTTTAATATAGTTTTAATGGTTGAGAAACTTCCGAGACTATATATATAATAATAATAATAATTATTAAATAATATTTTTTTATTTTATTTATTTATTATTTTAATTAATTTTTTTTTTAAATTATTTTATTTATTTATTTTTATTTATTTTTTAACTGGTGCCGGCCTAGGTTGACACCAGACAAAATATTTGTAAAGGGTCGAGGAGGATGAGAAGACCGAGGAGGGACAGCACAAACCAGACCTCCACTGGAAAAGTGCAAAGAATGCTGGGACCTTGGAGAGGCTTATTGCCACCCAAATCCCAGAGAAGACCAATTGTCCTTACCAGTGAGAAATCAATGCTAAGAGGCTGTTGCGATACCGCATCGTTATCGAAAAGAGGTGAAGAATACTGGAAATCTGGGGAGGCTTGTTGTCACTCAGACTCCAGGAAATACCACTGGTTGTTGTCGGTGATCAATCACTGACGATGATCTGTGTGAGAACTCCTAGTGAGTACAAATAATAATAATCCAGGTAAAACATCCACAGGGTAGAAATCCAAAGAATTTCAACCGGGTCTATAAAAAGTGCTCAATATCAAATAGAGCTTTTATATATGATTATTTTTATTTACACAGACATGTATAAAATCTGCGACACTGGCATGTCGATGTTATCGATCAACAGCTATTATAACTTATTACACGTGTTTCTTGTTACACATGTTTCTTATTACACATGTTTCTTATTACATGTTTATGCGACATTCGTTTGTTTGTATTATAAAATACAGTGAATAATATGTACGTGTTTCCCTTTTTTATAACTGTATACCTATTTTTGCACCATCATGTATGTAATATATATGTTATATATATATATATAGGTTCATCTAAGGTTAAGATCGGATTCTAACTCTGCCTGATGAGATCTCAGTTATAATAGCTGTTGATCGATAACATCGACATGCTAGTGTCGCAGATTTTGTACATGTTTGTGTAAATAAAAATAATCATATATATATATATATATATATATATATATAATTATAAATATTTGTTTTTATCTATATACGTATATGTTTCATCCTTACGGGAATCGTCAGTGTAAAGAAGATTATTCATACTGGTCGCCGGAATCGAACCCCGGACTGCGAGTCATGTTTCAAACTCAAATTCCGTCGTCTTAACCCACACGGCCGTTATCAACAACCCAATCAATCATCGAGAGATTAAACCTATTTAAATGCAGCCGTCGTCAAAGTGTTCTACTACTGAAAGGAACATGCGTTGAAGCCACGATAAAGGCTGTGTTAGTACTACTCACTACAGAGCCCAGCCTAGATTTTGGGGTGACAAATAATTATAAATATTTGTTATATATATCCATAAAACAATAATGATTACGTTCTAGTCTTTCAGAGTCTTTACTATGAGGGAATTCAGGTTGTTCAATCGCTGAGCATATGGGAATTTTTTTTATTCTTTTATGGCAGTTCGAACTAGACAGGTGTTTTTGTTTTGGAATAAAAGTTGGCCTGTTTTATTAAATTCACTATTGGAAAGGTTAAACTTTAAAAAAAGAATGTCTTTTATAAATCTATTACCCTAAATTGAGAAAGATAAAATCTGTGGAATTGGTACTACTTTTGGTTAAACATTCTTACAGCCAAAGTTTTAAATCGGTAACCTTTTAAAGAATATGCATTAAAAAAAAGTCTTTGCTGAAAATGATTTGGAAATATATTTCTTATTTCTCCCTCACAGACACACACACACACACACATATATATATATATATATATATATATATATATATATATATATATATATATATATATATATATATATATATATATATATATATATTTCTTATCCCCCACCTATCCCCCCCCCTCTCTGGTCGTTTGTATAAACGTTTTCGTTCATTCGTGCACTGAAAACGTATGTTACGCGTAGAAGACGCAATTAGAGATAGAAGAAAAAGAAAAAGAAAAATAACTCTAATTGGCCGTCTGGAAGAATAAAAAGAAAATGAGGAAAGAGAAAATTTATCTTCCAATAAAAGTTGTCTTGCTAAACGTATTAAATTCTTCAGGAATTCTTTGGTTCTTTTTATGGAAATTAAGACAAGAAGAACATAAAACTTAGCCAATCATTCTAGTTTAACTATTTTAAAGTCGAAAAAAAAATGATGTCTCATTAATTGCAGGTTTTCAATAGTTTGATGCAAGAAAACATTACATAAGCTAATAAATTTGGGCGATAAGATTTTTTTTATTATTCTAACTGCTTCTACACCGAAAGTGGCTTTGAGGAGAAGAGTGCAGTTAACTGACTTATTGATGTATAACATCTCGGTTTTGTCAGTCACTTAGTACTTACAGGCTGATTCATAAGTCACTTAGCTATTTATTTTTGAAATTCTAAAGTTAAAAAATACGTTAATACAAAACAGAAAGTTTAGTTAACAAATTCATTTATGGGAGTTTAAAATTACAGCAAAATTTTAAAATTTCCACCTTCGTTCTGCATGCATAGTTCCATTTTTTTTTTGCAAGGAATTTACGACTCTTTGTAGCATATTTGATTGATTATGAAATAAATATATATAGAAACAAATATATAAACGAACAAATTTAAAGTAACAAATAGCAGTCATTAGAGAGTAAGATAACAATTATCAAAAGTTCATAGTATGTTTGTGCTTCAGATGGTAATCATTTTAAATAGCTAAGTGAAGTGACTTATGAATCACCCTGTATATCTATTACGCTACAGGTCCTTGCGGATAATTCTAGTATGAATTTTAGGAGCTTTAAACCTATTTTTGTTTTAGACGTGTAGTCTTATTACTTATCACTTATATATATATATATATATATATATATATATATATATATATATATATATATATATATATATAAACACACAGAAACAAATTTACTTTAGGCTAACGATAAATAAATAAATAAACAAATAAGTAAAAAAAAAAACTAAACAAAAACTTAAAAATTAAAACCTAAAATAGAAATACAAGGAACCACGTGTTAAAATAAATTCAACCATTATATTGACACAACAAAGGAAACAGGATATAGGTCAATCTATAGAAACCAGAACAATAGAACAGGATATAGGAAGTAACACCAACAAGACCTTTGTTCGCGGGAAGCCCAACGATTGGCTGAGAGAACAACAAAGAATCTGATTGGTTAACTAGCTAGCCGTGTATATAAAAACACCCGGCAAAAATAACTCCATGCATTTTAGTCTGAAGATTCCCCCCGAGAATGAAACGCGGGAGCCTCTGTGTAGCTTAATTGCCATATATTTTCATAGCTTACTATATATATATATATATATATATATATATATATATATATATATATATATGTGTGTGTGTGTGTGGAAAGTATTGGGTTATTTCTTTTATATGTACCGGTGGTTTGGTTTATAGGTACCATTGTGTTTTTCCCTCCTATGCTACTAATATATCAACCGGTGACTTTCTCTCAGTGGATGTTTCGCTACAACGAGTTTCTTTTTTTTTTCTCTGATTTTCTGTAAGACGTGTTGCTAAAGGCGTTGATGAAGAGACGTCTTAGATTAGCTTCATCAATTTATAAAATAAAATAAAGTATTTCCAAACTGTTTTGGAAACGATCGTACGCCATACTGGACTTGATGTTCTAATTCTTGGAACGAATGTAATGTTTTAATTCATTGAATGTTATATATATATATATATATATATATATATATATATATATATATATATATCAATAAATGCATGATATAAAAATCAAAATTTATATCAAATCCTATCAAGATACGGTGAAGCTCAATCTAGTAGATAGAGCATTCATATACGGATAATGAAGTGATGAAATAGATAAAATTTGCATAATTTAAAAGTTTATTGACTCATTAAATAAAGAATACAAATAAAAATTGACCTTTAAACCATGGTTTTTCAAAGATATCGCTCTTATTGAATATTAATTATTGGAGGTAAATATTTTGGTATTTTGAAAATGCAAAAATGAAAAGAAATTTTGAAAAAAGAAAAATTATAAAGACAAAATGTCTCAATATAAATTTTGACGATAACAGTGATATCTTTGAAAAGCCATGGTTTAAAGGTCAATATTTATTTGTATTCCTTGCTTGAACACTTGATGAGTTAATAAACATGTAAATTATGAAAATTTGATCTATTTCCTCACTTCATTATCCATATATATATATATATATATATATATATATATATATATATATATATATAATGGTTTAATGGTATTCTAATCTATTATTTATAATTAATGATACAAATTATACAAATTATCAATCCTCATCTAAAAAATTCCGAAATAGAAATAGAGAGACGTCACTACGCATTAAGCCAACTACCGCTTGTCTCAGTCTTAGGCGACTTCTTCTTTGTGTGTGTCTTTGAAGCATGTGGTCATACGACACCAAAGCAAATTAGGGATCAAGAATTTTCATCTGAGCGCCATATAACACCACTCTCTAATTCCTCAATTTTGAAAGTTTTACATACAAAGTAATGTTATGCTGTAGACCAAAGTTTCTTCGAAATCAGTTCCAAAGAACCGACGAGATTGGTTTCATGGTCAATTTCAGACATAACATTAAAACAAAAACTGCAAAACAGTTCAACCGTCGTTATTTTATACTAGCATCGAATTGGTTTCAAAATGATTTCTTATAATTTTCATACAACGATGCTTCCCGATTATAGACATATTGAATCTATTAACTATGCACGCACGACCAGATTAAGACATTAATAACATCTCCATTTTACAACCGGGAGAATTTGGCTGTCTTCGGCGTTCGTCGTTGTTGCTCGACAATGAAAAAAAATTTTTAAAATCTATTTCTATAATTCATTGATAAGGGCCTGTTCTGGCCGAAATATTTGATTCATATTGTTTTCGTTTACTGAAAAAAATCTTCTAGCATCGAATTGGTTTCAAAATGATTTCTTATACTTTTCATACAGCGATGCTTCCCGATTATAGACATATTGAACCTATTAACTATGAACGCACGACCAGTGCTTCTCTACACAGATTAAGCCATTAATAACATCTCCATTTTACAACCGGGAGAATTTGGCTGTCTTCGGCGTTCGTCGTTGTTGCTCGACAATGAAAAAAACAAACATTTCTATTATTCATTGATAAGGGCCTGTTCTGGCCGAAATATTTGATTCATATTGTTTTCGTTTACTGAAAAAAAATCTTCTAGCATCGAATTGGTTTCAAAATGATTTCTTATACTTTTCATACAACGATGCTTTCCGATTCTAGAAATATTGGATCTATTAAAGTATACACATGCGACCAGCGCTTTTCTACACAGATCAAGACTTTAATAGCAGTCTCCATTTAACAACCAGGAAAAGTCGGCTGTCTTCGGCGTTCGTCGTTGTGGCTCGACAATGAAGAAAAAAAACTATGTCTATAATTCATTGACAAGGGCCTGTTCTGGCCGAAATATTTGATTTATATTGTTTTCATTTATTGAAAAGAAAAATCAAGCATCGAATTGGTTTCAAAATGATTTCTTATACTTTTATATTTTTTTGATGTTTTACATATAGTAATTTTTTTAGTAGTAAAATACATTTTTTAAGTGAAGATGTAAAGATTATAATTTTTGCAAGAATGTTCTGATACGTGTAACATATTAATGGAGTTATTTTATAGCTGAAGATGGAAGCCGGCTTTGAATTGAAAATCGTATCTCCAGAATTATCAAACTCAGACGTTCTTTGCTAGAAAACAACAGATAGACACAGCAACGGATTTTGTGTGAAAAACTTCTTTGAATAGATGGAATTGTCAAGACTTTGGATTGACTTATCAGAGGATTAGGCCAAAAGCTCTAAAAGTGGTAATCTCGTTTCCAACGATGCACTTACGTGAAAAAACTTTTCACTGTATTCAGCAATAGAAAACAAAAGAACTAATATCGACCGAATAAAGAAGTTGATTTGCGATTAACGTATATAATTTAAAAAAATTTTCTAACCTGATGTAGGCTCGCCCAAGTTGGTAAGTTGCGGTTTTATTTTTAATCTACTACAGTGGATATAAAAAGTCTACACACCTCATCTTTCGACACATCCTCACATCTCTATAAGAGGCTTTGTCGGTCGGTCAGTCATTCTTCAGTTTGAAATAGAACTTTCACTGCTAAACATTTCTGATTGAATGAATGCATCTTATTTTAGATGTATCTAAGTGTAGCATTACGCCATTAGGCGGGAATCTTCAGATCCCAACAAATATCCGGCTGGAGGGATCTCGTAGCAGAAGTCTTTGTTGACACGTAGTAGAACCTGTAATAGTTGTGACGTCCATAGAGTTAATCTCCCTCTTTCTTTATTTTATAGCAACAGCAGTTGTAAAAGTTGTTATTGACAACAGTACACATTCATTTTGGGTTTAAAATTTCGTTTTGAGGTTATGATTATCTTTACAGTACATATAATATTTTTCTCTTGGCATCATAATACACCATACTAGACTTCCAACCGATCATCCCCTGTGGAAAAGAGAGGAAGCCCTCCGAAATACGTCTGTTTGTTATCATCGTAAATACCCAAGAGGCTGGATTAAACTAGTTTATTTAGTACGTTTTACTCCCGATCTTTTGTTCTCCTGCATCATTTTCTTTGAACACATTAACTTAATTTCTAGTCGAAACTTCCCATTTCTAGAAAGCAAACATATCCCATGTTACTACAGATACATTTCTATAAGATGCTTTTTTTTTAATAGATTTTTGTTTTGATCAATATTATATATATTTTTAAATAGTAATTTTAAAGAAATAGACTTTCCAGCAGAAGAAAAATTTAAAATGTGATTAAAATAAAATATTTTATTAATTTTGGAGAACGTTAAAAACATTTTTTACCGACAGCATTTTCATCAATTTGGACAGGCAGACACTAATTATTCACTTCGTCACTTTACTAAATGAATTACATTTTCTCAGTGATAATAAATACTACTATTACTAAGTGTAAGGTAGTTGGCTTGGCTAATACGGTAATTAGCATAGCTGAGCTTTATTGCCTATCAGTAGTTTATTTATAATATCCATTAGCGTGTCTGTTAAGTGAACTACATATTTTAGACCTCATAAAACTAAGTATTGTACTTAATTTAATATTTTTATTATATATTTTTTAAAATCAGATTTTCCATTCAACATTTTGGTACTTTGTTCGATTAGACCCCACGCTAACTTTGACCCTATATCTAAACCCTACTTCTAACGGTAACCATAACCCTCAACCTGATCCTAACGACGGGGTCATAATGTAAATAAGCACCAACTTTTTAACTTCTTTGTGTTTTGTCTTTGTTTATATTCTCTGTTGAACGTCGAGTCGCTTTACTCTTTTCTGCTCGTAAGAAAAAACATATTAAGATTTCATTAAGCCCTGCCAAAAATTTACGATAATCAAATCTTGAAAACATCTCGAGGACATTTTGGTTTGGTTTAGTTGTTTTGTTTTACGGCATATCAAGCCTTTTCGGGTTATTTAATGCCAAATTCAGTCATTTTGGCAAAAGGTTTTTATGCTTCAAGTTCTTTAAATTTTCAAGCATTTATTCATGAAGTTTGGTTTTGTTGTTTTGTTTTACGGCATATCAACCCTTTTCGGGTTATTAAATGCCGAATTCAGTCATTTTGGCAAAAGTTGTTATGCTTCAAGTTTTTTAAATGTTCAAGTATTTATTCATGAAGTTTGGTTTTGTTGTTTTGTTTTACGGCATATCAACCCTTTTCGGGTTATTTAATGTCGAATTCAGTCATTTTGGCAAAAGGTTTTTATGCTTCAAGTTCTTTAAATTTTCAAGCATTTATTCATGAAGTTTGGTTTTGTTGTTTTGTTTTACGGCATATCAACCCTTTTCGGGTTATTAAATGCCGAATTCAGTCATTTTGGCAAAAGTTGTTATGCTTCAAGTTTTTTAAATGTTTAAGTATTTATTCATGAAGTTTGGTTTTGTTGTTTTGTTTTACGGCATATCAACCCTTTTCGGGTTATTTAATGTCGAATTCAGTCATTTTGGCAAAAGGTTTTTATGCTTCAAGTTCTTTAAATTTTCAAGCATTTATTCATGAAGTTTGGTTTTGTTGTTTTGTTTTACGGCATATCAACCCTTTTCGGGTTATTTAATGCCGAATTCAGTCATTTTGGCAAAAGTTGTTATGCTTCAAGTTCTCTAAATGTTTAAGTATTTATTACTTGTGTTTGATTTGGTTGTTTTGTAGAAGAACATTTTTTTTTTTTTGTAGCTTTGCAAAACAGGATTGAGTTTTGCAAAAGGAAAGAAAATAAACAATAACATTAATGTTTGGTGAATTTTTGGCCAGGAAACCGGTATCTTCAGACAGCCTGCTTTGGTAGCACCAGGCGGACATTTTGGTTAATTAGTTTTAATGTATGATTTGTAATTCTTGTAAATCTTTTTTCATATTTTTACAAGAATTAAAAAAAAAAACAACAGACATATTGAAATGGAAAAGACGGTCAGTTTTCATTTTACATTTATAAATAGAGATTTTACATTTTGATTTTTATTAGATTTTTAGAAATTTAAACATCATTTAATAGTGATATTATTCATTTTAAGAAAAAATGTAATTTAATCTTAACATTTATAATTATTTTTACTTTTTTTAAATTCATAGGAATTCCAAAGATCATAAACACATTCATATAGTTTACAAAAAAATAAAATGCAATATGAATTTTTTTTTTTTTTTTTTTTTTTTTTTTTTACTTTTTAAAAATCATTTCGTTTTAGATCAGGTGATTAAATTAACAATTGATCCTTTGATCCTAACAATTATAAATTGACATATTATTAGATTAAAATAAATTGACAGTTTAATTATAGGATTAAAATTTTTTGACATAGATATAGATATTTTTATTTATTTAGAGATTTCAAAGAACAATAGAATACATTTGAACAACCGATACGACAAATAATAATTTCAATATCAATATATATTTATATTATAAAATAGACATTCAATTGAATAATCATTCAGAAAGCAAATATTATCAGACATTTAAACAGTTCAAAAATGAATAATTGCTATAATAAAAAAAATGTCAGCCATTTAATATTTAAAAAAAAAAGAAAAACATTTTGCTGGTATATAATTTAATAAGTAAAGAATATTATAAGTCTTTTCTCAGACATTATTTGTTGGCAAGAATCAGATTTTTATAATTTTTCTTATTTTGATCTTAGGTTTAAAAATGTTTAAAAAATTATTTTGAGTTCACCCCAAACAAGGCATACTGCCACTGAGACGTAAGGGGCTACTGTAGATTAGGGGCCAGAATTATAGGGGTCATCCTAAGTGAGAAGTTGTGCAGCGGGATGTTTGTTTACATTACATTTAAATTTCTTCAGTCAGGGGAAACAGGGAGCAGGGAGGGAGTTCCAAAGGCTGGCAGCTCAGGGGAAAGTAGCTGTTGTTTTTTTTTGGTGGGCGTCTGGTTTGAACGTGTTGTTTTTATTTGTATTGTCATTTTTAGTTATTTGATAGAGTTGGGTGGGTAAAGTGGGTGTTTGTTTGATGCCAGTAAGCTCACACAAGTAGACGAGTGTTGATCCGTGGGGGTTGTGGCCTCGGAAAAGTCCACCGGAGATAAGTGCAGGTTCCCTTTTCCATGCGCACCAGCTATCCCAATATTATACAACTGATGGCGGAGCAGCCGCTATTAGCGCTACTTAAGAGTTAGGGTTCCTGTACTACCAGTCGGAAACAGCAGCCAGACAAGCTGTCTAACTTATACCCCCAACCTGTCGAAACAAGAGCGGACCAGACTAGTCATGTGAGACATAGTGACAAGAAATTTTCCCCAAGTGTCCCAGTTAGAAAGAAAGAGAGAAGGCGTTAATTACCCAAGTCAGGAAACAAGGCCAAGTATTGGGTGTCTGTTAGGCGCCCCTGTTTTGGTACCTCTGCACCTGGCTAATAGGCAAAGAAGGAGTGCAAAGGCCAGGCAATAGGCAGAGCCCATCTACTCCTTCAGTATCTTTCTCGTAGACCAGTGACCAACCATGGTTGAGATATGACCTACTATTTTATACAAAGATCTGCTTTTGTTTTAATCTTTTAAATGTAAGATATGTCAAATAGAAATCAAACGTATTGATTATTGATTGTCAAAGTAGCTTAATTAATTCCAGAAAGTTATGACCCATCATAATGTATGGGTAAAATAAGATTGGAAAACAATTAATGATGGCTCCGAGTCTGGACATAGTGAACACAGTGAAATGATACTTGAATATTGTTTTGACATTTTTACATGTCAGTTCTTTCTATATCGTCAGACATATTTCTGACATATTGACTTTACAAAACAAAGAGAGAAAAATCGAAAGTTTCCTTCTCATAGTCCGAGATATTTCAATGTTTCTTAGAAATAAAATCACACGTTTTTCTTGCAATATTCCATATTCCATATCTTTATCGTGCGACTTAACAAGACACCAACTTCACAAAATAATTCTGCTTGTAATAATTCCATCGCCAGGGAAACACTGAAAATTCAGCCCACACAGCGAAAGATACCAAATGTTATCGATTCTTCAGTCGATGTTTCGATAGTGCAACCCACGATAGTATTCTTGATCCGTGATCTGGTGCAAGTAATTGAGCACTCTGGTTATTTCTCATCCAACACTAAATTACTTACTCTCTCTCTCTCTCTCTCTCTCTCTCTCTCTATATATATATATATATATATATATATATATATATATATATTTATGCATGTATGTATATATATACATATATGTATAAATATATATATACATATATATGTATATATATTTATGTATGTATGTATATATATATATATATATATTTATGTATGTATATATATATATACATATGTATGTATATATATATACATATATATATATATTTATGTATGTATGTATATATTTATGTATGTATATATATATATACATATATATATTTATATGTATGTATATATATATTTATGTATGTATATATTTATGTATGCATATATATGTATGTATATATTTATGTATGCATATATTTATGTATGCATATATATGTATGTATACATATATATGTATATATATATATACATATATATGTATATATATATATATTTATGTATGTATATATATATATATATTTATGTATGTATATATCTACATATATATGTATATATATATATATATATATTTATTTATTCTGGTACAGAAAAATTAGTACAACATTCGTACCGTCGGTTTCAAGCACGGAAGGTCTTACCCATCCGGCTCTCTTCAGCTTCTGTTGTCATCTGTTTTGGAAATGTGAGGTCACATGACACTCTTGTTGGGACGCGTTATTTGCTCAGTGTGTTGTGTGTGTTTGTTTAAATTTGAATTTAGTGTCATAAGACCGTTGAGATTTAAAACACGGGAGAAGAAAGAGAATTCGAGATTAAAGGGAATAAAAAGGGGAATAAAAAAGGGGGGTAAAAAATAAAAAAATATATATATGAAAAAATATATATATATATATATAAATAAATATAAAAAAACATATATATATATAAAAACATTTTAATACTAAGAATAAAGGAATAAAAAAAGAAGAAAAGAGAAAAAGAGTATAAAAAGGTATAAAAAGAAGAAAAAAAGGGGGTTAAAAAATATATATATATATAGAGAGAATAAAATGTAGAGAATAAAAAAGAGCGAGAGAGAAAGAAAGAATAAAAGAATAAAAATAGAAAGAATAAAAATATATAAATAAAATATATAAATAAAAATAATAATAATAAAAAAATAATAATAATAAAAAAATAAAATTAAAAATTAAAAATTAAAAATTAAAAATTAAAAATTAAAAATTAAAGATTAAAAACAAAAATAATAAAAATAATAAAAATAAAGAAAGGGTTTCTCTGAAATTCCCGTGAGCCAAATTATGAATTTGTATCATTAGCCGTTATATTTTTGAAGGTATGCGTTCTAAAAACCGTTGGTGTGTAAGAATCTTTTCTCCAGAATGGAGTGATTTTTAATGAAGAAATTCGGATCTAAGGGAGGTAACTAAGATGGAAATATGAAATATTTGAGTTTGTTAAAATGGGTTTGTATATTAATCTGGTGGTTGATAAAAGATAAAAAATAAAAAATTTAATATTTTTGCATTTTGGTGAAAGTCGAAGTTTTTGCTCTTGGAATTTATGTGGATATAGTTTGTTTAAATGGATTTGTAGAGTAATCTAGTGATTGATGATTAATTAAATTAAATATTTTTGTATTTTTGTGAAGGTCGGAGTTTTTGCTCTTGAAGTTTAAGTGGATATAGGTTGATGAGGTGTTTGTTCGTTTTTATTGTGTTTATATTAGTAGAGGGGGGGTAGTTAGACATTATGTGAATCGGTCAGACCAGATTATAAGCAATGCTTGTCTCTTGTGTACACATCCCTTGAATATTTCATCGCGGACATTTAAACAGGCTGTATTCGGATCGATGATGGCTTTTGAAATGTGGTATTTTTCAGCGTCACATAGAGGACATCTGTTTATGGCTGGAGAGAAGGATGGTTTTCTCTCAATTATTTTCCATTTGATGGTGAAGGGTGTGTTTTCTTCTTTAAGCTGCCATATTCGGGTCGCGAGTGCCGTATTAGCCTTGTTTTTGTATCTGAAGGAGTTTCTGTGTGCATATAGCCTTTGTTTGAAATTTCCCTTCGTCATCCCAATATATTTTTCTGCATTACTGGTATTCTGGTCTGTGACGGTTGCTTCATAAATGATTGAATTGATTTTGCAATTTCCCTCCAGGGGGCAGTTGTTTTTGTCTTGGCATGAGCAGCCTGCGTTTGTAATTGTTTTGGGTTCTGCAGAGATAATTTTTCTTATTGAAGGGGCAGTGGAATAGCTGATCTTAACAGAATTTCTGTTAAAAAGTTCCCTTTAATCTCGAATTCTCTTTCTTCTCCCGTGTTTTAAATCTCAACGGTCTTATGACACTAAATTCAAATTTAAACAAACACACACAACACACTGAGCAAATAACGCGTCCCAACAAGAGTGTCATGTGACCTCACATTTCCAAAACAGATGACAACAGAAGCTGAAGAGAGCCGGATGGGTAAGACCTTCCGTGCTTGAAACCGACGGTACGAATGTTGTACTAATTTTTCTGTACCAGAATAAATAAATATTATGCTCTAAATTTTAACTTTGATTCTTAATTAATCGAGCACTCTGCTGGGATTTTTCCTACCATTCTACAAAGAATTTATATATATATATATATATATTTATGTATATATATATATGTATATATATGTATGTATATATATATATATGTATTTATATATATATTTATTTATATATATATGTATGTATGTATATATATAATATTATAAGGTAATATAATGTACTGCCTCTATATTTTTTTAGTATTTATTTCAACAGTGTTCAATTCGTGAATAAAGCATGAACATTTCTGTGTAGCTTACTTGTCATAAATATATTTTCATACTCATATATATATATATAGTGTATTTAGACAGCATTTTTTCATTCATGCAAACATTATTAAAAATATAGATAGACGAGTTCTGTTATTTTTAATAATGTTTATATATATATATATATATATATATATATATGAATGTAAAATATATATTGTTTTTATTTTTCTATTTTGCCTATTTTAAAAACAGAATTTCCAATGATGTTCTGTGATCTTTCATGTATATATATATATATATATATATATATATATATATATATATATATATATATATTATGTTATTGTTTTTATTATTAGATATATAAATGGTATACAAAATTGATTAAACATCATTTTATGTGAAAAAGGTTTTATTTAGTTCATATAAACTTTCAGTATACTATATACCTTCTTCAGATATGCAAAAACCAAGAGAAAGAAAAATGTTTTTCTTCAGATACATATATCATATATTTACTGGAATATATATATATATATATATATATATATATATATATATATATATATATATATATATATATATATTCATGCCGGTTTGTTTAATGTATAATTTTGTAAATCATATATTTTATTGCTTTTCAATATTTTCAATTTTTTTTTAAATATGAAATGACTGTTTTGTTAACATGATTTTGACAAGTATTACAAAAAATGCATCAAAAATCAATAGAAATTGATTAAATATCGATGAACGATTCTACAATTATCACATCAGTATTCCACATGACATTGATTTTTTTATCCCTATATATTATTATTTACGTCCACAGGGTAAAAATCCAGTGAATCCTTATTTTGTTTATATAAAATGCTCAATTTTAAATAGAGCTGTTTATTAGGTGTGGATTTCTTTTATTTATGCAAACATTATTAGGCTACACATTTGCACACATAAGTAGAACCTACTTCCTAGAGCCATAGAGAAAGGTTCGGCCCGAAAACGTTTAGCTATTTATAGCTCTGACGAAAACATGTTTGCAAATATCTAGAGCCGTGTAATGTTTGTATGAATAAAAAAAATGCATACCTAATTATATATATATATATATATATATATATATATATATATATATAGGCAGCAAACCTTTATTTATACATGCTTCGTTGTATTAGACCGTTAAAGGAATTCTTTAGTAATACTGATTTTTTTTCTTCTTACCGATGAAATAATTACAATTTTCAATTCGAAATTTTATTCCATCTGAAAATCTATTGAAAAATAGTTCCTTGTCATTCATATACAACGACATATGTATAAATATAAACAGCGTTTGCATAAGGAAACATGTAAACCAATTGATAATCACAAAAAAGTATCATCCAAACTTGAGCCGCAACATAATTATTTCATGTATGTACACATATAATATTACAAGGTAATGTAATATATTATAAAATGACATCCAACATTGAACCTCAACATACAGTTTGGCATGAAATATGAGAATACGAATTGCTAAAAGAAAATTGATAGCAGCAAGAGAACACCAAGAACATAGTGTAGAATGGGCCTCCGTTCAGTCTGTAAGGGTATTCTTTGGATTATTGGGACTACTGTTCTCATCTTGGATCTTATTCTCACAACGTTCAAGCCAATGTAAACTCCGATCTTGTTCAGGTACATTTTGTCAGACTCAGAAATCGGGTATATGTTACGAGACTCAGCAGAGGCGCGAACGGGGTCCAAAAAAAGAACGAGAAAGGGTTTAAAAACATGAATTTGCAACAAGTGAAGTTGACCTACGACGAGAATAGATATTTTTCTACTTACCTATGTAATTTGTTTTTATTTTTACGTATTATAAATGGGTTTTCATTAGATGTAAAAAAAAAAAATGTCTCGTTTTTTTTTTCCAACGTTTTCACAAAAATCAATATGGCCGCTCCAGGTGCATTTGTTAGTAATTCCCCCCAAATCGGCCATGTTTGTTTTCGAAATTACAGTGTCAAAACTATTGATTTCTAATAAATAGCACTTCAAACGGGTTTAAAATACAAACAAATATCACATGCAAGTTTGAAACTAACTTTTACAGCTTACAGTTACTTTTATTTGTTGTAATTTGTTTTTTTTTGCGTTTTTACTCTGCTGAGTCTCGTAAAAGATTCCCCAGAAATCTTCATGTTGAATGCGGCGCAATGGATATAAGCGCTAAGTAACACAGTCATAGCTAACAGAATGAGAGTAAGCTACCCCCGTAGATTAAATGAACGGTTCCGCTCGAAATTCCATACAGATTTCTCGAGTTTGACAAGACACACCTGAAAAAGGTCGGAGGTTACATCGACTGAAACGTTGTGAGAATAACATCCAAGATAAGAACAGTAGTCCGAATAATCCAAATAATCCAAATAATACTAATTATCACCCTGTAAGGGTGCTTGCGCAGGACGGGGGGGGGGGGGAGTTATTGTGAAGCAAGGGTTGCACAATCTACAACCAAATCTCTCCTGAACCGACATTGCTTGAGTTGAGTAGCAAAGAGAAGTTCAAGACGACTAAAAACAATGCCAAGATAAGCAGAGAGCATTCCCACATGCTGCACCTGGTATTCCCAAATGGTCACCCATTTAGTATAGACCAGGCTCGACGTCGCTTAACTTCACTGATCTAACGGTAACCGGTATGTCAATGTGATTATACCGTAGACCAAAAATATGCAGGTGATATCCACCGAATGAATGTGTTATCTCAGGTGTGAAGAATTCTTTGTTATCTCTCACCTGAGACGATTCAATTTCGTCATCATATCTAACACAGTTGAAGAGAACTCTCCTTTTGAAGTGGAGATAACCTTATTTTCTTTTTTATACGCAGCCTATTTCATGCCAATACTGTTTCGGATGAGGGTCTCCGCGGATGAGCAGTGCTTCTTGTGATTAGAGTTGTTGTTTTTTTTTTACTCATAGAAATACAAGGAAGAAAACCCCAAAACTCATGCAGGAATCCTAAGAATAAATAGTTCAAGATCTCAGGAAGGAAAGAGCGCAAATTGAGAGACAGAAGAGAAAGAAATAGCAAAAAATAGAAACACAAGGAATAGACAAAAGAGTTTCCATGCAGAGTTGAACCCTCAGAAGCAGGACAGAATGTGAAGAATAAGAAGAAGAATTGATGAGAGCTGTATGTCGTACTGGAGACGTTACTTATTGGCGAAAATGCTCATTGTTATTAGACCGGCTATTTTTCTTGAAACGAACGGCATACAAAGTACAAAGTTACTAGACATGTTTTTGTTCTTTTTGAATCAATAAATCAAAGTTTTATATTATTTATTTATTTGTTTTTTTTTTATCTTGGCAGTAGAATCAAAGGTTTGGTCCGTTTCCAAAGCAAAATAACTACCAGCTAGAAGGAAAAGGGGTTAATGATAGATATATATATATATATTTTTTACTTTAATATATTCTAGTTAATTCGTAGAATTTGGTATATTCGGACTACTGTTCTCATCTTGGGTGCTTTTATCACAACGTTAAGGCTGATGTAACCTCCAACCTTCTTCAGGTGTACTTGTCGAACTCGGGAATCTGGACGGAATTTCGAACGGAACCCTTTATTAAATTCACGGCGGTAGCATGGTCCTGTTCCATCTGCTATTGATTGGGAAGAAGTCTTCAGTAATTCGCAATTCTCCGTATCGCCCGCACTGAGGATTGAACCTTCAACGTTCAGTTAACTGTCACTTAGAACTGAATTGTACTTAGTACTATCTCCACTGCGCCACGGGTCCAGATTCCCGAGTTCGACAGAAAGATTTCTGAGTTCGACAAAGTACACCTGAAGAATGTTAGAAGTTACATCGGCCGAAACGTTGTGATAAAAACACCCAAGATGAGAACAGTAGTCCGAATATACCAAATTCTACGAATTATCAACCCTCATCTAAAGAATTCCGAAGCATATTCTAGATAAGTAAATATATGTGAAATAGTTGAAGAGAAAGTTACGCCTACACCATTCTTGAAATAGTTTTTTTTATTTGTTTCCACATTTCTTTAATCTTGAGTTTGGGAAAATTATAATTCAATAGATCCATTGTTAAGTTAGATGTTCCAAGATGAAATGAAATCATTATCATCTTTTTTGTCTGAGAGAAGAAACCATAGAATAGGTGAAACCCTGACCCAAGTTACTGCAACAATAATTGTAAATTGCTGCTTATTAGAACACCTAAAATGGAGTGTTTTTTTGTTTTTTTTAAACTCAATTACAAAACTGGTAAATATTTATTTTGCTTGATTAAAATATATTGTAGAAAGCTTTAGGGAAACAAATGTTTATTAATCCAGCTTTAGTACAACAATAGACAATACTTAGAACTAACAACCATTGGCTTGGCTAGGAAGAAAGTGTAGTATCTGTTCTGATGGATACTGCACCCTATAGACCGGTGTCATCTTGTCCTTTGGGGCTTGATTCCGCCGGTCTGTGGGTTTGTCCTGTGCAGTTCTAGGAGGTCCACCCTTTAATGGCCAGAGTGCTTACCTTCTCGGGCGCTGGCTTTTCAAGCCCCACTTTCCCGACCCGACCTTGGGTCACATCTTACCTTGTGGGAGTAAGATAAAACTGGCCTTGTGCCTAACCTCCTAGAGAGGAGGTAAATAAACATAGAGAAGCTTATCAGACCTTTGTCGCTCTTATTGGTATATATATATATTTTGCTCTGGTACCCCCACGACGTAAATTCACTAGACCAACCCGACAATCTGCCAAATCCCATCCATACACTGTGCAGGTCCCCAGATGTCGAAGAGCTTTCTACTCCAAAGGCTTCTTTCCTCATGCTGCTGGACTCTGGAACTCCCTCCCTGCTTCCTGCTTTCCTGACGTTACTGACTTGCAGAAATTTAAAACTAATGTAAACAGACATCTCGCTGTGCAGCTCCTAATTTAGGTTTACCCCCCCCCCTTTTTTTTTCTCAGTAGCCCCTTACATCTACAGTGGCGGCCTGTCTTATTTGGGGTGAACTATGATAAAAAAAAAAAATTTTAATAAAAAATCGTATGTGAAAAAATATTTATATTCTTAGTATTTATTTCAATTTAATTGTCAATGGTGTAGTGGACGAATGTCTTATTCATCTTATCAGCTTTTCATATGATTAAAACAATTCTTTCTTATTTTTTTCGACGTGTTTAATCTCACAATATCTCCGCCCTTTTTCCTGGACCGTTAGTTGAACGTTGAACCTATGCCTAGCAGTTAATCTGTCTTCGACTTCAAACTCCACACCCCATTTGGACTCAATTCATTTTTTGTTTGGTGTTGAAAATTATCACTCCAATCAATAAAACTATTATAAAGTCATTTTTTGTTTGGAGTTGAAAATTATAATTCCAATCAATAAAACTATTATAAATAAAGCAACAAGACAGAACAGACAGTTTTATTAGAATCTCTTCTTACAATTCTTGTCCCAATTCATCTTTCTTATTTATTATCCAGCCATTGTTCTAAGAGTGTAGTTCTTTGGCTGATATAAGAAAGAAACCGGAAGTAAAAACTCATATTCTACACAAAAAGGAGATCAAACTGATTTGGACTTGCGATCAAAAGAGGTAGGTTGTTTCATTTTATGGCATCTCAACCATTTTGGGATCATTTTATGCCAAAACCAAAACCTTATATGCGATGTATATGATTAGTTTATAAGTTACTATTTTTTGTAGGTGTATATTTTGTAAAATAGTTTCGAATTAATCCATAGATGGATAAGAATGGACCTGGGAGTAGTGGTAACTAAGAAATTACTCTACACTCCTCACAAAACTCCTAAATAAGGCCTCACTACTGGATGCAGTCATACATTAGACTATGTGTGTGTGTTGGGAGGGGCCCCTCCCTCTCTCCCAACGCTTGAGTAATTAATAAGGTTGAGAAATAGGGTAAGCAGAAAAAAAAGATCAAAGGAGCTTGGAAATATGGATTTCGCCATGGTGTGGTATAGTAGAGGTTAACACCTTGCCCAAGGGTGTCTGATGCAGTTTAGTCTTGTGTCCAGGACAAATCCTATTTAACCCATAGATGAGGTACCACTACTTTAAAGGGACATGGGAGTAATGTTAACTAAGAGATAACTACACTCTCTCCAAATGCACTTTAAGGCCATACCCAGGATCATCGGGAAGAAAGGAGCGCGTGTATGCGTCCAGGTCTTATAAATGTAAAGATTTCCTGGAAGACAACGTAAACGTTGTGTTCACCAAATATGCGAAGATATGCTAACACTGGAAGGACAGTGATGGGAAGAATGCAAAAGATCTCTGGGAATATAGAAATGGAAGGAAAAGATTTCTCATCCAATCTCTTTCACATATTATTAACTATACGAATTGTGAGTGAACTCATTTTTTTTTTTTTGTCTGGTTTAAAATTATCTGTCAAATGTATACCAATAAAAATACTATGGTAAAATAAACATTGAAGGCGGCGGGCCAAAGAAAAGAGTTTTGCTTGAATCTTTTCTGATTATTCTTGCCACAATCATTATTCTTTTTTTTTTTTTTTCTTCATATTTTTTAACCCGGATTATTTTATATTTAGTCTTCTACAAAAAGTTGTCAGTCGTTTTATTTACAGTTTTTTTTTTGTCTTTTTAAAAATTTAATTTTATCTAAACTATTTTCTACATCCGGGTCATGTACATTTTTATCTGAAAACAAAGAACATATTTTATTTTTATTTCTATGAGAAAATAGCACGAGAAAGTTATTTTGAGAATATTACCTAAAAATACTTGATTGCTTTCAGAAAATATATGTTTTGTTGTATTCTTTATTTGCTTTATCGGCAATATGTTTCTTTGTCAAGCTTGTGCATTCTTTAATTTATTTTAGATGTATCCACGCATCTTCATAACAGGCTCTGTCGATTGGTCTGTCCGTCACACCAGTCTGAAATAGTATTTCATTTTACCCACCCATCTCATTGGCTTTGCCTTTCTCCCGCCACCGCTTTTAACTTTTCTATATATTTAACTTGATTCTATTTCAATAGATTCTATTATTGACAAAGTTTCATAACTGAAACGAAATATCGAATCAAACGAAACATGAGTGTGTGTACAATTTTTCTGTTCTATTTAGTTTCTTCTTTGTTTATCCTATTTATACTTTCATATTGCTAAACGTGCAGATTAAATGGACGAATTTTTATTTTAGATGCATCCAATTTGGAATACGACTTAAGGATGTATTCATCATTGATTAGTTGGAAGGCGATCTAAGTAAAATCACATTAAATGGAATAATTTTGAGACCATTTGAAGTCCTTAATCCACTTTAAAACATACCTGGCGTTTCTCTGGGCACCAATGACATCTGTGCATACCTGCTCAAAACGCTAAACCGGTTTATTAACGTTTCTTTTATTTTAAATTCATCCAAGCAGAGACTGTCTGTTCTTCGGTCTGTCGCACTTGTTTGAAATAGCACTTTGATTGCTAAACGTACGGATTAAATAGACAAATTTTCTTTTAGATTCGTCTAAGATTCTCTATAAAAAGTTTCGTCTATTAACCGGTATGTCTTACTTATGTTCGAAATAACATTTTCATTAGACTGTCTTACTTATGTTTGAAATAACATTTTCTTTAGGCTGTCTTACTTATGTTCGAAATAACATTTTCTTTAGACTGTTTTACTATATGTTTGAAATAATATTTTCTTTAGGCTGTCTTACTTATGTTTGAAATAACATTTTCTTTAGGCTGTCTTACTTATGTTTGAAATAACATTTTCTTTAGGCTATCTTACTTATGTTCGAAATAACATTTTCTTTAGGCTGTCTTACTTATGTTTGAAATAACATTTTCTTTAGGCTATCTTACTTATGTTTGAAATAACATTTTCTTTAGGCTGTCTTACTTATGTTTGAAATAACATTTTCTTTAGGCTGTCTTACTTATGTTCGAAATTACATTTTCTTTAGGCTGTCTTACTTATGTTCGAAATAACATTTTCTTTAGGCTGTCTTACTTATGTTCGAAATAATATTTTCTTTAGGCTGTCTTACTTATGTTCGAAATAATATTTTCTTTACACTGTCTTACATATGTTCGAAATAATATTTTCTTTAGGCTGTCTTACTTATGTTTGAAATGATATTTTCTTTATGCTGTCTTACTTATGTTTGAAATAACATTTTCTTTAGACTGTCTTACTTATGTTTGAAATAATATTTTCTTTAGACTGTCTTACTTATGTTTGAAATAACATTTTCTTTAGGCTGTCTTACTTATGTTCGAAATTACATTTTCTTTAGGCTGTCTTACTTATGTTCGAAATAACATTTTCTTTAGGCTGTCTTACTTATGTTCGAAATAATATTTTCTTTAGGCTGTCTTACTTATGTTCGAAATAATATTTTCTTTACACTGTCTTACATATGTTCGAAATAATATTTTCTTTAGGCTGTCTTACTTATGTTTGAAATGATATTTTCTTTATGCTGTCTTACTTATGTTTGAAATAACATTTTCTTTAGACTGTCTTACTTATGTTTGAAATAATATTTTCTTTAGACTGTCTTACTTATGTTTGAAATAACATTTTCTTTAGGCTGTCTTACTTATGTTCGAAATTACATTTTCTTTAGGCTGTCTTACTTATGTTCGAAATAACATTTTCTTTAGGCTGTCTTACTTATGTTCGAAATAATATTTTCTTTAGGCTGTCTTACTTATGTTCGAAATAATATTTTCTTTACACTGTCTTACATATGTTCGAAATAATATTTTCTTTAGGCTGTCTTACTTATGTTTGAAATGATATTTTCTTTATGCTGTCTTACTTATGTTTGAAATAACATTTTCTTTAGACTGTCTTACTTATGTTTGAAATAATATTTTCTTTAGACTGTCTTACTTATGTTTGAAATAACATTTTCTTTAGGCTGTCTTACTTATGTTCGAAATTACATTTTCTTTAGGCTGTCTTACTTATGTTCGAAATAACATTTTCTTTAGGCTGTCTTACTTATGTTCGAAATAATATTTTCTTTAGGCTGTCTTACTTATGTTCGAAATAATATTTTCTTTACACTGTCTTACATATGTTCGAAATAATATTTTCTTTAGGCTGTCTTACTTATGTTTGAAATGATATTTTCTTTAGGCTGTCTTACTTATGTTTGAAATGATATTTTCTTTATGCTGTCTTACTTATGTTTGAAATAATATTTTCTTTAGACTGTCTTACTTATGTTTGAAATAATATTTTCTTTAGACTGTCTTACTTATGTTTGAAATAATATTTTCTTTAGGCTGTCTTACTTATGTTCGAAATAACATTTTCTTTAGACTGTTTTACTATATGTTTGAAATAATATTTTCTTTAGGCTGTCTTACTTATGTTTGAAATAATATTTTCTTTAGGCTGTCTTACTTATGTTCGAAATAATATTTTCTTTAGACTGTCTTACTTATGTTTCAAATAACATTTTCTTGATTAACGATGCTGACTGAATTGACATCTCTTATTTTTCTTTCTATAAGAATATAAGTCTGGTTTAAAGATAATTACAGTATTTGCTTTTCACTTTGAGGCCAGCAGACATACAGCCGTGAATATGAAGTACGAAATAATATGGAGTACCAAGTAGAGCAGTGAACAGAGAGTACCAATTAAAGACGAATGAAAGCAAACAAAGAAAAAAAAGCAACGGCAAAATAAAAACAACAAAATCACATAAAAAGTAATCATCATCATCATCATCATCATCATTATCATTCACAAAGTTTTTAAGACGCATATATATATATATATATATATATATATATATATATATATATATATATATATATATACGGGTAGGTGTCAATGGATACAAGAAAGAGCAAATTTTGACAATTGACATGGAACGAAGAAAAATGTTTTGGCGGGATTTCGTCTTATAGGCATTTGAACGATGTCTTTCGTAAACAAACTTGTTATTGTTTACTATGGGAAATCGAGAGGTTGACATCGTCAATCAAAAACAGATAATAACGCAACAGTTTTATCTCGTGGGCAGGCAAAGTCGGAAGTAGATAATCCCTTTATTTAATGACATCATATATTTCTTATGCTTTATATTTTTCCCCATCTAGTGTCCATTTTTGGTTTTCTTTCTTTATAAGTTAACTTTCCTATAATGCAAGCTGTATTATTTTAAGCTGCCTCGATGATGTTACTGTTATCAATTTTGAATTACAAAAATACTTTGAAAAGTATGGAAAAAAAAGATATTTACACGTCACCATATAATATATAAAGTTATATTGTCGGATTTTCTATGTTAGACCAAAATAGTAATATAGACAACTGACTGATTTTATGGCGGTTGGCATAGCCGCTACGCAAGTTATCACTCTCATGTATCTTGCGACTTTCAAGACTCCGTGCATAGAAGAGGCAATTCTATGTCATTTACAATGAGGAGAATTGGCTCTGCTCATTACACGTAGTCGTTCTTATAAACAATTTCGGCATTTTGAACAAATAAATGTTACCAAAGGCAAGATAAGTTACTCTTCTGCTAACGTGGATAATTTTATTTGTGTTTTAACTTATTTTAAAGCGTTTTTGTTTGTTCAAAACAAACCTGGTGTCCACCTGTTCAGTTAGAACGAAAAACAAAATGGCTGGTCATGAGCCCTGCACCGGGCCCCTTGATAATCGGTGTAAAATCGAAAAATAAACAAAATAGTGTTAGAAACACATCCAATAAATGTCACCAATCGTGGTAAAATGTAATGTTCTACTAGTGTTTTGCTTAATTTTCGTTTTTTGAGCGATTATCGAAACTCTGTGTAATTTCAACCATTTTCTTTTCGGTTTTAACTGAACAGATGAACACCAGGTTTGTTTTGAACAAAAAACTATTTTAAATAAGTTAAAACACAAATAAACTTATCCAGGTTAGTAGAATTTATCTTGCCTTTGGTAACATTTATTTGTTGCCTATTTGTTTTTTTTGTTGTTTTTTTTTACCCCGTTTTCGTTCTGTTAGCTGTCGTTAAACATGCCCAGCAATTTTATTTCTGGCTAATATTACTAATGTCGTTAATTGTAATTACTCTTTACAAACTGACTTTGAAATAAAAATAGAATGTACTACACACAAAATTTAGTGCAATTCTTAGTATGTATGTATGTATGTATGTATGTATGTATGTATGTATGTATGTATGTATGTATGTATGTATGTATGTATGTATGTACACCAAAAAGTCAGTGTTGGTTCTTGATTAAAAATGGTGTCGGACAACTGCATAAAAAAATCTCTGAACTTTTCTCTGACACCATGTGTATTTGAGAAAGAAAATTTAATCGTTTTATTTTTATATATAATGGAGAATCTCAGATGATAATCCAAGATCAGTTCTTTAGAGATTTCACAGCGAAAAGAAACTTTTTTTTCCTACTCAATTTTCTCTATAATGATCTGTTTAACCGATAAACGAAATGAGTGAGTTAGTTTCACTGATCGTCACCGATCATTCGTGTTATACAATTAATTTCTACCCCCTTCTTGTAACGAACTTTTTCAAGACTTAATTCAACTTAGATTATCTTAGTATTACGTATGTCAGTTTAAAAATGAATATAGAATATGAATTTAATCTATTAGCCACAGCCTTTACACAACTGTCACGATTTGGAATGTGATTGGAATATACCTTTGAAATCCACATACATTAAATCCGTCTTCCCTTCATGTCAATACATCTTCTAATTTGCCTCGTGTTCCTTGCACTTCTAATTCACTCGTCTGAGGACAGCCAAGCTTCACAAAAAAAAGAAAATATGATAGTCTATCTTCTATGGCTGACGGTGAATCTATGAACAGAGAAGCGTTTGGTCGGGTGCTCGACACTAGAGGTACTGTGATTAATATTATGAAGGAAACACAAGTGTTGGAGTGAATATATGCAACCCTGGGGATCTGGGAGTCATTTTCTTTGCATGGTTTTTGTGTACCGACAAAAGAAATAACTCTTCAGTCTTTTAAAAAAAGATCAAATGGAATTCAATGTTACTGGAATTATTTGTTGCCCATAATACAAAGCAAATATTGTATTTCTTAAGGAGGTTTGGAAAAGTGAATTATATTTATAAAAAGAAAGAAAACTTGTTTAAAATTTTATGCCAAACGTTTCAATTAATCTAAAGGTCTTCAAGATAAATAGATGTGATTTGTTTTCTTAAATAAGTTTATTTGTTAATAATCTTTGAACATTCTGTTTTTCGTTTGTCAAATCTAAAAATATAAACATAAGAGATACTCTTGCCACATGGCCATCACGACTAAGATGTCGGATTAAAGTGTGCAGTTTATGTTGGGGTTCTGAGTTTAATCCTGAGTGAAAGGATAACATAGAGGACGAATCTTTGTCGCGTAAATACATAATTTTCTATCATGTTTACAATTGTTAAAATCTAGGACGCATGAGTTGGGTTCAATATAAGGCACCTGAAGAAGGCCAGAGAGCAAAACGGTCGAAACATGATAACAACAATCTAGATCAGAAAACCAGTTAAAAATTCTAAATGATAATGAAAATTTCTCATCCCCAAAATACAGACAAGTATTGAACCTAAGAGTTCAAAATTGGTCCTTTCATTGCACGCTTGATGCCTCTACCAAATTACAGACAGTTTCAATGAATAAATAGAGTTCAAATCACGTTTTTATGCAGGCATTTATCCGATCAACATAAAAATACACACACAATGCTCAGCTCAATTTTAGAGCTCTGCATTTGGGCCATTCTTCAAACGATTTTAATTTGAACAATTGTCTTTATGTTCTTATAAATATCAATTTCCAACTTTGAACCGAGTTGACTTTTGTCCGTTTTCACGTCAGAAGGTGAGATGAGATCAAAGTTCTCCTCCTTAATTTGACAAACAGCGACGTGAATAAATAGAATTTGTAATAATTAAACTGAGAGAATGGAACCACGTTTGGTTTCAAGTTAATTAGATTATTGATTTCCATGCTTAATCATCCAAGTTTTATTTCGTTGATTTTTCGTTTAAAAAATTTTTTTTTCTTTAACTACTCTAATGAAATGCTTTTAATAAATGTTTGGATAATTTTTCAATGAAAAATCTTTTTTTGTAAACAATGAATATATATATATATATATATACATACATTACATAAATAATGAATATTTAAAATTGTATTGCACTTCAAATAATTTTACTAACTTTATGCCATTTTCTGATATAGTATTTATATAGTTAGAAATTGAATTTTGCAGACTTTGCCGTAGCTCAAAATTAACATATAAGAAAAAGAAGAAGGTTAGAAATTGAATTGACTAATTTTAAAACTGTCACTTTCATTAATAATAAATGAGGCTAAAATACAATTTTGAAGTTATGTTTAGATCGAGTCATTATGTATGAATGATGGGTAATGATTTTTAGATCATCTGTAGCTTTATATATAGACTGACCTCCCAAAATGAATGCCATCCATGGAATCGTTAATAAAATTCATAATCCTTTCTACAATTTAGTACAAATAAACTTCAGTCCATTCCTGACATTTTTTTGTCTTTTGTTTTAACTTAGTTCACCCCAAACAAGGCAAGCTGCCACTGTAGATGTAAAGACCGACTGAGAATTAGGGTGAAAGTTTAGGGAGTCATCCTAAGTTGGCATTGTGCAGCGAGATGCTTGTTCACATGAGTTTTACATTTCTGCATGTCGGTACAGTCGGGGAAACAGGGAGCAGGGAAGGAGTTCCAAAAGCTGGCAGTTCGAAGAAAAGAAGCTATTGGAATAGAAGGCTCTCCGGCATCTGGGAACCTCCACAGTGAATGGAACGGATTTAGCTGATTCTCGGGTTGATCGAGTGTATTTACGTCGAGGGGGTACCAGAGCAGCAAGTTCATCGGAGCACATTCCATTGAAGTATTTGTAAAACAAGCACAAAGATGCAACATTGCGGCGATAGGACAGGGGCTGGATCTTGGTAGATAGTGAGGGACCTATTAGATTCGATACTCTTTTTGAACCTTGTTTAAGAGGGAGAGACTAGTGGATAGTGCACCAGCCTAGATGTGACAACAATACTCCATGCGTGAGCAGAGGGTGACTTTATAGAGATATAGGATACCGTCACGTGTGACAAGTTTTCTAGAATGGTAGAGGGAGCCCATCTTCTTTGCAGCAGCCTTGGCAATGTCTTCTATGTATTTGTTTCCTTCATGTGACCTCTGAATGTTAGGCCGAGGAGTTTAAATGTTGGACTCTCAGGTAGGGTGTTATTTGCCATGGCAATCGGTGGTTGAAGAGGTTTCTTGTAGTTGTTGAAGGAAAGGAGCTTTGTCTTAGCAGCATTAAATGTTACCATCCATTGATGACACCATTCCACTACAGACTGGAGGTCACTTTCTAAGGATTCAGCTATTGTCTCGGATATGCGCGCGTCCGTTTTACCCACATGATGAGAGTAGAGCGTGGTGTTGTCAGCAAATATACCCATTTCAGACACAATGTTTTTGTTTTATTATTTTTCAATGATATACGGTGACACTTTGGTGATCGTCTCGTAAGTAGGAAGTGTGATCCTGAATAGGCTTCACATTCACCAAACCTTAACCCCCCCCCCTCTCCGGATTTTTACCCGTGGAGTTATCTCAAAGATAATGTCTATCAAAATAAACTCCCAAATATTCCTAGGCTGAAAGAGGGGCATCCCAGCCCAAATCAGGGCAGTGCCAAGAGAGGAATGTGACGTCAGAGTTATTGACAATTTTCCACATCATATCCAGGTGTGCTTATCATTAAACAGAAATAAAACGAAAAGACATTCAAGATAGACTGAAACTTGGTGCACAAGTCAAGCATAGACTGAAGTTTATTTCTACCAAATATGATTGGATTGCAAAAAGGATTGTGAATTTTATAAAATATTCCATTGGTGGCATTTTTGGGGGCATCACCTTATATATGGGAGCATATCCGATTGATTGGTTGGTTGAGTCAGGCGGAATGAAAATAGACGCTATGCAAATTACGGCTCCAATGTATATCGTGACTTTCAAAGTCTCTGTGCATAACACTGGCAATTCTATGCCGCTTACAATGGGGAGATAGGCTCTGCTCATTCCACTTAGTACAATTCTTTTTAATTGTTTACAAGCAATTTTTTTAAAATTGTTTATAAGCAATTTTTTTTAAAATTGTTTATAAGCCATTTTTTAAAAAATTGTTTATAAGCAATTTTTTTAAAAATTGTTTATAAGCAATTTTTAAAAAAATTTGTTTATAAGCAATTTTTTTAAAAATTTGTTTATAAGCAATTTTTTTAAAAATTTGTTTATAAGCAATTTTTTTAAAAATTTGTTTATAAGCAATTTTTTTAAAAATTTGTTTATAAGCAATTTTTTTTAAATTCGAATTTTGAAAAAACTGAGCTGAATAAAAATAAATATGTTCGACTTTTCTAGAATTTAAACTTTAATTGAATTTTTATTCATCTAAAAGCTGATTTTTAAATTATTCACGAAAATCGAATTAACTTTCCACAACATTTGTTCTGTATATTCACGGCAACCAGTAAGACGTGTTAAATCCTCTTGATCCTAATAAAGACTGAAGTAAGTGAATACGTACACGCATGCCATTGCCGACTTACCCCCAGGGATGCACTTGTCGGGTTTAAGCCTTACCTTGTAAGCTTCCTTCACCTCTCTCTCTCTTTTTAATCGCATGCTTGTACCAGGTATATTTTCAATATGGCGGTCAGTCCATCTAATCATTATTATATTTCAAATGATGATACAAAATTATATTGACATTAAATTTTTTTCTGTTTTTCTTCTTTTAATGTCAATAAATGGTGGGTAATAATTGATGAAACCAAGGCCTTTTGAATAAAAGAGTAAGATAGTTTGGTTTATTTTGACTATTATTTTCATCTTTGTGGTTATAGTAACAACATTTCGATTGATTCCTAGTTCAACTTGAGATCCAGTACAGAATTCGAAACTTTGGTTAAATCTGACCATAACTAAGAATAACATAAATTGACACTTCTACCTGGTCATGGGTGACAGAATGAGAACAATCTACCCATGTAGATTAAATAAGGAGTTCAGTTTGAAATTCCGTACAGGTTTCCAAGTTAGACTAGAAGGTACCGATGTTTATAAAGATTCACCTGAGGAGAATGTCGGAGGAGTTACATCGGCCAAAACGTTGTGAATATAAGAACCAAGATGAGAACAGTAGTTCGAATGATGCAAACAATACAAATTATTAATCCTTATCTAAAAAATTTCGAAAACGTAATAATAATAATAAGAGATGCTTCTTGTTTAGGTTGAACTTGATTTTTGATAAAATAATTTTTAAAAGATTATTACTTCAGGTAATTATGGGTCAGTTTATTATTGAATTCTGTTTTTAACAACAATTTTATTTCGTTAAAAGTTCTCTTATTTTGTATGAAAAACATTGAGATGTCAAAAAGTTTTTTTTTTTTTATGGAAATCGCTCCAGACAATGCATGAAACCACTTTATGTAAGGAGCTAAAAAAAGGAAAATACTAGTTCAAGGTCAAAAACTAGCACACAATAAGTGTTGGACAGATAGATTCCGACCCAGAAAACAGCAATTCTTCCCCCTTTGTCAGAAGTCCACTTTCTACTCTCCAAATACTTGTACGACTATGTGTACGGAAGAGTTGAGTGTTAAAATCAAGTTCAATTCTTGAAATTGGCTCCACACTTGTGATGTCATGCAAAAACTAAGTAAACAATTATGGTTAAAGTGTAGTTTAGAGTTCTGAATATAATGAGATAAATATTGTTTCCTGTTGCTGTTTTTGTTAAATATTGTGAAATATGAGTAAATGAGGAAACTATTTCGATTTAAAATCTAATTACTTTTACGCATGTAATCTTAAGAAAAAACATGCTTGAAATGTGTAAATAATCGCTAGAAGAAAAAAATGGAGTCTTCATAGTAACAGAAGTAATGGTTTGAAGACTTCATTTTTTTTCTTCTAGCGAGCATTGAAGGTTCAATCCTCACTACAGGCGATAATAATTTCCTTTTTTTTTAATATCCATATGAAGAAGCCTGTAATATTTTTAAGTACAATGAGCAAAAGAACAATATGATTTAGTTCTTTTTATATATATATATATATATACACACACACAAGAGGGATATGGACACATTTTTTAAAACATCGTTTTCGTATGATAATTTGCTTTTAGAAATTTGAAAAACCAACAACAATGTATTATTTTTTGATAAAATAAATAAATTTATTTATTTTAAGCAAAGCTTTCAGGATCAGATGCTATTTTCAAAGCAAGTTTTTTTCTTTCTGCTTTTCTCATTTCATCCAGATGATTATATGTAGACTTGTGGTTTCAAAGAAAGTCACGTTGTTGGGTCAACGCGATTAAACGTGTTGGCACAACATTATTTGAATAAAGAGGAATATGGGGACATTTTTTAAAACATTGTTTTCGCATGATAATTTTCTTCTTTTTTTTTTTTTAGAAATTTGAAAATATCAAAACAATAGATTCTTTTGTTAAAATGAATCAACTTTATTTTAAAAAAATACATTGTGGTTGGGTTTTTTGGGTTTTTTTTCACATTTTTAATATATATATATAGCCTGACGATTCCCTCCGGGGATGAAACGCGGAAGCCTCTGTGTAGCTTAATTGTCATAAATATATTTTCATAACTTACTACCTAGCTCTACTCACGTATCAAGCACTGTTGAAGTAAATACTGAAAATTGATACATAAAAAATTAGATCTCCTTATAACATTTTATGTGGATACATGAAATAATAATATGTATATATGTAAAAAAAAGTATATATGATTATGATTTATATATAGTTTAAAATAATTGAACTTATAGGGTTAATGAACTTGATATTGGATAAAACTTGATTGAATTAAAAGGAACTGCATGTTTGGGTTTGGTGGAGGTATGAACTGTATAAAATGAGTTCTATTTTAGTTTACAATGCTTAAATTCGTTAACTGACTGCAAATTTCGTACTGAAGTCAAACAGAACTTCATGAACATTCTTTTATTTTATTTATATCTTTTGAAATATTATCTCGTTTGTATATATTTTTTTGTTTTTTACTGAAAAAGGCCAGAGTTTCATAAATTATTTACACCTTTGCTTAAACTGATATAAATCCGTGACCAATAAAATCGGTTGCATTTCAATCTGTGCTGGTTGGAACGCAAAGAATTTGGAATCAATTCAATGTTTTCCAATGGACGGATGCTCATCAAAAAAAAAAAAAAGAAGCAATCGTGAAAGTCTAGACAGTCAGTCAGCCATATTGAATAAACACCTCGTACAGTTTGATGCTACATGGTTACAAAAATAGTGACAAAGCAGAGAGCAGAAATATTACCATTATCATCATCATCATGATCATCATCATCATCGTCATGAGTAAATTGTTCACTTTCTTGGTTCTTTCATATTTTTTTCAACAAAAAAAAAACAAAAAAAAACGAAACAAAAAAAAAACATATCCACCATATTTTTTTTTTTCAACTAGTCATTCATTAATAACTGAAAGTGATGAATATGTGTTTTTCCCCTGAAAATGGGCTGTAGTGATGTGTAAATTTATTTAATTAGCATGGACAAATCATAGAGACTACATACAAGTACCCAAGTAGCCAGATCATAAGCCAGTATGCAAGACTAGCGTCTACAACCATAAAAATAAGACTGAAATACAATTCACAACAAGAGTCATAATTTTAGGAGAAATTTATTTCCCAATAATTGATCCCATTATTTAGTAAAATTTTGGAGGACATAGAGGAACTATAGGGGCTTCTTTAGAAACGTGGCCGGGATTTGAAAGAAACGTGGCCGAGACGAAATATGAAAGGGGGAGATAATTCAAACTTTTTTTTTTGCTAGGGGGAGAAAGGTGTTTTATCAAATTTAAAATGCATAAAATAAAACTTCTGAGGATACGTTAAAATTAAATACATTTATTGAAATAAATCAAACATCAAATGAATAACCGGGTTTTAATTGCCATGGGAATTATTTGTGCACAAATTGTTGAATTGTACCCTGTATAAAACTTTAAAAAACTTTTTTCACATTTTTCGATCATTCCACCGTTACGACATTTCAATTAAAACCTGTTTATTTATTTGATGTTTTTATTTATAAGCGTCATTCCGGCTCGAAAAGCGAAGAGTGTCGTGCCGTCCATCGTCTGTGTCTAGCCGACTTGCTTGAGAATTGGTGCAAACCCGTTTGACTATGTTATGTAGTGACGAGGCAGACGACAAAAAAGTTATGGCGCAAATAGCATTATGTCGATTTGAATAAGTAGAAATTCTTCGATGAGCTCAAATTGCTTATTACAATTCTATAAGGCATTTATGCATTAGTCCTTAAGAAAAGGCAACAAAAATCCTTTTTTTTTTCTTTCTGAGCATAAAAGTAATGGAAGTTGATTTTTGATTCATCATTATGATGAAAATAATCATTATATTCGGTTTAACCCTTTCATGCAACAAATAGAAAAGTTGTCATAAATTATCATAAATTTCGATTTGACGAATTATATTTGTTTTTATGAGAGTTAATGGATACGTTTTGTCTCCATTTTTGGTCGCTACGGACCTTTTCGGAAGTCAGCTCAACTTGAAGGCACGAGGTTCAAGAACGAGTGACATCAGGTACATAGAACTTCTGTAAAAAAAAATCATGCATGAAAGAGTTAACGTCCGTTTTACATGCTGGCATGTGTTGGACGGTTTTTAGAAATTGACCTCCAAACTTATCTCTGGTCAGATTTCTTTGAAAGTCATTTTCTTAATTGAGGCAAGATTTTGATAGGCCGGATGCCCTTCCTGATGCCAAGCCAAGGAGGTGATGGGGACCAATGTTTTTATCGAGACACCATCGCTAGGTGATTGCCTACCAAGGCTAAAGAGCGCTTCACCTTGTCTAAAAACTAATGATTATGGAAGTAAAAATATTTTATGATGATGATCCCCGTTATGAAAATGATGATATTAATATATAAGTCTGTAGTGGAAATGTTTCACTGACATTTATACAAATATGGGCTAAGTGCTTCTTAATAAAACAAATATATAATAATAATAATAATCTTGGTCCACTACAATCATGCGAATCGTTATTTGGATGACTACATTTTAAAGATAGACATATGCCCCCTATTTATAGGTTTTGATTTATCTCCCTCCCACGGCGGGAAAATTAGACACAAGGTCGGGAACGTGGGATTTGAAAAGCCAGCGCTCTGGAGGAACAGCACTTAGGTCGAACAAAAATTGCCTGGGCAGCCCCGTCGAAATACAATTGACATGCTGTAAAACCTAACAATAAAAAAAAAACAATAAAAAAATACAGATGACCAAATAGTTCCTGACACTATGGAATCGGTAAATCAAGTTTACTCAGATCTATCATGTTTACTTATGCTCTAAGACTGTTGGGGCAATGTATTAACTCCTAAATTTCCTCCAAAATAGTCTGTTTACAATTGGTATTATCGTTTGGCATTATATACCCCCCCCCCCACAAAAAAGGGTTTATCTACTCGTCGGATTTTCAAAGTCAGACCCAAATAGCATTTAAACTGATAAATCAAACTTTGCTTCTGACGAGCCAATTTTCATTTGTTATTGTTGTATAGTGTTATTGGTTATATAATAATGTACTTAGCTACAAATAAAAAAATATATATACTTAGTTCGGCCCAGATGACTTGTAATATGAAACATGTTAAAATAATCACGAAATAGAAAAAATCAGCAAGGAGGATAACTCATATTTTAAATTGAAGAATATAATCAACTATTTTTTTTTTTTTGTAGAAGTTTGAAAATGTGGAAACAAATCAAAATTAAAAACTAAAATGACTTCATTGCATCCCGGGCAACACTGGGTAGGGACAGCTAGTATTATATAAACCAAAGCAAACTATATTAAGCAGACAGAATTATATATATAAAAAAAAACACTTGTAAGAATTTCTGTTCTTTTTGCTCTTAGAATAAGAATCTGGTTGCTAGGAAATAAATGTATTTGTTAGATTTAGTCCATTGTGTTTTATTCATTTTATTCTGATGAAAATCCTGAAAATGACAATCTATTTAAAAAAAAAAAAAAAAAAATAATAATAATGACGATAATTATGTCGATGATAGAATTGTTATTAATGAATGAATTGTTGAAAAAGAAAAATGATGTTTTTTTTTTTTGTTTTTTTTTTCAATTTATTTTGAAAAGTCTTTCATCAGCAAATATTAAAACATTTTGTTTTCCTCTGTCAAAATTCAGAGAGAAACCACTCCCCCATGCAAAAGAATAAAAAAATGATTTACTACCTGAAATAGGTAAGCATCTCCAAATGCAGTGCTGAGAGAGAAAATGTTTTCCCTTTTTGGGTGTTCGGGTACGGCTTGTGCTATTCCTCCCTCAATGACTGAAAAGTAACGAACACCTTTAAAATTCAATATAGCTAGCAGCGCAGTCACTTGGGTGAGCTGCCGTGGTTTTACTGACCTGTCTACTGCGTCTTTGGGGTGGGGACAATGGGGAGGAGGAGAAATGGGTGAGGTTAGAGAGGCAGCAGAGGAAAATGAAAGGGTTTTGGGCGAGGAAGAAATGTGGTGTTAGTATCTAAGAAGAGTTTGTAAGGTTAATCACCAGAAAAGAATTTTTAAAAAGATAACAATAAAAAACAACCACAATAATATTAATAGCATTCATTTGTGTTTTGTTGTTGTTATTAATCATTAATTATTATTATTATTATTATTATTATTATTATCATTATTATCATTACAGTGGCCGGTTCTCTAAGGGAGATAATCAAAGGTTTTAAATAGGGACATCATGCAAACATTTTTCAACTTTATTCAATACATCCATGCGTTGGCCGGTTTGTCATGCTTAAGTTTGAAATAACATTTTCATTGTTAAATACGTTTCATTTTTAGATGCGTCCAAGCATCTCTGTAAGAGGTTCTGTCAGTCAGTCTGTTAGGCTTAAGTTTAAAATAGCCTTCTCGTTAGTCTGTGACGCTTAAGTTTAAAATAGCATTCTCGTTAGTCTGTGATGCTTAAGTTTAAAATAGCATTCTCGTTAGTCTGTGACGTTTAAGTTTAAAATAGCATTCTCGTTAGTCTGTGATGCTTAAGTTTAAAATAGCATTCTCGTTAGTCTGTGACGCTTAAGTTTAAAATAGCATTCTCGTTAGTCTGTGACGCTTAAGTTTAAAATAGCATTCTCGTTAGTCTGTGACGCTTAAGTTTAAAATAGCGTTCTCGTTAGTCTGTGACGCTTAAGTTTAAAATAGCATTCTCGTTAGTCTGTGACGCTTAAGTTTAAAATAGCGTTCTCGTTAGTCTGTGACGCTTAAGTTTAAAATAGCGTTCTCGTTAGTCTGTGACGCTTAAGTTTAAAATAGCGTTCTCGTTAGTCTGTGACGCTTAAGTTTAAAATAGCATTCTCGTTAGTCTGTGACGCTTAAGTTTAAAATAGCATTCTCGTTAGTCTGTGACGCTTAAGTTTAAAATAGCATTCTCGTTAGTCTGTGACGCTTAAGTTAGAAATGGATGCATCTTAAGTTCTTGTGTTTAGTCTTATCAGCATTTGTTTCGTAAAAAATACTTGGCCAAGAAACCGGCGCTGTGTCGAACATTCACTTTTCTTAAGATTAAGAATAAAAAAACAATAAATCAGCTAGCGAAATGATTATTTTAATTTAACATGCATATGAGGATACTTCACTCTACATGTAAACCGTGACCAAATATTCAAAATAACATAGTATTCTAAGCCCAAATAAGATCCCATAACATCAAGGGACGTCGTCGGGAGTCAAGCAGATACTCTATCTGTCCTAACTTTTCAGTGGGCATGATAGAACCTGGTGGAGCCCATGTCATTTCCAGGCCACATATAGCATCTGGTATTCCCAAATGGTCACCCATTTAGTGCTGGCCAGGCTCAATGTTGCTTAACTTCGGTGATCTAACGGAAACCGGTGTGTCAACGTGATTATGCCGTATATGTCACCTAATACAGATATAACGATAAAAGTCTGATTGGTTAGTTTAATCATGTGGCACAGAAGGATTTGAAGTTAGATTTCAGTTGTGGCTTAGAACTTAGTAAAGAATGATTGTCAAGTCTGGATAGATAAAGATGCTTAGTCTCCTTTCAGGATACCCATTGGCAAAAGAAATTAAATAATTGCAATAAAAAATATTTCTTACTTCGTATGATGCATGACTTTTTTCTTTTTTTTTTCTTTACTGTTCTAAAAAAGATGCTAGCTTCTAGTAAATAGGGGGGAGGGGAAAGGTTCCTTGATTCCCTCTCTCCTTCTCTTTTAAAAAAAATGTTCTTATCTTTTTGTTTTATCTGGGGATGGGGCACTCTACCAAGATGCCAGACATTCATCCGCTATTTCAGAGACACCAACCGAGAGATCTTTTTAAGATTCTAACTATCCCTTTATGTGCAATTGTTTGTATCTCTCTTGCACTTGGTTCACCGCGTATATTAGCCAGATAGTTTTTGAAATTCTGTTTATAAGTCCGGTTGCTCCTATAATCACTGGAATGATGGAGATCTTTCTAAGATTCCAGTTTCTTTTCATGTCGTACATAAGACGTCTGTATTTCGTTATCTTCTCCGACTCAGCTCGGTTTAAGCTAACATTATTAGGGACACTGACTTCCACTGTTAATGTGTGTGAGTTAAGATAGCAGCTAAGATTCTGCTGAGTCTAAACAGCTGGTTGAACTCTTTTGTTCTGTAGTCTGTCAGTCGGTCAACGTATTTAACAGAATTGGAAACATTTTATCTTGTTTGATCATGGGGGCTGTGTAGACTGTGACAATAATACAATAATATTGTGTTGGAGAAATAGATACAGTATATAGATATAATGGCTAATCTTGCAGGCAGTATAACTATGGAAGGGGGGGGGTGAAAGGGCGAACATGTTGACACATTAAATCACCTGAAATGCTGAATATATAAGAAAAGACAGATGTGCACAATGAGCCTGCGAGAATAGGGCAAAACAGTAAGACAATGAATTTAACAAGGAGGGCGTTATACTTTTTCATGTAATTGTAATAGTAACATTTTCTAAAGGCAGCCATTTTTTTTTTGTAACTGTTTTACTTAAAAACAAACAAACAAACAAACAAACAAGAAACCACCACAATCTCTTGGAAATGAATCCTGCTGGATAAACAGGACATGAAAACCATTTTTCTTGATTTTTATTTCTCCACACCAACTCTTACTCTTTCTCTCCCCTCCTCTTCTCGTGGTGCAAGGAGAAACCTTCTTCTTGGCTTCCATCCTGATTTTGTAGGCAACACCAGATTCTTCTGCAGACAAAATACATGATTAAACATAAAAAAAATATGAATAAAAAGAAGGAAAAGAACATTTTTTCCCCCTCATTATTTCAATTCTCGAAGAGGTAAACAAGTTAGTTTACGGCTTTGAAGTGAGAAAGGCGTACCAGATGCACAGGTATCGTTAGCTATACGGACAGCATCTTTGCCATTGTACTGTGGCCCCTCTTAAAAGAAGAAGAGAAAAGATAATGTTCATATGTTTGATTAGAGAAAATTCCATTAATCTATCATCATGAATTTTGTAACACAGCTGTTAAACGTAAGGGTGGGTAATGTTGGCTATATTTTGTTTAATTTTGTTTTATGCAAGGGGGGGGGTCTGGAATTCCTTCGTGAAAACTCAGATACCTACGATTTTGATAAATTTTAACTATACATATTCGACATCAATTAATAAATATTCTCCGAATTTTTATTTATTTCAAATATTTTTAAGAGTTGTTAGGGGGTGGGGATCATAATAGTAGCATAACCTCCCATTTGAAAAATTAAATATTTCTGATTTGCATGAAATTTTATCTATAGTTATTAGACAACAATTAAAATTCAGAAAATTGTAATTGCCTAATAACTATAAAATTAAAATTCAATTAAAATTCCAATTAAAATTCTCTGCATTTTAATGTTACTTCTTAAAACCTTTAAGCTTAAGCTCCAAGTTTTAGACATCTAGAATCAAAATGATTTAATGAATTTTGATCAAAATTGGAAGAAGGATTCTAGGCAAAGTGAATAAAAGATTTTAAAAACATGATGGACTGTAGTAACGTCGGGCCATTTAATTTTAAAAAAATCATTAACTTATTGAGAATGTGTTTTTCTGTACAGCTTGAATTTGTATTCACACGTATAAAGACCGCAAAGATTTTATTGATACATTTCTAATGATTAGACATCCTATTAAAGTGCAGTAAAGTGATAAGATGAACCAAATTTATTACTTATATATAGAAGCTGAAGAGAGCCGGATGGCTAAGTCCTTCAGTGCTTGAAACCGACGGTATGAATGTTGTACTAATTTTTCTGTACCAAAATAAATAAATATTACACTCTTAATTTTCAATTTTTAACTTTAATTCTCAATTAATCGAGCACTCTGCTGGGATTATTCCTGCTATATTACAAAGAAGATATATATATATATATATATATATATATATATATATATATATATATATATATATATATATATATAAGATAAATGAAAGAAGAGAGATAAAGATGTACGAATGACAAATCTATTTCAACTTCGATTGTTCAATGTAAGGTGTACTCGGTAAAAACATGTTTATTTTTTTTTCCTTAAGCCAAGGCTTTTCAAAGATTAAAATCTTATCAGCAGAGGAATTACATAGATGGATAAGTTGGCAGTGGAAAAGCCAAAATTCAAAATTTGAAAAAATATAAAGTAATGGAGAGTAAGAGTATGCGTGTAAAAAAATATGGCGTCTGTCCAGTTGGTGAATGTCCGTTGATAAGGTGTCCGGTGAAAGGAGATTTAAAGATGAAAAAAATGCATTGAACAATCGAAGTTGAAATAGATTTATCATTCGTACATCTTATCTCTCTTCTTTCATTTATTTTTTATAATTGCTCTATCTCGTATATTGAGCTTAAACCATTTCACTATAGGTTCTATCCTCTAAAAGTATACTTTTAGTTTCATATTTTATTATATATATATAAGAAAAATACTCGTCTCAGGATGGTTAAAATTAATTCCCCGAATAGGACAGTTGTACCACTTTTATATCCCCTTACAAAAATTAAAATCAAGATATAATACTAAACCTCATGTTAAGAATCCTTATTTCATGACTTTGATTCTAGAAAATGTCTAAAATTGAATGCTTAAACTTGAAGGGGTCTTAAGAAGAAACTGTAATTCGGGAAATCTTGCTTAATTGGTGTTCAATGACTATGAATCAAATTTAATGCAAATCTGAAATAGTTGAATTTTTAAATGTAAGGTTGCGCCCATATTATGCCCCCTAAGCACCTTTAAAATACTCCAAAGAAAACTGAATTTTAGGGAATTTTTATTTCTTAATTGATGTTAATCATTAAAATTTCACAAAAGTTGGAGGTATTCTGAATTAGTATGAAAAACTGCCAACCCCTCTTTGCCCCTTTTACATAGAACTACATTCAACTAAATATAGCCCACATTACCCACTCTTGGGCCTAGTAGCTATTTTCTAAAATTTATAATGATCGGTTAATTAGTTTAGGAGTGAATCCTATACATAGAAATATATAAACATAACATATATATATATATACATATATTTATATATATATATATATATATATATATATATATATAATATATATATAATATATATATATATTATATATATATATATATATACAGTAGTAGTTCAAGCAGAAAGGCTATGAGGCTGCAGACCCCTCCTTGTGTCTCTTCAATCAAAATATTTATAATGTGAAAAAAAAAACCATATAAATTCTGGAAACAATAATTTATCAATTTTAAAACTTAAGCCTCTCCATTTTTTTGTATTCTAAAGCGCCATTGTATATGTCTATATCTCAAATATCCACGGATGCTACTGAAATTCGATCAGATGAAAAAAAAATTTCTTAATTGTCCACCAGATGAAAAATATTTTTTGTCATCCTATTATATATCTAGTCTCAGTAGTGTTTGTCAGTTCTGAAATAAGGGCACTGTTGTAGCTATGTGTAATTAAAGTTTAAAAAAGGATTTTTTTGTTGTTGTTGTCTAAAGTTCATGTTCAATAGTTTTGAGAAGGTTTATTTTTTTTAAGAAAGCAATCTTTCTTTTTCTTTTTTTAAAGAAAATATCGCAAAAGAAATTGAAATCTCATGTTGTTATAAATAGACGAGTTTTAATTGCTTCCAATTGATGAACAATTTACCCCCCCCCCCCCCCCAGGCCATTTCGATAGAATTTCCATTACTGTTTTAGCCATTCTTAATTGCAGCCTGCAATAACTAGAAAAAATATTAATCAAACTCTTGTTTGGGTCTGCTTAAAATCCATGCTTTTCTTGAGAGAAATCTTTAATTGGATTCAAATTTTGTAGGATCGTTCGAGAATGTTGTTCTTTATATTGTATTTTTTATGCAGCCGATTGGAAAGGATAAACATCAGAGACAAAAAAAAATCACAAGACAAGAATAAATGTTGTTGATTATTATTCTAAAGGAGAGACAACAATTATTCTAAAGGATAGACAACAGTTATTCTAAAGGAGAGACAACAGTTATTCTAAAGGAGAGACAACAATTATTCTAAAGGAGAGACAACAATTATTCTAAAGGATAGACAACAATTATTCTAAAGGAGAGACAACAATTATTCTAAAGGATAGACAACAATTATTCTAAAGGAGAGACAACAATTATTCTAAAGGAGAGACAACAATTATTCTAAAGGATAGACAACAATTATTCTAAAGGAGAGACAACAATTATTCTAAAGGATAGACAACAATTATTCTAAAGGAGAGACAACAATTATTCTAAAGGACAGACTACAATTATTCTAAAGGAAAGACAACAATTATTCTAAAGGAGAGACAACAATTATTCTAAAAGATAGACAACAATGTTTTAAAAAACGGTTTTGTTATTTGTACAATCAGTTCTGGCATTGGGAATTCATGCCTAACATTTATGAATGGGAACTAAATACTCTTTTGAAATTACATTCATATAATCGTTTCTGAATAGGATTTACCAAATATTTAACAAGAATATGACTTCTCCCTTTTTTTCCATTTTACTTCAGTGTCAGTTCTCAGAAATCAAGGGGGCCCCTGTTCCTGGGGCTAACACTTGATCTCTATATGAGATACATAGATATCTGAGTGCTCCATTAAATTCTTCTGTACCTCTCAAACGTTGAGTTAGTAAAGAAGTGAATAACATTAATTTCTTCTCCCCAATTGACCAGTTAACTATGTTATATATAGTGCTATTACTAGAGGCAAAATCACTTGGAGAAGGTGCACCATTCATTATAAGCTTGTGTGCAGTCATACCAAGGGGATCTTATTTAGGCTTCGAATACTACGTTATTTTGAATATTTGGTCAGGGTTTACTTGTAGGTAGAAGCATCCTTATACCAGGTTGTCCTGACAAACCACTGTACAGAGAGACCGTAGATAGTCGAGGACAGTGTTTAGTAGGCATTCAATTCTTTCCGGTAGGCATTCAATTCTCTCCAATTTATTGATAATAATATGCTTATTCACGCGTGTACGTACGTTATCACCTTCCGTGTCCATTAAAAAAAGTGAAATCACCCAATTGCCAAATATGAAATATGCATGTAATAATGTTACTATGGTAAAAGATTCCGACTTTACTCATTTTAAAATGAATTATTCCCAAATCGAATTTTGTCGTCCTGTCGACTTAATCAGTTTTAAAAACCTAATCTTGCATTCTTTTCATTTTAATGGCATTTTTGATACACATCTAGTTATTACGATTTTAAATAAATAATTTTTTAAAAGTGACATTTGTTTAATTTATTTAAACAATATTTAGCTGACGATTATTTTTACGGCCAGAAGACAGAGACCATTTTTTAATATTTAAATTGTTACAATTTTCTATAAATAAATTAATTACAAGGTTTAAACATTTGTTTTACCTATCAAAAAATATTTAGCTGACAATTATTTTTAAGATTTAAAATTGTTACAACTTTGAATAAATACAAAAAGAGACAAATTCGTTTCATTTATTTAAAGAATATTTAGTTGACAATGATAATTATTTTTACGAAGAAGAAAAGGACAATTTTTTTCTTAAAAAACTATGTTATAGTATATCTTTCTTGTGGTCTCTATGTAATGTTTGATATTATTTCAAGAGAAAAATCAATCAGCTGCTAGTCTAGTAATGTGAATATCACGCTCAAATATATGGAATGGGGGATCTCTTTCGGATTACGATCTGATTTCGCAATTTAAACATCAGCTTAAAGTCAAAATCAGATGTGATAGAAGGAGATTGCAGTCTGCACTATGTAAAAAGAAGGTGAATACACACCGCCAGCTTATGTGTGTTTGGACAAACCAAGTTTGAGCATGTATTCCCTGCATAGTGTACATCGACCTGAGGTTTTATCAGACCCTATCCCAGTTAGCAAAGTTCCTTAGCTAGTTATGTAAATGAGTCCTCCCCCCCTTTCCACTTAGAAACTGTCCTGCTTGTTTTCGGTTCTTGAAACAACCGGGAAAACAGTGAGCAGCTCTTACCTAGATAGATTGGGGAGGGTCCTACTAACCACCCCACTTAGCATTTTATTTTTCAGCAATCTTTGTTGATTTTTAGCACCCCAACCCTTAACCGATGAATTTGTACATATATTTTTTGTAAATAAAAAACGTCAAACCATTGAGGATAATTTTAAGTGGGTTTTACTCATAGAGTGTATGTGGTATTTTGGTGACTGAAACTAGTTTAGAGAATAGACCAAGAGAACAACAGCCACCCCCCACCCAACACCACACAATTTCGGTCTTGTGCCACATTTTATTTTATAAAGATAATTTACTACACTGTGAACTTTTTTGTAAAATTGTAAAGATAAATAAAATTTATTAATAATAACTTTTACAGATAGTTGAAGAAACCCACTGTGGTATTTCAGTGGGACCCTGCACTAGTTTTAAATAATTGTTTCAACATAGTTCACATCATTAAATTATGGCATATCAGGAAAACACTTTCTAATTCTGAAATAAACATTAAATAAATCTAATTTTTCAAAAAGTTAATAATCTCTTCTTTACAACTAAAACATTTGGAAATAAAATGAACAAGAAATGGATGACAAATCCCTCATTTTAGTTTTCTTTTCTTTTTCAGCTTTAAAATGTAAAAACGTCATCAGAGGGGAAGAAAATGTTTGGATAGCAATAACGAATATCTAAAAAGTAAAAAAATAGTTCTATATAAAAAGCAGAATTTTTATAATTTTATAGTTTTTATTGGTAGAAGTTTTTTTGTTTGTGTGTTCTTCAACGATCGGGGGGGGGGGGGGCTTCTTTTTTTTTTTTTTAATTTCTGAATATTCATCACTAACACATCTGATATGGTTCACTTAAAGCCTGAAGCAGATTTCAATAACTTGGGGAAAAAAAAACATTCAATTGAAAGATTATAGAAACAGAAAGAAATGAACAGAAATAATACATTTCATTGAGGGCTTTATCTTTTTAATCCCCCCCCCCCCAAAAAAAAAAAATCTTTTCAGCAGAAAATTCAATTGCTTGGATAACTATAAAGAGAAAATTTTATCAGTCAAAAAAATAAATAAACAAACAAAAAAAAGCAAAAAACAAAAAACAAATGTTTCAGCAAAATTAAATCCAAGTAAAAAGAGTTGGGCAGGTCAGGTTTCTCATTCACAGCGGCTCAAAACTTTGGGTAGCAAAATATAAAAGCGATACAGTTTTCAACTAAAGAAAACAATCAGTCACAGAAACATTAACAGGAACAACTGATCATGTCAACGGCTGAACCAGTAAAGTTAGTCAACAGCCGGACAAAGTCGCAGGAGCAGGCTGTTTCTGTGATCAGCAGCAGCAGTCAGTTGAGCTGAAAACGAAGGTTGCAACAAGCGTTCTGTTGCCAGATAGAAAAATAAATCAGGCCAGTAATTTAATACAGTCCCAGGGCAGAAAATCAGAAAGAAAATGATACCTTAGTAGCGATCAACAGAATTCTTGGAAACAGAAACAGATACTACACTTTGAATTATTTATTCACAAATAAAAAAAATTCATCTAATTTATTTACAAATTAGGCACAAGGCCATCAAAAGTGTGAGGAGTAGGAGGTGTCGATGGTCATCCTTTGTATATCCTATTCTTAACTAAACACATTTTGACCCATTCGTCACTCAGAGAGTTTGAATTACCTACTAGACACTTTCCTCGAGTGTCTTCGGTCATTCTGTACAAGGGTTTGTCAGGACAACCTGACATGAGGATACTTCCACTACAAGTAAACCCTGACCAAGCATTCAAAATAACATAGTATTCAAAGCCTAAATAAGATCTCCTCGACACGGCTATACACAGGCTCATACGAGGAATGGTGCACCTTCTCCAAGTGATGTTTCCTCTAGTAACAACACTTAGCTGGATACTCCACCAGACTAGATGAATTCTTATCCTGGAATCCAGTATGACCAAAAAGAAAAGTATACTATAACATAATTAACTTGTCAATTGGGGAGAAGAAAATTGATGTTCTTCACTTCTTAACTAACTCAACGCTTGATAGGTAGAGGTGGTATGGTTTGGTAGTTTTGTTTTACGGCATATCAACCCTTTTTGGGTTATTTAATGCCGAATCTGGTCATTATTGTAAAAGTTTTTATGCTTCAAGTTCTTTATATCTTCAAATGTTTAATCATCGTTTTTGGTTTGGTAGTTTTGTTTTACGGCATATCAACCCTTTTCGGGCCATCTAATGCCGAATCCGGTCATTATAGTAAAAGATTTATGCTTCAAGTTCTAAAAATAAAATAAAAAAGGGGAGGGAGAAAGGGAGAGGGGCTGTTGTTTTTGTTTTTGGTTTTGTAGAACATAATTAAGTTTTACAAAAAAAAAAAAAAACGTCAATGTAGGTGAATTTCGTCTCAGGGAGCCACAGGGCAGCCTGATCAGGTATCACCAGGATAGGTAGAGGAGAATCTTGATTGAACACTCGGATATCTATGCATCTCATATAGAAATCAAGTGTTAGTCTCAGGAAAAAAAAAGCCCCTTGATTTCTGAGAACTTACTGAAGTAAAATGAAAACAAGAGAGAAACCAAACACTGTTCCTTTCATTCTATCACCATTTGTCTATCACTTTCATTTCAGCAGTCACCACAATACCACATTTACTCTATGGGATACCCTACTTACACTACACTTTGATTTATTTATTTGCAGAAAATATAAAACATTTACATTTAAAACAAATTAGGCACAAGGCCATCAAAAGTGTGAGGAATATGGGTGGTGTTGGTCATCCTTAGTCTATAGTGATAAAAGTATCTATCCTACTCTTAACTAGAATCATCTCAGTCACCACAATACCACATTCACATAAGGGGCAGTCCTACTTAAGCTATCCCCAATTGGTTTTAAATTTTTATTTTTCATAAATATGGTTATATGTACAGAACTAGAGCGATTGTCTATTGGCTGACTGTTTAAGTCATGTTTTTACAGCCAATCGACATTCGATGGTCTCAAAAATGAATTAACAAAGAACGCCCGGTCTCGTTTTAAAACAGGAAGTTAGTTAGCAGAAACTGGCACGTCCGGTTTGGTACTACGGAAGTTGCAGTTGTACACGATTACAACAAGTTATAACATCATCGCTCATGCTGCTATAACAATGTGTATGTCTATACAACAAAAAAAAAAAATGCACCAAATGTCATGAGATGTTTAATTAACATCTCATGACATTTGTGTTTGTTTTTGTTTTTCAAGAAATTCAATACACAGCCGAACGATCTTGTTTGTGTGTAAAGAAATAATTGTAATTTAGCACTTGTTGTAATTTGATAGATTTCAAGGGAAGATTGAATCAATCAAGGTTACAATCGTCTCTCTGATTGGCTGAAACATTTTATCTGTTTCCTGAAAGATGCCAAAGAAAGTACTGGATCAAACATCTGTAATGTAAAAGTTAACCTTGAAAAACAAAAACAAAAATAAAATAAAATTTAAAAAAAATAACTTTCAGCCAATACAATTAGTTACTCGTGAATATACAAAAATAATAAACTGTTCAAACACACTTAAATCATATTATAATCAAATTTATGAATTTATATGAATCTCATTTAAGCAAAACATTTCCTCCAATTTCATAAGGCATTAAAAAAAAAAAGAATGCTTGCTGTTATATGACCTATTTAGATGCTGTTATAAGAATGGATCCTACCAATGCAATCGTGCTCTGTTTTTACAAAAAAAAAAGAAATCTAGAAAATCAAACTTCAGATTGACAAACAAGACGAGGCTTCTGGCTTTGAAATTTACCAAAATGGAAATTCAATCACAGAATTGATTCTTTTTTCTTTCTTCTTCTTATTGGAAAGCATGGAATTAATTTGGGAATATGTCTTATGGTTGGATAGGAATGACTGGCTTTTAACTTTTAAATTGATTGAAAAACAAACAATCAAAATCGATCTATTAAAGTTTCTTCTTTAATATACTCGGCTTGTCGTTACTCAGAATTACTTACATGGTATTTAAAGGTTATAATACATATATGCATAGTGTATCTGTCCGTGTATATATATATATATATATATAAAATAGAATTAACGATAAGTGAAGTATCGTGATAAAGTAAAGCTCAATACGTTGAGTAGAGCAATCAATTTAAAGAAGGAAAGATGAAGATAAAAATTACATAAAATCACCTAAAATTGATACAAATTTTATTACATCGAAAGTTCAGATACAAGGAGTTACACTAATCCTTAATCCATGGATTTTCAAAGATAAAACTCTTCTCATCAGATGATAAAATTCGGTAATGTGATATTTATAATAAATAACTATTACCTGTTCCATTTCACTTTGAAAATTGAAGAAGAAATAAGAGGAAAGGTTGGGGATAAAGAAATAAATGGCCGAGAGGGAGAATGGTAGCAGTATTGAGTAGCCATTGTCGAAAACAAAAGGGGATGCTATGGTGCAGATAGCAAAATAGCAAAAGTTTGTAGATTTGGAGAAATGTTTGTAGATTTGGAGAAAGTTTTTTTAAAAGTTTTACAGGGTTTCAAATAAAAGGCAGAGGGTTCAAAAATATCTCACTTGGTCTGTAGGGATTCGTGTCTCCGTTTTGTGTATAATTCCGTAGAATTACAAGTAAAAGTCAACGGATGTAATAAAATTTGTATCAATTTTAGGTAATTTTATGTAATTTTTTACTTTTATCTTTCGTTCTTTAAATTTTATATATATATATATATATATATATATATTATTAGTACGGGCGTAGAAATACCTGGTATAGTACCCAGGCGTGATGCTTCCCTACTCAGCAAGATGGACCCATAGATTTTGTTAGATCATCCATCTATGAGACAGGAACTCTGATATAAAACCTGCGCTCTACATCGTCTCTCAGTTACCTTGCTTTAGTTTGTCACTTAATAGGCTTTGTAGAAGGAGAACGCGCTCTGCATGTCATACAAGCGAACAGCATGGCCATCTACATGTATAGATATTCCTACAAGACCTTTCTTTGGAAAGAAAATATGATCTACGGTTAAGATCGGATTTTAACTCTGCCTGATGAGATCTCAGTTTATAACAGCTGTTGATCGATAACATCGACATGCCAGTGCTGCATATTTTGTACATGTCTGTGTAACTAAACAATAATCATATATATATATATATATATATATATATATATATATATATATATATATATATATATATATATATATACACGCACAGTGTTTAAAAGGTAGGGGAATATATCCAACAGTAGGGTATAAATAAAGGCAAGAAAATCTTTTTATGTGAAGTATGCTTTATTTATTACTTATGACATTTCTGTATAATCTATTCCTTCTTTAGATATGCAAAAGCCAGGAGAAAGAAGTTTTTTTGTTTTTTTTCACATTGGAAAACATTACAAATGAACACGGAAGATTATTGAAAGTTGAATAGAAAGAGCATTTGGCCTAATGGTTAGAGTGTTTGCTAATGGGCTGGGAGACGGCTGAGTCAGACTCAAAAAAATTGTACTTGATATCCTGTTGCTAAATACTCAGCATTATAAAGTGACGATCAAGGGTGAGTAGAGACTTCCTAGGAAAGGAGTGGAGCTAATGAGAAGGGAGCTTTTAGGTCGTCCTCAACTATGGTCGACCACTTTACTTACTTAAATAGAAGGGAAAAAGAAGGAAAGGAAAAACATGTTGTTTTTAAATATTGGCTTATGGATATCCGGTAGATTGGCTAAGATCAAAGTGTAGTATCTGTTCCGATGTATACTGCACCCCATACTGGTGTTGTCTTGGCCTTCAGGTCTTGATTTACGCCGGTCAATGGGTCTGTCCTGTGCAGGTCTGGGAGTTCCACCTTCCCAGGCTTTGCCTCCCCTCTTTGGGGAGGAGTAAGTTTATTGCTTACTGCCTGAGGCGCCCCTACCGGGGAATGCCGACGGGGCTGCCCAGGCAATTTTTAAACCCCAATTTCCCGACCCGACCATGGGTCACATCTTACTTGTGGGAGTAAGATAAAAACTGGCCTTGTCCCTAACTTAGATTATAATGAAATGTCATATAAACAAAATAAAGTGTTTCACAAATAGAGTTTTCTGTCTTATATATATATATATTTCATGTATCCACATACAATTTTATAAGGAGATATAATTTTTTATGTATCAATTTTCAGTATTTACTTCACCATTTTAGCCTGAAGATTCCCCCCGGGGATGAAATGCAGGAGCCTCTGTGTAGCTTAATTGCCATAAATATATTTTCATAGCTTACTATATATATATATATATATATATATATATATATATATATATATATATATATGTAATGTTGATAAGAATTTAAAGATAAATTATGTATCCTTAAATAATAATAATCTATCATGATAATAGAAAGCTCAATATATTGAATAGAGCAATAAATTCAAAAAATGAGTGATGGAAATAAAAGTTGTACAAATACAATATTTATTAAAACATTAAACAAGGTCTAATGGTACCGGTAATATTTACATTACCGATTTTTATCCTCTGATGAAAAGAATTGATCTTTGAAAATCCATGGATTAAGGATAACGAGACCACTTTTTGCTTTCGAACTTCTGATGTTTTAATAAATATTGTATTTGTACAACTTTTATTTCCATCATTCATTTTATGAATATATATATATATATATATATATATATATATATATATATATATATAGTCATCCACATACATCCATGCACACAATTAACTTGATATACATTTAAATAACAAGCAAGTCGCACGTTGATAAAAATATTGCAGGGATTTAACGATCAAATAAACAAAAAAAGTATATAATATACATTTCAAAAGTTGTCTTCCATCAAAAGAAAAAAAAAGAATTAAGTTTGAGATAAAGTAAGTTTTTGGCAATCTATCAAATACAGGATCCAAGTTGAATTTTCCATTGGTTAATTTCATTGACTTTTTCTTTATTTTCAACCAATCAGACCAAATAATTTGATTAAACCATAAAAGTTTCTCTTGAGAAACAGTTCAGCTTTTAGATGCTGACATTGCTTTGCTATAACTGGCCATGTACGTCAGTCTCGTTTGACCTTGACCTCAACTTTGCATTTAACATTGACCTTGAGTCTAGCAGATGAGTTTAGCTGCTGCTGCTACTGATGCTAAAAATAACATTATAGCAGACAGACGCTAACTATCAACTCCATTGCTTCAATTAACAAGATTTATTTTCTCAACAAAGTATCAGTGTTAATTAAACATTTTAATGATATTTCTTTTAAATCAGATTTTCCAATCAACTTTTAAGTGGACGCATCTTTATTTGTGTTTTGTGACTGTGTTACTATTTATTTCTGCGTCCTCGCATTCATTTTTATTTTAATCAGTAAAAGAAACAAAGAACTCGACTTTTAAAGGAAACTTTACGAAGAAAGTAAAACTTTAATCACCTCTCGGGCGCTGGTTTTTCAACCCCCACTTTCCGACCCGAGCTTGGGTCACATCTTACTTGTGGGAGTAGGATAAAAACTGGCCTTGTGCCTAACTCCTGGAGAGGAGTAAATTACTCTATCTATACCTACTAGACACCATCCTCAAGTGTCTTCGGTCTGCCTGTACAAGGGTTTGTCAGGACAACCTGACATGAGCATACTTCACCCTACAAGTAAACCCTGACCAAATATTCAAAATAACATAGTATTTGAAGCCAAAATAAAATCCTTTCGACAGAGTTATACACTGGCTCATACGAGGAATGGTGCACCTTCTCCTAGTAATGTTACCTCAAGTTACAACACTTAGCTGGATACTCTACCAGACTAGACGAATTCTTGTCTTCAAATCCGGTAAGACCAAGAGACCACAAGAAAGGTATACTATAACATAATAAACTGGTCAATTGGGGAGAGGAAATATAATCTTCTAACTTTTTTTACTAACTAAGCGTTTGACAGATAATAGAAAACTTTGATGGAACATTCGAATATCTTTGTATCTCATATAGAGATCAAGAGTTAGTCCCAAGAATGATCCCCTTGATTTCTGAGAACTTCGACTGAAGTAAAATAAAATAAAATAAAATTACGTAAGTCAGATTTTAAAAGTTGGACAAAAGCTGACAAACTAAAGAAGCAGACGCACTACTACACTGGCAAATTGCATTGGACTTTTTGTGAACACAGGACAGAGCACATTCTCCTGAACCAACGTGGAAATATCTTTTCTCTAAATCGGTCTTGTCTTGAAAATGTCAGTGAGTTTACCAATCTTAGCAGTAAAGTTGCCAAGCAAAAATTGCACAGAAATTGCACAGAGTGTGCGAATCAGCAACGCCTGGGCTGTACTGGACAAGATGAAAGCAATCTGGAAGTCAAATCTTTCTGCCAAGATGAAACGACCTGGCACACTAGGAAGTAAGTGTAGTATCTGTTCCGATGGATACTGCACCCTATAGACGGGTGTCGTCTTGTCCTTCGGGGCTTGATTCCACCTGTCTGTGGGTTTGTCCTGTGCAGTTCTAGGAGGTCCACCCTCCCAGGCTTCGCCTCCCCTCTTTGGGGAGGAGTAAGTTTATTGCTTACTGTCTGAGGCGCCCCTACTGGGGAATGCCGACGGAGCTGCCCAGGCAATTTTTAATGGCCAGAGTGATCACCTTCTCGGGCGCTGGCTTTTCAAACCCCACTTACTCGACCCAAGCTGTGGTCACATCTTACTGGTGGGAGTAAGATAAAACTGGCCTTGTGCCTAACTCCTGCAGAGGAGTAAATAAAGATGAAACGGGTCTTCTTTGAAGCCATTGTTACTCCACTTCTTGTATATGGAAGTAGTACCTGGACTTTTACCAAAAGATTGGAGAAGAAAACTGATGGTATGTATACCAGAATGCTAAAAGTTGCTTTTAATATCTTCAGGGGGTAACACCCCATTAGAGAGCAAGTCTATGAACACCTTCCTCAGATCTCAGCCCTGGTCAGAGTGAGAAGAACCAAATTTGCTGGTCAACGATGTTCTTTCGTGGATGCCAAAACAAGGATATAATTCAGTGGGGAGGCCGCCCAAAACTTACGTCAAGCAACTAACAGAACTCACAATGCACCTATAAAGATCTACCTGGGGTGATGGAGGATAGAACAAGGTGGCATGAGAAAGTCAGGAAGATCTGTGACACTACCACAACGAGATGATGCCAATGAAGCTGACAAACTAAACTTTAACATACTTTGCTACAGTTTATTTAAAATATCACTCGGTCAACCTCAGACAATCTATATTATGAAATATATTTTTAGTTAGGGTAATATTAGCATAAAATTTGCTAATCAAATTTCTGTAGCTGTGCGTCGGTGTTACCAGGCATCTAATCCTAGAATTGTTTTTTCTGCTCGACCTTTGCTCAAATCTATTCATAAGGATGTTCTCCCACCCCAACATATCAGTAATATTATTTATCTATTTAAATGTCGGTGCGATGCCGTATACGTGGGAAGAACAGTGCAAAGGTTTGAATCCAGAATCAAACAACACATCCCCCCTGCCATACGCCAGGGCCGACTAAATAATTTAAATAATTTAGTTAATACATCCGGGTCTGCTATTGCTGACCATCTCATAAATAGCGCCGAATGTGCGTCGACGTACACTAGTGACTGGTTTTCTGTCATAAGTAGATCGCATTCTCTATTCCACCTCAAAGTCCTGGAAGCCATATATATCAAGTCAATCAAACCCTCCCTTTGTAAACAAAAGGAATGGCTTTTAGGACTTAATGTGATCAACTTATGACTCTCCTCCCCATATTTTTTTTCTTTTTTTTTTTTCTCCTAAACTTGTCACTAGTTTTCATTACAATTTTTTTTAGGTTTTAGTCGTATTTAATCACTTCCACGTTTTACTCTGATGAGTGTGGACGAAAACCGGTTCAGTACATTAATTAATTTCTTTTTAATCGTTTTCTCTCGTTTTCATATTTGTTTAATCTCATTCTACCCTCCCAAAAATGTCCCAAACGTCCGTATTCCTCGCCGTTATTAAATTTTGTACCACAAAAAATTTATTTAAATATTTTTAGTTAATCACCAGACAAAAACCAAAATCAGCAAGGGCCATAACTCATATTTTTAAGTGAATAGTTGTCTACTTTACAGCTAAAACATTTTTTTTTTCTTTTTTGTCCAAACAAAAAAACAAACATTACAGACTAAAATTAGTTTGTAATGTTTTTTTGACTTCACTGCATCCTAGGCAACGCCGGGTCGGTACAACTAGTTTCAACTAATTTATGGTGTTTAAGAATAAATTTTAGTCAATGACATGTAAACCAATACTACATATTAAGTGGTGGGTGGGCAGCAACTAAACCGACTCCTCCACTGGGTTTGCTTCATGAGGATGGTGCGTTACTCTTCCAATTTTCTGGATTAAATACAAAACCATCTGCTGTGCGAGACAATGGCCAAGTCAGGTCTATAGCGGGGTAGCCCCTCTTGAACTAACAAGCCCTAGTTTGTTAAGCAACAAACCCAGTTTTGAAAATGGTGGAAGAAGCGCTGTTGGTTAATGATGACGTTAGGAGAAGGCAGGTCATTAACACTGTTTTTTTGGCTTCTGTATTGAGGTTGTATTAGTTCTTGGAGGCCTCATACAACTGTTAAGGGTCCTATTTTTAAAAATTCATAACTTTTTTATTTATTGATTTTCTTTTTTTTTTTTTTAGAATAAGTAAAGGACCCCTTCCGAAGCAAGCATGAGCCGTATTAGCCCTAAAGAACGTACCCTCATTTAGAAAACATTATTTTTGCTTAAAAAACTCAAAACAGTGTAAAAAACAATACTTTAGTTTTTGTAAGTTTTAAGAAGTGTTTTTCAGCTAAAATTTGTTTTGTTTATTTCAAAAAATCTCGGTCAGTCTACACACACATAAAGTTTGGTGAGTTTAACTTTTATTTTGTGGAAGTTATTCAAATTCAAGTTATTCAAATTTAAAGATAGGACCCTTATTTTGGCCCACCCTGTATATCATAGAACTAGAATCTGTTGAAAACCAATGAAGTTGGAAGATTATAGTTACCAATTTTGTCTGGCAGACGACATACGATAAAAAGAAATACAAGTTCTTTCAGAGCCCGTCATTCAGTTAACAAGAGTACCAAGCAGAATGTGAACTCTGACCAAACCCGACACATTGGAGCATTCGCTGAAAGTTCCACAATTACTTAGCATAGATATATATTTTAAAACTGTTAGGGTGCTGTACCTATGACGAACATTTGGACTCGTCCACTCTCAAAAAATAATGGAAGCATTACGCTCATTACTTGTTGAGCCCAACCCCAGCCCGATCAGTCTTTCATTAACTTCGGTTGATTGAGGACGTCGGGATGGGGTAAGGTAATACCAGTCGAGGATCTGTTCTCAACAATCAGTCTGACAGGAACTAGGCCATTTCAGTGGTCTTTTATCTGCCTGGCTGAGGTATACTGTCCTGGGTTTTCCTAGGAGGTGCACCCTCCTAGGCCTTGCCTCCCCTCTTTGGGGAGGAGTAAGTTTATTGCTTGCTGTCTGAGGCGCCCTTACCGGGGAATGCCAACGGGGCTGCCCAGGCTATTTTTGCTAGGCCAGAGTGCTCCTTCTTTAGGGGTGCTGGCTTGATCTCCCCCACCTTCCCGACCTTGTGTCACATATTTCTGCGATGGGAGGGAATTAAATACTGTTGAGTTCAACCCCAGTCTTCGGACTGCGTAACATCTGTCGAGGATTCGTTCTCGACAGTTGGTCCAACAGAGACTGGGTCATTTCGGTGACCTTTTATCTGTCGGGCTGAGAGGTTGAGTCCTGGGTAGTCCTAGGAGGTGCACCATCCCAGGCCTTGCTTCCCCTCTTTGGGGTGGAGTAAGTTTATTGCTTACTGCTTGAGGTGCCCTGATCGGGAAATGCCGACGGAGCTGCCCAGCCTATTTTTGCTAGGCCAGACTGCTCCTCTTTTAGGGGCGCTGGCTTGATTCTTCCCCCACCTACCGACCTTCTGCCACATATTGCTGTGGTGGGAAGCAATTAAATACTGTTGAATTCAACCCCAGTCTACACTGGCAGTCAGGACTGACGTACTACTTCTCTTGTTCCTCTGTTGTATATACTTTTCTCCAATATATTTGTTTTACCTAAACCCTGTGTCCTTGTTTTCATTCCGGCCCCTAAACACAGCTATAAGAAAAACCAATCAGAATCTTTTTTTAAAATAATTTTAGGAATGCCCTTTTTAATCATATTTATCCTGTATGAATAGAAAACTACACTTTGACCCTAGCCTGGAGGTCAAGAAAGTTATAGTCTAGTTTAGTAAATATCTACTCATATAATGGTAGTTATTGAGTTAGTAGATGTAGAACAGTTGAGGTAGCAGGGTCAGTCCACAAGGAAACCATAAGATGAAAGTGGTAAGGATGGAGTTGAGAGAAAGAGGGATAAATAAAGCCCTGGCCAGAGATAGGTTGGTTTGGAAGTCAATTTTTAAAAGCTGTCCAACACATGCCAGCATGTAAAACATGATGCTGCTGAGATGTAGAAGAAAGTCTTTTATTGGATTCCAACTCAACTTAAATATGCTAAGATTGTGTGCTACTGCCACATCTGGGGAGGTGCCTTGAAAGGGTACAAAATCGACTTTGCAACCTTTCACTTTAATTGAATATTCTGACGATTGTTCTGTTTTTAAAAAAACATTTTTTTTGTTTACTTTTATTCACTTGAAACATGGCATATTGCCACTGAGATGTAAGGAGCTACTGTGATTAAGACCAGATTTATAGAGGGGGAGGACATCCTCAGTGGAGGGGTGTGCATTACATTTAAATTTACACATTTTCATATTGTCGAAGAAACAGGGATGAAAATTTCAAAGGCAAGCTGGTCAATGAAAGAAGCTGTTAGAGCATAAAGTTTTCCCGCATCCACAATGAAGAGGTGGGATTATTCTGCTACTCGGGTGGGTCGGGTATATTTATGTTGAGGATGATGATGATGAGATGTAGAAGAAAGTCTTGTATTCTTCTGTTCTTGTTGACTTCTAATTAGGGGTATTCAAATTGTATATCTATACATGAAGAGTTCGAATGCAAAACGCAATAAATCCAATCCGTTTAAATTGAGACCTAAAAAAAATAAAAGAGCAGAATATATAAAATCTAGACTTCGACTAAAAGCTTATTTTTGTTGAACGCAAAAAAGAACTCATGCTGGTATCACATTATGTCAAATATGATTTAGGTGTGTAGTCGAGTATTAAAATGTAACGCATATTGTAGTGATAGATTCTTAATTTTTTTAAAATGGCGTTTATCGCGTTTTGTATTCGAACTCTTCATATGTAAGTCAAAAGAACAAATATACAATCTTCCTTTGTTCTCCTGTTTGGAGTGTATCGGCCACAAAAGATTGAACAGATACTCAACCCCTGGTCCAGGTTGGAAAAAAAGGGGGGGGGGCTTCACAGATTATTAACCTGCTTACTGACTCTATATACCACAAGGCCTATTGTTGGTTCGAAATGTATATATTAAATAATGCAGGAAATTGTTAGATCTGACATAAATTGTCAATCACAGCATTTTTCTTCCATTATAGATAACTGTAGTGCGATTATGTAGTGTTTAATAACCCGTGACCAAAATAAAAAGAATAAAAACAAAAAATAAAACTAATCAATACATGTTCTCATTGGTTTTCATGCGATTGATTGATATATAGCATACTTCTAGTTTGGCTTTGATTTCAAAGAACATATTTTATTTCAAACAGATCAGAGCAGTGTATCATTGGCATAATGGATACCGCCATGCACTATGGAATCCATTATGCTGAGTTCAAATCCAACTTTGGATATTAATATTATTATTTACGCACTAATATTGTTGTGGACATTAATAGGGGTGTGCGTTATTGACCTGATGGATACCGCTTATGGAATCAGGTTATGTCGAATACAAATCCTATCGGATCTATTGAAGCCAAACCCTTTCCCAACTTTGAAAACTGACTGATTATGCACTTGACACCTACTCGCTAGCTTTTATCCGATGTATATAAACAGTGTTATGGTGGCTAAATGGTTAACGACGCGGACTGAGGACCTGGGTGTGCCGGGTTCGAATCCAGTTCGTTCCACAAAAACACTTTCATCAAAACCCACACCTGAACTTGTGTCTAACCTCCTGGAGAGGAGGTAAATAAAACAGTGTTATGATAAACTTTCAGGATTATCTCCCTTTAACAGAACTCTTTTATGAAACGCTGATAACTCAAAGATGGCTGCCTAGCATTCTACAGTAGCAATAAATATACTAGCACTGTAGTGTCGAATAAATTGTTAATTCATCACAATTTATTAGACATGTCTGAGCATGATCTGTATCAAGACGGAGCGTATCCTGTGCCCAGACAGACTAAATATAAATCCAAATGTCACCGACAGTAAATGAGAATACCGGCACTGGAAAATTATGTTCGAAAACTTTTATCGATGAATGCCAAAACGAAACCCCAAATAAATCGTGCTGCCTCGTAAAGTATGCATCTGCAGCTGTTTACAAACTTGTATCAGATTGTACTACAGACAAATCTACTTCCAATACTTTGGAGAAATATTTTATAAAAGGAAAAAAATACAATCTTTGCATGCCATCTTCTAGCTACGAGACGACAAATGACGACGGAAAACATGGATGAGTTTTGCAAGAGCAAGTTCAGTTTTTTTTTTTTACAATAAAATTTGATCAAATGTGTTTTTTTGTAATGCTCACAGAAGAACAGAAAAATATTTCTACTTTCTCTTTTTATCTCTCTCTCCTCTCTCTCTCATATATATATATATATATATATATAAACTTAAAGAAAGAAGACAAATACCTTAAAAAAACCATGATGTGTTAGAAGCAGATATTTTTTATTAAAATCAAAATAATATATTCTTTTTCATCTTGACTTTTTTTTCTAATAATTTCGCTTAGTACAAGCCTCATCAGAGATTTAAACAAATAAAAGATATTAACCTTATTTTTTTTGTTCCTTACAATCCTTCCGGGTCTTGTAGAAGTGACGTCCAATGTTGTGTGGACTTAACGGTGTAAATGTCTCTTTTAAATTTGAACTTAAATCACGCATAGTCGCTGGTAGGTATAAATTTGGGAAAGTTCATTATTTTTAGCATCTTTAAAATTTTAAACTTAAAGAAAGAGGCAAAATGCCTTCAAAAAACCATGTGTTAGATGCAGATATTTTTTTATTAAAATCAATGTACCAAGCGAAATTATTAGAAAAAAAGTCAAGATGAAAAAAAAAAATGTATTATTTTGATTTTAATAAAAATAACTGCATTGAACACATGTTTTTTTTTAGGCATTTTGCCTCTTTCTTTAAGTTTAAAATTTTAAAGATGCTTAAAAAAAATGAACTTTCCTAAATTGATATATATATATATATATATGTGTGTGTGTGTGTGTAGATCTAATAACGTCATGCCCTCTCTTCTACCATGTTAAACAGGACTCTTGTAGCATTGGTATGAAAATTTGGCCTTTACTTATATACTGGACTTTTCCCGTTACTGAGAGATTTTTTTTTTTAATTAAATTTAACACATTACCTCGAGTGGAGTGTATTCTATGGCTGACTCTTCAAACTTAAGTATTTTATTTACCTCCAGACACAAGGGTTTTGATGAAAGTTTTTTTTGTGGAACGAACTGGATTCGAACACGGCACACCCAGGTCATCAGCCACCGTGCTATCCTTTGTCTTTTATCGAACTATATATAATATTTGTACCTGTCCGTATTTATTTGTCTTACGTTTTCTTTTCGTTTGTATATATATATATATATATATATATATATAATTGAGAAGCACAATCAGAAGACCGGCCACTATGTTGGACAAACCTTAGAGTATTGATTTACTCCTCTCCAGGAGTTAGGCACAAGGCCAGTTTTTATCTTACTCCCACAAGTAAGATGTGACCCAAGGTCGGGTCGGGAAAGTGGGGTTTAAAAATTGCCTGGGTAGCCCTGTCGGCATTCCTAGACAGTAAGCAATAAACTTACTCCTCTCCAAAGAGGGGAGGCGAAGCCTGGGAGGGTGGACCTCCTAGAACTGCTTTACTTTTCTAACTCATTCCTTTTTTTCCCCTCACATTTTTAACACAGCAAGCCGATGAAACTTTCTCATTTTCCAAATATTTCAAATATTTCATACCCTATCACAACAAATCTCCCCTCTCCCCCTCATCATTCCCCCTCTCAACCACTTCTTTCGTACCCTCACTCTTCCATACCTCCCATTCTTAAATCCCCTCATTTTCTCAAAATCCTCTCTAAGACCGAAACTTTCGCCCATCCACCAAAATCACAGAACCCCCTCCTTCTTTACCCACCCTCCATTTCTCTGCATAACCCCCCCCCCCCACACACACACACACACAAACATTCCAACTTACTTTTTCCCCTTCAGTCTTGACCGCAGTCACCTGTTCAAATAACTCCTTCCTCCCTCTCCTCCACCCCTCCACTCCCTCACTCATTGCCATCCACATTATTCCTGCTCATCCCCCCACCTCTTTCTCTTACTACCAGCCACAGTATCCTTGCTCACCCCATCTTTTCCACTTCTTCCCCACTCATTTTCATAAACATTCATTTTTCATTCCTCACCAAGCACGGACGTCCACCCTACTGTTTTTTCCAGTAGCTGCTACTATTTTCTTCCTTTTTCCCAATATGTCATCCCTATATGTGTTTGTACTTGCATGACATTTTTCTTTATATTATCATCCTGATGAAGTCTTATAAATAAAGACGAAACGTTGATGTACACATAAAAAAACATCCATTTTTTGGTTTTCCTTTTTCATTTTCCCATTACGTCAGATTACCTTCATCCTTCTCTTCCCATATATATATATATATATATATATATATATATATATATATGTGTGTGTGTGTGTGTGTGTGTGAATATGTCTACTTATATGTGAATGTCTTTTAGTATGTAAATCTCTATCAATATATATGTGTGTGTGTGTTTATCTTTATTTGTCTAAATATAAAAATAAGTCTGTGTAGCACTATTTTTAAATATGAATCTCATCTTCTGTTATCGTGTCGGATTTTCAAAGTCAGACCGAAATAGCAATGCATCTAACATCGAGATTTGATTATGACTAGTGAATCGGTCTTCATCTTCCTTCTAACATGATAGAAAATATTGTATTTCGTTTATTTATTTGTTTTTTTATTGCTATTCTGACCAGATAGATTGTTACATTGAAAACAAATTTGCATAATGAGTCATGTTTTTTTTTCTAAGAATAACTTTTTTTTATTTGAATGTTAGAAATTGAGTTTTCTATCTCTATATTAGCACAATTGTGCGACTTCACTTTTCTGCATATGTGTGTGTTTTTCGCCTATACGTGACTTACACATTATAATTTTGTTTTAAATTTAGCATTATTAATCTAATATTTTTCAAATAAACAAACAATTAAAACTAAAATTAAAATTCTTTCTGTGTATAACCTCAAAAATGTGCAAGCGAAAACAAATTGAACTAATATTACATTACTGAATCCCGGGCAACGCCGGGTAGGTACAGCTAATGATCTATTACTAATTGAGATTTGGTATCTGTCTGTCTGAAGCACAATACTATACTATTACTTCTATTAATTGTACTAAACAATATTAGTAGTTTTGATCGCTCTCTTTTTATATCTACTTATCAGCTCCTATATATACCCATTCGAAAACTTCGCCAAACATCACGCGTCTTTCAAATTTACATAATTAATTAGTTTTAAAGCTTCTAATAAATTAATATTCGCAAATATACACTCATGATTGTATTTTCTCAGATTCCCTGTTGTATTTAAAATATTTTCCTCGATTTTTTGTTTTACATTTTACGCCGTAAAGGGTAAATTTTGTTTAAAAACTATGTTTTTATTATTCCGTGTTTTATTTATTAAAATAAAGGATGTGGTGATTTTCTTTCTTTTTTTTTTGTAAAAAACAAAAAACAAACACATTTTACTGAGCAATTAAATAACTGAATTTAGAATCGTGTTCACTGTATTTTATTTGTTTAACTGTAGATTTTATTTTAGGTACACCTTTTTTTCGATTTGAAAAACTTCAAATATTGTTATCTTTTTACGACCTTAAGTGAGTTTAGGATTTTTTGTTTTACATTTTACGCCGGAAAGGGTAACTTTTGTTTAAAAACTATGTTTTTATTATTCCGTGTTTTATTTATTAAAATAAAGGATGTGGTGATTTTCTTTCTTTGGTTTTGTAAAAAAACAAAAACAAACACATTTTATTGAGCAATTAAATAAAACAGCTAGCAAAATAATGCGACCGGAGAGAGCATTCTTTTGCTAGTAGTACTAATGATAGTAATCTCTTGGTTGCAAGGAAAACATATCTAGCTATCAGTTAGTGCACCCAAGTGTGACGCAACAGTCCAAGTTTAGATTTGCAAAAATGTGAACAGAGAGGACATTAGTAGTCCGTAGATACTGCGGGGGTGAGCTGTATTATGACAACGCTCTCTGGTCATTTTGTCTCTGTTGAAACTCTTTTTCTCAAAGTTCTTTGGTGCTATTTTTGTGATAGTATGTCATTCTGTTCAGTCCTTGGCTGCTTTAAAGAATTCAGCCGAGGATGTCACACCACTGGAGACTGTACATTCTTATATCTCTTGTTTTGACATTCTTTATTTCTATGGCGCTGTTTTTTATTCACCAAATAACATCTGTTCTGGGAATTCGGTGGTCATTCATTCTTATGATGTGCCCAGACTATTGGAATAACTACTTGAGAATAATTATTTTAAGAGATACCGATCTTGTCTTCTTATTGAGGTTTGGTTGTTTTGCGGCATATCAACCCTTTTCGGGTTATTTAATGCCAAATCCGGTCATTTTGGTAAAAGTTTTTAATGCTTCAAGTTCTTTATATGTTAAAGTATTTATTCATGGTGTTTGGTTTGGTTGTTTTGTAGAGGAAAAATGTTTTGTTTTTTTTGGCGTTGCAGGACATGATTGAGTTTTGCAAAGGGAAAGGAAAAAAAAACAATAACATCAATGTTTGGTGCATTTTTGGTCAGGAAGCTGGTATCTCCAGACAGCCTGATCTGGTAGCACCAGACTTCTTATTGAGGGCTTCCATGTTAGTGCATATGTCCTGCCATCGGATTGCTCGCATGGAACGTTTGTGGAAATGCTCTTGATATTTTATTTGGCAGGTTAAGCTTTTTTTTTAAAGTTGTTTCTTGAAATAAAATGCACAGTTTTTGTTTTCTTCCCATCAAAACACCCACTTTTAAAAATTTATTACGAAGCGTCTCAACCGCTACTACTATTTATTCAAGTTTGATTTAATAATTTTAAAATCCATAATCTGTCTCCCCAGGTTCTCAGCACTCTCCACTTCTTTCGATAACCATTGCAAATCATTTTGTATTATCGCAACAGCGGTTTACCATTGATAATTTGCTGGCACCAACCGCCCCCCTTCTCTGGAATTTGAATGGCAATAAGCCCCCCACCCCCACCCCCAGTGTTCCAATACTCTCTCCACACCGTTTTAGTAGAGATCTGATTGGTACTCTCTCTTTTTTGTCTTTCCGTCTTCCTTTACCCATCACGACCATTTTGTGTGTATGTTTTTTTTTTGGGGGGGGGGGAAGAGATGTCAGTTTATGGAATTTCTGGCAGTTAATAATGATAATCAATATTATATAGAAATATTCTTCTTCTTTATTTTTATATAGAAGTGAAAGAAACTTATTATTATTTTGCCATCTAATTTATGTACACGTATGTGAATTAGATGGCAACACTGACAAAAGAGAATCACTCTTTCCCTAAATTCTCACAGAGGTATTTAGAGTGTTTGAATCAACATAGAGTTAGAGAGGCGAGATAAATACATAGATAGTTAAAAGAGAGATGAATAATTTATTCAGTTTATTATAAACTAACGATACGACCCGGCATTACTTGGGATTCATTAGTTTCAAAATGTGTTTGATAAATATGTCTAGGTTAAAAACAAGTAAGGAACGCTTATAACTAAGGTGAATAACTCTTCAAATTTTAGTTAGAGTTATTTCCCTTAGGTGAGTTTTCTTTGAAGGTGATTATTTAAGAATATCTATATATTATCACACTTCCAGACAGGAGTAAGTATATATTTTTTCAAATAACGTGTAACGAAGTACGTTAGTCTTTATAAAGTGACACGGTACAACAATAACAAATGAAAACTGGCTAGTCAGAATCAATTATCGATTCTTAGCTGCATTATTAAACACATTAAGATCCTGTCATTTGATAACATTGCCATGACTTGAAACAAAATAGAAAAGAAAGAAGTCTCATAGAACATCAGTTTACATCATAAAGCACATTTAAACAATATGCAAACATGTTTAGCATATAAAAATGGAAACAATATCATTAAAAATTCAATAAACAAAAAGAATCTAGCTAGAATATTAATCATTTCGATTTTTAGGGCTGATTTAACAGGCAGATGTTATTGATGAGAAGGTCTATTAATATTGCGAGTTGATTATGAAGAATAAGGTAGGAAGGTTAGAAGAAATTGGAAGTTATTTAGCAGAGCAATGTGGCCGGGGTAGGGGGAAGGCTTATGCCTTGCATGAGTCACAAACTCACCTAGTACATGTCTGGGGGCACTGTCTTCCGTTATGGCACTTTCTTCATCACAGTCAAAGAAAAGCAGCATAGTTCCTTTTAGACATACCCAGTAGCGCTTCCAATTGCGTTTTGGCGCTAATTCCAATTTACGTTTCTTGTGGATCAGCCAGTTCTTCACAACCAGCCATCTATAAAAGAAAAGAAAAAAGAAAACCGGGTTATTATGAAAGAAAAATATTTGTTTGGTTTGGTTATTTTTTTTTATGGCATATCAACCCTTTTCGGGTTAATTAATGCCGAATCCGGTCATTTTTGTAAAAGCTTTTATGCTTCAAGTTTTTGATATCTTAAAATATTTATCAAGAAAGAGGAAAAATGTTTTTTTGTTTTTTTTTGTTTTTGGTTTTGCAGAAAAGGATTTAGTTTTCCAAAGGAGAAGGAAAAAAAACAATAACATCAATGTTTGGTGCATTTTTTGGCCAGGAAGCTGGTATCTTCAGATAGCCTGATCTAGTAACCGCAGAAAAACATTGGTTTCTTCAAGCACTGAAAAGGAAAGTCTTTCTAAATATGCTGGATCCTACAAGGTTTGAAAAAGTCTTTCTTTCGGGTAATAAAAGAATTCTGTTGAAATTCATTGATTCTCTTAGATTTAAATACCAATTCTCTTCGGGATCTTATACATACGGTGGCAGAACCTGATATGTAAACTCTGGAATGTGTTGAACTCTGCAGTATTTACAACCTCCTGCTAAAAATGCCAGACAGCCGATTGCCTCAGCAGTTGTTGTATAGAGAACTGCGTCGAAGCAAGTGCTCAATTGTGGGTCAGAAGAAACAATTAAAAAACTGCTTCAAAGATGTGTCTTGACACCAACGCATGGGAGATGCTTGCTCTGGACTGTTTAGTTTGGCTCAACAAAACTATTACTTGAGTCCATGCAGTTGAGTCCATGCGCATCATCAAGGTGCAACAAAATCATGCTGTACACGAGGCTCAAGCAGCATTCATTGCCACAACATGACCCACCCACTTTAGTCCCACATATATTCTTGCCTTCAGGACTCAGATTAGTTCATTGCCACAACATGACCCACCCACTTTAGTCCCACATATATTCTTGCCTTCAGGACTCAGATTAGTCTCACTAGTTATTTCCGGACTCACGCCAGATTTCACACTTTGAAGTCATGGTCATCTTCGCCCATAAAAGACAAAACATATACCAATATGGTAAAAAAAAGATTGTCCAATCATTGCTGTCTTTATTTAATTAACAGCAGGAGGTAGCTCTTCACCTTTGTTTATTAAAATGAACTCGACCTATAAAGGTTGATATAAGCTCACTAACTTTTTCTCGAGGTAGTTGTTTTAGTGATGGCTGTCCCTTGAATGAACTCTTGTCACTCTGAACAAAAGTATTACCTTCGTTAGATTATTTTTGATTTGATTATCTGCTTTAAGTGTGATGAATAGAGTTCGGTGGTATGACAATTTTTGTTTCAGTATCAATTTCGTTTTTTTTTTGTTGTTTTTTTTTCCATCATATTTCGTTTTTGGTTCGGTTTTGGTTTTTTAGTCTTTTTTTTTTCTAAGCAAGCCATTCATTCTCTGATGTAATGATGAGTATTGATTTACTCCTCTCCAGGAGTTAGGCACAAGGCCAGTTTTTATCTTACTCCCACAAGTAAGATGTGACCCAAGGTCGGGTCGGGAAAGTGGGGTTTTAAAAGCCAGCGCCCGAGAGGTAAGCACTCTGGCCATTAAAAATTGCCTGGGTAGCCCCGTCGGCATTCCCCGGTAGGGGCGCCTCAGGCAGTAATCAATAAACTTACTCCTCCCCAAAGAGGGGAGGCGTAGCCTGGGAGGGTGGACCTCCTAGAACTGCACAGGACAGACCCATAGACTGGTATAAATCAAGCCCCGAAGGCCAAGACAATACCAGTCTATGGGGTGCAGTATCCATCGGAACA
>OY744529.1:27174505-27242005 GCA_963556195.1 Sepiola atlantica
ATCTGATTCACACGAAAGAAGAAGATCAAGATGATGATGATCATCATCATCATGATGCTATTTTTTACAAGTTAATTAGTGAATCTTGTCTAATTAGACAGAGTCGATTTCTAAAAAACAACATGTTCTTTTATTCAAAAGATTTTTTTTTATCATCTTTTCAAAAAAAAATATATATCTCGGATTCTTTTAATGCTTTTTAATCAGATAAGAAAAAGTATGTTTGGATTATTTGGAATACTGTTCTCAGCTTGGATGTTATTGTCACAACGTTTCGACCGATGTAACCTCCAACCTTCTTCAAGTGCGTGTTGTTAAACTCGAGAATCTGTATAGAATTCTGAACAGAACACTTTATTTAATCTACGGGGGTAGTTTTCTCTCGTTCCGTCAGCCATGACCTAGTAGAAGTCTTAAGTAATTTGCGATTGTATTCTTAGTATCGCTTGTACTGAGGATTGAACCCTCAAGAAGACTGTCATTTAGAACTGATTAAAACTTAGCACTCGGGTCCATTCAAAATTCTGTACTGATTCCCGAGTTCAAGATTCTCGAATTCGACAAGACATACCTGAAGAAGGTCGGAGGTTACATCGGTCGAAACAAGAATGAGAACAGTAGTCCGAATGATTCAAATATTACAAATTTTCAATCTTTATCTAAAAAATTCTGAAACATAAGTAACAGTAATCATTATAGAATATTCACCCTCCAAATCTATTCCCACATTTTTTATCAATCATTTACTTGAAGTATAATTAATAATGGCAGATTTACATGATCAAAAATTAAACCATTTTTTTTTTTTGGGGGGGGGGGATTTTTTTTACAAATCTCTGATAAAAGTATAAGTCTATTAACTCTTTCTTAGATGAATCTATACTTGACTTTCAGTGAGGTGATTCAAAGATTGTTACTGGTACTAATTGCAGCATAGTCAGTTGATTGGTGACTAAACTAGTCCCCCAGCCAGGTTTTTCCAGTGAAGAAGGTGACTAGACACTCGGTTTAACGTCTCTTTCACATGCTGACATGTGTTGGACGGCTTTTAAAAATTGACTTTCAAACTAACCTATCTCTGGTCAGCGTTTTTATTTATCCCCTTTCTCTCAAATCCATCTTTATCACTTCCTCCCATGTTTTCCTTCGCTTTCCCCTGCCAACTGACCCTGCTATCTCAATGGTTCTACATCTACTAACCCAAGAATTCTCATCTATTCTTTCAATGTGACCAAACCACTGAAGTCTCCTGTCCTGTATGATTAGACTAAGTTCTGCCAAATGCTGAAGCAACTCTTTTGTAAGGTTAGCGGCCATTAAGAATACGTTTTTTCGCACTCACTACCTTGTGAGCACCATTCTATGAGTAAAGGTTACAGGAGGTAACCATAAAACAAATTCCATATTTCATGTTGAGCAAAATTTTGCAGCCAGAACCTCTATGTGTCATCTCTGATTTACCGATTCTACTAGAGCTCAACCATTGTTGCCAAGATATTCCTGCCGATGGTTTTTGCATCTCCAACCCCACCCAACTCCACTCCTTTTACTGAAAATATATAGGGTAGCCAAGAAGTCACTGAAGGAATTTTTAACTTGAATAGAGTCTTTATTTTTTTATGGTACCTTAATGGAATTTTAACATAATATGACGAAGACGATGGAGATGTCTTTTCCAGAAAGAACCAGAATTTAAAAGAATTTATTTATGAAAAATAACATCTTTTAAATGGTTTCCATTTTCAGCTTCACATAGTGTCAAAAATCTGTTGTCTTAATTTTTACTTTAAGCTGATTTGTTCATTCGTTATTCTACATTTACATTTAGACAGTCTGCATAAATACAATCAGAATCTTAGCCTCTTATCTCTCTCTCTCTCCATATATATATATATATATATATATATATATATATATATATATGTATATTTGGAGAGTTTACCAAGACATTTCATTCAAGAAAGGATTCATCACAGTAAAAAAGTGTTTTTCCTTTATTATGTATTTATTTTCTAAAAAACATTTTTGTTGTAAAAATCCTTTCTTGAATGAAATGCCTTGGTAAACTCTCCAAACATACATATAAATGCTCTGTACCTTATAATCGGGTCTCATCGAGCTTGTTTTTATTGGCCTTGTTCCGGACTTTACTGAGTATACACTATTCTCAGCGAAACATCAAACTCTCTCTCTCTCATTATATATAAATATATATATATATATATATATATATAAATATATATAAAGTAAATACGATTTTCCCCGTACAAGCAAACATTATAAAACACAAAACACAGGCGCTACATATAATTCCATCATGAGCAGGCTTCATGCCAATAACTGATTCATGTTTCCGGATATTATCAATCAGTTTCATCCAATTACATAATTTCCTACATTAAACCCCACAAAACTTACTCTCACAAAAAAAACATACTTAGAGGAAGTAGGAGTAACTTTTACTCACACACAAACAACTACTAACACTCCCCCATCATTCACGTGGCACCATCTTCATTGGATACATTATCCAGCTTCGACTGTAATTGTTTCATTTCTTCTTTACGCGATTTTACCTTTCGCACATTTTCACTTCCTTAAGTAAATACGGTTCGCTTCCTTAAACTTAAGATATTATTTTTCCAGCGCTTTGATTGGCTAGTTACAAACCTAATCAGGATTAACGGAATATAATTGCATAACGATTACAAAAAACTTATAATTTATACATTTAAGACTTAAACATACATGGTTAGAATGTAATTTTGATACATTTAGAAATATTAATCTTTTTATAAAAAAAAATAAATTTAAATAAGTACTCTCGGGCAACGCCGGGTCGGGTCAGCTAGCTTATTTTATATTTCATTGGATGTATATGCGGAGCCACTTGTGCAAAGATGTATTTTACACAGTCTGATTTTAGCTGTAAAGCTGTTAACATCTGCTTACGAGTGAATTGTAGGAGGCGCATAAGGCTAAGTATGAAAGGAAATAAGTCTTCCTGTTAAATGGTCCATATAGATATCAAGTTGTCACTCTAAAATTAAGTAACAATTCCACAAAAGCGACTTATATTAACAGCAACACTTGATTTTGAGAATATCAACTTATATTCTTATATCAATGTTATCATATTTTTATTTAGAGCTTAAAAAAAGAAGCAATATTCAACCAATGATGTTCAGCCGTTTTCTTGCTTCGTGTTAAGTTGAAACATATGAGCCTGAATAATTCAAGATCCGCTTGTACTAATATTTTTGTCTTCTTTTGTCGGTGTAGCAAAATTCTTTGAATATATCTACTTATATGAAACGACTTCTACTCGCACATCCTGATTCCCGGAGTTAAGAGGATTATTATTTAACATTTATATTCACACATAAATCTCCAAGGCTTTATGGCCTACCGAAAACACACAAAATGGACATACATATGAGACCCATCATATCAAATATCGGCAGCACACCACACAAGTTAGCCAGAAAATTAGCAGAAATACTCCCCCTGTTATCTAACTGTGCCAGAAAAATAAATTAAAAAAAAAAAAGTTTTGACTTTAATACAACTTCCAACCGATTTTCGTGCAACCCACTTTCTCTCTGCAATCCAAAATCGCTTCTCCCTGCGTCTCAGCTGTCCTCTTCATCTCTATCAGCTGATCTCCACAAATACAAATCAGACAAAAACTATAAAAACCTGCACTTATGAAGAGAAGCCCTTCTTTAGCCTGCAGACACGACATGTGAAGCAACCCATTCTTTTTCCTGCCGGTGAGTGTTCCTCTTTATTGTCACCTCCTCTCTCCTCCGTTCCATTAGTCAAACCCATATATAAAAACACACTCTGGAGATCTGCTAAAATGACTCAAACACATCGGCCTTTTGGCTAAGATCAAAGTGTAGTATCTGTTCCGATGGATACTGCACGCCTGTCCTGTGCAGTTCTAGGAGGTCCACCCTCCCAGGCTTCGCCTCCCCTCTTTGGGGAGGAGTAAGTTTATTGCTTACTGTCTGAGGCGCCCCTACCGGGGAATGCCGACAGGGGCTGCCCAGGCAATTTTTAAATGGCCAGAGTGCTCACCTCTCGAGCGCTGGCTTTTAACCCCACTTGCTCGACCCGATCTTGGGTCACATCTTACTTGTGGGAGTAAGATAAAACTGGCCTTGTGCCTAACTCCGCGAGGAGTAAATAAACATCCATATGAATAATCGCACTATGGCCAGTTTAGATATAAAATCTCTTTACACTAACGTACCCATGGCCAAACGCCTTAGATTCCTTAAAATGTATCTTATTCAGTCCAAAATTAAGCTCCACACTCCCTACTGTCCAAATGATTAAATTATGCCATTTAATAACACAACAATGCCATTTTACTTTTAACGACGAATTATACAAGCAAAGATTTGGTTTACACATGGGCTCCCCTCTCAGTGGAATCCTTGACCGTCTTTACCTGGAATTTTTAGAGAACGGTCTCTTCAAATCCATTCTATCCCCCAAAACTACCACTACTTTAGATATATTGATGATGCACTCCTTATATACCCACATCATATTAGTCTCTTATTCACGAAATCGGGTATAAGCTTAAAAGACAACAAAGATCTCATCAAATAAAGAGAGAGAGGGGGGGGTAATATAATGAAAACAAATTATTAAAAAGTAAGTAACTTATCTCTATATTAATAAAATTTTGTGACCACTTCTCGTGTGTGTGTGTGTTTCTCGTGACTACGTGACTTACACGTTAGTGTTTATTTACTATTAATCGATTAAGTATTGAAATAAAAATGAAATAGGGTAAAGTACTAAAACAAACTTAAATAAACATATTTTAAAAAAAAACAATTTAATGTATATGAGGTAAAAGTTCACTGCTACGTAACAAAAAGAGAGGGAGAGAGAGGATGCCTAATTAGTATGCCCCTTCTCGCACTGCAAAGAATAAGTATGTGGCCAGTTCCCCCATCCCTGCATTCGTTCCATAATCAGCACCACCTCTTTCTATTAGCCTGCATTTATATTTGTTTTAGTACTCGTAAGTATTGGGTACACAAGAAGTACAGTGAAATCACAGGTAGGTTGAGAGATGATAACAAGTTCGTGTGCAAGAAGTGTACGACATTGGAGACGGATGAGAACTCAGATGTGGAGAAAGTATATTTGGATGGCGAAGCTTTTGAGGTTATTCAGAAATTAAACCAAATTCGATGATGTTATGATTACATATTTTTTTAATTTACAAATATTTTCACTAATATGAAGTTTTCGGATGGATATATATTTTTTTCACAAAATTTTGCTATGAATATGATCAACTAATTTTGGGCTAAATATTCTGTTTTTTTTTTTTAGTTTTAACCTGAAACACATACAAACAGACGAATGCCCATGATTTATAGACAGGATAAGCAAGAATTGAATCAGTAAAAAAAAAACATGAAAAGCAAAAGGTTAAAGACAACTAGGGGACATATTGTTTCATGTTCCTTGGCAGGAATATATTTAAGTAAAGTGTAGAGATAATTCTCCATGCGCCATTGTTTATCCTGGATGATTAATAGGGGATTGACCCTAGGTCAGCTAGAACCGCATATTAAAAGTTAATTGGTTCACTTAACTATTCAAAACAAGAGAGATTTGAAGATGGAAATCAAGTGTTGAATTTCAGCTCAGCTACACGTAATGTATGGTTTTGATAAATAGGGGATGCTAGGATCCCCCTCCCCCTCATGAAGATAGCCGAAACACAACTCATAGTTACGGTATTGGAGTTTGAATTTAATTTAGAAATAAAATGTAGTTTTTAGTTAAAATTGTTCTCTTTTTCCAAAATACACCAATCTCCAGAAAAGGATCAAGAACATGTTTGCCCTCCTCGAGGGGAGATGTGTCCTGGATATGACGCTAAACTACAACATATGGTAATGCCCCCATTTATAGAGCTTTAGGGAGTGTGCAGTCGCCTTTTAGTTACTAATACTCCTTGGTATACTCTGACCCGGAGTGGTATTATTACTTGCCAGGGTCCCATCTATGGGTTAAACAGAACCCTGAGTATGACCTGAAACTACATCTGGTAGTGGGATCCTATTTGGGGAGTGTGGAGTCACTCTTAGTTACGATTACTCACAGGTCCACTCTGCCCCTAAGTGATAGTCAAGGTGTCATACATGAATTAAATAGAATCTCTTCTGAGTATTACATGAAACTACATTAGGTGGTTTCTACACAAATTTGCATCATGGATGCTACTACTACCACTACTACTACCACTACTACTACAACAACAACATCATCATCATCGGTTTAATGTCTGTTTTACATACTGGCATGTGTTGAATGACATTTTCAAATATATTAAGAACTTAGTCATAAAAGCTTTCTACTAAAATAACTGAATTCAGCAATGGGTTGATGTGCCATAAAACAATAAAAACAACCAACAGTATAACCCCCCCCCCCCCTAATGTCCAACTCTTCCTAACCGTGGTAAGGGCGGTGCCAACGTTAGTAGTGTCAGAGCAATGTCATCTGGAACTTCGGTTCCTGACAGGGTCACACATGGCAAACGAGTCGTGCACCAAGCGGTATTAGGGCCATATCCTGGTAAAAATCCAAGGGGAGTCACTATCAGGATCCATCGTCCTCTGGTCATCTCTGCATGTGGCAAGCAAAGACATGTCAAGTGTGGAACTGCACATTAATGGCAGGAGAGTGACCACATTGCCCTTGATCTAGTCCTTTGTGTGTTATGAACTAAACTTTGCATGCAACTGCTGAGCCCTGCTGCTCTTGGTGTAAGGGGTAAACACCTGCAATCTTGCTGCAACCTAACAAGGAGGACTTCATGCAGACCAGACAATCCTGAGGTACAACTTTCATGAGTCCGACGTGCATAACAACACTGACACCGACAGCAGAAACAATATAAAAGACACTATACAATTCTTTTTCAAAGCAATGGGTCGATATTGAAACATTTAAAGATCTGACAGATGAAAAAGAAGAAAAAACATTATTATGAATACGAGTTAATATTTGAAAACGATTACATAATCCGAATTACAAAGAAATTTACATTAACATTAAATATTTGAAGATTTTAACTTTCATCATCAAATATTTTACCAAAAATAACTGGTTGGTATTAAGTAAACTAAAAAGGATAGATATGCCGTTGTAACAATGAATCAAAGACGAGATGGTGTTAAGAAGTATATAAAATAGTACTCATTAGATGACTATGCGAAATAGTACTCATCAGATGACCATATGAAATAGTACTCATTAGATGATTATATGCAATAGTACTCATAAGATGACTATATGAAATAGTACTCATTAGGCATTATACAGCATGGGGATCTTTTGTGATATTGCAATTAATATATACCTTCGAACGTTCATTAAGAAACACTGTTTAAAACATTGGTAAATAAACAACAAAAATAAGGATACTAGTTGGAATGATTCATTTAGATAACGACATGACTTTTCAAGACTTGGCCTTTTGGCTACGTTCAAAGTGTAGTATATGTTCTGATATTACATTTCATCGTCTCTGTCCTCGATCGGTGAATGAGAAATTCTTCTACATTGAGGCAATTTTTAGTTTTGCCTCAATTCGATTTTGGGGGTAGCAGATCTTTCCAGACATTAAAAACCGACCTTGTGTCTAAGTCTGCCCTCGTGGGGAGACAAGTAAATAGAGGCATGGCCTTTCAGGAAACAAAAGTATTTATTTATTTATTTTTTAGAATTATCGACGATAATTCAAATAGAATTAAAAAGAAAGAAAAATAAACCAATTAGTTTTTTAAGAGGTCCCTCTACAAAATAGTCATATTTTTTATAGTTTTTATTTTTTCAGGTTTGACATCCTGATCTGTGATAATAATAATAATAATAATAATAAACTCATGTTAAAACATTTAATTTTTGTTCATTTAAAACTCTATACAGCTACGGTGCGACTACACTTAGAATTTGCATCATCAGTTTGGAATTCGTAGAATTCGGATTATCCGGACTACTGTTCTCATCTTGAGTGTTATTCTCACAACGTTTCGGACGCTGTAACCTTCAGCCTTCTTCAGGTGTATCTTTTCGAACTCGGGAATATTTCTGTCGAACTCGGGAATCTGGACGGAATTTCGAACGGAACCCTTTATTTAATCCACGGGGGTAGCATGCTCTCGTTCCGTCAGCCATGACTGGGATAAGAGCATGATACCTCTGTGGATTAAATAAAGGGTTCCATTCGAAATTCCGTCGAAAAGATACATCTGAAGAAGGCTGGAGGTTACATCGGCCGAAACGTTGTGAGAATAACACTCAAAATGAGAACAGTAGTTCGAATAATCCAAATTATACAAATTATCAATCCTCATCTCAAAAATTCAGAAACGTAATATCAGTTTGGAACTCTTATCTTACTTAGAACATTGACCGCCTGGAAACGATTCCGAGATGTGTAACCAAATTCGAATCCAGAAACATGCCATACTCTTAATGCCTTGCCTTTCTGAGCTTCGATTCATCAGAGCTTTGACATCTATCATAAGCAATTCAATTTATATGATTAATTGATCACACGTTGGTATTTCTTATTATTTTACTGGAAGGAAATTTAAAAATGACTACAATAGATCATATAAGATTCGAACTTGACATTGATAGATGATTCCATAGGCTGAGATAGTATGCATTAGGCCAATCGTCCTCCTTCACTGAAATAAATCTATCACTGATAAAATATTTAAATATACTATAAAAAAAAATATGACCCATTGGGTCACCTATTGAGCTCGGGGTGTATTGTTTGAATCAGGAAAAAGTGAGTTTGTAAAGCCAGTTAATTTTTTTTAAATTAAAGACAAAATCACAAATTAGTCTTTCTGTTCATTCGTTTGTTCGTTCTCTCTCTCTCTCTCTCTCTCTCTCTCTCTCTCTCTATCCCTCCCCTCTCTCTCTCTCTCCTTCAATATTCGTTAAATATTATTAATACTTGTGGTAATATTCCCGATTGTTTATAATGAACTGTGCAAATGTCATGTGTTCTTCAGAGTTATGTGATCTATTCCCTGCTTCCTTTGTTGCAGCTCGTTTGATTCGTTGGTCTAGTGGTCTCCATCAATTCGCTGTTTTCATACCTCATTGTAATACAGCTTCCTATTCAAGTAGCTTCTTTCCAAGAACTGCAGGCTTGTGGAACTCTCTTCCTGCTGACTGTTTTACTTGGTATTTTCAAGACTAAGGTCAATAGGCATCTCCTGTCTTTGCGATAAACATATTTCGTTCTTGTTAGCTCCTTACATTAAGTGGCTTCATGCCTTGTCTGGAGCGATTTCCATTAAAAAAAAATTTCCGGTTTATAATGGGTTTTACTACTTTTGACTGTTAATAAACAGAGAAAAAATGACCAGAAGCGAGAGTGAATAGCTACTGTATAAAATAAGAATAGGAGTGGGACAACATAGAGTGAGAGAGGGCGAGAGTAATAGACAGTAAGTTAGTAAGAGTCAAGTGATTTGACGAGTAAATTACAAACTGCGGCCAATTAAAATAGATTTTTTTAAACATTACACAATCTTAAAACCAAGGAATATTTTAACATGTATTTTGTGTGATTAAAATATATAGGGAAAAAAAAACCTTAGGGAAACAAACGTTGATTAATTCAGCTTTAATATAATAATAGATACGAATCTAAAATTCTATGAAAAATGTGTTTTGTGCTTTCAAATGTGCAAATAAAAATAAGTTGGAAATTAAGGAATTTATATTCTCGTTTATGGCTGTCTAAAATGACACGATGGTTGTTTTGAAAGCAAAACTAGCCTGTTTTGAAAATGATAAAAGAGTTTGTTTTGACCAATCAAGTTAGACAACTCTTTCTTTGATGTTGGTTTTGAGAATATGGTTCAATAATTATCCTAATACCGTTATTTACTAAGCTGGGAGGTGGGATGTGGTGAAGCGGATAACGATGTGGACTGGCGACCTGGGGGTGGCAAGTTCGAATCCACCTGGTTCTATAGCACCACTTTATTTTTGTACTATTCGGTCACCACTTATCGAAGATAAGAGTTAATTAAACAGAATAGTTATCAGCTAAAAGATGAGGAACACTATGGGAGTGCTAACATTAATCAATGGTATGAACTGTTTTGGATTACTTACAAACCCGGAATACTCTCGCGACATGATAGGTAATTGTAAACAGAAGAAGAATTTTAAAAATTTGAGATGGTCAAAAAGAGGGGGATCAGTCTACGTTGAATTTACATTGGAAACTGATCCTCCCTCCTAAAATGTAAAATATTTGAAAAAAAATTCCAAAAAACCCGGAATTCTCTAGCAGCCTGATAGGTAAGTGTACATCAAAAAAAGAAAAAAAAATGATCAGTAAAAAATTGTGAAAAAGGGACTATGGTAAAAGACGAACCAGTACCCAAAAATTTGTTAACATTGGATTTGAAGACGAACAAGTTGTAACCAACAGGGAAGCAGTGCGGTGGTAATGTCCCCAGGCGGAAGTCCCCAGATGCTGGAGGACTTTCTACGGGGTTTCTGCTGTTTCACAATGACATTAACATATTTAAAGAAATGTATGAACTCTGTTATGTACTCACGTGTGAGCTGAAAATAAGATTGTACAGAAAAAATTACGCAAATTAATCCAGTATTTATTAAATTATAAGAAAAAGAAAAAAAAAAAAACGATTTTACATATCGCTAGATATTTTGTAACCTATTTAGGTAAGGGAGATAACTCAATGATAAAATCGGGTGAAGATACAATATGGCGACGACCGATCGAAATCGTTTTTTTTTATTTTCAATTTAATAAATACTGAATGAATTTGCATAATTTTTGGTGTACAGACTTCTTTTCAGCTACCACGTAAGTACATAACAAAGTTTATACATTTCTTTAGCCATTTTCTTATTAAGAGAGGCCTAAGGTGTCATTGTGAAACATCGGAAGCACCCTTTCTACTCTAATAGCTTTTTTCATCAAACTGCTAGCCTTTGGAATTCCCTCGCTGCTCCCTGTTTCCTTAACTGTACTGACATGCAGAAATTTAAATGTAATGTAAACAAACATCTCACTGCACAACTCTTCACTTAGGATGACCCCTATAAATCTGGGCCCTAATTTACAGTAGCCCCTTACGTCTCAGTGGCAATGTGCCCCCTTGTTTGGGGTGAATTAAATTTAAAAAAAAAATGTGTTCCACAATTATGGATGTTGGCAACCTTCACGTGGTCCCTCCTGTAGCTGCTTTGTTCCAGAATAGTATGAACTGCATTTGATTACTTATGGGGCAGTTTAGGACAAGAATTCGTTGACATTGGATTAGAAGACGACAAAGCTGTAATCAACAGGGAAGCAGTGCGGTGGTAATGTGTTTCACACTTATGGATGTTGGCAACCTTCATGTGGTCCCTCCTGTAGCTGCTTTATTCCAGAAAGAATTAGAATTGAGGAAACCAATACAAGCAATAGAATCAAACCAATCAAAAATGCTGATTCATACGGATGTATTTTTTTTTACTCGGCTTAGCATAGTCTCGTATAAGACCATGGTAGTGGAGATGCCTTACTGAAGAACAACCTCAACTTCCTTTTGCTACGTAATGTTGTTTGAATGAAAATATTTGAATGACACCTAAAAGTCAGAGGTGACCCCAGAACGGAATTCAACGAAACGATGCCACTCCCGGACAGAGATTTTCTATCTCTTTTCTGGCGACACTTCAAGCAGAGAAGACGTGCCCAAGTGCTGCACACAATATAACTAGATGTAGAGACACAAGCTATCCGTTTAGCTGATTTGTTTTCCGTGATTGTTGTTCTTTTTAAAAAAAATTTTTTATAAATTTGCATCGCCGTTCAAGTGATTTTGTGAGCCGACGATCCAGAACCTGGGTTCCCAGTGGGTGTATAATGGCTTGGACACGCACGGCTATGTGAAAATAGTACATCATAACAGATTGGACTCTTCCATAAACTTGGTATCTACTGTGCTACAAGTAGGCCCCTCTAGATTGGTTTCGATTGTCTTTTTTATGGCATATAAACTCTTTTAGGTCATTCAATACTGAAACACAATGTATAACTTACATTATATATCTTAAATAGAAATCCACTGTAATTTTAAAAACTGATAGTTTTCATTTGAATTACCTCCCTTGAAAATTAACTGGTGTTTGGCATCCAATACATGCCAGCATGTAAAACGAGCATTAAACTGAATATGATGATGATAAGGCATATTATAGTTGTTGATGTACTTAGGGTGGTTGTTACCCTGTTACCCCAGAATAATATCCGAGTTAATCTCTCTTGAATTATTATGATTAACATTAAGGAAATGTGCTCTTCTGTCTGAAAGTCAAGAAAACTCATTCCACATATGTGTGAAAGTGAGAACAAACATCTCTTCTTTTTTTCTGGCTGGGCTTTCAAAGCCATCGTAAGTGGACCTGTAAGTAATGAAAATTAAGTAGTGAATCCGTACTCCTTAAAGTTCTCAAACTGAGGCCCTCACCACTGAATGTAGCTTAATGCCCTACCATGAACAGACAGGCCCTATATTAAGCAACTGTTTTTTGGAGCAACTATTTTTTGTTTCACAGAATGATGTGGATACATTTTTTAAAAAGTCGATTTTCTTTAGTGTTAATCAATTAACACACGACTCGTTGAAAGTTATTTTCATCTTTGATCTTTTTTTAAAAATTCTTTGAACGACGAAGAAATTAATATTGTAAATTGAATTTTCAGTTTTCATCAAATCTTAGTATATTTGAACATTTGTCTCTTTAATCGAGTCGCTTGTCAAGTCTGTTATTTGGAAGGTGTTAATTAGTTTAGTCTCGCACGTTATTAAAACTGTTTATCTCGATTCTATTATTAACACTTTTCGTAGAATTTCACCATTTTCTTTGATTCATGATAATTTTTGCATGTGAACATTGATAGTTTATGGTCTTCTCATAGACAGAAAATTTAGACAAAAGACGATATTTATAAAATAAATATTATATATATATATATATATATATATATATATATATATATATATATATATACAGGGTGGGCCAAAATAAGGGTCCTATCTTTAAATTTGAATAACTTGAATTTGAATAACTTCCACAAAATAAAAGTTAAACTAACCAAACTTTATGTGTGTGTAGACTGACCCTTCCGAGATTTTTTGAAATAAACAAAACAAATTTTAGCCGAAAAACACTTCTTAAAACTTACAAAAACTAAAGTATTGTTTTTTACACTGTTTTGAGTTTTTTAAGCAAAAATAATGTTTTCTAAATGAGGGTACGTTCCAGGGTACAGAGCATTTATATGTGTTTTTTTTAAGGTTTACCAAAACATTTCTTTCAAGAAATCATTCATCACAACAAAAGACTATATCATCCCAACAAAAGAAATTAGTTCCAATGCATTGGGACTAATTTCTTGTGGGTACCCATAGTAGCAACCATACTGTGAAAATTTCTTGAACTACTTTCTTAAGAGTTTTTTTTTGTTTTTTCTTCTGAAATGGCCTCAATTAGGGCAACACCACATCGGGTATTGTCAGTTGTTGGGGGTGCTTATTCCAGATATATAATTCCCCTGATGAACTGCCAAGCAAGAACCTGCTTGAGTAGAGAAACACGTGTAGGGGAAAAATCTGAAAAATAAATAAACTATGAAAGGAAAAAGTCTTTTGTTGTGATGAATGATTTCTTGAAAGAAATGTTTTGGTAAACCTTCAAAAACACACATATATATATATATATATATATATATATATATATATATAGGTAAATATAATTCAATATTTATTTATGAATATTATTATAAAAGCCCCTTTAAGAAAATTAAAGTTGAACACTGTTGAGAGATATCAAAAAATAGACATTCATCTGTGCTACTAAGCGAAACTCTGATTAAGTTCGTTGACCCCTATAGATTGTCTTGATGTTGATCACTCACCGCAATTGGCATAAATATAACTTAATTTCTCGGTATCACATGATAATCTCCTATGGCCTAGAGGATAGAGCGAAAGCGTGCAAAGCCAAAGTGACTCTGTGAACTGGGTTTGTGCCTTGTGACGGTCTGAAATTATTACTTCCCTGCACTGATGAGAGCATAAGCTCAGAACGACGTCGTCTGTAAGTAAATATAATTTAATATTTATTATAAATATTATGATATATATATATATCGTATATATCTATATATATATATAATTTATATGTGTGTATATAAACTTATATAAACCTTAGAACAGCCTATGCGAGTTAACCAGCATTGTGATGTGAGTGCATCTCTACGGGGCTGTAAGATCAACTATTTGAATTTAGTTTATCTTACAGCCCCATAAGGAAACGTTGGTTAACTCGCCTAGGCTTTTCTAATGTTTATATAAGTTTATTTATAAAGCTCTATTTTGTATTGAGCACTTTTGAAAAAATATTGGTCCTAAGTTCATTTTATCAATATATTCAAACTTAATATATATATATATTTATATATATATACATATAGCATATATATAATATCTCTACACCACATTAGTGTCTCTGATGGCTCTGATCGAAATATGCTTGCAAATGTGTAGCCAAAAAAATGTTTGTATAAATAAAAAAAAATTGAAATATAATGAATTCTGAGAATTTTTTTTCTGGCAATAGAAGAAGATTCTTCTCAGACAATTAAGAGACTCGCAAGAAGAAGATGACAGTTTGCAATAAATGGGATTTTTTTTTTGTGTGTGTGGGGGGGTCGTTTGTTCCAAGTCTTTCCCTTCAGTTACAATCATAGGAACTTCAAAATAAAAAATAAAATAATTGTTCAAAAATAAAAAATTAAAATAATTGTTCAAAAATAAAAATTAAAATAATTGTTCAAAAATAAAAAATAAAATAATTGTTCAAAAATAAAAAATAAAATAATTGTTCAAAAATAAAAAATAAAATAATTGTACAAAAATAAAAAAATAAAATAATTGTTCAAAAATAAAAAATAAAATAATTGTACAAAAATAAAAAATAAAATAATTGTTAAAAAATAAAAAATAAAATAGTTGTTCAAAAATAAAAAATAAAATAATTGTTCAAAAATAAAAATAAAAAAATTGTTCAAAAATAAAAATAAAAAAATTGTTAAAAAATAAAAAAATTGTTCAAATATAAAAAATAAAATAATTGTTCAAAAAAAAAGAAGAAAAACGTGATCGGGTAGGGGAATATTGTAAAATTGTAACAGCATTTAAAAAATAATGAACAAAAATAAAATCAAACTAAGTAAAACAATGGATAACCATTAAAAAACAAAAAACAAAGCCACTAAAATAAAACTGGTTGAAGAATATCCGTGTGTGTGATGTGGGAGGGGAGAGAGAAGTTAAAATAAGAATGGCTAGTCTTTACATGTGTCCATTCGAGCTGAGTGTTTTTATCAATGAAAATTATATTTACAGACGTCAGCGTGACAGACCAACGAACAGACACGGCCTCTCATAGAGATGCGTCCTTCTTGTTTTAATGTTCTCTATCCTACGGGGCCCCTTTCTCACAGAAGAAATGTTGCTAGTGTTTCTCTACTCTATCGTTATTTTCCTGGTAGGTGTCGATTAAGCTCCAATCACAGCCCCCCCCCCACCCGTATAAAATTTAACAACAAAAACAAGTCTAGCTACAACCACTGTAAATCATTTTCATTTCTTTCTCTGTGTATCTAAATCTAAACGGAACTTCCACGAGCAAAGTTTCGTTTTTTTTCGATTAACTATCCGTCTGTGGCACACAATGCCAAAGGGCTGTTTCCCAGCTGACTACAACATGGTCGTTTTCAAGTCCAATGTTAAGAAATTCTTGTCAAGCCGTCCTCTTAAATAATCAAATTCTACCCAGTTTCAACCATCGTCTCATATCAACAAAGTGCTGTATCAGCGTCCACGTGACAAACTCATTAACCCGTATCCTCGAGTTGCCTTTGGGCCTTAATAAGTACAAAAAAAAAAATGAAGAAAACAGAGTCCTTTTACTTGGGTCGAATTCTACGTGAGTCGGTTGATAATATGCATCGTCATTTAATCTGATTCCTTTTAACAACTAGCTGTATCTACCCGGCGTTTTCCGGGAGTCTTTTTACTTTACTTTTTTTTCGGTCATGCCCCCCCACCCCCGTCTTTTCTCTTAATTAATTTCATGTAAAAGAAAAAAATATTTAAATTTTTGGAAAAATAATTCAATGAAAGAATATATGTTATTTTTTTAAAAGAATCGATTTTGTCATGAAATCGATCAGATTTTGGTAATGTTGAAATTTAAATCCCATAAAAATTTTCGAGTTTTTTAATTTTTTAAAAAGTTTTAGGAATTATTTTATAGGAATATAAATATTAGTGTGAACACTGGCGAACATTGTTAGATAGTGGGGTGTGCAGAGAGCAGGAGAACTCCCTGAAAGGGGTTAGGAGTGGTAGCGGAAGTTGGAAGTGATGTCATGTCGGTGGGAGGCTTTTTCCACTTGCTTGTTTCTGACCCACTGACAGAAGCAGATGTGAAGAAGCGGCGGTCCGCTCTCTGCCAGTAGGTGGGAGAGTGGTGTGCAGTGGCCCAAAATGGCTTGACGAAAGCCCTTTCTGATTCCTTCATTCTCTTTCTCCCGTGCAAAACAACCACACAATCTGTGTCGTTTGTTTGTGTTGAATAAACTTCTAAAACTAGACCAGTGTCCAGTTTTATCGTTCAGAGCCCGAGATACACCAGCCGTTGGAGACGAAACCCGAAAATGCTACATAATTTTTTTTTCTGGTATTTTGTCTTTAAATATTGAGTGTTTTTACAGAGATGTATCAAGTTGCTAACAGGCAAACGAGCATCAGGTAAAAACATAACTGCAACAGTGTGGCCCCCTATCTTCTTTATAGGCACTACATATGAAAGTCTTTCATGTTCCTCAAACGGTTATGTGTGACGTTGCTTCCCATGATTATGTGTCACAAATCCATTACTTTCGCTGAGGAGATTCGTTTGTGAATCTTCAAGATGCCACATTACATAAAAGGGAATATCTGCACTAACTTGGTTTCTTCAGTCAGTGTATGAAAGTTTTTAATGTTCCTCAAATGATAATACATGATGTTGCTTTTTATGCTTATGTGTCACAAATACATTATTTACAGTGAGGGGATTTCTTACATGCAAGTGAGTATCTGCAGTTACTTGGTTTCTTCGGCCAGTGGATTCGTCTAGCATTTTAGAGAATTATCTTCTTTCACAGGTTTGGCCACAAATGAAGACTCGAAACAATTTTTTTACGTTGCTTACTTTTATTGCTGATGTATGTCGACATCATCTTACTCCAACACTCATTGTTGGAGACCCACTAGAGGAGCAAAGCCCAGAATGTCCTCGTTAATCAGAGGTCCTACTTACTCGCCCCCCCCCCCACGAGGGAAAAGTTAGACACAGGGTTGATTTTGATGTGGGGGGATATCTAGCTCCCAAAAAGGGTAACTCTAGATGGGACAAAAATAAAAATTGTCCCAGTCAAGAAGGAGTTCTCCTCCTCTGACTTGAAGTATTTCATTGCAAAAATATAAAAGTTACATTTTGAACAAATTAGGCACAAGGCCATCAAAAGGTTCTTGGTCATTCTTTGTCTACTTTAACATATTTGTATATCCTTTTCTTGATTAGAATCATTGCAGTCACCATAATACCACATTTACTCTAGGGGCCATCCTACTTAGGATATCCCTAAAGTATCGAGAAATTTAAATTTTATTCATAAATATATGCCTGTACAAATTCATTGGAAGTGGGGTGTGGGACAAAAAGAAAACGGTTGTAAGCCCCTCCTCTCAAACCCTTGATCCTAGCCTGATCCCCCCCCCCCCCCATAAAGTGGCTCTATTTTTGTTTTTCGATTAGCTGACCATATTTACCAAATACCAAATCAAGGAAAATTTTATTGATTTTTATAAGCTGATTATTTTGTAATTAAAATTTTTAACTTTATTTTCGTTCATATTTTTAACGTCTTTTATTTACAGTTTTTCACTCTATGACGGAAAAAAAACCCACAAAATTCTGCTTGATGTTTGCCTTGAAGTAAAAGTCTGTTGTACACATTAATCTGATGGTCAAAAAAAAAAAAAAAAAAAAAAAAAGAAAAATTCCCTATCTGTTTGCTCAACTTGTAAAATTTGTTGATTGAAGAAAAAGTTTCTTTCATTTTGATTTAGAAATCTCTTGACTTGGGAATTAAAAAAAGAAATACGTTTTATTTTATCATAATTGGAAAGTTGCCAGCAGAAACATTACGCTAGTTCTAATCTTAAAACGATAAAACGTGGTCTGAGCTTTGAAACACCATTCAATATTTTAAAACCCTGAGAAAAATTTATTGTATGAACTTCAGGCCCGAGGGGGGGGGGGGCTACTGAACAATGTACGATCAAAAGGTTAGACCAGACAGATGTCATAACTGATTCTTGTATTGGAGAAAACTTCCAAAGTTTTATATAAGAATAATAATATATATATATATATATATATATATATATATATATATATACACATGAACCAAAAAAACTGAAAAGTACTCTACCACCCGTGGTGCACCTACCTACTTCAAGTATCGATCATTTCATGTTACTGAAAGAACCTGAAGAATCAGATTCTAAATTATGTGGAATGTATTATCAAGTCAAAATATAGCACCATGGGTTGCTTTTTAGCCAGCAGACTCAAATTGAACCGATTCCGCAGGAAATCTGTTCTTATTCCCCAAAAAAATCTCAGGAAAGACGTGACACAAAGTCGGTCTAAAATCAAAAACGTAGATTTGTATAAATCAGCATTGTACAATTTCTTTGACCGGCTCTTTTCTGTTATTAGCATGGGCTTCTCCAATTCTTTCTAGAATCACGTACTTACAGGAGGGACCACATGAGGGTTGGCAAAATCAATAGTGAAAGTGGTGCTATGGAATGGACAGGATTCGAACTTAGCACTCCACGTCTGTATCCACTTCACCACTGCCATCTCCCAAGGTTGGTTCAATCTGGGGGAAACTAATATCATTTGACGGCATAGGACATTTAAAAATTTCCACCGTCTCTTCGGCATTCCTTTATCTTGAGGTGTCAAAAGAAAGAGACGGGGCCAAATATTGGCACAGATAGTGGTATGGAGTGACTATCTCCCATCCACCCGGTCCCCACATGGCGGATAGGGGAACGGCCTTCAGACATAGAGGTTAGCTATGAATACCCAATAAACAGTCCCAGACCAACTGGCGGTCTACTCAGAGGGTGTATATCTCAATGAAATCCATACAGATGACCCTTGGCCTTTTGGCTAAGATCAAAGTGTAGTATCTGTTCCGATGGATACTGCACGCCTGTTCTGTGCAGTTCTAGGAGGTCCACCCTTCCAGGCTTTGCCTCCCCTCTTTGGGGAGGAGTAAGTTTATTGCTTACTGTCTGAGGCGCCCCTACCGGGGAATGCCGACGGGGCTGCCCAGGCAATTTTTAAATGGCCAGAGTGCTCACCTCTCAAGCGCTGGCTTTTCAAACCCCACTTTCTCGACCCGATCTTGGGTCACATCTTACTTGTGGGAGTAAGATAAAACTGGCCTTGTGCCTAACTCCTGGGGAGGAGTAAATGAAATCCATACAGATGCCCGATGTAAAGTTTACATTTGGCGCCATAAAAGCTGAGTGATGAACTTGGTCGAGTGCGAGCTGTTGACGATGGTTGGTCACACACTTAGTGTTGATCACGATAAACTGTTAGAGAAAGGAAAATCCTCTGTCAAACTTTAGCTCCAAAACTTTCATGGATATTTCCATGCGTGCAGCTAACCAGTTACCTGGACGGAGGTTTAGGGTTAAGGTTAGGGTTAGTGTCGATGATGCCCTTCAAACCTGCATGTGAATATAAAAATGATCTGATAAAGAAAAAAAAAGATACTACACTTCGATCTGAGCCGATTTACCGTCCACCTAGTGACACAGGCATAAGAATCCTAACCATTTCACATTTTTATCTCCTTCTTCCATTATTTTTTTGTTAGATTTACAATTTAACTTTTTGGGGACTTTAATGATATGCATTCTCTGTCCATAATGACATGTTATTTTTTTGAGTCGAATTTAAAACAAAAAATTTACTTATAAATAAATGGGCTTTTCATCTGGCCAAATTTGTTATATTTGAGACATTTTCACCTTTCTTTTGGTCATGTATAGGCTCCCAAACTCCTTGACAGAATTGCATTAAAAATTGCATGAAGCATCCTTGTGATGCTTAGTATGTCATGGGGGATACTACTATTGCTGCTAAGACACTAAACACAAATAGAATCCGAACTATTGGTCAGAATTGCACCAAATTTAGCATTAACACCCATGTCAAGCTGAGAGGGGTAAATTTCTAAAATATATATATTTTTATTTTACTAATGTGTTAACACTTATCAAGGCCACTCGAGAATAAGGGTTGATGAGATTTCAGTTGGCGATGAACAACATCTTGAGAGGATTGCAAACGATCGGTGAAATAGTCATAATTTGATTATTTAGGTGGACAGCTCAACAAGAATTTGTTAGCATTGGACTTGAAAATGATCATATTGTAGTCAGCTGGGAAGTAGTCCCGTGGTATTATATTCTACAGATGGGCAGTACTTGGAAAGAAATTTGGTTTATGAAAGTTCTGTTTAGTTTTATATACACAGAGGAGGGGAAAAATTATTTACAGTGGTTGTAGTTAGACGAGTTTTTGTTATGTTTTGCTGTTAATGTTTTACAGGAGAAACCAGAGATTGGAACTCAGTCGAGCACCTACGAGAACTAGTAATGAAATTTATTTTATTTATTTAAAAAAATAATTGATTAAAGATTCATGTAACTACACTCATATTACAAAACATAAATTAATTGCCATTTTTTATCCTACAACTGATGGAGTAAGAAATTTGAGCCATTAATACCTTTCAAGAAACCTGATTAAAGAAAGATAAGTTCATCCACTAATGAGTGCATCTTATACGGATGCTAGGGTTAGGGTTAGAGTTAGGGTTATAATCAGTTAAGATATCCAAAAAATAATGACAGGATGGCATGTTCTTGCATAATTGGCAAGATGGAACAGAAACATACAGGAGAAGGTGGGGATCACACCCAAAACAGTATTTCTTTGACGTGTTCTGAAATTCAGCTGATAACATACACAGACTTGATCTTCTTTTCACAGGTCCTCAAAATCTGAACCTAACATGTTATCGAGCTCAAAATGATTTTGACTCCTCGTATAAATATTAAGTAACAAACCATGCTTTATTCGTGCATAGTTGAAGCATTCCTTTTTGCTGGATGACAGGTTTTATAAGCAACCTTAAAAAAACACAACTCGTACAAAAAGTACAATTAGAATTTAAGGGCCCATCTGCTTTGTCTGTTATGTTAACTTCCGGCCTGGCTGCTGAACTACATTTGCCGCACTACTTGCACATCCTACAGCCACACGTTTCCCAGGCACTTTTGATAAGGAGGTGATGTCTAGAAATATTAGGGGTGTACCGGTCTACACTCTGTAAACTGAGGAAAAATAATAAGTGATAAAATAGGATGATTATCCACAGATGCCAAAACACAATATATTATCTCACTGACGTTTTTCTTTTTTTTTTTCAGTTTTCTCAGTACTCTCATTTCCTTCCCATATTGTCGCAGCCACATAAAATATAAAAATCTCTTACACATAATGCCTCAAAAAATGATGATGCTCTCAAATACCTTATATTCATAGAGCTTTGTATACACCTTATGTTAACTTAGTTGTTTATATTCTACCAGCTGGCTTTGTCGGCTCGCTATCGCTTTACAAAAAGACTTTTTACTCTTCTTCGTATTTGAACATTTGAAGTTAATTCTGAAATCCCTGTACTAATTCGTTTGCAATGTGAAGCAAAAACTGTTCTCTGCATAACAGGGAGTAACATAGGTTATATATCCCGATGGCTAAATTTACATAAAAACATGTTTGGAGATTAAAATAGGTCTAATTATTTGCATCAATGGAAATTAAGAAATTATATTTCTTGGGTTGAAAACATGAAACAACAAGCCGTGCATGCGTGGTCCCTCCTCTGTATGTGACTTGATGTGGCGAGTGTAAAATGCAATACATTTGGGCAATTTGGGGCATTTTTGATCCCCCTTTAACCCTCTGGGGGCGAGAACCAGAATTTTTCTGAGGTCAAGGATGCTCATTTTATATCCAGAACAGTTACCTCTACATTTTGGCCAAGTTTCAGAAAAATTGAATGGATGGATCAAACGATGGATGGAAAGGGTCATTTTTTGCCATTTTAGGGGGCTTTTGACCCTTTGGGGGCGCGAACCAGATTTTTTCCAAGGTCAGCGATACTTATTTTCTATTAGGAACAATTGCCTCCACATTTTGGTCAAGTTTCAGAGAAATTGAATGGATGGATGAAAAGTTATGGGGCAGAAAATGTCATTTTTTGCCATTTCGGGGTCTTTTGACCCCCTGGGGGGTTAACCAGATTTTTTTTAAAAAATCGGAGAATGTCACTTTCTAACTTGACCAAAGTTACAACTTCATGCAAAATTTCAGAGAAATTCAATAGATGGTTGTGGAGAAAAATCCGGACGGACGGACGGACAGATGGATAGACGGACGGAAATGCCTTAAAACATAGGTCTCCCGATTTTATAAATCAGGGGACCAATTATGAAGCTACTCTATTTAAGACAGGTATTGTCGAACATGTGATCATGCTATAGCTGTATACAATTTTAAATAAATGGCGTAAAAATGGCTTAAACATGTCTTGCTGGGTGATGCCAAGACACCCTCGCCCTTCTTGAGAATGCTTTGGAAAAATTTGAACACACAGTTTCCTCCCAGCTACCTTGGCCTTTTGGCTAAGATACTGCATCCCATAGACTGGTATTGTCTTGGCCTTCGGGGCTTGATTTACGCCGGTCTATGGGTTTGTCCTGTGCAGTTCTAGGAGGTCTACCCTACCAGGCTTCGCCTACCTTCTTTGGGGAGGAGTAAGTTTATTGCTTACTGCCTGAGGCGCCCCTGCCGGAGAATGCCGACGGGGCTGCCCAGGCAATTTTTAAACCCCACTTTCCCGACCCGACCTTGGGTCACATCTTACTTGTGGGAGTAAGATAAAAACTGGCCTTGTGCCTAACTCCTGGAGAAGAGTAAATCAATACCTTGGCCTTTTGGCTAAGATCAAAGTGTAGTATCTGTTCCGATGGATACTGCACCCCATACTGGTGTTGTCTTGGCCTTCGGGTCTTGATTTACGCCGGTCAATGGGTCTGTCCTGTGCAGTTCTGGGAGGTCAACCTTCCCAGGCTTTGCCTCCCCTCTTTGGGGAGGAGTAAGTTTATTACTTACTGCCTGAGGCGCCCCTACCGGGGAATGCCGACGGGGTTGCCCAGGCAATTTTTAAACACCACTTTCCCGACCCGACCTTGGGTCACATCTTACTTGTGGGAGTAAGATAAAAACTGGCCTTGTGCCTAACTCCTGGAGAGGAGTAAATCAATTCTCTCTGTCGCTGTCTTCTTCTTCTCCTCAATAACCACTTTTATGGACGTTATTAAAAAAAAAATACAATTGGTGTTAAAAAATCTTTTGGGATTTTTATTTGTTCTTCAGAGAATACATGTACACACATAAAATAATCCCCACTTCCTCCTCTATCCAAAAGCCCAACCGCATTGTCTGGTGGTTCAGATGAAAGAGAGTGATTCTCTTTACCAATTTGACGCATCTTCTTCCGCTTTCTGTGCCCGTGGCGTCACAGCCAGGACACATAGCCTTCCTTGAATTCTAATTGGAAAATTCGGGGGCTACCAGATCAGGCTGTTTGAAGAAATGGGTTTCCTGACACAAAATGCACCAAACATTGATGTTTTAGTATTTTTTATTCTCTTAGCAAAACTCAATCATGTTCTGCAAAGCCAAAAACAAAAAAAACAAAACAATTCCCCTCTTTCCCTCCCTCCCTTTCCAAAAACTTTTACCAAAATGACCGGATTCGCCATTAAATAACCCGAAAAGGGTTGATATACCATAAAACAAAACAACAAAACCAAACCAAACCTAATTGGAAAATTCAACTCAACCTAATTCTTAATCCTACGTGGAAATTTACCTTACTAATCCTATTCTTAGACACGTTTCCCTAACTTTTCTACATTTGGTAATAATATCAATTTATAATATACAAAGAATCATTTATAATAGATATTTTATTTCAGCACTAAATAACAAAAAAGGGTTAATATGCCGTAAAACAGACTAAATTAAATTACATCGAAACATTAATTATCGATTTATGATAGAATGTCTGATAGCATTAAAAAAAAAAAGAGGAAAGAAATTTGATAATTAAACATCTGTATGTTGCTAAAGATTAAACGATGGCATCTTAGATTACTTTCGAAATTGGCACCGTCTTATATAATAATGCTGCTACCAGTTTCTGGTTTATTTCATGTTCATGTGATAAAGAGGAGAGAAGGTGGGAGTCGTTCGTGAGTTCACAACAAGATAAACGAATCAGCATTTAATGAAAATGTATCACGCAAAAGCCAGACGGATGATGAGAAGCAGACATAAAACCACGATAAATCGAGAAAATAAAAAGACTGCAGAGAAAATGTAGCCAAAACAGAATGCAGCAAGCATCGAAAGCTCGTTATGAACCTTACACAAAAATAAAAAAAAAACGAAGAAGACAATGTTTAAAAAGTACAGATTAAAATAACTGACATATTCAACTCTCATCATCAACCACTTGTTATTAAGCGAGTATTTATATTTATTTGTTCATTTTTTTTATCGTCCGATCAAAAGTTGTTTATTTCTAATGATTTTCTTTGAACTAAACAAAGATCAACCGAACAAAGCCGATATTAGTGTTGGGACGATTATCGGGAATCGGAAAATTCGGAACTTTTGGGTGGAACCTGAGTCGGTATCGGAATCGGAAAAGTTTGATCCTAATTTCCGATTTCAAAAACGATTCTTTTCTTTTATTATTTTTTGTTTAAAACTTAATTTTCGATTGCTGGTATTGATGATTAAATGATGAATATTTATTGATTTTAAACTACCAGTAAAACTAAAATTTATAGATCATAACGAATTTAGGTAAAAATGGCACCGGTAAAAATGGTCTGGTTAAAATGGTCTGGTTAAAATGCTGAAGGTAAAAATGGCACGAGTGGATAAATAGAAAAAAATGACACAAATGAAAAATATAGAAAGAAATCTCAAAATTTTGGCTAAGATCAAAGTGTAGTATCTGTTCCGATGGATACTGCACCCCATAGACTGGTATTGTCTTGGCCTTCGGGGCTTGATTTACGCCGGTCTATGGGATTGTCCTGTGCAGTTCTAGGAGGTCCACCCTCCCAGGCTTTGCCTCCCCTCTTTGGGGAGGAGTAAGTTAATTGCTTACTGCTTGAGGCGCCCCTACCGGGGAATGCCGACGGGGCTGCCCAGGCAATTTTTGATGGTCAGAGTGCTCACCTCTCGGGCGCTGGCTTTTCAACCCCCACTTTCCGACCCGACCTTGGGTCACATCTTACTTGTGGGAGTAGGATAAAATTGGCCTTGTGCCTAACTCCTGCAGAGGAGTAAATAAAATCTCAAAATAAGTTCATCAAAATCTTGGATAACATACAAAAAGGAAAAACAGTAAGAAGTTTGTAAAATTAAAACAAAATTATATCTATATTTAAAAGTAGATGGGGACTCTCACCCTGAAAAACATGAAATTGTACTTTTTAGGCGATACTAGAATCGGAATCAGTAATTGTATCGGAATCGGGAAAAAATGTTGGAATCGTCTCATCACTAGCCAATATCTTTTTTATTCAAGTGAGAAAATTGATAGTGTTGTATTTTAAGGTGGTCTTGATGCCCCCAAGTGATGGAGTTCGGCAGTAAGCTGTCAAAACTTTCATGTTCAAAAGTGACATGCATGATAATACATCGGCTGAAGACCAAAATATTAGTGGAAGATCAGAGAATTGCATAGCATGCTGGGATGTTTTGAACAAGGTTTCGGGAGAATTCGTTTGGGAGCAGGACGAAACGGACTAAAAACTCTGTGTGTGTGTGTCTATCTCTCTCTCTCTCTCTCTCTCTCTCTCTCTCTCTCTCTCTCTCTCTCTGAAGAATGTATCCATGTGTTAATAAGGAACTATATATATTTGGGTACAAATGTCTTCATGTTAATTATTTGTAATTAAAGATAATATGACCTCATAACGAAATTCCAAACATATCCCATTCAGCAGAGTAGCATGCTGGGAGGTTTAAAAGAGGGTTTTGAAGAATTCGTTTGGAAGCACGACGAGACGAACTCTGGAAATATAGCCCTAAAAATTGTGCATGTGTGTGTGTGTGTGTCTCTGTCTGTCTGTCTCTGTCTCTCGCTCGCTGAAGCACGTACCCACATGTTAATAAAGAACTATATACAGGGTGGGCCAAAATAAGGGTCCTATCTTTAAATTTGAATAACTTGAATTTGAATAACTTCCACAAAATAAAAGTTAAACTCACCAAACTTTATGTGTGTGTAGACTGACCCTTCCGAGATTTTTTGAAATAAACAAAACAAATTTTAGCCGAAAAACACTTCTTAAAACTTACAAAAACTAAAGTATTGTTTTTTACACTGTTTTGAGTTTTTTAAGCAAAAATAATGTTTTCTAAATGAGGGTACGTTCCTTAGGGCTAATACGGCTCATGCTTGCTTCGGAAGGGGTCCTTTACTTATTCTTAAAAAAAATAAAAAAATAAATCAATAAATAAAAAAGTTATGAATTTTTAAAAATAGGACCCTTATTTTTGCCCACCCTGTACATATATATATATATATATATATATATATATATATATATATGGGTACAAATGTCTTTGTGTTAATTATTTGTAATTAAAGATGATACGACCCGATAAAGAATTTCCACCAAACATATCCCATCCAGCAGAGTAGAAAGGAACGACTGGTCTAAATAAGTCTGTGTCTCTTCAATCAAGTTAAACTTTTCACATTGACCTCCCAAAGAAGCGAGACAGTATACAACAATGGCTGTGTATGTTATAAAAAAAAACCTTAATAGGCAGACCGTGTGCTGAGTTCTCTTGATCTTAAAGTGAACAGACTGCAAACGTTTCCTATATTGTTATTCGTTCGTTATGCCTCTGTGGACATCTCTATCTGAAACGATCTTCTCTGTTGTGGTGTTGGCACATCTAGTTGACAGCAGGAGGCAATCAAGTTAGATAAGCACTTACTCTATTCTTAACCATTGCTTTGTACATGTGTTCTGAAAAATAAAGTGTTGATTTATTTTTTGTTTCATTTTACTTCAGTCGAAGTTCTCAGAAATCAAGGGGCCTCTTCGTGAGGCTAACACTTGATCTCTATATGAGATACATAGATATTCGAATATTCTATTAAAGTTCTTCTTTACCTGTCAAATGTTGAGTTAGTAAAGAACATTATGTTTCCTTTCCCCAATTGACCAGTTAACTATGTTATAGTATATCTTCGTTGTGGTCTCTTGGTTTTACCAGATTCCAGGATAAGAATTCATCTTGTCTGGTGGAGTATCCAGCTAAGTGTTGTTCTTCGAGGTAACATCACTAGGAGAAGGTGCACCATTCCTCTATGAGCCAGTGTATAGCTGTGCTGAGGGGATCTTATATGTGCTGCGAATACTATGTTATTTTGAATATTTGGTCAGGGTGTACTTGTAGGGTTAAGTATCATAATATCAGGTTGTCCTGACAAACCCTTGTACAGAAAGGCCGAAGACACTCGAGGATGGTGTCTAGTAGGTAATTCAAACTCTATATCAAACATTTATATCTATGTCCTGTGACATTATGTAAGAAATAACATTTTTTTCCATGCCATAACCTGCATACTCTGAAATATTCTGGCAAATTACCTTACCCTTTCGAACCTCTCACGGGGGTCAGTTTCTTGCACACATGCAAGCTTTCAAGAGAACCAGTCAGCAATTTGCCTCCGGCATACACATGAAACGGAAAATATTTAACTTTCAAAACATGGAATTGTTATCATAGGCCAGACCGTATATACAGAAACAATAGATATGGAGAAATGAAGAAAAAGTAAACCCAAAAGACGCTGTCTAGAGGTGTTTGAGAAAGAGGTATTACCCCAAAATATTGTTTAAAAATATAATGATAACCACTTAACATCTTGTTGTAAGGTTTTATTTTTTAAATTTGCGTTGATATGGCTTTCGAGAAAAGAAAATAATTAAAAAAATGTTTCCCCAAAATATCCAAAGTAAAAAAAAAGTGACTCTTACCAGGGAAGAGCGGAGTATTGATTTACTCCTCTCCAGGAGTTAGGCACAAGGCCAGTTTTTATCTTACTCCCACAAGTAAGATGTGACCCAAGATCGGGAAAGTGGTGTTTAAAAATTGCCGGGGCAGCCCCGTCGGCATTCCCTGGTAGGGGCGCCTCAGGCAGTAAGCAATAAACTTACTCCTCTCCAAAGAGGGGAGGCGAAGCCTGGGAGGGTGGACCTCCTAGAACTGCACAGGACAGACCCATAGACCGGCGTAAATCAAGCCCCGAAGGCCAAGACAATACCAGTCTATGGGGTGCAGTATCCATCGGAACAGATACTACACTTTGATCTTAGCCAAAAGGACCAGGGAAGAGCGGAGTAGCGGGAGTGAAAAACCAAACGACGATAACAACAACAACAACAACAAAACAACAACAATAACAACAACAACAGTTTTATAATTTTTCTAAAAAGGTTGTGATTTGTTCTTGTGTTCTTTGGAAACCAAAGCAAATACCTAACAAATGAGTTCCTTCCGTTTACCGAAAAGATCTTCTGCAAAAGAACAGTATTTTTTTTTTTTTTTAGGGGAACGAGGGAAGAGGTGTTACCAAATTGTTTGCAGAAGACGATCAATAAAAGAGAATGAAAAATATCCGCACGGAATGTTTTAAAAGATTTGTCAGAGAAATGACAACAACGATGCCACGTAGAATTCGCAAACAATTAAGCCACTACGTTTTCCGTATCATTGAGAAACTTCCCATCTACGAGAAAGGAAGTAAAAATGAGTTTCTCATCTAAACATAAGTGTTGCTATCAACCGTTCATTTTCTTTTCGTTTTTTTTTTTTTTTGCTCACCTTTCCATCTTCCGTTATCTTCCAACATGTAACAAAAAATTTCTTGTTATTGGTGAATACACTTGTACTTTTGGCTATTGTTCTTTTGTGTATGTATGTGCCTATGTATGTATGTGCCTATGTATGTATGTGCCTATGTATGTATGTGCCTATGTATGTATGTATGTGCCTATGTGTGTATGTGCCTATGTATGTATGTATGTATGTATGTGCCTATGTATGTATGTGCCTATGTATGTATGTATGTATGTGCCTATGTGTGTATGTGCCTATGTATGTATGTATGTGCCTATGTATGTATGTGCCTATGTATGTATGTGCCTATGTATGTATGTATGTATGTGCCTATGTGTGTATGTGCCTATGTATGTATGTATGTATGTGCCTATGTATGTATGTGCCTATGTATGTATGTATGTATGTATGTGCCTATGTGTGTATGTGCCTATGTATGTATGTGCCTATGTATGTATGTATGTATGTGCCTATGTATGTATGTATGTGCCTATGTGTGTATGTGCCTATGTATGTATGTATGTATGTGCCTATGTATGTATGTATGTATGTGCCTATGTATGTATGTGCCTATGTATGTATGTATGTATGTGCCTATGTATGCATGTGCCTATGTGTGGCGATGAGGATAGATGTGCAATACTGAATTGATTTTACTTATATAACATGAATCGATATTCTTGAGAGGCGTCAATTCAATCTGTGAATTTAATGATGGAAATGCGATTTCAAACTTAAGCATGGCCAACCAATGAAAATGCTATTTAAAACTTAAGCATGACTGAGCAAAGAAAATGCTATTTCAAATTTAAGCATGACTGACCAATGAAAATGCTATTTCAAACTTAAGTGTGACCAACCAATGAAAATGCTATTTAAAACTTAAGCATGACTGAGCAAAGAAAATGCTATTTCAAATTTAAGCATGACTGACCAATGAAAATGCTATTTCAAACTTAAGTGTGACCAACCAATGAAAATGCTATTTAAAACTTAAGCATGACTGAGCAAAGAAAATGCTATTTCAAATTTAAGCATGACTGACCAATGAAAATGCTATTTCAAACTTAAGCGTGACCGACCAATGAAAATGCTATTTCAAACTTAAGCATGACTGAGCAAAGAAAATGCTATTTCAAATTTAAGCATGACTGACCAATGAAAATGCTATTTCAAACTTAAGTGTGACCAACCAATGAAAATGCTATTTAAAACTTAAGCATGACTGAGCAAAGAAAATGCTATTTCAAATTTAAGCATGACTGACCAATGAAAATGCTATTTCAAACTTAAGTGTGACCAACCAATGAAAATGCTATTTCAAACTTAAGCATTACTGAGCAAAGAAAATGCTATTTCAAATTTAAGCATGACTGACCAATGAAAATGCTATTTCAAACTTAAGTGTGACCAACCAATGAAAATGCTATTTAAAACTTAAGCATGACTGAGCAAAGAAAATGCTATTTCAAATTTAAGCATGACTGACCAATGAAAATGCTATTTCAAACTTAAGTGTGACCAACCAATGAAAATGCTATTTCAAACTTAAGCATTACTGAGCAAAGAAAATGCTATTTCAAATTTAAGCATGACTGACCAATGAAAATGCTATTTCAAACTTAAGTGTGACCAACCAATGAAAATGCTATTTAAAACTTAAGCATGACTGAGCAAAGAAAATGCTATTTCAAATTTAAGCATGACTGACCAATGAAAATGCTATTTCAAACTTAAGTGTGACCAACCAATGAAAATGCTATTTAAAACTTAAGCATGAGTGAGCAAAGAAAATGCTATTTCAAATTTAAGCATGACTGACCAATGAAAATGCTATTTCAAACTTAAGTGTGACCAACCAATGAAAATGCTATTTCAAACTTAAGCATTACTGAGCAAAGAAAATGCTATTTCAAATTTAAGCATGACTGACCAATGAAAATGCTATTTCAAACTTAAGCGTGACCGACCAATTAAAATGCTATTTAAAACTTAAGCATGACTGAGCAAAGAAAATGCTATTTCAAATTTAAGCATGACTGACAAATGAAAATGCTAGTTCAAACTTAAGCGTGACCAACCAACGAAAATGCTATTTAAAACTTAAGCATGACTGAGTAAAGAAAATGCTATTTCAAATTTAAGCATGACTGACCAATGAAAATGCTATTTCAAACTTAAGTGTGACCGACCAATGAAAATGCTATTTAAAACTTAAGCATGACTGAGCAAAGAAAATGCTATTTCAAATTTAAGCATGGCTTACCAATGAAAATGCTATTTCAAACTTAAGTGTGACCAAGCAATGAAAATGCTATTTAAAACTTAAGCATGACTGAGCAAAGAAAATGCTATTTCAAATTTAAGTATGACTGACCAATGAAAATGCTAGTTCAAACTTAAGTGTGACCAAGCAATGAAAATGCTATTTAAAACTTAAGCATGACTGAGCAAAGAAAATGCTATTTCAAATTTAAGCATGACTGACCAATGAAAATGCTAGTTCAAACTTAAGCGTGACCAACCAATGAAAATGCTATTTAAAACTTAAGCATGACTGAGCAAAGAAAATGCTATTTCAAATTTAAGCATGACTGACCAATGAAAATGCTATTTCAAACTTAAGTGTGACCAACCAATGAAAATGCTATTTCAAACTTAAGCATTACTGAGCAAAGAAAATGCTATTTCAAATTTAAGCATGACTGACCAATGAAAATGCTATTTCAAACTTAAGTGTGACCAACCAATGAAAATGCTATTTAAAACTTAAGCATGACTGAGCAAAGAAAATGCTATTTCAAATTTAAGCATGACTGACCAATGAAAATGCTATTTCAAATTTAAGCATGACTGACCAATGAAAATGTTATTTCAAACTTAAGCGTGACCGACCAATTAAAATGCTAGGAGAGTAGAAAGTGGACCTTGGGTTTACTTTCGCCACTCTCGCTTCCCTTAATGTGTCCTTCAGTCCTCACATTCCATGAGCGATGTTTCAGACAAAGGATGAAGAATTGTTGTTTTCTGGGCCGGAATCTATCCATCTAACACTTATCGTTGGCTAGTTTTTGACCTTGAAGTAAGTGGTAATTTTTTTTTTTAGCTCCTTACATCAAGTGTCTTCATGCCTTGTTTGGAGCGATTTCCATTAAAAAACAAAAAAAAACAAATTACAAATATAATCATGACCAACCAATGAAAATGCGATTTCAAACTTAACTGTGTGTCGATTCCATCTTTGCAATCAGTAATGAAATTATATTTTAAATTAAAGTATATGAACAAACTTATGACCGACTGATAAAGCCTTTTATATAGATGCATGGACGTATCTAAAAAGCAAATGGAAAACCTTTTATTTGCATTCTCTCTCTCTCTCTCTCTTTCCCTCTCTCTCTCTCTCTCTCTTTTCTGTCACTTCATCATAATAATACATGGCTCGGTGCAAAGAAAATCCCATCTGTAAAGATTGAATAATTTATCTTGGAGTAAATAAAATGTCAGACCTTCCTTATTCTCCAAGACTACGTGTCATTACTATATCAGAGTTTGCAAAATGAGTTTTATGTAAAAAAAAAGAAAGAACTCTAAACTAATTTTTCTGAATGCTTTTTGCTTTTGTCAAAGCAAAATAATCTTTGTACAATGAAACTTGAGAATCATTGAAACAGGATATGGAACTTTAAAGAGTTATGAGTAAGTTTTAATTAAAGTCTATTATTTCCTTTTCTCTTCCTAAATCAAAAAAAAGTAAATCTGCAACTCACTATTTTGTTGATTAGTTTCAGACCGGATCTTGTTTGGACATTTAGAAGCAAGTATTTTATTCTATTCTATTTTATTGCGAATTGAAAATTTTCGGTGAACCTATCACCTTCATCAATCAGGAATGAGATGAGCGCCAATGTAAGCTCTTTTGTGTTTAGGTTTATTTCTCGCTTAAAGTAGTTTTTGATTTCCTCATAGGCCAATTCTACACAGATTTATATATATGCACGAGTCATAGCTTATATATATATATGTATATATATATATATATATATATATGTGTGTGTGTGTGTGTGTGTGTCTATATAACGATAATATGAAAATCAACTTCTCAAAATCAGAACAGAGCCGATTCAAGACAACAGACCTTGCACACACAAAGAGCTTGATATACTTTCTGAGCCACTTTGGGCCAAGATGAACATTTTTTGAGGAGGCTTAACTAAATAAGACTCTAGCTGAAATATGTATGCACATATGTAGCCGAAAATATTTGTATAAATAAATAGTCATACTAAATAAAGCTCTACTTGTTATTGAGCACAATTATATAAACACAGTAAGGATTCACAGGATTGATTACCCAACGCATATAAACAGATTTCGCCAATATATATATATATATATATATATATATATATATATATATATATATATATATAATAAGCCCCTTAAATTAATGTTGAGCACTCTTGGGATGTTTAAAATAGACTGTCATCAGCTTTAAAGCAAAGTTCCGAATACGTTCAGCGAACATTCTCGACTAGTCTTCTGTCTGTGCTTGCTTCTAGGAACATATAGATCTTAATTTCCCTTAACCACGTGACAGTTTCCGGTGGCCGAGTGGATATGGTGACTGCTTGCAGATTATAGTCTAAATCTGTGAATCGGATTCGCGCCTCCCGACCATCTGAAATTGTTACTTTCCTGCACTGATGAGAGCAGTAAGCTTGAAACGCTAGCGTCTGTATATATAAAAAAATTTAATATTTATTTATAAATATTATATATATATATATATATATATATATATACATATATAATATTTGTTTTGTTTATTATCTATGTGCATATACGTTTCGTCCTTAATAATCGGGACTCATCAACATAGAGATATGACTATTCACTATTGGTCATGCGATTCGAAACCCCAGGTTCTGAGTATTTTACAACTCAAATCCCGACATCTATAAGAACTCAGCCACCGCTGAATAGCTGAATAAACAGTGATAATTTTAACACTTATTCCGGCGGCTTGACGTCAAGAGAGCATTCTACTTAATGAAAGGAACGATGCACATATAGCTAGCGACGTCATGCTGTGTTAATACTACACTTACAGTGCCCATCTAGACGTGTTTTCTAGGAGCTACAAATAATAAATATTTGTTTTGTTTATTATCTATGTACGTATACGTTTCGTCCTTTATAATCGGAACTCATCAGCATAGAGATATGACTATTCACTACTGGTCGCACGATTCGAAACCCCGGGCTCCGAGTATTTTACAACTCAAATCCCGACATCTATAACCACTTTATTTATTTATTTTCATATATATATATATATATATATATATAAATCTAAGTTCGTAATCTGCAATGCGATATAGGTACCGGAAGGTGGAACAGATGAGCACTCCTTTTCGACCACTCGGTCATATTTTTGATCTGTTTCTTTTGATAATGAGAGGTTCCACTCTCGAAAATTAAAGTTTAAAGTTTACCCCTTTTCCGGACATTTTGAATTGCTTGACAGTCAACTTTTTTCTATTTACTGTTCTGGTATTTAAACCGTGAAATATTAATAAATTGATTTGAGATTCCATTCATATTTTCTCTTCTCATTTATTTCTGTTCATCTGTTCCACCTTCCGGTACCTATATAGCATTGCTCTTGCCTCGGATTACAAACTTACATTTATATTTACCAGCAATGCTTCAAGCAAACTACAATTTCCTTTTATATATATATATATATATATATATATATATATATATATATATATATATATATATATATATATATATTAATGATTTTACATAGGTTTAGATCTCATGATACCACATTTTAGAGACTATGAAACAGGGCTTGGCAAAAGAATTGACTTACAAGCGATAGGACGGATAATACCCTGCATCTCCCCTCTTTGGGGAGGAGTAAGTTTATTGCTTACTGTCGGAGGCGCCCCTACCGGGGAATGCCGATGGGGCTGCCCAGGCAATTTTTAAATGGCCAGAGTGCTCACCTCTCGAGCACTGGCTTTTCAAACCCCACTTTCTCGACCCGATCTTGGGTCACATCTAACCTGTGGGAGTAAGATAAAACTGGCCTTGTGCCTAACTCCTGGGGAGGAGTAAATAAAACCCTGCATATGTTATATCATGAGATAATAACTTCTGTAAAATCATTATTAAATTATATATATACACACATATATATATATATATATATATATATATAATGTTTAGTATATTATATGGAATAGTGGATAAGCATGGCAACAGACTAGTAAAAATAAGGACGCTTATCCATTATTCCACATTCCATACACTAGAAGTCTCTAGAGACTTATAATATAAAAAAAAATATTTTTTTACTCCGACTGAGATAGTTTTTGATTACATCAAATATAATATGTCCCTAGCCCCATCTTTAAATGCCTCCTCCCAACCTTGTGTTTTGTGTATCTTTAAAGTTGACATATATCCGTATCAATCGCATATCAATGTTCACCCAGATACCAGTAGATCATACATTACTTACTTGTATACTCTAAACTACTTATTGTGTCATTGTTTATGACGTCTTGTTCTCTTATAAACCAAACAACAAAAAAAAAGAAGCCTTTTTTTTCCACTATTGCTAAGCCGGTTTCTCTCTTCGTTTCTAATACTTTATGATTGCTATTCATTTCCCTCATATTTTGTTCAGCTCCCCCCCCCCCCCCGAACGCGTCTGATTTCTTGCTTTTTATATTCAGCTCAACTTATAAACTTGTTTTATGTCAAATCTTTTCGCTTTTGCTTTAAGTGTTGTTTCATGCCATGTTTTATTATTGCAAATGTAGAACGGATACTTTCTTGGAAATGACAGTTTTTTTGTTTTGTTTTTTGTTTTTTGTTCGTCGTTTTTATTGGATTGTCTGATTTACTCAAATTTTTATCTCTGCTAGCTGATCTTATAAAAACGTTCTCTCCAATATATCTAAGTTACGTTTCTTCTTCTTCTTCTTCTTCTTCTTCTTCTTCTTCTTCTTCTTCTTCTTCTTCTTCTTCTTCTTCTTCAAACTAGCTGTCCCTACCCGGTGTTGCCCGGGATGCAGTGAAGTCATTTCAGGTTTTCAATTTTATTTGTTTGCACACTTTTTAAACTTAAGGTAGATAACTCCTTTTATATATCCTTCAATTAAAAATGAGTTGTCCCCCTTACTAATTTTTATTTTTAGGTGATTATTTAAAAACGAGTGTACCCCCTGTCAAAACTGATGAAAAGAAATTATCCTTCGCCAGTGTTCGCACGAATATTCATATTCATAAAGAATAACATCTGAATCGGTGAAGTAAGTTTAAAAAAATAAATAAGACAGAAAGAAAAGTGAAATGTTTTAGAAAATAAAAAAAGAAAGAAAGAACGTATAAATCGGTATAGAAAGCAGGAAGAAAATCTTCTAAATACTTGAAATGGATTTGCTGATAGTTTTTTACTCGCCAACTTTTGTGTGACTAAACGGATATATATATATATATATATATATATATATATATATATATATATATATATATATATATATATATATAATATATATATGTTTATATATAATACAAATAAACATTGCTCTTTATTATAAAGTGAAAGATGTTCATATTAAAAGTCGTTTGGACCGGACTAAGTTATGTTTTGAATAAATTGTAGCAAAGAACATTATTATATTGCTAATAACACGGGACAACAATAAAACAAATGAAAATTGACTAGTCAGAAGCTCAGTTTAATCTGTTAACTTAAATGCTATTTGAAAATCCAAGATGACTTTATATGTTAGATTACATTAACTAAATATACTCATCTATATTATATATAGGCTTTGTGGTAATCAATGATATACGTAAGCCCTATTTTAATTAAAAATACTGAGAATTTTTTTTTTATGGAAATCGCTCCAGACAAGGCATGAAGCCATTTGATGTAAGGAGCTAAAAAAAATTACTTCAAGGTCAAAATATAGTCAATGCTAAGTGTTAGATGGATAGATTCCGACCCAGAAAACAGCAATTCTTCCCCCTTTGTCAGAAACATCGCTCATGAAATGTGAGGACTAAAGGACAAAATAAGGGAAGCGAGAGTTACGAGGGTGCCGAAAGTAAACCCATGGTCAATTTTCTACTCTCTGTGTGCTTGGTCACTTATAGTATCCAAAACTTCTTGCATCAAATTTCGCTTAAAGAAGGGGTGGGACGTAATGGGTGAAAATTTCAGATTCATGCGAGTAGTATTTTTTTGTGTTCATTTATACATAAATAACACTAAACAATCAAACATTTTGAAAATTTTGTCAAAATTCAGAAGGTGCAGGCCAATAGTTTTTGGCTATTTTACATTCATGAAAACCCTTTCACAGCCTGAAAATGGTCCTAAATTAAAGTACTATATCAGATTTAACCATCTATATCCATTCATAGCTTTTGATGATGTTTTAGAACCTGCAATGTCGCATGAAACCACTTTTTCACCGAAAAATTATGGATTTTGAGTCCCGTGGAGTCCTAACGGCTATTTTTGGCCTGCACCTAATGAATTTTGCAAAAATTTCAAAATGTTTGATTGTTTAGTGTTATTTATGTATAAATGAACACAAAAAAATACTACTCGCATGAATCTGAAATTTTCTGACCGGTGTGTTAAATGGAGGCAAGAACTTACTTTGTGAATATGCCTCTTTTTGGTGTGAGTATTTCAAATTTCGTAGATGCTTAATATCTCTGCATGTCGATAACAAATACATTTACAATTATACTTTTTATGCAATATGATCACGGATGACGTCATGTTGTGCGTTTCCCTATTTAACTATACCAGTATCGTAGAAGAGAAGTACCACCTTTCCAGATGGCCTGTTTGTGGCATCTTCGAGTGTATGACCATCAGTGTGTGGGGAAAGAACTACATCCTTTATGAGGCATGCCGATAGACAGAACACGGCGGATCTAGAGGAGTAAACCTTGAACTAAAATCCCATCTATTATTTATGGGTAGTTGTAGTTCCTATGACGACCATTGACAAATGGATGTTTCGGCAGAGAGAACATCGCAGCTTCACGGAAGACCATTCTTGACAGCGATAAGGTGCACTGCTCTAGTGAGCGGAGAACTATAAAGTGTACAGGTTTCGCAAGCCGGATACTTATCCAGCCCCGAAAATGTTTCTAGCAAGTTCTTCGGCATAACCTGCAAAACCACACATGTGATGACAATTAAATAATCGATCCCCTGGGTAGAATTTTGTCCTCCAGCATGTGGTGAAGCTTTCCAGAGTATGCACATAGATGGATGGAATAATAATAATAATATATAAACTCTAAAACAATTGATCGAATTGCACCGACTTTGGTTAGAAACATCCTTGGTATGCCGGGTGCGTCTTGTGTGGTCAAAAAACTTATTTTAATACTACTTTTAACAATGATATTAAAGCTATGCAGGCTTCAAAACTATTGGACAGAATAGAACAAAATTTGGCATGGAGATCTCATAGTAGAGGCAAAGTTAAATTAACACAACTATTACTAATACTAACAATAATACATAGAAGATACTGCCAAGGGTGCTACAAAGAAAATGGGATCCCTCTACCGTGCTAGAAAACTTCTCACCCCATGTCAGTATCCTATATCTCTACAAAGCCACCATTCGCTCATGCATGGAGTATTGTTGTCACATCTGGGCTGGTGCATCAGCCACTAGTCTCTCCCTCGTAGACAGAGTCCAAAAAAGAGTCTCTAATCTACAAGGTCTCTGTCCCATTGCCGCACCCATGTGTTTGTGTTACAAATATTTCAATTGAATGTGCTCTGATTAACTTGCTGCTCTGGTGCCCCCTCGACGTAAATACCCCCAACCAACCTGACAATCAGCTAAATCTCACCCCTTCACTGTTCAGGTCCCTTTCTACTCTACTAGATTTTTTCCTCGAACTGCTAGCTTTTGGAATTCCCTCCCTGCTCCCTGTTTCCCAGACTGTACCAACATGCAGAAATTTAAATGTAATGTGGAGAAGCATCTTGCTGCACAACTCTCCACTTAGGATGCCCCAAATTCACAGTAGCCCCTTACATTTGGATTAAAGTAAAAAATAAATAAATTAAAATTAAAAATTAAAACATTAAAATGAAAAAAATTTTTTTTAAATAAATAAATAAAAAATGAATACAAAATGAAAAAAAAATTAAATAAAATTTAAAAAAAATTTTTTTTTTAATTAAAAATAAAAAATAAATAAAAATAAATAAACAAAGAAAAATAAAAATAAATTTAAAAAAATTAAAATTAAATTTTTTTTAAAAATTAAAATTCAAAAAAAGATAAATAAAAAAAAAATTCAAAAAAAAAAAAAAATAAAAATTATATATATAATGCAACAATTTTATTTATCTCATTTACTATCTTTAATTTAAAATGCTATTCAAAATTTTCAAAATAGCTAAAAATGTTTTTGTTTTTTTCATAATGTTTTTACTTTTGGAGAGATTGTTATAGAACTTGAAAGTATGACTGGAAAGACACTGTTCTTTAATATGATGTCGTCATATTCGCTAAAAATAATATTGTTTATAAACAATTAAGTCCAATTCTCATAAAATGCAAACATTTTGAAAGAAATGTTAGTTTTCGGGCTTTTGTTTTCGAAGTAACACACACATAAAAAAATAGTCGTCAAATCGTTATGAAAATGTTGAAATACTGAACGATGCAGATGTAAGTGTCGCAAGGACTGGTAAGAGTTATGTACCTTTCATTAGGAACTTTGAAACACATTTTAAAATAGATTTAAACAAAGGGTTATCATCTTATGCATTGCTCTGTGGATTGAGAATACAAACATAACTTCTGCTCAATTCAGTTTTGGGTGGTTTCGGACTTAATAGTTAAAAAACAAACTATATTAGCTTAAGAATCACCTGCTGAATGGCCTTTTAAGCAAGTGATATGTTTTTAAAAACTGATATATGAAGATGAGAATTCAGTTTAAAAGAAGTGAAATGTAACAAAAGATTTACCAAACAAATTGATTGATGTTCGTGAAAGAAGAATTGGAAAGAAAGAAAAAGTCATCAATCGAAAATAATATAATTATCAGTAGTACGTTTCACAAGAAAACTTGTTTTTTTTTTATTGGCAGACACTAAAACGTGACAAGCTTAACTGACAGACTAAAGAAAATGTTATTTCTTTCTTAAGCCTGACAGACTAGCGAAAATGTTGTTTTTTTTACTTAAGCATGACAGACTAACGAAAATGTTAGTTTGAGGAGATTTAAAACACCCACCATTTGATAAAGAGCTATTACCTCGAAATATGTTATGGAACACAGTCACATACATTCGATCAGTGCGTAGAAGTTTTGACTAATCAAGTAAAATTTACTAAAAATAAATAACTTCTTTTTGTGTCCTCCTTCTCAACACCGGAATATTTCCATTTCTTGCATTGTGATAGCCTTCTATGTATCCTCTATAATATATATATATATATATATATATATATATATATATATATATATATATATATATATATATATGTATGTCGGTGTGTGTGTGAAAAAGACAAACGGAAAAACAAATTTTAATGCAGGAAAAAATCACCAAGAAACGATGATGATTTTGTTCCGTATTTAAATTTGTTTTTTTCCGTTTGTCTTTTTCACACACTCTGTCTTTCACGGCTATTCATTTTATTATATATCGTGCATTTTATCCTCATACATTATATATATAAAAACATATATAAAAATATATTTATATTAGAGTATATTCTTGGAAGTAAACTAAAATAGTGATTGCAGTAGATTGATTGACTTACTAGACTAAAATCTTTCAACAAAATTTTTTTTTTTTTTTTTTTTTCAGTTTTGAAGGTTAAAAGAACTTCCGAGACTATATATATATATATATATATATATATATATATATATATATATATATATATATATTATTACAGAATATCAGAACAACATCGGTACCGAATGCCGAATTAGTCAAAAATAATAAAAATGAAAATAAAGTAGAGGATCGAAATATCGCCAAAAAGTCACACAATGCGTGAGCTGCTATTTTCCGGGGGGAAAAGACATAAACAGAGGCTGAAGAGGTAAAGGAGACCAATTATAGGTCTCCTTTGTTAGGATTCGAAACCGACAGTACCGATGTTGTTCTGATCTTCTGTAATACATAAATATTACGCTCTTATTTTTTCATTTTCTTAATAATCAAGCACTTTGTTGGGGTTCTCTCCCACTAACACACACACACATATATATATATATATATATATATATATATATATATATATATATATATATTTATTTATTTGTTTTGTTTATTATCTATGTATGTATACGTTTAGTCCTTTTTTTTAATCAGGACTCGTCACTACTGGTCGCGCGATTCGAAACCCCAGGCTCCAAGTATTTTTACAACTCAAATCCCGACATCTAGAACCATACGGCTACCGCTGAATAGCTGAATAAAAAGTGATAATTTTAACACTTATTTTGGCGGCTTTACGTCATAAGAGCGTTCAACTTAATGAAAGGAAAGATGTATTTAAAGCTAGCGACGTCATGTTGTGTTAATACTACACGTACAGTGCTCATCTAGAGGGTTTTTCTAGGGGCTACAAATAATATGTATATATATATTTATGAAGGAGAATTAGCAAAAGGGCGCAGGGCTACAGTTTGACCAAATATCTACCTATTCACCTCTACAGTCAACTAAGGGCACTAAATGTACACACTAATGTAGAATGTACCAATGTCGACCCAATGAGTCACAGATCGTCTCGTATTAATAGACGTTTGAATTGTAACCGTTTATGGAATGCCTTCATTGAAAATTGCATAGAAAAATGTCTTTGTCTCTCGAATGTTGTTTACTTTAAAGACGTGACTTTCTATTTTTGTGTCGTCTGGATTTTTGATTGAGTGTATGACAGACGGAACTCCCAGAGAACAATATTCCAGTCTGTTATCTAAAGGAATCTTAGAATAGAGACTTAAAGGAATAGACGAAAAAATAGGCAATAAAAGAACTGCCAGGAATGATATGTAAAAATCATTTACACATGATACTTATATAAAAATCCTATCATATATCTAATATATAAAGTAGAGACGATTTTTCCCCTGTACCTTCTCGGAGTATAGGAAAATAACCACATGCATCACAGGCTACTAAACTCACCACTATACTACACTTATTCACTCGAGCGTGTTTTAGTAAATTTGTTATTATTTTCTTCTACCTAACACTAAATATTACATTTGCCCCACCATCAACGTCTCTCCAAAAAACCAACTCCACATAGGTGGTAGCAAAAACTTTTCTCCCTAACAATTCTGTACTGTCACTCTACTCATCGACACCGGGAACTAATACACACAGTTTAATTTTCACAAAACACCGGTTCTTATTTATTATTTCCCTGGTATTACTTTACTACATAATATAAAGCAATACGCAAAGACTTAATGCCGCTCCCGTTCACTCCGATGATTTTCCGTGAAAGCTAAATCTTAACATAACACGCATGCCAATAATCAAGCTTAGGTTAATTGGCCTATTTTCACATGTATTTTTAACCCGAAACTGTGGTGCAGTCTTTAAGAATGCAGGTTTCATGACCGCCACTTTTAACGTTCGATCCCATTCTACTCTACCATTTTTTCTTCTTTTTTAAATTTAAAACATTCGCCAACACGGTAGACGGGGTGAGGGGTGGGGGGAGAAAAACAATAGCCCGTTTCTTTTTTTATTCGACGTCATGCAATAGGTAGTATTTTCTCCTGTGCAACGCCGGGCGACGGGTTCCGCTAGTTATTTATATATGCATACCGGCTTTCGGTAATTTGTGACTGTGGTTTGCGCCCAAATTTTTCACAGTTACAGAATTTAGATACAAGGTAATTTTTACCTGGAAAACGAGCTATAAAATGCTTACTGCGAAAATTTACAACATTTATTATTTTTAAACGTGATGTAAATATTATTCAAAACTTAGCTTTTCCTAAATAAATAAAAATCCTACAAAAAAATTTTCAACTAATTTGTCAACTGCGGTGAAATTTCCAACACCTGGAATGACTCTGGTGTAGCTGTTTATAAATCCACAGCACTTTGGAGACTCATTAGTTTAGATATGACAGCAGGATACCAATTTCAAAGCCACTACTAACATTTCAACAAAAATAAAAGTGTTCAATATTGGCTAGAGATCATCAAAATGTAGTGATGAATCAAGATTCTGTATTTACGTTGGTGACCATGGCCCTCTCGTCTGGAGACAGTCATACGAGAGATATGTGGCTTAATGTGTGGAAAAAAAGTGAAAAATTTTCTCAATCTGCAGTGATTTGTGGTTGCATGTTTATCATTAGTGTCGGAAAAATGTTGATGTTTATCAAGATGTCCTAGATCATTTCTTTATTCCATGTGTTGAGGAGAATAAATTCATCTTTCATCAGGTTTGTGCTCCACCCTACACACCGATATGGTTGAGGGAGAAGAGGATACCCGTTTTAGAATTCTCTGCAAATATCCCAGATGTACATCCAATAGACAATTCATGTGAAATACTCAAGAGAAGATGAAGAAAATACTCTCCATCAATTGCAAGAACAATTAAGTAACGGAAAAATTAGGATTATTTAAGAGGGGTGTGTTGGGGGGGGGGGCGGTTAGGCTTAAATACAATGTCCCCCCCCCCCTTAATATTTTAAAATAAGTATTTATTCTGTTTTGACGTAAATACAATCGACTTTCTAAGTCTTTTTTGGGGGGGGGGGGTACATTCTCTCACCTCTTTTTTTTTTTTAAATAGGGGATAAGCCTCCCCCATTATTTTAATATAAAGGTTTTTTTAGTAACGCATGAGAAAATCATACTGGTTTTTATATTTGTATTTTTTTTAGTATAAATTATCAAATCAATGTTTTTTTTTATAATTGGAATGTTTTGTACGGCTGAGTATAATTTTGAAATACTTCCTTTAAAAATTATTTTAAATAGATTATTTACTTTTTTTTATAAATTGAATGTAATTTTCTTTCTCTAGTTTGAAACTCTTTTTTTTTTAATTGAATGAGTTATAACGATTCAAAGGGTGCATACATTTCTTTGGGAGGGACACCCTGTATATAGGTACCTTTGCTTCTATTGGTACATATCTTGATGAATTTAAGTGGGTCATAAAATTTCGTATTTAAAAAAGAATCCTCGTGTGTTGTCGGTGAAATGCTACCAGATCAGCTTCGTATATCAGATTGGTATACTGTTCAGAATAAACTATCAACATTTAAACAAATTCGAATGTGGAATATGAAAGTTATTCACAAAAATATGGATATTCCATTTCACTAAATTGATGTTTATACACATACATGCTCCCATATTTATATAAGGAGAGTTTGAATTACCTACTAGACACATCCTCGAGTGTCTTCGGTCTTTCTGTACAAGGGTTTGTCAGGACAACCTGGCATGAGGATACTTCACCCTACAAGCAAACCCTGACCAAATATTCAAAATAACATAGTATTCGAAGCCCAAATAGGATCCCCTCAACACGGCTATCAACTGGCTTATACAAGAAATGGTGCGTCTTCTCCAAGTAATATTACCTCAAGTAATAGCACTTAGCTGGATACTCCACCAGACAAGATGAATTCTTGTCCTGGAATCCGGTAAGACCAACAAAGATATACTATATCATAGTAAAGATTCTCCGAATTTTTATCCTGTGGATACAAACTTTACCTGGATTACTATATATATTTTTTGTTTCATTTTACTACAGTCGAAGGTTTTTAGAAATCAAGGGGCCCCTTCCTGGGGCTAATACTTGATCTCTACATGAGATACATAGATATCTGAGTGTTCCATTAATGTTTTTGTTAAATTTACTGTCAGTATTTTTAAATGAGTATTCTTACTTTTATATCAATCTTGTTTGCAAGTTAAAATCAGTAAATTGAATGAGTTATAACGATTCAAAGGGTGCATACATTTCTTTGGGAGGGACAACCTGTATATAGGTATCTTTGCTTCTATTAGCACAAATAAAAACAATAATGGTTAATATTCAAGTGATGGATTGCAGCCTTACTCTCTGAAACAACAGACAAGCTAAAGCTGCTAAAGTAAGAACAAGGAATCCTCTCTTGGCCTTTTGGCTCAGATCAGAGTGTAGTATCGGTTCCAACGGATGCTCACTCTGTAGACCGGTACCGTCTTGGCCTACAGGTCTTGATTCCGTCGGTCTGAGGTACTGTCCTATGCAGTTCTAGGAGGTCCACCCTCCTAGCCTTTGCCTTCTCATCCTTTCAGAAGGCGTTAGTTAATTGCTAATCGCCTGAGGCGCCCCTGCCGGGAAATGGCAACGAGGATGCCCAGGCATTTTTTGACAGCCCGAGTGCTCTTCTTCGTCTAGGGTGCTGGCTTTTCAAATCCCACTTTCCCGACCTTGTGTCACATCTTACAGCTGTGAGAAGTAGATAAATACCAAGCAAAACAAGGAATCCTTTTTTTGGCTTTTTGGTTAAGATCAGAGTGTAGTATTTGTTCCGATGGATGCTACACTCTGTAGACCGGTACCTTCTTGGCCTTCGGGCCTGGATTTCGCCAGTCTGAGTTATTGTTCTGTGCAGTTCTAGGATGTCCACCCTCCCAGGCTTTGCCTTCTCGCCCTTTGAGAAGGGGTTAGTTTATTGCTAATCACCTGAGGTGCCCCTACCGGTGAATGCCGACGAGGCTGCCCAGGCTTTTTTTGTAGGCCAGAGTGCTCTTCCTCTAGGGTGCTGGCTTTTCAATCCCACTTTCCCGACCTTGCATCACATCTTACCAATGTAGAAGTTAGATAAATATCAAGATCAGAGTGTAGTATCTGTTCCGATGGATGCTACGCTACACTCTGTAGACCGGTACCGTCTTGGCCTTCGGGCCTTGATCCCGCCAGTCTGAGGTATTGTTCTGTACAGTTCTAGGTGAGCCACCCTCCCAGGATTTACCTTCTCTTTGAGAAGGGGTTAGTTTATTGCTAATCACCTGAGGGATGCCGACGGGGCTGTTCAGGCATTTTTGTAGGCCTGAGCATGCTAATCCTAGTGTGCTGGCTGACCACACCTGACCTTGTGTCTAACTTCCTAGAGAGGACGTAAAGAAAAATACTTTGACCGTGTGTTTAACCTTCTTGCGGTAAATACCTTGGCTTTTTGGCTAAGATCAGAGTGTAATATCTGCTCAGATAGATAAATACAAAAAAAAAAGAACAAGGAATCAAACTCTTCCCGTTAAAAATCAACAAAATAAAAATAATAATATTTACATAAAAAAGAAAAAGGAAGACAAACTAATGCACAGGGCCGTTTATAACGGAGAAGAAGAGGCACTAGTTTAGTAAAAGTGGGCGAATGGTCCATCCTCTTAAACGAAGACACGATTTCTTTTAGTTTGAGCTCCTCAAATGGTTGCTTCCTCCTAGTTTTTCCCCTCCCCTGCATCCTCCCCCCCCCCCCTGCTGTTTTCTGGCTGGTTCATTGAAGTTATGTCATGGAAGTACGACATAATATAATCAGCGATTGGTGAACGTGGAAACGATGAAGAGGAAGACATTACTGAATTAAGTGCATCTACCAACCGCAAAGCTCTAAAGGTGTTTATTCTTAATGCTTCTTTTGTCAAGATCACAGGAGATCCAGGGAAATGTCCACATGATCAATATCTGACTTTTGTTGCCAGTGGAGATAAAGGTTTTAAAAGAATCCTACATTTCGCTAACCTCATATAGGCGGCTTGAATGGCAAAAGAAAACCCATTATTATAACGCGTTCACAAAAAGTCACTTGCTTAGGCGAATAGAATAAAGACAACATATCTAACACATAAAGTTACTGTATTGTATTTTCAAAATCAGACCCAAATAGCAATCTGTCTGACATGTCGATACTTGATTCGGACTAGCCTATGTTTTCTTTTTTTTTCATCCACTATGTTATACGTGGGGATATATTTTATTTCGCTTCAGTTTTTTCCTTAAAATACTTATTCTTTCTAAAAAAAACTGTAAGCGTGAACACAATTTCTATTATTCACCAAAACAGATTAAAGGGAAGTAATTGTGTGCAACAGTACTAAGTTGTCTTCCTTGAGTTCTTCAAAAATAAATATATTTATAAATCAAAATATGTGACTTTAGGGGTGTTTGTGCATGCGTTTCTCACCCCCACATTAATTGCATTATCTGTTCTTTACGATTAGTATCACGTACGAAAATTTGGCATAATGTTAGCTAATGGGCCAGGAGACTAGGGTTCAATCCTTGGTCAAGTCATTCTAAAGACTAAAAAAATGGTACTTGATGCCCTCTTGCGAGACACTCAGCATCATAAGATGAGGATCAAGTGTAAGTGGAGTAATCTTGTAGAAAGAATGAGTTATTCTTTTTCTTTTACTACCAGGCAACGCCAGATAGTTATCACTAATATATATATATATATATATATATATATATATATATATATATATATATAATTATTTCCACAATCAGACAACGCCGCAGACCACAACCTATGAAAAGAAACAAACCGGAAGTCCTAGACTCGAGTTTCGCCCTCCTTTGGGCTCATCAGTAGAACACATCCGAACAAAAAAAAAAAAATTCCACAGTCGGTCATCGCCGCGGTTCGCTTAATCTGTGTAAATTAATAGACATTCTTGTATGTGGCGAGGTAGCTCAGTGGCAGAGTACTCGCTTACCATGCAAGTGACTCGGGTTTCGAATCCTATGTTCGGATGTGTTCTACTGATGAGCCCAAAGGAGGGCGAAACTCGAGTCTAGGACTTCCGGTTTGTTTCTTTTCATAGGTTGTGGTCTGCGGCGTTGTCTGATTGTGGAAATAATTATATATATCATCTCACATTCAAGAAATCTAATATATATATATATATATATATTTTTTTTGTTTCATTTTACTTCAGTCGAATGTCTCAGAAATCAAGGGGCCCCTTCCTGGGGTTAACACTTGATCTCTATATGAGATACATTGTTCCATTAAAGTTCTCTTTACCTCTTAAGCGTTGAGTTTGTAGAGAATTTAAAAAGATTAAATTTCCTCTCCCCAATTGACCAGTCGATTCTGTTAGAGTATACATTTCTCTTAGTCTCTTGGTCTTACAGGATTCCAGAAAAAAATACATCTGGTCTGGTGGAGTATCCAGCTAAGTGATGTTACTTGAGTTAACATCACTTGGAGAAGGTACATCATTCTTCGTAGGAGCCAGTGTATAGCCGTGTCGAGAGGATCTTTTTGGGGCTTCGAATACTATGTTATTTTGAATATTTGGTCAGGGTTTACTTGTAGGGTGAAGTATCCTCATGTCAGGTTGTCCTGACAAACCCTTTTACGGAGAGACCGAAGACACTCGAGGATGTGTCTAGTAGGTAATTAATTCTGGTAGGTTCCATAGCCTGACGGTAAAGGCTACAGTAACTTTGGTCGCAGTTTTGAATCTTGCAAATTCAGCCAAGCTGAGGAGCCGCATAGACAGCAAAACGTGCGTCTGTGGATAATTATTTTGTGAATAAAATAATATTGACGCTCCCATATATTAGGCGAGACACACAGTGTAAGTGAGATGGCTACCTTAAGTATTAAGGAAAATGCTTCACCATAGATATTTCAATTCGTTCATTTTGTCTTTATCACCAAAAAACAACAACAACAAAAAATAATGTCTGTGGTGGCAGGTTCAAATCTTGCCAAAAGTCATGCTGAAGATTGGTAAACCGTGAAACACATGTGTATGTGGATTTCTTTATATATATATATATATATATATATATATATATATATATATATATATTAAAATTAAAAACAATTAATAAATGTTCCATAGGTTTCACAGGTTTTACAAACGTTTTCGATTCTTCATCGAATCATCCTTAGATGTCAAAAGCAAATGAACAAAAAAGCTGGAGAAAGAAGAAACTTTTAAAAATGACAGCAGAGAAACGCACAGAGAACGTTTTCACATTGTTCCAGGAAGTCGATGACGATTTATATTCAACAACGTTGGCATCACAGAACAAAATCCAATTACGTTAAGCATTTTAAAATGTTACTACTGGTAACATTGAAAAAAAAAAAAAAAGGTATAATTAAACAGACGAATTCTGTTATTTTTAACAATGTTGGCATAAATGAGAAAATGCTGCCTAAATACACACACACACACACACACACACACTTTAAATTCCCGAAACAGTTTTTCATGGTAAACAACTGATGATCCCTTAAAATAGTGTTAGAAACTAACTAATATAATAACTGTAAAAAATAAATTGACTTACATGAGTGATTTTCCACTGGAAAACTTGAGACTATAAGTTTTTTTTATTTTTTTTTTTTTATATATATATATATATTTTTTTTTATATAGTTTTAATGGTTGAGAAACTTCCGAGACTATATATATATATATATATATGAGAAGAATGCTGTTAAAAGCACAAAACATGCATAATCTCCCAGCTGCCTCAATATCATATTATGGTATCTTCTGTTGTCTATAAGGTCACCTGCAGGGTTTGTGGTGGCTCCTACATTGTAGAAAGCTACATGTAAGAAACAAAGAACACATGACAATGAATGCTTCTGCAGTAGAGAAACCCCGCAAAAAGTTCCACACCAGACATATTGTAATCACTGCAGACGCAATGGAGAGAAATATTTGAAGATTTTAGAATAAAGGAAGCGATTCTAATTAACAGCAAGAAGCCCAGTATAAACAATATGGCAGAATTACACTGCACTGATTGGATTTTTAACTGAATTTTTTTCTTTCTTTAATTTCATTCATTAAAGTGACAAAGTGGATAGCTAGCATTTGTCTGCCCTAATTATTCTAAAAAAAAAAAGAAAAAAAAAAATTTGCTGTCTGTAAGAAAAAAGTATTTCTTTCGAAGACTCCAAGATTAATAAAATACTAGACGTACCCGTGACCCGTTGGGTCACACCCACTATTTGTTTCAGTTAGATTTCATTCGAAAATTCATAAATTCTTCTTGCATAAATAAAAATTCTCTTTCTTTCTGGATAATCCTTACGGATAATATAGAAGGAAAGAGACCTATTATTTTCCTATCTTATTTACATATGTGTTTACGGTGTGTACGACACAGACTATGTAAGTTAGCTGAAAACAGCGATTCACACTTTCTATAAATACTCACAGAGTCATTAAGAAATATTAGAGTGGTTGAATCAACATAGAGTTAGAGTGGACGAGATGGGTGACTTGTTCAGTTAACCTTTAAATGCTTTATTTTTTATATTGGTTTGAAAGCGAAAATACTGATTACCTATTTAGCGGGTGTGCTGACGCAACATCACACTAATACCTACTCACACTTGCCAACAAGTTCGTTGCAGATGTTAAACAAGTCGCAGTTTGACACATTTTCGTTGAATACTATATCAAACAGGCATTTTGTTGGAATGTGTCATATTTGAAACGAAAAAGCATTTAAGGGTTCATTATAATAATTATAACTCAATCCCAAAACAAAGGAATATTGTAGCATGTATTTTGCGTTATTATAAAGTATATAATAAGGAGAATAGAAAGTGGACCTTGGGTTTACTTTCGGCACCCTCGTAACTCTCGCTTCCCTTATTTTGTCCTTTAGTCCTCACAATCCATGAGCGATGTTTCTGACAAAGGGGGAAGAATTGCTGCTTTCTGGGTCGGAATCTATCTCTCTAACATTTATCGTTGACTAGTTTTTGATCTTGGATTAGTATTTTTTTTTTAGATCCTTACATCAAGTGGCTTCATGCCTTTTCTGGAGGGATTTCTATAAAAAAAAATTTTTTTTTTAAATATAGGAAAAAAAGCCTTATGAAAAAAATACTGATTAACTCACAGTTAGTATAATAATAAATTTTATTTTAATCATGTAAGAAATGTTCATTTCTTTGTAACAATTATTTTTTTTAATATAAGATTGATGAAAACAAAAATATTCTTCTAAAAACTCGAACAAAATAATTTTACCTTTTCTAAACTCAGAAATGAATACCAGCAGCAGCTTGACCTATCGACTTTCAAGGTCAAGGTAAAATACAAAGGTTAGGGTTAGGGTAAGGTCAAGGTAAAATACAAAGGTTAGGGTTAGGGTAAGGTCAAGGTAAAATACAAAGCTATGGGTAAGGTTAAGTGTAACCGACTGCCCATGACCAACATAATCAGCTGGTCCCAGGTATGACCTTAAAAGACATCCAGTGGTGAGACCTCAATTTGGGAGCTGTGGGGAATGTGGAGTTGCCCCTTAGTTGCCATTGCTCCCAGGTCCACTCTGGCCAGGAGTGGTAGTACCTTTAAGGGCCCCATCTATGGGTCAAATAGAACCTACTGGCGCTACCAGATCAGGCTGTCTGTAGTTATTGACTTCCTGACTGGAAATGCACCAAACATTGATGTTTTATTGTTTGTTTTTTCTTTGCAAAACTCAATCATGTTCTGCAAAATCCAAAACAAAAAACAACAATTTCAACCCAAACATTTGAAGATATAAAGAACTTGAAACATAAAGCTTTTACCAAAATGACCAGATTCGGCATTAAATAACCTGAAAAGGGTTGATATGCCATAAAATAAAGCAACAAAACGAAACAGCATGAATAAACATTTGAAGATATAAAGAACTTGAAGCATAAAAGCTTTTACCAAAATAACCAGATTCGGCATTAAATAACCCGAAAAGGGTTGATATGCCGTAAAACAAAACAACCAAACAACCATAATACTAATTATTCAGTCCGGATGGCATAGTAAATCATCCCTGTGACAGGACACTAGTCTGTCACCAGTTATATTCCGAACAATTTATTTATACACCTGGGTAGAGTGTTTGCTTACAGCACCTTCTATTCCCAAATGGTTACCCATCTAAGTACTGACTAGGCTCAACGTTGCTCAGTGATGGAGGTACTTCTTGTTCTCATTTTTAAGTCAATTTTCTTTTGACGGAGTAAAACTTCTTCATTTGTTGTCTTCACAATTTTCTATCCCTCGTATCTTGGTTCATCAATCACAACTGTCCCATGTCTTCTGCCACCAACTGTTTCAAATTCCTTCGAGATCTAATTAATTTATTTGGAACTGCGTTTTTCATATGTGTAACTGCGATTTTCATATGTGTAACTGCGTTCTTCACATGTGTAACTGCGTTTTTCATATGTGTAACTGCGATTTTCATATGTGTAACTGCGTTCTTCACATGTGTAACTGCGTTTTTCATATGTGTAACTGCGATTTTCATATGTGTAACTGCGTTCTTCACATGTGTAACTGCGTTTTTCATATGTGTAACTGCGATTTTCATATGTGTAACTGCGTTCTTCACATGTGTAACTGCGTTTTTCATATGTGTAACTGCGATTTTCATATGTGCCCTCATCTATATAAGCACCGACTTTTCTATAACTTGCGTCCTGATTCGTCCATCGCAACTATCACATTTTTTCCGTCTGCCAACTGTTTCTAATTCCTTCGAGGTCTACACCATTTTTAATGGACCACCTATCTCCATTAAAACTAATTTTCTTTGGATCTTCTGAAGACATTCAACCAATCGAATCCAGTGTTATGGAGATGCAATGTCCAGATCTAAAAATACGATCATATTTAAGTATCCCATATCTCTTCAAAACCACCATTCGCCCGTGTATCCGGTACTATTCCCACATCTGGGCTGGTGCACCAACCACTGGCCTTTATCTCTTAGACAAGGTGTAAAAAGAATTTCTAACCTAATAAGTCCCGCACTGTCTATTAAGCTGCAGCCCCTGTCGCATCGTCACAGTATTGCATCCTTGTGCTTGTTTTATAAGTATTTCCACAGCATGTGCTCTGATGAACGCATTGCACTTGTACCCTCTCAACCGAAATACCCCCCGACTCACAGCAAAATTCCACCCCTTTACCATAGAGATCCGTAGATGTTGGAAGATTTTCTACTCTGATACCTTCTTTCCTCAGACCGCTTGCCTTTGGGATTCCCTTCCTGCTCACTGTTTCCCCGACCATAAACATGCAGAAATTCAAATGCAATATAAACAAACATCTTGTTGCTCAATTCCCCACTCAGGTTACCCCCTAATCTGGTACCTTATCACAGTAGCCCTTAAGCATCAGTGGCAATATGTCCCCTTGTTTGGGATGATAAAAAGTAAAACAACAAAAAATTAAATTTAAAAAAAACCCCCAAATAACTCTTTAACTTTTCAAAACTATTTGGTGTGAGGATATAAAATAGACATATCACTGTAAATCGTAGACTATGATACGCATAATGTGTGCATGTGTGTGTATATATATATTTCCTTATAATTCCTGTTTCCCTCCCCCCCATAGGACTTTTTTATAAGGATGTTTTCTTCCCCCTAAATTGTCCTTGTCTTCCTCTATAATCTTCCTCTTACTCTCCACATCTTCTTTCAATATGTTTTTTTTAAAACCTCTGTAAATAACTCTAAATCCTCTTCAACTTTTATTTTCTAATTTTATTTTTGTTTCATTTTATTTTTATTTTTTTTTATTCTTTAGTTTTAAATTTTTTTTATTTCTTTACTTTTATATTTCTTTACTTTTTTATTTTATTTTTTATTCTTTATCTTAATTTTTTTTATTTCTTTACTTTTATATTTTTTTACTTTTTTATTTTATTTTTTTATTCTTTATTTTAATGTTTTTATTTCTTTACTTTTATATTTTTTTACTTTTTTATTTTATTTTTTATTCTTTATTTTAATTTTTTTATTTCTTTACTTTTATATTTCTTTACTTTTATATTTTTTAATTTTTTATTTTATTTTATTTTATTTTGTTTTATCTTATTTAATTCTCAAATCTCCTTTTAAAAAAGAAAGATCTTTGGAAAATTTTGTGTTGCATTGTTTTATATCTACCGGTGATTTGTTTATAAGTATCATTGTGATTTTTCCCTTTCCTATGCTACCAACATATCCACCTGTGATTCTTTCTGTCAGCGGATGTTTCTCTAGAACTAAGTTTTTTTTTAATTCTCTGTAAGACATGTTGCTATCGGCGCTGATGAAGAGACGTGTTGAGAACCAACTTTATAAAATAAAATTAAGTATTTCCAAACTGTTTTAGAAACGATCGTACGCCATAATGGACTTGATGTTGTAATTCTTTGAACAGTAAAAGTAATGCTTTGATTGATTATATATATATATATATATATATATATATATATATATATATATATATATATATATATATATATACATATATATATATATATAGGAGAGCGTATTTGACAGTTGAGGGACTCCCAAATGAATACAGAACTCTGTGCCAAAGATAGAAACAGTCTTGAAATATCTAAGCTTCTTTGGTTGTGTGAACTCCAATCCCCATGACGAAACACAAACAACTGACATGTTGAATTGTTATTCTCCCGAGCAAAACTAGATGCTCACATGACAGTATTTGAAAGTAACGGAAAACTGTCCCGTGATCCTTTTTGGGTTGTAGGGCCGATGCATGGTGGATATTTATCACACAGCAGACTTTGGGCTTGCGACACGCATCCTTCCATTCTATTCTCTGATGGTTTCTGAACAGTTTCGTTGTGCACCATTGAATTCACAAGGCTTCAACTTACCCATGGCATACGGTTTTCACAAGCATTTCATCGTTCGTTGGTTGGTTGTTTTGTTTTACGGCATATCAACCGTTTTGGGGTCATTTTGGTGGAAAATGAGTAAAACATAGTTGAAGAAAAAAAAACGATGTTTTTACATTTTTTACATGGGGATTTAGAATTAGTATTTTTTGGATTATCAAGATGAAAATAGTAATACAAAAAAATTAAAAAAAAAAAAAAGGAAACGAGAAATAAATCACATTAGATTTCATATGCAAATTTTAGATCCTTTTCTAAAAGCAAATTCCCGGAGACAAAACTCTATTTTTGTCCAAATGTAATGACGCCATTTCCACCATTTAAATAACAAAAAAAAACACATCTTTTAGCCATTTTTTGGTAATTCCTTACGAGACTGAAGTTCTAGATTTTAAGAGTTACACGTCTAAATTATGAGGCCATTTACCAGTGGGGATATAGTAGCTATTTTTGGTTGTATTGTTGAGACCAGAGTGATCTCCCTTAGAGATAATTGGTTTTAACGCTAGTGGGTGCTATTGTCGTGAGATTTGGTACTTTTTGTCTCCCCCCCCCGTACACACATGGTTGTAAATTTAGAAACGAGAGAGAGAGAGAGACACATACATACATACATACATACATACATACTCACTCTCACTCTCTCTCTCATTAGAACGATCTTCAGACCAGAGTGATCTCCCTTAGAGATAATTGGTTTTAACGCTAGTGGGTGCTATTGTCGTGAGATTTGGTACTTTTGTGCCTCCCCCCCGTACACACATGGTTGTAAATTTAGAAACGAGAGAGAGAGACACACATACATACATACATACATACATACATACATACATACATACATACATACATACATACATACATACATACATACTCACTCTCACTCTCTCTCTCATTAGAACGATCTTCAGACCAGAGTGATCTCCCTTGGAGATAATTGGTTTTAACGCTAGTGGGTGCTATTGTCGTGAGATTTAGTACTTTTGTGCCCCCCCCCCCCCGTACACACATGGTTGTAAATTTAGAAACGAGAGAGAGAGACACATACATACATACATACATACATACATACATACATACATACATACATACATACATACATACATACTCACTCTCTCTCTCTCTCATTAGAACGATCTTCACAGTGTCCGGAAGTTGTCCGAATCTATCTCTTTTTCTTTCTTTCCTTCTTTCTTTCTTAGCATGCTTTTCAGGATTATTTTTCTGAATGAGTCAACCTACTCTCAGACAAGGAAACAAACGTCTTTGTTAGTATTTTTCTTCAAGTAGCGCATCGTATGTCCGGTGTTCTGTTTCGTAGTATGCTTTTAAAGCTCTGACGGACTTTCTCTCTTTGTGGTACTTTTCTGGCCGAGTCAATCAACTCACACCCATGGTCAAACAGCCAAACGAACTTTGTTCATAGCTTTTTCTTAGTAGCGCCACTACAGTTGAGACTATCCAACCAACTTTACATTTCGGTTCATTCACACTTTTATTTCATCTCTCAAAGAGCACGTGCATTTCTGTATTGTTATGGAGCATTGTATTTCCTGGTAAGGATTCGTTTTCCCTAGTTACTTTCTTTGTAAACTTTCATGTAATTTACATATAGTTAACCATCCTTCAATGTCTCGTCACCTACAATACATTCGATGTCATATGTTAACCAACAGTTTCCTTTTATCTTTCTTTTGCGACAGGCACGTGTGCCGCCGCATTCGTCGATATGAGAATACAAACAAACAATGGTTGCCATGTGTGAAAAGAATGATATATTCCAAACACGTGGTCAGCTAAAAAAATTTAGCTTTACATGTATAAAGTAAATATCCAATACTAGCAGGAAGACCCGGCGTTGTTCGGGATTGAATAAGGAGCACTACTATGTCCCTTTTCACTATGCTCATAACACCGTATTGCTTTCTTTGTTTTAACTGCACCCCCCCCCCTCCTTTCGTTTCTCTCCCTCATATAGTCGGAAGAAGCTGAAGTCTTGGGAAACTCTCTGAATTAGTGTCTTATTCTCATGGCATAAATTTGATTACAATTAGAGGGTAACATAGAGATTTGGGGCCACTTCCATTGTCTTCTCCAGAAAATTTTATACGTATGATTCAAATTTCATAAAAATAAGATATGTTTGAAGTTTTAAGATTGTTATGCCCTCATAGCCTACTTAGGGGTGCACTTAGAGATTCGGGAACACTTCTATTTTCTTTCTTGGTAAATTTTACATAAGAATACACTTTTAGATTTTATGCAGATTCTCAAACCTTTCTTTCTATAAGGAACACACACACAACACACACACAGACATTGAGTTTTATATATATTGAAGATTACAACTTTATATAGCATTTTGACGGGTCCTTCGTTACTTTAAATTAAATTAAAATTAATCCACCTAGCTGTATGTAAGAAGCTGCCCCTTCTAAACGGTGTGTTCCGATTTATCTGACCTTGTGTCACACGTTACTATTGTACAGTAATGCAGGAAGCGCCCCCTAAGCGGCGTGTTCACCATCGCACTAACGGTATTTTCAAAGAGTGTAGAGCCAGTGGATCTTACACAATTTCTGTGTCTGCTCTCAGTGTGTATCAGGGAAAGAAACCCCGTATTAATCTGACCTTGTGTCACACGTTACTATTGTACAGTAATGCAGGAAGCTGCTCCTTCTAAGTGGTGTGTTCCTCATCGCACTAACGGTATTTTCAAAGAGGATAGAGCCAGTTGATCTTGCAAAATTTCTGTGTCTGCTTTCAACGTGTAACAGGGCAAGAAACCCCGTATTAATCTGACCTTGTGTCACACGTTACTATTGTACAGTAATGCAGGAAGCTGCTCCTTCTAAGTGGTGTGTTCCTCATCACACTAACGGTATTTTCAAAGAGTGTAGAGCCAGTGGATCTTGCACAATTTCTGTGTCTGCTCTCAGCGTGTAACAGGGCAAGAAACCCCGTATTAATCTGACCTTGTGTCAGACGTTACTATTGTACAGTAATGCAGGAAGCTGCTCCTTCTAAGTGGTGTGTTCCTCATCGCACTAACGGTATTTTCAAAGAGTGTAGAGCCAGTGGATCTTGCACAATTTCTGTGTCTGCTTTCAACGTGTAACAGGGCAAGAAACCCCGTATTAATCTGACCTTGTGTCAGACGTTACTATTGTACAGTAATGCAGGAAGCTGCTCCTTCTAAGTGGTGTGTTCCTCATCACACTAACGGTATTTTCAAAGAGTGTAGAGCCAGTGGATCTTGCACAATTTCTGTGTCTGCTCTCAGCGTGTAACAGGGCAAGAAACCCCGTATTAATCTGACCTTGTGTCAGACGTTACTATTGTACAGTAGGGACTAAATATCATCTTGTAGTAAATAAACATTTTCTAAAAAAAGTCTTTCGTACTCACCCTGCTTTCCTGATAGCACCGCTTTGCTTGCCGTAAGATAATTGCGATTCAGACGTCATCGTGTGTATGCTGCTGTCACTATCAGCTGGCTCGTCATCTGAGGGCTGCAAAGACACAGACAAAAAAAATAAATAAGCATCTTCAAAGAACGGCAAAAATATTCAGCATTTAATCAAATTGAAATTCAAAGTTTTTTTTTGTATTAATGTGAAGTCGGAACAGAAAAAGCTCTTCATTCAAAAAGGAGAATACACATACAAATAATGTTATTTTTGACAATGCTTGCTATATATATATATATATATATATATATATATATATATATATATATATATATATAAGACTCTTTACCTTTTGGCGTTTATTTTGTTTTTATTTTGTTTTTATTTTATGTAAAATTTAAAAAGTTAAATGTTGCCGATAATATTTACAATTACATTGTCGGCTTTTCCCTATCCTCTGATGAGAAGAGTTTATCTTTGAAAATCCATGGATTAAGGATATGAAGCTCCTTGCTCTGAACTTTTGATGTTCTAATAAATATTGTATCTTTACAATTTTTTATTCTCATCTTTCATCTCTAAAATTGATTGCTCTATTCAATATATTGAATCACGATAGATTATTATCACGATAGATTATTATTAAACGATAATTCAATTATCGTTAATTTAATTCAACATTTAAATATATATATATATATATATATATATATATATATATATATATATATATACATACATACATATATATATTTAAAGAAGTGAGGCTACCAACATTTGTAAAAAAAACTATTTTCAACCATTGTTTGTTATTTTGTTATTTTATTATTTTATCATTTTATAATTTTGTGATTTTAAACGCATTTAAAGCTTTTCTTGTTTGCTCTCATCAGATATATTCTCTATTTAAATCACAAAATTATATATTTTATAATGTTTACAATGTTTGAAAAAAGATTTTTACAAATGTCCGTAGCCTCACTTCTTTAAATATACATTTTTCTCTCGTTGGTACTGCACTGATGCTGCACTACCCTCTACTCTCTCATATATATATATATATATATATATATATATATATATATATAATTTTTTTTATTACCTACAGACATCGATGTTTCATGCTAACGCAATCTTCAGTGCAAAAAGTTAATTTCCGACAGTCGGCGGGCGCGAACTCCGATCACAAATCGCCACTCATTTGCAGTCAAGAGCGTTTTCCCGTTGGCCACCACAAATTAGCTTAGAATTAAGGAGGAATGTAACTTTGGCTGGTATTTTTACAACGAGCAGCGAAAGCGATCTACAACAACTATATATCTATATATATATATATGATAATTTTATTTACACAGACATGTACATGTCTGTGTAAATAAAATTATCATATATAAAGCTCTATTTTGATATTGAGCACTTTTTATAAACCCGGTTAAAATTCTCTGGATTACCACCCTGTGGATATTTTTCACCTGGATTATTACCATTATTATCTATATATATAGAAAGATATATATATATATATATATATATATATATATATATATATAGAGAGAGAGAGAGAGAGAGAGAGAGAGAGAGAGAGAGAGATAGATAGATAAATAGATAGATAGATAGATATAAAATAATACTTGATGATTTAATAAATAGGGTTTTTTCCAATTTTTTTTCTCATCATTCATTTCGTTTTATATATATATATATATATATATATTTAAGCAAACATTGTTAAAACAGAATTATCCGCTTAATGATACCTTTTTTTTACTTTTTCAATTTTTCTAATGATCTATTTTGTGTTAAAATAACAAAAAAAAATAATGTAGGTTCCATATGTAACACAAACGTTTTCGATTCTTCATCGAATCATATTCAGGCGACAAAAGTAAATGGACAAAAAAGCTGGAGAAAAGAAGAGAATTTTAAACGATAGGCAAGAAACGCACACGGGAAGAACGGTCTCACATTGTTCCAGGAAAACGTTAACAATTTAAGTTCCACAACGGCAGAATTAGCGTCACAAGCTAAAATTGTATTACGTTAAGCATATATATATATATATATATATATATATATATATATATATATATATATAGAGAGAGAGAGAGAGAGAGAGAGAGAGATAGAAGAAAAAAGATTGCTAAATATGCGACGATTGTCCAAATTTATTTCAAATTTCAATTCTATCTCTACAATTGCTCTATCTCGTATATTGAGCTAATCCTCTTCACAATAGGTTCCATCTACTAAAAGTTTTTACTTTGGTTTATATTTGATCCTATATATATATATATATATATATATATATATATATAGCATACACTTTTTACTCATTGGACCAACAATGTTCTTTGCAAATAAAGCTATTTTTATTATTATTTGCATATATATATATATATATATATATATATATATATATATATATATATATGCACATAATAATAAAAATAGCTTTATTTGCAGTTTCTCAAAACGATTCATCAAACTGAATAAGACGCTTAAAATGATCAAAATAATAAAATAAAATGAGGTTGCTAGTATTTGCGACCACAGTGCTCAGTATTAAAATGATAGAGCTTTATAATAATACCAAAGAAATGTGTTCTACATATTTTAGAGGAAACTCGAATATACATCGTACATATACACGCATATGAGGATACTTATTTTGTTTATATTTTGTCAAACAAAAAATAGAAAAAAAGATTTCAAGATTTTCTTTAAAAGAAAAAAATTGAGTTGCATCATTAAATAACCAACAAAAATTGTGTAATATTGAATACAGGCTGGAATTTGTTAGAGGGAAATAAATAACAAAAAAACGTGAGTTTGTCTGAGGGGGGACAAGAATTGCAGCTTATAGTAAACCAAATTTAAAAAAGAAATCTTTAGAAAATGTATAAAAAAATTAAGTCTGATTATCTTTTAAAGATAATTTTCAAAAAGAGCAACTTGGGCCAAATCAAACAATTTTGTCATCAATACTTTTCTTCTTCTTTTTTTACTAGAATATTAATTAATATCATCCATGACCGAGTAGACGTGTTAAATTTATGTTATTCTTAGTTATAATCGCCTGTAATAAGGATTGAACCTTCAACCTCTTGAAGTAAAAAAGGCAAAATTCTATTTAACAATTTTTTGTGCTTCTGTATTATTGGAGCAGACGAAATTTTCATCTCCAATTTAGAAGAGTCTGTTAAAAGGGGAGATAATTCAAGCATTTTTTTTTTGTTTGTTGTGACCATAACCCATAAGGAAAATCCAGAGAATTAATAAGAAAATAAATTTGAAGAAAATGGTACTTATGCAGTTTACAAACCGGGCTGAAATAATAACGTTGTAATTTAGAAAGCAACTCTTAACATGGCGAGTTGGGGGTAGGGGATTAACTATTCTGTTTATTAAATTGTTAGATGAAAGTATAGAATAGTTAATCAACCACCTACCCCCCCATGTTAAGAATGGCTTTCTTAATTATAACGTTATTATTTCAGTCCGGTCTGTAAACTGCATAAGTACCCTTTTTTTTTCTTTTTTTTTCTTACTAATTCTCTGGGTTTTCCTTTATAAGTTATGGTTATAACAACAACAAAAAAAAACAGTTAGAATTATCTCCCCTTCGAACTAACTCTTCTGAAGTGAAAATGAAAATTTAATCTGCCCCAATAATACAGAAGCATCAACGGTTTTTCTAATATTTTCAAAGACACATTCTTTTGCCTTACCATCCTTAGATTATGCCTGCAATCGAGAACGTGAAATCCAGTGAAATAATCGTCCGGGTATGACTGTTTTGAAATTATGTCATGAAGAATTTCATGCCGGCTTCTGATTGCGCTTGAAATGTATCTGCCTCTCAACTGATTATTCTCTGACAGTAAAAACAAATGTTGATTCGATTTATCAGGAAGTAATTCAAGAACGTTGGTTCCAATTGCAAGTGAAACCTTACAACACATGATAAGATAACTGCAACACTAGCTCGGAAATATTGAACAATACTCTGTGAAATTATACACCAATCAAATTGAAGCATTTGTAGCAGTCACGTGACTGGAGATCTACTTTCTTTTGTATTTGCATGCCATTTTTTGCGTAGTGATTAGCATGTAGTTCGGTCAGCTTAAACAGGTATGTCAAAACTTGCATAGAAATACATTTGAAGTTATTCAAACACTTCTGCGCATGTCTGCCTTTCCTCATTTCTGCCCCCCCCCCTTAGTTTGGTGCTAAAATGTGTGTGGGTTTCGGAAATTTTTAGATAAGGATGGATAATATGTATTATTCGGACTATTAATCTCATCTTCGTTGTTATATTCCCAACCTTTCGGCTGATGTAACCTTTGACCTTCTTTGGGTGCATCTTTTTTTGAACTTCGTTATCTTTTAGTCGATCTCGGGAATCTGGACTGACGTTCGAACTGAACCCCTTATTTAATCCAAAGGGGTAGATTGTTCTCATTCCATCAGCCATTACCCAGTAGAAGAATGTGTTCTTCAGAATTATGTGATCTATTCCCTGCTTCTTTTGTTCCAGCTCGTTTGACTCCTTGGTCTAGTTGTCTCCATCAATTCGCTGTTTTGATACCTTATTGTAATACAGCTTCCTATTCGAGTAGCTTCTTTCCAAGAACCGCAAGCTTGTGAAACTCTCTTCCTGCTGACTGTTTTCCTCCTACCTATAACCATGATCTTTTCAAGACTAAGGCCAATAGGCATCTCCTGTCTTTGCACTAATCATATTTGTTCTTGTTAGCTCCTTACATCAAGTGGTTTCATGCCTTGTCTGGAGCGATTTCCATTAATAAAAACAGTCTTAATTCTATGTTATTAGTTATTATCGCCTGTAGTAAGGATTGAACCTTCAACCTCCCGAAAACTATAACTCAGAACTGATTGTTAATCACCAAATTCATGTGAACAATTTAAGTATAAATCTTTGGAACCTTTAACCTAATTTTGTCCAGATGTGTACTTATTGCAATATATATTTTTTTTTTTCGTTACTTATATTACAATATTTTCTACTACTAATCTTGGCCTTTTGGCTAAGATCAGTAGTGTAGTATCTGTTCCGATGGATACTGCACCCCATAGACTGGTATTGTCTTGGCCTTCGGGGCTTGATTTACGCCGATCTATGGGTCTGTCCTGTGCAGTTCTAGGAGGTCCACCCTCCCAGGCTTCGCCTCCCCTCTTTGGGGAGGAGTAAGTTTATTGCTTACTGCCTGAGGCGTCTCTACCGGGGAATGCCGACGGAGCTGCCCAGGCAATTTTTAAACCCCACTTTCCCGACCCGACTTTGGGTCACATCTTACTTGTGGGAGTAAGATAAAAACTGGCCTTGTGCCTAACTCCTGGAGAGGAGTAAATCAATACTACTAATCTACTATTCATAATTACTAGTAGAACCCCTGCGGACATTCCATCGTGCTTTCTACATCAATCTGTATAATTTAGTTAAAAATAATTTTCCTTTTGATGTGGAGTAAGCTGGTACCCCTTCCTGAGGTTGGAGAATGAGATGCTCCAAGGGCATGAAAGAGAGGCAACTCTCGTCACGAGACGAGAGGAGATATTATCCAAGTCACCGTTTGGACTGTGTACGACTCTCGATATATTTCTATTATATGTTACCCGACCTTTTCCCAAAAGAGGTCTAGTCAACATCATAATACCTTTTGAAATAATAAATGTGTGTCAGGGGCAATACTATTAAGAAAAAATTACACCTCCTTGTGTTGAAAATAATTGTCATTGGTAACTAAATATTCTTTAAATAAATAACGCGCATATGGTTCTTCTTTATTTATTAATCATTGGAGAAATTTAATTCTTTAAAAAAAAAAAAAATATTCTCCATTTTCTTAGCTTGAAAATAATTGTCAGCTAAATATTTATCAGATCAATAATCAATAAAACGAATGTCACTTTTTTAGATGTATTTATTTAAAATTGTAGTTTTAGTCGATGGAACAACATAATCTGATTTTGGAACAATTCATTTTAAAATGGGTAAAGTCGGATTTTTTTTACCTTAGCGACATCAGATTAATCACCACTAAGACGATCTCATTTTTTAATGTGTGTGAAAGGTGATAACGTACGTACGAACACGAAATCCCTTAGTGTAATATTAAATAGATAAAAATAAATATATGTACTTTCATCCCATCATGCAAAAGTTAACGAGTAAAACATGTGCCTTTATCTAGTCCCCGGATGAAACCATTCCAAGTGGTGTGGGGAAGCGAGAAAGCGAATAGCAAGTCAGACAACCATTTCAGACTTACCCCACCGCCTGAAATGAAGCTGGAAATAAATTCACCACTCTATGATAAAAACATTGGGTGTTTTTTTTTTATATTTAGTTTATCAGAAATGATAATTTATATATCGAAAAGTAAATTATTGAGGTTATTCTATATTTTTATATGAATATTTCAGTAATATATCTAGATAAATAGCTAATGCGAACACCGGCGAAGCATAATCTATTTTCCGTCATTTAATATACTAGTAACTGAAAGACTGAATTGGTGACGCAATCAAAAAATGAAAGATGTATTTATTTAAAATTGTTTTAGTCGACGGGACGACATAATTTGATTTTGGAACAATTCATTTTAAAAATGGGTAAAGTTGGAATATTTTACCTTAGCGACATCAGATTAATGACTAATCATCATTTTTTTAAAAAATGTGTGTAAACATGTACGTACGAATATGAAGTGGCTTTTGCCTATTATTATGTAGATTGGTTCCCATACTGTATTTAATTCTATAGTAGGTCTGTTTAGGAGGCCATTGACACCCAATATATGCACTGATTCTTTGAGACTTCTTACTCTCCACAATTCTTCTCTGTCTATGATATTTATTTCAATAAAATCGAAATATAGGAACCGAACGTTAGCGGTATACTCGAGCTTCTTTACAAATACAAAACAATTTCAGCTGATATGCAGAACCTACACACGAAAGAGAGAACTTTCAGTGTGCAAATTTACGAGTATATATATATATATATATATATATATATATATATATATATATATATATATACGCACATGCAAATACAATATAATCTTTTTTTATCCACTCTTTTCTGACTTATTATGTTAGACTTCAATGGGTTCTTGCTGCACACGCGAGTCTGCTACTATAAAAGAAGCACAAACATAAAACGTATTCAAAAGACATCAATGCCAAGAATTGTGTTTGGGAAAGCATTGTTCGTCAGAGAATTCTCCTTTATATATATATATATATATATATATATATATATATATATATATATATATATATATATATATATATATATAGATTCTCAACTGGGGGTTATCAGTCTATCAATTGCAGTGGAGGAAACAATGCAACACTATGTGGACGAATACGTTTTATAAAAAAAAGTGCACAGACACCCATACTAACGTTTGTTTACTTCTACGAAGAATGTCACTCTTTAACCGTGTGTCATTTTGTCAATGTGAAGAGTGCTTAAACCGTGATGCACTATGCTGAGAATGGCGACAAAAGAAAAGAGTCCGTTTATTACATTTTGCTTGAGAATTATTTTTTTTCCAATACAAAGCCTTGTGGTTTGGAAAAGGGATCGACATTATCATCCCAAAAGAGAAAACATGTTTTCTTCTGTTGGGGTTTGTGGACGGTTGGGCAGCGTCTCTCCATTTTTATGTTCTATCGTACAAGCAAATACATGAAACAAAAGAACGAAACGAAGGCGATATGTTTGAAATAACATTCATTTACCGCAAACCCCAAAAGGTTCGCTCCTGGTTGGATGGTGTGCGTAAAAATGCGGACATAGGTCCAAGAAGAATGTGTGTGTGTGTGGGTGTGTGCGAAGAGGCTGAGATAATGTGGCTCACATACATTGGATTTTGTGCGTGAGTTACACACACATGTTACGGGCAAGGAAATGAAAAGAGACAAAAACCCGTTTGTGTTTCAGATTTTCATAGTACCGATCTCAACACTCCTAGCGTGGCGAAAGGGAAGATAATTAGGTCGGAGCGCCCTCTGGTGTATGTATGCATAAATGAGTGTGTGTGAATGTACGTAATGTTACACATGGTGTTGACATTTTCCTAAAATAAGAAACCCTGCAAGAGTCTCTTACTTTCTTATTCCAAACAGACATAACATTAACAAAATAAACTTTTCATCTATATAAATTTGGACATCTGTGCATGTTTATCGCTCTTCGACAATCTTTCTTTATAATTGCTCTATCTCGTATATTGAGCTTTTACCATTTCACTATAGGTTCTTTCTACTAAAAGTTTACTTTTAGTTTCTTACATATATAATTATATATACATATATATATATATATATATATATATATATATATATATATATATATATATACATATTCATATGTTTATATAGAGGGTGAGTCAAAATGCACGCAAATTATAAAGTCTTTATTAAATATATATTAAATCGTATTAAATGAAACTAAATGTAATGAAAATAAAGCAGAGTTAATGGGGTTTGTGACATTACAACAAATGTTCAATTAAACCGCCATCTTCTTCTTCAATCACCAGCTCTGCACGTTTCACCAAATTATTCACGGCGCGCCCAAGTTCATCACAGGAAACTTTATTTACCTCTGAAATGATGCCATCTGTGAGCTCATTAAGATTCTTAGGCCGAAATTGATGAAATACGCGGGCTTTCAGCATGCCTAAAAAATAGAAGTCCAGTGGGCTGAGATCAAGCGACCTTTGTTGCCACGGTGGTCCGTATCCTCGGCCAATCACACGATGTTCTTGAAATTCTCGACCCAACAACGAATAGTGGGGAGGAGCTCCGTCGTGTTTAAAGACAACAGTCCTCATATTTCCCTTTCTCTGTAACTGAGGGATGAGATGATCGCGAAGCAGGACAGTATAATACAAATTTGCGTGCAGTTTGACTCACCCTGTAATACACGTATGTGGATAATAATTAAATATTTATATGAGCTTTTTAAGAGCAATC
>OY744529.1:27247005-27249505 GCA_963556195.1 Sepiola atlantica
CATATATGCATTCATGTTTCAGCTGCGACTTTATTTTACGTCCAACTTCCTCGAGCCACAGTAAATATAATAGATAAAGAGTATATTTATAAACAAGAAACAACCCAATATTAACAAAATAGCTTTTAATACCGGTACTAACACATTAAACGTATTCCATGATTAAAAATAATAAATAAACAAAATTAATAAATACACAAATACAAAAATAAATAATAGACTCAATCACTCACCCCCCCCCTTCCTTTTCCTTCTCCCTCTTCTCCTACCAAAACTTTTGAGAAAATTATAAAAAAAATCACAAGTCGCTTGCTTCGGAATTTTTGAGATGAGGGTTGATAATTCGTAGAATTTGGTATATTCGGACTACTATTCTCATCTTGGGTGTTTTTATCACAACGTTTCGCAGTGGATATAGTACTAAGTATAATTCAGTTCTAAGTGACAGTCATTTGAAGGTTGAAGGTTCAATCCTCAGTGCGGGCGATACGAAGAATTGCGAATTACTGAAGACTTCTTCCCGGTCATGGCTGACAGAACAAGAGCATGCTAACCCCGTGGATTAAATAAAGGGTTCCGTTCGAAATTCCGTCCAGATTCCCGAGTTCGACAGAAAGATTCCCGAGTTCGACAAAGTACACCTGAAGAAGGTCGGAGGTTACATCGGCCGAAACGTTGTGATTAAAACACCCAAGATGAGAACAGTAGTTCGAATATACCAAATTCTACGAAGAAGTCTCTTAAAAAAATCTACTCCTGATGACGATCATGCCAATTGAAAGTGCTGGAGATGGCTTAAATAAGAACCCTCGGAGCTATATTATACCAACTACCACCGGAGACACGAAAGCTTGCTCGCTGCATCGAGAACATTACTAAGAAAATTAAAAAACGCAAAAATTCTGTGGTATTCAAGCAGATGAGAGGAAGGTATTAAGTAATTGAAAGAAAACTGTCAGTCAGATTCTCAAATTTAGATCGCCATAGCATTGCATCTGGTAAATGGATATTTGATTGATTCTTACTAGAGATTTCCTTTTTTTATCCTTGTAGAATTTTTTTTAGATTAAAACACGTAATTTTCGTAAGTTTCTTTCAGAAAATACTTATTTCAACTAGGAAATTTACAGAGAAAATTCTGAATCTTCTTTGTCGAAGACCTGAAGAGGCTAGACTTTGAAAAAAAGTCGTAGCTGAAACATGTATGCACATATGTAGCCAAAAAGTGTTAGTATAAATAAAAATTTATACTTAAATACGGCTCTACTTGTTATTGAGCACAATCGAATAAACACCGTTTTTTTTCATGGGATTAATATTTACAAACTCACAACCCTACAAACACTATATATATATGTATGCGTGTGAACGACATCTTTCTTTTTGCTATATTTTTTATGTTTTTCATTCTAATTAACTTTCGTATATTTTATTTATCCTTTTTTAATCCAAAATAATCTTTCCATTTATTTTAGTGCCATGATTTTCTCCTTAGACTCCAATTTCCATTTCTGACCATTTCTCTTCATTCCAATCTATTTAACATTTCTTAATCTTTCGAGAATGCATCCCATACTCTCCCTCCCCCCCCCTGTTGTTTACTGTCCCCCTTTTTCTCTTTTGATCTCAATTCATCAAATCTCAGTTTCATCTAAGAATATTTACTCAAATACACTTTTTACCTGATTTCAAGACATTGTACAACTTCTGCTGAGTGGCAAACACATTCTTGGTATTTAACAAGCTTAGATTCAATTGGGAGAGAAAGCGAGAGAAAGGGAGAGAAAGCGCGAGAGAGAGAGAGAGAGATTTGAGATGCAATGACTATTTTTCCACATGAGCTGAAAACCCGTTTTATACAAGTGCCTACACATGTGTTTTAATTATATGCATGTCAATTATATGATGTAAATTCAAGTTAAACCCAAGTTAAAAATAGATCTGTATGTTCCTATTATATATGCTATGATATTGTAGAAAATTGAATATTATATATATATATATATATATGATAATTTTATTTACAGAGACATGTACAAAATCTGCGACACTGGCATGTCGATGTTATCGATCAACAGTTACTATAAACTGAGATCTCATCAGGCAGAGTTAGAATCCGATCTTAACCTCAGATCATATTTGGAGAGAATCTGTCTGTCTGTGTAAATAAAATTATCATATATAAAGCTCTATTTTGATATTGAGCACTTTTTATAAACCCGGTTAAAATTCTCTGGATTACCACCCTGTGGATATTTTTCACCTGGATTATTACCATTATTATATATATATATATATATATATATATATATATATATATATATATAAGATAAATGAAAGAGGGATAAATATGTATGTACGAATGACAAATCTATTTCAACTTCGATTGTTCAATGCAGGGTGTACTCGGTAAAAACATGTTTATTTTACTTTCCTTAAGCCAAGGCTTTTCAAAGATTAAAATCTTATCAGAGGAATTACATAGATGGATAAGTTGGCA
>OY744529.1:27254505-27409505 GCA_963556195.1 Sepiola atlantica
CCCTACACACACACACACAAAAAAAAATTGAAATGAGATTATGGATAGAAAATAAGAGATGCCCAAGAGACATGATAAATAAATTAGATTCATGTGTAAATATTCATTGCTGCTCGAATTTTTGTGCTTGCGTGTGAGTTTCCGAATGTGTGTCTTTAATGCATTTAATGTTAACTACATATCAATGTGATGAACGAACAACAGGATTTGAAACCCTAACCCGTCGGCAAACATAAATTGCATCTGAAAACGTCCTTCTTGTTTCTCTTCTTCCTTGTTTCATTTGGTTAACCAAATTCCGTTTGAGTGTTGCGCTCATATTAGCATCATCCATATCGATCTTATGATTACCTATAAATCACTTACCCGTGTCATAATTCTCTCTTAAGTGCTCCTCCTCCTCCTCCTCCTCTTCCTCCTCCTCCTCTTCCTCCCCTTCCTCTAAAATTCTATTTTTGTTCTTTTCTCTTTTACCGGCGTTTATTGCTTCCCCCCCTCCATGCATCTTACTAAAAGAAGGTGTGAAGGAGAGAGAGAGAGAGAGAGAGAGGGAGAGAGAGAGAGAGAGGGGGGGTAGGAGAAGAAGCAGGAATTACTTAAGGTGTGTGTGTTGGGGGGGGGGGGAAGATACCGGGTCGTCCAATCATAAATGTCATTTACACTTATAGAAGATCGATACCATCTCATCCAATTAATAACGCTTCAGGTGTTTATTGTAAGTAATGGTTATTTTAATGGAATTCACAAGAAAAGTTTGTTTTTTTCTTCCGCCGCCGGCCGCCGTCGCCGAAGAGTTTCTTTTCTTATTTTTAAATCAGCTGGACTCTTCTTGGAGTTTCCTCCCTAAAATCCGAGGCTGAACAAAACAATTCAGTTGAGAGATTGAGAGACAAAACTTGAATGAACCTAAAACAATGTATTAGGTCAATCGAAAAATCCTTTCTGTTTTTAGTTATATATAAGCTATAAAATTAAGTAGGTCGGACATTCCAAGTTAGACCTTAATAGCAATGCGCCTGACAAATCGATATTTGATTCAGACTAGCCAGCTCTTTCTTTTTATCCTTGCAGCATGTTCTTAACACTAAAAGTGTGATTTGCTTCAGTTCCTATTTACTTGTCTCCCCACGAGGGCAAAGTTAGGCACAAGGACGATTTTTAATGTGGGGGCAAAAAATCCAGCTCCCCAAATAGGGGCACTCTGGATTGGAACAAAAATTCAAATTGTTTCAGTCTAGAAGGATTTCTCCTTCACTGACCAAGAACAGAATAGACTAAGTGCAGCGTCAGAACAGATACTACACTTTGTTCTTGGACGAAAGGTCAAGCATATAAATGCTTGTTGTTGGGACTATAAGTTATGCATGAAAATAAAGATTGATTATTGAGAAAGACGGACTTTATAATTGAAAAAGCAAATGCTTTAAATCTTGTCTTGCAAAATAATTGGATATTTGCGTTGCTGCTTATCGATACAGACTTGGGGGGGGGGGATTTACTAATCAACAACTTTTGCTGATTGTGCATAAATATACTTAAATGCCTGCCAAATTTTATTGAATGAGAAAGGCGATTAAGTAAACTTTCCGAAATCATTGCAGACAAAAAACGAGGCATACTCATTAATTGATTAGTTGAGTGTTGAGGCTTACGGAAGTGCAGCATTTAAAGCCAAATCCAATCATTTTGGTAAACGTATTTATCCTTCATTCAGTTTTTTTTTTTACTTATATTCACCCATTGCCACTTAGACATAAGGGGCTACTGAGAATTAGGGGCCATATTTATAGGAGGCATCCTAAGTGGGGAGTATACAGCAAGATTTTTTTTATGGTAATCGCTCCAGACAAGACATGAAGCCACTTGATGTAAAGAGCTTAAAAAATTAAAAAAAAACAACAACAACTTCAAGGTCAAAACCTAGTCAACAATACATGTTAGATGGATAGATTCTGACCCAGAAAACAGCAATTCTTCCCCTTTGTCAGAAACATCGCTCATGGAATGTAAAGACTAAAGGACAAAATAAGGGAAGCGAGAGTTTGTTCAGATTACACTTAAATTTCTTTATGTCGGTTCAGTTGAGGAAGGAGGGAGCAAGGAGGGAATTCCAAAGGCAAGCAGTTCGAGGAAAGAAGCTATTAGAGTAGAAAATTTTCCGGCATCTGGGGACCTCCACAGTGAAGATTCCAAACATTAACTAAAGAGGACCTGTACCTCCTTAATAATTGTAATTTTAATACGTAAAAATTTGCTAAATAAAATTTAAACCAAAAATGACTCTGTTCCGCAATTTTGTTGTTGTAGACAACAGACCAATCACAGCATTGTGTTTCAAAATGAAAAACCGCACAAAAGGGTTGATATGCCACGCAAACCAATAAGCCTTGTTGCAATATTTACTGTCATGAAAAACAAAGAAACCGTATGAGATAAAAACAGAATGGTCCGCTTAAAAGGCATAAAACGAAGACTTGCAAACAAGAAGGTTTAATTATTGATAAAGCCAGCTTTGGACAGCTTTGGGCAACTTCTAAATGTTCTGATGCCAGGGCGCCACTAGCTTTGAAGTAGAGACCGATCTTTGCAGATGGCTGAGAGAAATCCTCGCGGTTCTTACTGATTTTTCTGCTTGAAACTATAACATTTGCAAACAAGAAATGCTAATTATTGATGAACATCTAAAAATGAAATAATGATGAAAAAAATAAAAACATGGCAGGGATTTTGCAGTTGGCAGCATTTCTGTGGTTTCTTAATCAAGGTTATTCGCGAAGCTGTAAATGGATCATTTGATGTTGATAATCAAAGCAGGCAGGATGACTCATAGATTTTCCTTTTTTGCATCTTTCAGAAGCAACATTTTTTTTAACCTACCTCCTGGCTGCGATAATTGCATACTTCAGTGATTTTTTTGATTTTTTTTACGATCACATCCTCCATGAAAGAAACGCCATACTATTACTTGTCTCCCCCCCCCCCCGCCCTCAAAATAAATACCTCCTACACACTCGCCAATCAGCAAAATCCCACCCCTTCACTGTAGAGGTCCCCAGATGCCGGAAAGCTTTCTAATCTAATAGCTTGCCTTTGGAATTCCTGCCCTGCTTTCTGTTTCCCCGACTGAACCAACATGCAGAAATTTAAATGTAATGTGAACAAACATCTTGCTGCACAAATCTCCACTTAGGATGATCCCATAAGTCTGGCCCCTAATTCTCAGTAGCCCCTTACGTCTCAGTGGCAATGTGCCCCCTTGTTTGGGGTGAATTGAAGTAAAAAAAAAATCCAATTTGCAGGGTTTATGTGAAAAAATATTTTTAAACATTTGATTTGTATGTTCTTATTATATATTCTCTGAGATTGTAGGTATTTATATATATATATATATATATATATATATAAAATACTAGATGTACCCATGACCCAGTGGGTCACAACGATCACCACTATTAATTCTACTTTGATTTCATTCGAAAATTCATGAACTTTGAATTATCTATTAAGATATTCTTCTTGCATGACTGCAAATAATAAGTCTCTTTACTTCAATATTACCCATGAGGCTGATATTGAAGTAAAGAGACTTATTATAATGCCATCTAATTTACGCACGTTTTTGTGGTGTGTGCAGACGCTATGAAAATTAGATGGCAACTCTGAATAAAGACAGTTACTCTTTTATTAAACGCTCACAAAGACATTAAGAAATATTAGAGTAGTTGAATCAACATAGAGGGAGAAACGGCAAGAGAAATACATAGATAGTTAAGTGAGAGATCGGTGGCTTGTTCAGTTAATTAAAAATGATTGCTAATTAGAAAAATTCAAACAGAATTACTTTCAAACATAACTCAATCAAAGAACTAAAGTATATTTTAGTATGTATTTTGTGTGCTTATATATATAGGAAAAATGTTGTAAACATAACTCAATCCCAGAACTAAAGTATATTTTAGTATGTATTTTGTGTGTTTAAATATATATGAAAAAGGTTGTAAACATAACTCAATCTCAGAACTAAAGTATACTTTAGTATGTATTTTGTGTGCTTATATATATAGGAAAAGGATTGTAAACATAACTCAATCCCATAACTAAAGTATATTTTTGTATGCATTTTGTGTGCTTAAATATATATAAAAAAAGATTGTAAACATAACTCAATCCCATAACTAAAGTATATTTTTGTATGTATTTTGTGTGCTTAAATATATAGGAAAAAGATTGTAAACATAACTCAATCCCAGAACTAAAGTATATTTTAGTATGTATTTTGTGTGCTTAAATATATATTTTTTTAAGTTTTAAACATAACTCAATCCCAGAACTAAAGTATATTTTTGTATGTATTTTGTGTGCTTAAATATATATAAAAAAAAGTTTTAAACATAACTCAATCCCAGAACTAAAGTATATTTTAGTATGTATTTTGTGTATTTACATATATAAGAAAAAGGTTGTAGATAAACAAATGTTAATTGGTTAATTGACTCTATTTTAGTTTAATAATATATATTAATCTTCATATCTATAAAATTATGCGACCATTTTTGTGTATGTGTGCGATTCTCGCCTCTATGTGACTTATATATCTTTTGCTATTAATCAATTATTTATTGAAATCAAAAATGGCATAGAGAAAATTACTAAAACGAACTTTTAACAAATCCTATTCGGAAAAAATTATTTAATTACGAAATTAAACTATACCACAATGCATTTCGTTTTTTTCTGTAAACAGGCCATCCATTTTAATCTCTTTAAACATGAATTACTTTGTGAGTCTTTGAAATTTAAGAGGAATTTAGAAGCATTTAAATTGTCGAATAGAAAGTCATTTTTGGCTTTAAAATCTTCAGCAAATCTTCATGTATTAAAATTATAATAGTAAAAGAGACACAGATCCTGAGTCAAAGTTCCGAGACCTAATCTGACTCAGAATCAAAGTCACAAATCCAGAGTGAAATATCCGGGGTCTTATGTCCAAGTGTCAAAGGTCAGGAAGAAAGAACAAGTCACAACTCACAATGTCACTTCACTTTTCTATAGACCAAGTTTTCAATGAATTTCTTGTCAAAAGGTTTTTATAACTTTTAAGTCTATAAATTTTATACTAAAGCTGAGCTAATCAACGTTTATTTACCTAAGGCTTTTTTTTAATATATAATTTAATCACACAAAATACATGCTAAAATATTCCTCAGTTTTGGGATTGAGTTATCTTTTTAAAAGAAATCAATTTTAATGGTTCTAATTAGTCGTAATTTGAAATTTACTCACCAAGTCACCCATCTCTTACTAAGGTTCTGTCTATTACTCTCACCCTTTCTACTAATATGTTGTCTAACCTCCTCTCCTCATGCTATTTTTATACAGTGTCTATCCTTCCTATCTCTGTTTTATTACCTTTGATAATCAACTCGCAGGTATACCCGACGTTGCCCGGGGGCAAAACTAACATATTTCTATTCAAACTTCTATCTCTTTCCCCCCTCACCCGTTTTTATCCTTCCTTCTCCCCACCCCTCCCATTCCTCTCTCTGGACATACACACACACACACGTGTATAGATTCCCCGAGGAATGAGTCGGTGTAAGGAAAATAAATCTTTGAAAAAAAATTAGAGTTACTTCCCTTTAGCCAGTCGCTAGAAAACAGAACCCCCTGAATAAATCTATGCCAGTTTAGGATCAAAGAATGAATACTTTTTTTCCAAATTTGAGATATTATTCTCTGGGGGCAACGCCGATCAAGAAAATACCAACTTTGTGGGTGTTTGTTTTGACATTTTTTAGTTTTAGCCGGACATACATACCTACATACACACACACACACAGACAACTGCCTGTTATATAAGTAGATAACACTTACTATAAAACAGAAGATTGGAATAGTCCATTATAAACAAAAGGGAATATCACCACAGAGAGAACAAGAGAGAGAGGGAGAGGGAGATATAGTGAACAGAAATATTAATTTTGGGATTTTGTACTATTATTTTTTTTTAATATTTAACTGACTTTGCAAACTCACTTTTTCCTGACTCAAACAATCTAACCCGAGCTCAATGGGTGACCCAACGGATCACATGTTTTCCCGTACTTTTCTCGTACTTCTCGTACTTCTCTATAACTAAAGATAGTTTATGATTGGTTGCGATGGCAGCATAATATTTTAAAGATTCAATTGGTTATGGTTAAACACTAACTTATCACTAAACAATACTAAATGTCACTATTTTTGAACTTGATGAACTTAGTGAATAGAACCCCCCCCCCCCCCCGCTCTTCCCTTCGCCTTTAAAAAAAGAAGGCCAATGATAAAAAGAGTCTGCTGTTTTAATTGAAGCTCCCTGGCTACTTTGGACATGAACACAAGCCTGGTTGTTCTTTTATCTCTGGCTTTGGCCCCTTTCAGAACGTTCGTTTAGGACAGAGATAATGTCTGATCCGACCGAGAGTGGCAAGTGCAATTTGGACGGCTATTAGTTAATAGGTGGTCTATAAATCTGCTACAATAAAATTATTGAAACACACACACAAAATAAAAGTAACAATAATGTAGTTATTAAATGGCAGGAATGCAGGTCTGGAAGAGTGTATCTGCCTTACCCTCACCTATCGTCGTTCCCCTTCCCCCCTCCAAAAAACGGATGGAATTTATGTGTGGGATGAGTTGGATTAGGATAGGAGAATTTTCAAAGGCGGGTTCATTTGGGGTTGATTTGCAGATGCGAGAACACGATGAGAAAGTGAATAGACACAGGACTTGTAAAAAAAGACACAACACGTGTATCTGTCTCTCGCTAAATATATTTTTTCGGCCTCCATTCATTCTCGAAAGATAATGGATACCTCCTGCAAGAGTGCCTCTACGGGGAGTCTATAATGAAGCAAGGGTTGCACAAGCTATAACTGCACCTCTCCTTAACCGGCATTGCTTGAGTCCGGTGACAAGTCGTCCCAGATGATTGGAAATGATACCAGAATAAGCAGAAAAAGACTGGTGTTATTTCAGCGTTTTCCTTTTCCTAGATTAGTTGCATAATCAAGGCTTGTGATCCAGTCTATCCTACCATGGGTAGAGGGAGGATATATGGATTAAAGCAGTGATAGCGGTCAAAAGGGGATCATTTTAATGGATCAAAGTTGAAATGTTTTTTTCTTTTAATTTGTATTTAATGTGTCTCAGGAAGACTTGTTTTTAATATAATAAATAAACACTTTTTAGGTGAAAAGTATTTTTTTTAGTGTGGCCAGAATACTTTTTTCTGGTAGTGTGTGTGTATATATATATATATATATATGTAGAGAGAGAGAGAGAGAGAGAGAGATAGGTGTGTGAAAATATGTTTTTGCGTACACTTTCTATTCTTTATATACGCTCTTAAAACATGGTCGAATTTTTTTTTTTTTTTTTTTTTTGCGCTTAAGAAATCAAACTCTAACTTCACACCCCTTCGAACATAATCACGCCCTTGTAACTTTTCAATACTTTAGACGCTAATTTTTTTAAGTTGTATGAATTAAAAAATAAAAATTAAAAAAAAAAAAAAAAATATATAAAAAAATAAATTAATAAAAATAAAAATAAATGAATAAATAGAATAAATAAATAAAATAAAAAGTAAAGACATACTCTTTTCCTCTCTTTACATTCTATAAATACATATTCTTTTGTCACACTAACACGCCTGAAGATGATTTGAGGATATCAAATCGAAAGTACTCGCAAGGAAGATGGAACAACAAAACTACGGAAACTTCATACACCAGTTTGATCTAGGTACGAAGTTGACCATTCGAAAGATGGAAAAAATTTTAAAAAAGATCACAAAGCAGAAACACTCCGTGCTATTCAACAACGTTTGCCTAAATGAAAACTTGCTGCCTAAATACACACAATATATATATATATATATATATATATATATATATAATATACTAGCTTTTTCAAAGTGAAAGCTCGATGATTGTTAACATATGACAACATTTGACATACAAATATCGGTTGTTCTTCTGTGAACGAAACGGACCCATAATTGTATCAAAGTTTTTTGTTTTGAGAAAATGATTGGTAAGGTGAATAAAATCCTGGTCATTGGAATGGAGCAAACTGTTGTTTCATTTATATATGTCATCCACAGACCGACTGTTTTGCTGTATCACAGCTCTTCAATATGGCTAGAGAAGCAAGTGCCACAAGCCGGGATCGAAGCTCAACCGTCTAATCATTTGGCTGCTGGTCTCCTGCCGTGAGTAAGCAAGATCTCAATGTTTATCTAAACACTGTCAATTGCTGAAGAGTGCTTCATTTGTTTACACAAAGAGATCTGCATTTACGCTGATGGCAGTTGACAGTTTCACTTACCACAGTGCTCAACCCAAAAAGTGGCATACTCTGTTTCTATCCATCAATATATAGAGAGAGAAAAGGAAAATATAGACAGTAACAGGGTATATAAAAATGGGTCTGGTAAAAAAATAAAATTCGAACAGTTAAAAAAATTAAATAATTTGTTTACAACAAAAGTTTTTATTTTGAACTCTAACATAAAAGAGTAGAAAGTGACTAACTTTGGGTTGACTTTCGGCATCCTCGTAACTCTCGATTTCCTTATTTTATCCTTTAGTCCTCACATTTTATAAGCGAGATTTCTGACAAAGGGGGAAGAATTGCTGTTTTCTAGGTCGGAATCTATCCATCTAATACTTATCGTTGGCTAGTTTTTGATCAAGTAGTATTTTTTGTTTTTTAGCTCCTTACATCAAGTGGCTTCAGACCGTGTCTGGAGCGATTACCATAACAAAAAAAGAAAGAAAGAAAATAAACCTATAACGAGCAACATTAAAAGACCAGCTAGCAACCCATAGACCAGCTGGAATAGAATTTGCTGCCTCGTCTTAATGAGCAGTGTCACTGAAATGCAGATGTGAAACAAGAAGTTGCCAGCCGAGTAGAGATCACCAGTGATGAGCGCTATCTCTTTCATTGACATGAACTAATGGCTCCAGAAGTTATGTCAATGAGAAGCTTCCTCAGCCATGTCGAGCCCCTAACAATATCTCAGGAAGAGACCAGACTGCAACTGTGGACCAGAGGGCTAGAGAATGCCGCCTGACCAACTGACACGGGAATCCTCTCTTCTGAAGCACTCCCTCCTGGCTCAGAAGTACCCTGCACTGATGAGAGCATAAGTTCGAAACGACGTCGTCTGTAAGTAAATATAATTTATGAATATTATTATAAAAGCCCCTTTAAGAAAATTAAAGTTGAGCACTGTTAGGAGATATAAAAAAATAGACATTCACCTAAGCTACAAAGCGACGCTCTGATTAGGTTCGTTGAGTCCTATAGTTTGTCTTGATGTTTATCGCTCACTGCAATTGGCATAAATATAACTTAATTTCTCTGTATCACATGATAATTTCCTATGGCTGAGAGTATAGAGTGAAAGCGTGCAGAGTCAAAGTGGCTCTGTGAACTGGGTTTGTGCCTTGTGACCGTCTGAAATTATTACTTCCCTGCACTGATGAGAGCATAAGCTCGAAACGACGTCATCTGTTGGTAAATATAATTTAATCTTTACTTATGAATATATATATATATATATATATATATATATATATATATATATATATATATATATAACGGAACTTGTTTAAGGATATTTTTCAAAAACTTTATATTTTTTTTATTTTTTCTAATTTTAAATCTCAACTGTTACATTTCACTCCCCTCTTTTTCAAACTTTATTAAACTTTATAGTCTCACTTCCCCCCTCCCTAACACTAATTTTAAACAAATATACATGACACTCTAAAGCAAATAACGTATCCAAACGAGAGTGATACGTGAATTCACATTTCTGTAACAGGTAACAACATAAGCTGAAGAGAGCCGGATGGTTAAGTCCTTCTGAGCTTGAAACCGACGGTACTAATGTTATACTAATCTTTCTGTACCAAATATATATATATATATATATATATATATATATATGTATATATATATGTATATATGTATATATGTATATATATATAGAGAGAGAGATAGATAGAAACAGGATATATAAAAATTAGTCTGGTAAAAAAAAAATTCAACAGTTAAAAAAGTTAGATAATTTGTTTACAACAAAAGCGTATATTTTAGCTGCAAATTTCTATTTTGAACTCCAACATGAAGCTAAAAATTGAACAGTTAAAAAAGTTAGATAATTTGTTTACAACAAAAGTGTATATTTTAGCCGCAAATTTTCATTTTGAACTTCAACATGAAGCTTATAATCATAAACATTAAAAGACTACAAACGAACGGACCGACTGAAAGCGAATCTGCCGGCCCATCTTAATAAGTAGCGTCACTGAACTTTTGCTTAATTTGCAGGAGCAAATTTTGCTCGAATAAAAGAAAACAAGATACCAAAGTGAACGCCTCTCATTAAACAGCAGATTCAACCTTGGCAGCTGCCAGTTTGAAATTAACTCCAATTTGGCCGAAAGACTTTCGTCTTATTGTTTTGTCAAATTGGATCTCAGTTGGACACCAGAAACATTGCCGCTAAAGATAAACGTTGTGAAATCCAATTAATTTTAGGGGTTTTACTTTTGAGTCTGGGTCCACGTTGTCACACAGCAAAAGGGGTTTTCTTCAATCCTCAGAGATCTTATTGTTTTCGTCGACAGAGGCAACTGTTCGTCTATCTGAAGTAGTTGATGACGTCTAGTTGTAAAGATGGCAGTCGTAGCTGTGATGTGGCAGTCAGAGAGATGTTGAACTTTTCTTCTTCCTTTTGTGCAGTGGCTGAAGTAATAGAAGCCATTAAAAAGAACAAGGAATTACTCCATTAACTGCTCTGAGATCTGATTTACTTCTTAGTAATTTTCAGAAAGTACGTTCAGATTTATTGTATCTTCCCCTCTCAACCTTCGTAGGGTGAAGAAGGACACAGAATGTCTGTTCACTTTGACATCAAATTCTCAGCGGCAGGGATTCTCTCACTTTTCTGTCACATACTTCTTCATCTAACGGCATATTATACCACGTAATCCTAATTCTAAACTTTAAACTGCTAATGGAATTTTCCACTTCCTTACTTAATTTTAACCTTATGTGAAAATTTCCGATTTTAACCTTACTTTTATACATACATATTGCTATAGCACTGGACATCCATAAATATCACAGACGTTTTATTTCATTTATAAATTGAATTTAAAAAAAATAAGAATGAAAATGGTAATACAGGATTCACGCCTGGGAACGGGATGTACACAAGAGTCTTTATTCATTCCCGGGCAACTCCAGGTCGGGACAGCTAGTTAATAACAAAGGGTAATACTCTGTTTAATAAAGCTCTATAAAGAGATTTAAGAGATCACATTTTTGAGATTATAGTTATAATGTTTCAGAAGTTTTGAGATGAGGATTGATAATTTGTATTATTTGGATTATTTAGACTACTGCTCTCATCTTGGATGTTATTCTCACAACGTTTCGGCCGATATAACCTCCGACCTTCTTCAGGTGTGTCTTGTTGAATTCGAGAATCTGTACAGAGTTTCGAACAGAACCCTTTATTTAGTCCACTGAGGTAGCTAGTTCTCATCCCATCACTCGAAAATCTGTATGAAATTTCGAATGGAAATTTTATCAACGGGGGAGCTTGTTCTTGTTCCCTCAGCCATGACCGAGTAGAAGTCTTGAGTAATTCTTAATTGTATTCTCAGTATTGCCCGTACTGAGGATTGAACCTTCAACCTCCAAAAGACTGTCACTTAGGACTGCTTATTACTTAGCATATCGCGCAACGGATAAATGTGCTAAGTGATAATCAGTTCTTACAGCTGGAGATATCCACTCGAGATAACTGCCAGACAGTCTACTCAAAAGAGCTTATCATAGAGCCAATCTAAGAACATTACTTTTTGGTCTCAGCATGATTGCCTGTTTTTATGAGGCACTTACTTCATTTAAAAGAGAAATAAGATTCTGTGTGGTCCAAATACAAAACCAGAGATATTTTTAATTTCCTGTGTCCCTCCCCTTTTCCATTCGCATTCACCACTAAAACATGTAGCCGAGTGCATGTTTACATGGGGTAATGCTATATAACCAGTAAACACGTCAGTCCCATCAATACCAACAACATATGGAGGTTGAAACAATGACAGGATAATATGTTGGTCTCCAGATGAGTACATACATGTTTGTGGGAATACATGTGTTACATATATGTTAGATGTGAAAATGGAGGTAGATATGAATATGTGCACACCTGTGATGTAATATGTGTATGTATATGGATAAGTAATTATGGTGTTTTACACTTACATGTGTATCTATGGATGTTTATTTAGCAAGAAGAATGTCTTAACAGATATGTTATGAATTTTCGAATGAAAAAAGGAAGGGAGGAAGAAAAGGAAAAAGAATGAATAAAAGAGAAAAAAAAAAGTAAAAAAGATAAGACAAAATAGCAAAAATTTTCAAGGTGAAATGAAATTTTTTAATTTTTTTTTTTACTTATTCTGATAAATAATAAAATTGAAAGAATATCCGTAAAAATAGTTCAATATATATTTCTGAATTTTTGAAATAAGAATTGATAATTTGTATAATTTTGGTTATTCGGACTACATTTCTCATCTTGAGTGTTAGCATCACAACGTTTCGGTGGCTGTAACCTCCAGCCTTCTTCAGGTGTATCTCTTCGAACTCGGGAATCTGGACGGAATTTCAAACAGAACCCTGTGGATATAATAAAGGGTTCCATTCGAAATTCCGTCCAGATTCCCGAGTTCAACAGAAATATTCCCGAGTTCGAAGAGATACACCTGAAGTAGGCCGGAGGTTACAGCGGGCGAAACGTTGTGATGATAACACTCAAGATGAAAAATGTAGTCGGAATAACGAAAATTATACTAGTTTAATATAATCGAATAAAAGAGTTTATCTACATCTTCTGCGATTCTCTCAGCCGAAATGTTGCCTTCTTTCAGTTTCGCTTATTACTACACAGAGACGATTTTGTCCTACTAGTTGGAGTACTCATCCCAGGACAGGTCCACATGTGTTTGTGTGCATTTACTGCACAGGCCATGATTGTCCACTTGTTGTCTTCGTCTGAATTTGGTGCGCGATTCCGACACCGATCGCAGTGTCAATCATGTGGTCTCTATCACTTCTGTAACAAAAAGAAATCTTCCTTCCAAACAAAACCTATACTCGAGTTTTAAACAAGTAATAATGTTTTATTTTTCGAGGTTACAATGATACTTCTCCACCGAACGACAGACTTGCAATCAGAACTCTGAGCCAGACCAAATCAAAATATAAGTTCAACCGAACACAAACAGTCCATCAGCTTAAGGTCCGAAGAAGCCATCTGTCTCTGAGACCCACAAAAATCCAACTGACCTCCCTTGCCCATCCGGCTGGAATATATATAGATATTGATATATATTGATGTCATTTGTTGTAGACAACCTAGCTACCTATTGAAAAATCATGGGCCAGTTTATCTATGGACATAAAAACAAAAAAAAACTTACTGCCCAGGAGGTCTCGTATCTGGAGGTGCATTAATTTTTCCAAGACTTAATTGCTTCATAATGGCAGCAGGGAACTTTTATCCAAGAAGACATTACTATTTCAAAGGTCAGCCTATTTCTTGGATTATCTCTGAGCTAAATATTTCTCTTATTGCAGGCCTGCCGTCCCTAACATGCATCTATGTGCTCCACTAAACATGCAGCATTGCATACGCTTACATCCATAATACTGGTATACCCATTGCTCCTTTAGTACATTGGAACTTAAAATATTTCAAAGCAATGACAAACATATTAATATGTGTAAAAAATATATAATTATACAACTGAAGTTATGGTCTTAAAAATGGAATTTTGTGGAGTTATATCCTCATTATGTTGCATTTCGACTGGACAACATGGATGAATTGATGACCACAAATCAGCATCATCATCATATTCAGTTTAACGACTGTTTTAGTGGAATGAACAATTGTTTGGCTGGGGAATGATACATGTAGTAGTTAATAAGTGTAGAAATAAATCATCATCATCATCATCATATTCGGTTTAACGTTTTTTTTTTACATGCTGGCATGTGTTGGACGGCTTTTAGAAATTGACTTCCAAACTAAAATTTCACCAAGTATCCCTCTTTCTCTCAAATCCATCCTTATCATTTCCTGCCATGTTTTCCTTGACTTATTCCTGCCAACTGACCCTGTTGTCGCAACTGTTCTACAGGGTGATTCATAAGTCACTTCACTTAGCTATTTAAAATGATTACCATATGAAGCACAAACATACTATGAACTTTTGATAATTGTCATCTTACTCTCTAATTACTGCTGTTTGTTATTTTAAATTTGTTCGTTTATATATTTGTTTCTATATATATTTATTTCATAATCAATCAAATATGCTACAAAGAGTCGTAAATTCCTTGCAAAAAAGAATGGAGCTATGCATGCAGAACGAAGGTGGAAATTTTGCTGTAATTTTAAACTCCCATAAATGAATTTGTTGAATAAACTTTCTGTTTTGTATTACCGTATTTTTTAACTTTAGAATTTCAAAAATAAATAGCTAAGTGACTTATGAATCACCCTGTACATCTACTAACCAAGCCGGTTAAAAAAACCCAAAAACAAGTCAAACAATATCTAAAACTTCATTAAAGTACTAAGACTCTTTAATAAAATTCAACTAAAACTATCTTTAAATATATATATATATATATATATATATATATATATATATATATATACAAACAAACTTATCCCACCTGTAGGATCATATCTAACAATTTAATTCAGAATTAAATAACCCATTGATGGTTGATATGCCGTAAAACAAGCCAACAAAAATACTATGTCATTTTGACTGGTATCAAAAATACTTCCATTTTCAGAAAGAAAATCGAATAATTCTGTCCCAATATAGTTTAAAACCTCAGGAATGATGATAACAATTCCGGAATGTTGGAATAGAACTGGACCTAAAATGGCAGAATCTTACATACATTCGAATGGATTGATGGGCATTCAGTGAACAATGATAAGATTACCAGTCGTGGAATCTAGAAATTTATGAGTCAATAAAAATGCACCAACTGACGTCAACTTTAAAAATCCAAGAATTTCTCCAGACTTGAATACTCCGATTCCACAGCTCTGACTGAAACAATCCCAGAATCCATTGCCATCTGTTTTTGTTTGCTCTGACATCGTTGATTGTTCCCTGCCAAATGATTTTAGATTTTGTTTTGAATAGAAAGAATTAGAAAAAAACTTGAACACTAGGAGTTTGCTTTGTTGTTTTGAAACAAACAGCAACAATGCTCGAATTAATTGGTAGAAATTAATAATGTCACAAGTTGGGGGGGAGGGAGGTATGAGAAATATTGTTACATAATGAGGGGAGTGTTTTAATGGAAAAGTTTGGGTGACACCTTAAAAGTCAAAGGTGACTCCAGAATGGAAGTCGACAAAACAACGTCACTTCCAAACAGAGATAGATTTCTTATCTCTTGGTCTGGAGATACTTCAAGCAGAAAAGACTGTCTAGGGCGCTGTCCCCAGTCAAGAGCAGCATCATACTGTGGCTGGGTGTAGCAAGATGAGCTATCTGTCTATCTTTTTATTAATCAACATCGACGTATGAGTGGTTTTGTATCCACATACAACCAAAAGAACCTGGGGTCGATGACGACATAAGTGTATAAGGGTTTATACACGCATCTGTAAGTAAGAATATAAAAAATATATCTCATGCAGAAAGTAAATTGGAAAAAAATATATTGATCCAGATAAAACCATTCAACAAAATTCGGTGCTTCTCCAGATTAGGACCCGAGCTAACTTTGACCCCGTTGTCAGGGTCAGCATTAGAGTTTGAGTTAGGGTCAGAGTCAAAGTTAGCTCGTCCTAATCTGAAGAAGTACCCGGAATTCTATAAAGGAAGCAAGTTTTGATGTTTTACTTTGACTAACTTTTATTTAAATTCAAAACGGAGATTAGAGATTCAGAATCTACTTTAATCTAATTTTCAAAAAATCCGGATTTTCTTCTTAACAATCAGCTATCTATATAAATAGGAGTGAACATGTATGTGTTTGTGTGATCACAAAAAAAAAATATATATTCAGAAAGAATATTAAACGACAGTCAATATGTCATTGGTTGGGACCATGATATCAGTGATGATTGTATTGTTAGCAACATCCGTGTCAGTGGTGGCAACCATATTGGTGGCATCCATCACCTTAACTGCAGCCGTCTAACAAAACAACGTCACTTCCGGACAAAAATTTCTTATCTCTTGGTCTGGAGATACGTCAAGCAGAAAAGACTGTCTAGGGCGCTGTTCCCAGTCGGGGGCAGCACGCATACTGTGGCTGGATGTAGCAAGATATAGGCTAGAATGAAATGAATTTCAATTAAAAAAACTTCTTTTTGAATGACAAGCAATTGCACATGTAATTTCACATCAACATTCATCCACACAGTAGAGTTATATATTTTTAGAGTGAAGGCACGCGAATCTGACAGAATGTATAAGTTTAAATAGAATGGAACAAGGGATAAACGAAAACCAAATATAAGACAAAAAAATTACAACAAACAAGCCACGTATGAAGAATCGCTATTTTGTCTATCATTTTATTGAAAGCGTATTCATGATTGGGGATACAGTCTAAAAACAAACCCTACACACATATTTCCTGTATGAATGCATCCCGTTTTGAAAGTCTCTTAGCTAGTGTACAAATGAGTCCTGCCCCCTTTTTTCTCCACTTAGAAACTGTTGTCCTTTTTCGGTTCTTGAAACAACCCGGAAAACAATGAGCAGCTTATGCCTAGATAGATTTGGGAGGGGTCTTACTAACCACCACACTTAGCATTTTATTTTTCAGCAATCTCTGTTGTTTTTAGAATACCCCCTCCTTCCAACCGATGAATCTGTACATATATTTTTTGTAAATAAAAAATATCAAACCATTGGGGATAATGCTAAGTAGGTTTTACCCATAGAGGGAATGTGGTATTTTGGTGACTGAAACTAGTTTAGAGAATAGACCAAGAGAACGACACCCGACCCCCATCACACACTTAATCCAATTTTGGCATTGTGCCACATTTTATTTTATAAAGAAAATTTACTATACTGTGAATTTTTTTGAAAAATTTTCAAAATAAATAAAATCAATCATGAATAAGCTTCAAATAAACTCGAGGTGAAATATTGATTTTTGCCTACATAGCTTGTTTGCTGCGATTTTTTGTCGTAGATTTCATCTTCGTTTATCTCTTGTTCCATTTCATTTTCCTTATAGAATAAAGAAATTATTCACACTTGAATATGTATAAGTTATGCATATTCAAGTGTGAGTAATATCGGCCTCGGGTCTTTGTGGCATCTCCATTCGTGAATGAGTGCCATCGAGCAGAGGCATTCCTCCATTTTTTTGATAATGGTCCTTGGTGTTGATAGGCACTGGACATTTGGCAGTAAAAACGACATTGTGTCACTTGTTGACTTTATGGGAAGGTGAGTAAATACTCACGCGTATCTGATCGTTATGTTTTAAAGTGTATTTTAGACTGTGCACATCTCCCCAGTATCACCTGGGATTCTAATTTCCCATAAATTTTCAAAATAAATAAAATCAATCATGAATAAGCTTCTAATAAACTCGAGGTGAAATATTGATTTTTGCCTACATAAATTATGTAGATTACAGAAAAATAAAACTAAGACTAAACAATCTGCTTGATCAGTACTGATATCGAATATGTACCAGTTTCCGGGAACTTCACGTCGGCAGCGTTCGGACATGATCAGCCAATCAGCTATCAGCTGGCAGACGACATGGAAGAAATGCGGCATTGGATCACCGAATATGCCTGACCGATTGGAAGAATTTTTTGAGAGAGGTCTACGAAGACCATTTGTTACGAAATCCTCATCAGATCGGAGGCCCAGGGTATACGGTCGAGATAGACGAGTCTCTGTTTACCTCTAACCCGACCCCGACCCGACTAATTAAAAAAGACAATGTCAAAAAAGCGCCCCCCCCCAAAAAAAAATACAAAAAATTATTTTTCAGTTTTAAGAAAAACAAAAAAAATGTTTTTAACCAGTTGATTGAATATAAAAAGAAATGCAAAAAAGCATTATTTTGTTATAAACAAAAATATTTATTAACAGTGATTTCGTTATGTTTTCGTCTTTTTTGTTATTTGCTATCTTTCTTGAAAATAAAACTGAAAAAATTACGACTCAGCAACGTATCGAAGTTACCGTCTGTCAACATTCGCCTCGGTATCTTTTGGGCGTTTACGTAACATGCCCGAATGTTGCCGATGTGAAGTTCTCAGAAACTGGTACATGTCCGAAATGTTTAAGTTGGTTTGAGGACAAAATCAAAGTAAAAATAATTATGCTCCGAGTGAGGTTCGAACTCACAGACTATGTTTCTACAAATAGCATACTAAGCAATCAAACCACAGGACAAGTACAATATGGTGATGCTATTACTTCAATACATCAATCAGATTGTCCATTTGTCTCGCTCTCTCTATGTATATCTCACTCTATCTCTCTAAGGCAAGGAGGGAAAGGAAGAAAACAAGAAAACAATACTTCCTTTCCCTCGTTTTCCTCATTTTCAGCCACAGATTGGCTGCTGCTGCTATCTAAATTATTATTGAAAAATGCGTCCCTTTTAAAAATCCTCCGATGCGGGAAAATTATATTTCGAAAGAAATTAAACTGAAATATATTTTTTGTTGTTAAGAACATAAACAAAACAAACAAACAAACAAGAAATTTTGGCCAATCAGAATCAAAAATTGATTTTGTAAGAAGAAAACACAAAGTTTCGAGAAACAGACTAGCTTTATTTTATATATTAGATGTGTCCAATCATCTCTATAAAAAGCTCTGGTTGTTTCTCTAATTAAGTTCGAAATAGTATTTTTGTTGGTCTGTCACGTTTAAGTCTGAAATATCATTTTCATTGGACATTGAATGGACACATCTTAGTTTCTGGTATTGTTTTTTTAATGAACTGCTATTCAGTCCATTCAAGGTACGGACAAAAACAAGTTAAAACCATGAAGAATATAACTTAATTTCTTTTTCTGTTAGAGAAACCAAAATACTGGAAAGAGGGAAATATTCAAGCCTATATTTAAAAAAAAAAACAATTGACCACTGGGTGGATGGGAGAATTGTTTGCATGGTGCATGCCAACCCTAAACCCATCGACTCTTTTATCTTCTCTGACCCGAGGGTTATATATAATCAAATTGCCATTTTGTTTTGATCCTTTACTGGGAAGAATCGATTTCAGTTTAGGTGGAGTGGAAACGGATACAACGAAGAGGAGAGTTCTGCGGCCAAAAAGACGGAAAGAACAACGAAAAGTGTATTTAACGCGATTGGATACAAAAACAGAAATATTTGAAAGATTTTCTCTAGTGTAGAATCCCTTTAAGAAAATTGTAAGTGTTCCAGTATTTTATTTAGTTATTTTTATTTTCCTGGTAACTTTTCGTATTTTTAGTTTTATTTAGTCGACTGGAAGTAAATATTACGCACACACAAATAAAAAAAATATGTTTTGGTTCAAAGAATGTTTCAAAACAAAATACCATATGAGAAAAAAAATTCTTTTACGTTTCTGTAAGTTTTATCTTTGATTAGATTTAGAGACAAAAATGGGGGAAAAAACAAAACGGATTATTATTTGTGTATGAACACAGAATCTTTGGACGAAAAATCAACTCTAACAAAAAAAATGCGACAGACATCTAAAACTAAAAAACAAATTTACTACAAGTGCTTTTCATAGGTGAACTTTGTCTACTACTGCTGTTACTGTGATAACGAACATCAGCAATCTGTTATATAGCGGGATTGATGCGTGGAACATTGAAAGTTAAAGAGGAACCCCTGTGACTGTGAAGTCACACAAGAATTAGAGGATGCAGTCTCTTTTATTAATTAGTCAGTAAATAGTTAAGAAGATAAAACTAAGCTCTCTTTTGTTACTCGTTTACAAGTGTGTTGTTGAGATATAAAGGATATCCAAGGGAGCATACGAGTCCATGCCTGGGGAATTGGTGTTTCAAAACCAAACCAGCCCAGTCCAATAAAACCTCAGCTTATCTGATGTTCTCTATTCTATCCAGGAGAAGGAGAACATGCGTTAATATGTTGGAGCAATGGCGACGGTTCGACTACATGTGTCACTGTGAATAGGGTCAGCTAATTATGTGACAAAATCCAGTATCTTTGAAAATATAAAAATACATATCAATTTAATGATATTCAGTGGAGACCCTCTCAGTTTATAAATGTTAGGAGAAGCTCTCGAGCCGGAAAAAATGTAAAAAAGATATTTAAGGCGAATGAGACGAACGTATATTTACAGAAAACATTTACATTCGGACATGGTTTAAATTGCAGGTTTTGGATAGAAATATATACTCGACAATGAAATAGGGGAAAGTAGCTTTAGTTTATAATGTTTTAAAAATGTACATTTAATTGTTGCTAATATAAAATCAGAAGAAATAGATGAGTAAACGATGTAAATCAACAAACTTTTGATACAATTGAATTCAATAAAAACAATTATATGTGAAGGATTAAAACAAACATATTCTTGAATTATCTGAGTTTTTTTCTCTCCATTTTTATGTTTGTTCGTTTCCCAATATTTAAAAAAATCTTTTTGAAATCTTTCACAACATATCATTAATCTTTTTGGCTCGAACCTAGATGGGTTTTTTAATCTAGATGTTTTTTTTAAATCCAGATGTTTTTTAAAATCCAGATGTTTTTTAAAAATCCAGATGTTTTTTTAAAAATCCAGATGTTTTTTTAAAAATCCAGATGTTTTTTTTAAAATCCAGATGTTTTTTTAAAATCCAGATGTTTTTTTAAAATCCAGATGTTTTTTTAAAATCCAGATAGGTTTTTTTTAAATGTAAATGTTTTTTTTAAAAATCTAGATGGTTTAAAAAAAAATCTTTTTGAAATTTTTTTCAACGTATCATTTGATCCTTTTAGCTTAAATCTAGATGTTTTTTTTGTTTTTTTTTAAATCTAAATGTTTTTTATAAATCTAAATGCTTTTTAAAATCTAGATGTTTTTTAAAAATCTAGATGTTTTTTTTAAAATCTAGATGTTTTTTTAAAAATCTAGATAGTTTTTGTTTAATCTAGATGTTTGTTTAAATCTAGATGTTTTTTTAAAAATCTTTTTGAAATCTTTCTCAACGTATCATTTTGGCTAAAATCTAGATGTTTTTTTTATCTAGATGTTGTTTTTAAATCTAGATGTTTTTTTTAATCAAAATGTTTTTTAAATATCTTTTTAAAATCTTTCCTAGCATATCATTAATCCTGTTGGCTTAAATTTAGATGTTTTTTTTAATCTAGATGTTTTTTGTTAAATCTAGATGTTTTTTTAAATCTAGATGTTATTTTTAATCTTTTTTAAAATCTTTCTCAACGTATCATAACTTTTGGCTGAAATCTAGATGTTTTTCAAATCTAAATGTTTTTGTTAAATCTAGATGTTTTTGTTGAATCTAGATGATATTTTTTTAAATCTAGATACTTTTTAAAAATATTTTTGAAATCTTTCTCAACGTATCATTAATCCTTTTAGCTTAAATCTAGATATTTTTTTTAAATCTAGATGTTTTTAAAATCTAGGTGTTAAATTATAATCTTTTAAAAATCTTTCTCATCATACCATTTTGGCTTAAATCTAGAGTTTTTTTAAATCTAGATGTTTTTGTTGAATGTAGATGACTTTTTTCAAATCTAGATGCTTTTTTTTCAAATCTAGATGCTTTTTTAAAATCTAGATGTTTTTTTTCAATCTAGATGATTTTTAATCTAGATGTTTTTTTAATTTAGACTTTTTTGTTAAATCTAGATGTTTTATTTTTAAATCTAGATGTTTTTTAAAAATATATTTGAAATCTTTCTCTCTCTCTCTATATATATATATATATATATATATTTCGGCAAGAAGTCATTTCTTATGCAAGCGTCGTTAAAGACCAGAGTTTTCTCTCTTCACTATCTTTCTTGTCAATTTCTCGACGCGATTCGTCGATTCTCTGGTGTTAATTGGTGAAGTATGGCACCTAACGTTGTGTCGCGGGCGATTCCTCTAGCGCTTTCGGTCTATATATATATATATATATATATGAATATATATGTATATGTGTATATATATATATATACTATTCTTATTTTGACTGTTTTCACAACGTTTCGGCCGATGTAACCTGTAACCTTCTTCAGGTGTTTCTAATATACCACTCCCATTGCACCTCCGACTCTCACTGACTATGGCCATGTCGAGAGAAGCTCCAGCTGGATATCCCAGGTCATAGACATGTCCACCGTATCAAGTCGGCAGGCTGGAAGACCAACGCTCTCTTGGGATGAGCTGTGTAAATGCGACCGTGCAGCCCTGAGGATTGCAAACTTTGATCCTTGCGACCATCCAGCCTGGAGTGGAAGACTTCGATCAAGACTGACAGACAGGCCCCACCCTCTTATAGAGGACTAATCAAAGGCCTGTTAAAAATAAATTGGATGATGATGATGATGATGATGATGCTGATGATGATGATGATGATGCTGATGATGATGATGCTGATGCTGATGATGATGCTGATGATGATGATGATGATGCTGATGATGATGATGATGATGATGATGCTGATGATGATGATGATGATGCTGATGATGATGATGATGATGATGATGATGATGATGCTGCTGCTGCTGCTGATGATGATGATGATGATGCTGCTGATGATATATATAAAGATATACCATTATATTTTTATATACATAAGTGTTAAGTAGAGAAGCAAGATAAGTCTCTATTTACTTGCATCCCCATGAGGGCAGACTTAGACACAAGGTCAGTTTTTAATGTGAGGAAAATCCAGCTCCCTAAAAAGAGCCACTGGATTAGGACAAAAATAAAAAATTGGCTAAGTCTAGATGGATTTCTTTTCACTTCTTCACTGCCAGAGGACAGAACAGATGAAATGCAGTACCAGAACAGATACTACACTTTGATCTTAGCCAAAATGCCATGTAAATCTCTTTACTCTTAAATATGAAATAGAGAGAGTCTAAATAATATGAAAAATAGATTCTTTTAAATCTACACTTTTCTCCGTGACTTTTAAGTAAGAGCTCATTTTTTACACTAATTTATTGTTTCAAAGAGGGATAAATAAAGACCTGGCCAGAAATAGGTTACTTTGGAAGTCTATTTATTAAAGCCGTTCAACGCATGCCATCATGTAAAAAAGATGTTAAACCGAATGATGACTTAAGTAAGAGCTCATTTTTACAATGAATTATTGTTTGGAAACAATAACCGCCTTTTAAATGTGAGAAAGTTTTGTTTTTTTTATTAAATAGTTCTAACTTGTAAACTTTAGTGCCGAGCTGTAAACTCAAGTAATATTTTTGAAAAATAAAAAAAATAAAAAAATAAATAAAATTTTCAACAAAAGTTTCAGATGGAGGTTGATTGATCCAAACTTCCGCCATTTTTTGTCTATTTATTAATGCTTCTACCATAATTTTTTTTTTACCCTCCAAAATCTATTTTATGAACAATATTATCACTGTTATTTTTTATTCTCTATAAAACCAAATTAGTTTAAAGGATTTCCATTTGAATAGACTTTAATCTGCACATTTTGAAAGTCGCTTTCCTGTACGACTACAAAGAACTGAACCGCAGACATTTTTTTCTTCATTTTAAGTCTCTATTACTTCCCCACTTCTCCCCGTCTAAATATCCTACCCATAGACTTCATGGTTGCCATTTTGATATTTTAGCAACAAAGCTTCTTCACAAAAAATCATTTAATAAAGTTACCGACACTTCAACGCACAAACGTCAATCTGTCGAATTCCCCAATGGTGATAATGGATTTAGACAATATAATGCATAAATATTCATGATATATTAAATACATCAAAATATCCATAATACATAAATTACATCCAGATGAGGTGAAATCTTTTTTCTTTTATATTCTTATGAATACAAATCAAATTCAGGGATAATATTCGTGCAACTTTTTCTCGTGTTTCTCAAATGACTGTGAAATCTTGAATTATTCACGATTACCGACCCTTACGTTTCTTAAGGATTATGATCCTCATCAGGTTTAACGCCTTTTCTACTTTTTAACAATCATTGGGTTTTTTTTGGTAGCTTTTTTTTAAAAAGAATTTCTCTAGAGTGTTTGCTTCTGGGATAATTTTTTTGTCCAAGTTCCAGATCATCTCGGATTATCTATTCCAAGGTTTGAAATTTGCATCAGTTTTCCCTGTCACTATGTTGTTATATCGATAGACCCCGTTGTTTCATTATGTCAACCAGATTTTAAAAGTTGGACCGAAATAGCATTTAAACTGACAAATCAAACTTTGATTCTGACTAGGCAATTTTCATTTGTTATCGTTGTACCGTGTTATTGCCAATAAACTAACATTGCTACAATTTATTAAAAAAAACATTCTTGAATAAACACCTAAAAAGAAAAATCACCCAAAGGGAATGACTCTTATCTTTTTAGTAAAAGAGTTAACGTTCGTTTGCTTTTTTATGATGTATGGTTATAGAACATAAGAGATATTTACAACATTTTTTTTTAATGTAATAGATCCTGGGTAACGCCGGGTCGGAACAGCTAATTAGAATTAATTTACATTTTGGTATGTGCATATACATACACACACACACATGCAAACAAAATAAATGAATGAATCTACTGAATGAACCGAAAACTTAATAAATTAAATCATATTTGAATTATTCGGACTACTGTTCTCATCTTGAGTGCTATCTTCACAACGTTTCGGCCGCTGTAACCTCCAGCCTTCTTCAGGTGTATCTTTACGAACTTGGGAATATTTCTGTAGAACTCGGGAATCTGGACGGAATTTTGAACGAAAAAATGCTCTCGTATGGGAGAAGTCTTCAGTAATTCGCAATTCTTTGTATCATCCATTCGAAATTCCGTCGAGATTCCCGAGTTCGACAGAAATATTCCTGAGTTTGTAAAGATACATCTGAAGAAGGCCGAAGGTTACAGCGGCCGAAACGTTGTGAAGATAATACTCAAGATGAGAACAGTAGGCCGAATAATCCAAATAATTCAAATTATTAATCCTCACTTCAAAATTTCAGAAACATAAAGCATATTTATTATACGTTTGTTAAGCCTCTTTGGGGATCTCAGTTTTTAACCATCTTCTCAACTCAATCATTTTTAAACCAACATTAATCGATTGTAATTTTTAAAAAAAGAAGAAATCCCTCACAAAAATTTCAGGTTAATTAATCCAGACTATCGCCAGTTTTTCTCTTCTATTCATTAAAGCCACCATATTTTTTCCCCTTCATGAACAATATTATCAAACTGAAATTTGAAAAAGAAATATCTAATTTTGCAATAATCTTTTATTTCTCATATTTATATGTGAAAGTGAAAGTAGATATAAAAAAGACATATCGAATTTTGCAATAATCTTTTATTTCTTATATTTATATGTGAAAATGAAAGTAGATATAAAAAAGAAATATCTAATTTTGCAATAATCTTTTATTTATCATATTTATATGTGAAAGTAGATATAAAAAAGACATATCTAATTTTGCAATAATCTTTTTATTTCTCATATTTATATGTGAAAGTGAAAGTAGATATAAAAAAGAAATATCTAATTTTGCAATAATCTTTTATTTCTCATATTTATATGTGAAAATGAAAGTAGATATAAAAAAAAGAAGTTTTTGTCAACTTTGCATCTTTAAAAGTTAACAGTTCTATTTTTATGATAAATTGAACTCAAACAAAACTATCTCAGATTAAAGATATGTTATTCCTCTTTTAATTCCTTCTACTAATTGAGGATTACTTTCACATATCAATATACACATCAAATTTTGTTAAATATTTCTTCTGAGAGTTCCCAAAAATTCCCTCTTAATTTCATTTACCATCATTTCTGAATTCATCTAATTCCATCTTAAAATGTTTTACCCTATTCCCGTTCTTAATCTGATCTGACCCTAACCCTATTCCCGTTCTTTATCTAATCTTACCCTAACCCTATTCCCATTCGTAATCTGATCTTACCCTAACCCTATTCCCGTTCGTAATCTGACTAGACCCTAACCCTATTCCCGTTTTTAATCTGATCAAACCTTATTCCCATTCTTAATCTGATCTGACCCAAACCCTATACCCGTTCTTAATCTGATCTGACCCTAACCCTATTCCCGTACGTAATCTGATCTGACCATAACCCTATTCCTGTTCGTAATCTGATCTGCCCCTAACCCTATTGCCGTTTTTAATCTGATCTGACCCTAACCCTATTCCCGTTCGTAATCTGACTAGACCCTAACCCTATTCCCGTTTTTAATCTGATCTGACCCAAACCCTATTCCCGTTCTTAATCTGATCTGACCAAAACCCTATTCCCGTTCTTAATCTGATCTGACCCTAACCCTATTCCCGTTTTTAATCTGATCTTACCCTAACCCTATTCCCGTTCTTAATCTGATCTGACCCTATTCCCGTTCGTAATCTGATCTGACCCTAACCCTATTCCCGTTCATAATCTGATCTGACCCTAACCCTATTCCTGTTCTTAATCTGACCTGACCCTAACCCTATTCCCAGTTCTTAATCTGATCTGACCCTAACCCTATTCCCGTTCTTAATCTGATCTGACCGTAACCCTATTCCCGTTCTTAATCTGACCTGACCCTAACCCTATTCCCTGTTCTTAATCTGATCTGACCCTAACCCTATTCCCGGTTCGTAATCTGATCTGACCCTAACCCTATTCCTGTTTTTAATCTGATCTGACCCTAACCCTATTCCCTGTTCTTAATCTGATCTGACCCTAACCCTATTCCCTGTTCTTAATCTGATCTGACCCTAACCCTATTCCCTGTTCTTAATCTGATCTGACCCTAACCCTATTCCCGTTCTTAATCTGATCTGACCGTAACCCTATTCCCGTTCTTAATCTGACCTGACCCTAACCCTATTCCCTGTTCTTAATCTGATCTGACCCTAACCCTATTCCCGGTTCGTAATCTGATCTGACCCTAACCCTATTCCTGTTTTTAATCTGATCTGACCCTAACCCTATTCCCTGTTCTTAATCTGATCTGACCCTAACCCTATTCCCTGTTCTTAATCTGATCTGACCCTAACCCTATTCCCTGTTCTTAATCTGATCTGACCCTAACCCTATTCCTGTTTTTAATCTGATCTAACCCTATTCCCTGTTCTTAATCTGATCTGACCCTAACCGTATTGCCGTTCTTAATCTGACCTGAGAACTTGTTCCAAAAATACATTACGCTATTAACAAAAAAAATCAATTGGTCAATTTAAAAAAATATTTTTATGGAAATCGCTCCAGACAAGGCATGAAGCTACTTGATGTAAGGGGCTAACAAGAACAAATATGATTATCGCAAAGACAGGAGATGCCTATTGACCATAGTCTTGAAAAGACCAATATTATAGGTAGGAGGAAAACAGTCAGCAGAAAGAGAGTTCCAAAAGCCTGCGGTTCTTGGAAAGAAGCTTTTGGAATAGGAAGCTGTATTACAATGAGGTATAAAAACAGCAAATTGGTGGAGACAACTAGACCAACAAGTCAAACGAGCTGGAACAAAAGAAGTGGGGAACAGATCGCATAATTCTGAAGAACACATGCCATAATAGTATTTCTAGAAAACACTGAGACTAGCAACATCACGTCTGTGAGAGAGGGGGTGTAGAGAAGAAGAAAGGGTAGGGCCAATCAAATTACAGATAAGTTTATGCACCTTATCAAAAACCCTCAAATGGGAGAGACATTGATCTAGTTTTTTAAATCTGTCTTGACAATAACCTTCCAGATTGAGGAGAAATATTTTGGTTAGAAATGCCATTAACTATTTTGAAAGTTTTAATTAAATCACTTAGTATTATTCTCCCTAGTAAAGTAGTTAACCCTAACCCTTTTCCCTTGACTTTAATGTTTTATAGGGAAATATTGGAAAAATTAGCATACGTATAAAAGTCTACGGATGGATTTATTAATCAAAAAATATTTTTCCCCAAAAATAGTCATTGAAGTTTCACAATAATTAGGAGGGAAAAGTTGTTCTCAAATAAGCTAAATGTTAAAAAAAAAAACCCAAACAAAACCGTTGAATTTTCTATTAAGCTTTTATTAAAAAAATTTTTGTATTAAGCTTTTATTTAAAAAAATATTTCCTCCAAAAAATAGTCATTGAATTTTCACAATAGTTAGAAATGGAAAAGTTGTTCTCAAATAAGCTAAATTTTGAAAAAAATAAAAAAACAAACAAAAACCGTTGAATTTTCTATTAAGCTTTTATTAAAAAAAAATTTGTATTAAGCTTTTATTTAAAAAAATATTTCCTCCAAAAAATAGTCATTGAATTTTCACAATAATTAGAAATGGAAAAGTTGTTCTCAAATAAGCTAAATTTTGAAAAAAACAAAAAACAAAAAAATAACCGTTGAATTTTCTATTAAGCTTTTATTTAAAAAAAAATTTCTATTAAGTTTTATTTAAAAAAATTTTCTATTAAGATTTATTTAAAAAAAATTTCTATTAAGCTTTTATTTAAAAAAATATTTCCTCCAAAAAATAGTCATTGAATTTTCACAATAATTAGAAATGGAAAAGTTGTTTTCAAATAAGCTAAATTTTGAAAAAAATAAAAAAACAAACAAAAACCGTTGAATTTTCTATTAAGCTTTTATTAAAAAAATTTTTGTATTAAGCTTTTATTTAAAAAAATATTTCCTCCAAAAAATAGTCATTGAATTTTCACAATAATTAGAAATGGAAAAGTTGTTCTCAAATAAGCTAAATTTTGAAAAAAATAAAAAAACAAACAAAAACCGTTGAATTTTCTATTAAGCTTTTATTAAAAAAAATTTTCTATTAAGCTTTTATTTAAAAAAATATTTCCTCCAAAAAATAGTCATTGAATTTTCACAATAATTAGAAATGGAAAAGTTGTTTTCAAATAAGCTAAATTTTGAAAAAAATAAAAAAACAAACAAAAACCGTTGAATTTTCTATTAAGCTTTTATTAAAAAAATTTTTGTATTAAGCTTTTATTTAAAAAAATATTTCCTCCAAAAAATAGTCATTGAATTTTCACAATAATTAGAAATGGAAAAGTTGTTCTCAAATAAGCTAAATTTTGAAAAAAATAAAAAAACAAACAAAAACCGTTGAATTTTCTATTAAGCTTTTATTAAAAAAAATTTTCTATTAAGCTTTTATTTAAAAAAATATTTCCTCCAAAAAATAGTCATTGAATTTTCACAATAATTAGAAATGGAAAAGTTGTTCTCAAATAAGCTAAATTTTGAAAAAAATAAAAAAACAAACAAAAACCGTTGAATTTTCTATTAAGCTTTTATTAAAAAAAATTTTCTATTAAGCTTTTATTTAAAAAAATATTTCCTCCAAAAAATAGTCATTGAATTTTCACAATAATTAGAAATGGAAAAGTTTTTCTCAAATAAGCTAAATTTTGAAAAAAACAAAAAAAAACAACAAAAATCGTTGAATTTTCTATTAAGCTTTTATTTAAAAAAAAGTTGTATAAAGCTTTTATTTAAAAAAATATTTCCTCCAAAAAATAGTCATTGAATTTTCACAATAATTAGAAATGGAAAAGTTGTTCTCAAATAAGCTAAATTTTGAACAAAAACAAAACAAACAAAAACCGTTGAATTTTCTATTGAGCTTTTATTTTCTTATATTTACAGAAGAAAGTGAAAGTAGGCGCAGATTTTAAAAGAAGAAAAGCTTTTGCCAATTTTGTGTCTTTAGGAGGTAACGGTTCTATTTTTATGATAAATTGCACCGCATTTAAAAATGGAAAGAAAAATTTGTCGTGCATTATCAAATTTCCTCATCCAAAAGCAATTATGGGACAAACCGCAACATACGCGATTTTTTTTAGCCGATTGACAAATTTGTTTTTTTAAATCAGAAAAGATCCCATCTGTCCCATTCTCCATGAAAGCTATTAATTTGCTCGCTTCTAATAAAGGAGTTTTTCTTTGTACACGCAGTTACACCCTTTTTTTTTTATTTTTATGTAATAGCAAGTTTTGTAGGTTTGGCAATATTATGTTGCAGATGGTGGCATAAGCTAGAAATTTACAAAATGGAATCAGTTTTAAGTGTGGGCGAGATTACAACTATTAAGGAGGGGTCTAAAATTTGGCCAATATATTGTATTTGTGTGTGTGTGCAAAGATTGGGTACAAAAGTATATTATGAAATAAAATTTGGCCAATAAATGGTATTTGTATGTGTGCTAGATTTAGGTCACATAATATATATATAAATATATATATATATATATATATATATATACGGCACAATCACGTTGACACACCGGTTCCCGTTAGATCACCAAAGATAAGCGGCGTTGAGCCTGGCTAGTACTAAATGGGTGACCATTTAGGAATACCAGGTGCTGTATATGCTCTCTGCTTATCTCGACATTGTTTCCAGTCGTCTTGTACTACTACTTGCCATTGGAATCAAGCAATGCCGACTCAGGAGAGTGGTTGTTGGAGATTGCGCAACCCTTGAAATTACAAATTCAGGCGGGGCACTCATACGTCGGAATCGACGGGAGAGTCCATCATATATATATATATATATATATATATATATATATATACAGGGTGATTTGAAAGTAACACCCTATACTTGTAAGTTATTACCGAAATATAATTCTTACAAGAAATGAAGGGGTGGGGGGAGCAAGAATTATGAATTATGCGTTATATTTTTCCTTTAGTCCTCACATTCCACGAGCAATGTTTTTGACAATGGGGGAAAAATGCTGTTTTCTAGGTCGGCAGCTGTTTTCAATACTCTCATAGTATTCATCACCCTTCAACTGTCAATCTATCCATCTTCGAGTGGGTTTTTAGTCTTGATAAGTATTGACCCATTAGTAAAAAAAAAAAAAAAAGAAATAAAAGTTCTTTGAAAAATCAGTTAATGCGGTTTCCAGGCAGCTTTAGAAGCTGGTGGCGATTGCTAGCACCCATATCAAATTTTGAATAAAACCCCATGCTATACACTTTCTTATCATATTCATTTCTTGTAAAAATTGTATTTCAATATATAAATTACGAGCACTTAATAATAGGGAGTTACTTTCCAATCACCCTGTATATCTAAAACTCTGTGGATCTTGTTAGTTTGTCTCCATGTATACTGGATGACGTCACTTAAAGAGACTTGGAAGAGACCAGGCAAATCCGTTATCTTGTTTGTTTGTTTGTCTTCGTGTACACTGGATGACATCATCCATTGAAAGACTCGGAAGATGTTGCGCAAATCCTTTATAACATCGCAAAAGGAAGACGTCATCCACCAAAACAGGTTGAAGAAGTCGGGACGAGATTCTTTATAACATCATAAATGCTGAAGCAACAAAAGCATCATGTCGTCTTCGGCCTTTTGGCTAAGAAGAAAGTGTAGTATCTGTTCCGATGGATACTGCACCCCATAGACCGATATTGTCTTGGCCTTCGGGGCTTGATTTACGCCGGTCTATGGGTCTGTCCTGCGCAGTTCTAGGAGGGTCACCCTCACAGGCTTTGCCTTCTCACCCTTTGAGAAGGGGTTAGTTTATTGCTAATCGCCTGAGGCGCCCCTACCGGTGAATGCCGACAGGGCTGCCCAGGCAATTTTTCTCTCTTTCTCTCTCTCTCTAGGGCGCTGACTTATCAAATCCCACTTTCCGACCTTGTGTCACATCTTACCGCTGTGGGAGGTAGATAAATAACCAGCTTTTAGAAATTGACTTCCAAACTAGCCTAACTCTGACCAGGTTTTTATTTATCCCTCTTTCTCTCAAATACATCCTTATCACTTCCTCTTGCATTTTCATTGGCTTTTCCCTGCACCAACTGCCTCTGCTCCCTCAACTGTTCTACATATACTAAGCCAAAAACTCTCATCCATTCTTTCAACGTGACCATACCAACGTCTTCTGTTTGGCACACATCTCCCTATACTGTCCAGATTTAATCTTCCTCTGAGGTCATCAGATCTAAGCTTGTCTTTAAAACTCACATTGCACATTCACCGTCTAATTATCATATCATTTCTCTTTATGCAACACATATCCTCAACCCTTACTGGCCAGTGATAATTCAATAATATTAAATCTAATTCTTAAAAACCCTGTCAAATATGGTTAATACTTTGTGTAATGATAACAAAATCGGTATTTTTGTAGCTTTAATTCCTGATAGAATGAGTAAAAAAATTGCTAGAATTTAGGCATTCGTTTGAATCCATTTTTTCTTTAATCATTTTTAGATATTTCAAAAAACAAAAAAAATGGTATCACACTCAAGGGTTTTTGAGACAACTAGTATTGGTGAAATTCAGAATTCTCCCCTAGTTAGAGCCCACCCCCAAAAGAAAATTCTTATCAACTTCTCTTATTATCTTTAATGAGGCAAACACCGAAATCCATTTCCAAGAAAGACAAAGAACATTTTGAGAATTGTTTTCTTTTTCGTAATGATTTGATCAAAGGAAACAAAAACTATCTCGGCTTAAAGAGATTTTATTTGCTATTTCGCTTCTAATTCCGTGTTCTGATTGAGGATTCATTTCGGATTGAAGAACGAGGAAAATTTCCTGTTTTTTTTTTCTTCTTGGGTTTATTGAGGCATTTTCGCTTCTCTGTGAGATGGTAGGTTCGTCTGTCGCGGTTCAGTTAGAAATAACATTTTCATCGCTAAATGCACAGATCAGTCAGTTTGTCAGACTCAAGTTTGAAATAGCATTTTCGTTGGTCTGTCATGCTTAAAGTTTGAAATAGCATTTTCGTTGGTATGTCACGATTAAGTTTGAAATAGCATTTTCGTTGGTCTGTCATGCTTAAGTTTGAAATAACATTTTCGTTGATCTGTCATGCTTAAGTTTGAAATAGCATTTTCGTTGATCTGTCACGATTAAGTTTGAAATAACATTTTCGTTGGTCTGTCACGATTAAGTTTGAAATAACATTTTCGTTGGTCTGTCACGATTAAGTTTGAAATAACATTTTCGTTGGTCTGCCATGCTTAAGTTTGAAATAACATTTTCGTTGGTCTGCCATCCTTAAGTTTGAAATAGCATTTTCGTTGGTCTGTCACGATTAAGTTTGAAATAACATTTTCGTTGGTCTGCCATGCTTAAGTTTGAAATAACATTTTCGTTGGTCTGCCATCCTTAAGTTTGAAATAGCATTTTCGTTGGTCTGTCACGATTAAGTTTGAAATAACATTTTCGTTGGCCTGTCATGCTTAAGTTTGAAATAACATTTTCGTTGGTATGTCACGATTAAGTTTCAAATAACATTTTGGTTGGTCTGTCATGCTTAAGTTTGAACTAGCATTTTCGTTGGCCTGCTATGCTTAAGTTTGAAATAAAATTTTCGTTGGCCTGTCATGCTTACGTTTGAAATAGCATTTTCGTAGGTCTGCCATGCTTAAGCTTGAAATAATATTTTCGTTGTCTTGTCATGCTTACGTTTGAAATAGCATTTTCGTTGGCCTGTCATGCTTAAGTTTGAAATAGCATTTTCGTTGGTCTGTCATGCTTACGTTTGAAATAGCATTTTCGTTGGCCTGTCATGCTTAAGTTTGAAATAACATTTTCGTTAATCTGTCACAGATAGCAACTCTGGTATGGCCCATTCTTGGGTATGTCATCCAAGCAACCTATCCTTATTCCCAAAAAGATATCGTACACCTGGAGCGTGTTCAACGGTTAGCAATCGGGGTGCTTATTTACAAAGAGCAGCTCCAAAGATTAAATCTTTTTTCACTTGAGCAATGGAGGATGCGAAGAGACTTGATTCTGACGTACAATATCATCAACGGATATTAAAATCTACCTTTTTGAGGAATTTTTCACTCCAGCGCTAAGTTGTGGTCTCCGGGGGCACCCCCTAAAAGATGTACCACCATCACTTTTAGCTCAATAGAAAAAGGCAGCATTCTCTGTCCGTGCATCTGCTCTGTGGAACAACCTGCCAGAGGAGGTCGTGACGATGACTACTATATCCAGGTTTAAAGCCGCCTTAGACAAGCATTCAAACTGTATGTGGATGTAAATGGCTTCCACCTGTATCTTTACATGGCTTGTTGCACTTTCCACCTGTATCTTTACATGGCTTGTTGCACTTTCCACCTGTATCTTTACATGACTCGTTGCACTATGCTTTTTCTTTTGCCAAATAATTTAAAGTTTAAAATAGCATCTTTGTTAATCTATTCTGCTTCAGGTTGAAATAACCTTTTCTTGGTTCTGTCATGATTAAGTTTGAAATAGAAGTTTCTTTATTTATATTGAATTTTGAAAAAACAAAAAATAATGCAATCATTTATTTATTTATTTTTGCTAAGACATTCGATGAATAGATCTTTCTCAGAAGCAAAACTTATTCTTTTTACTTTCCTTCATTTTGCTGGTATTAACCCCGAGGGGTCGGATCCACCGTAGAGTCTGAAAAACACGTCAAGTTGTTAGAGACGATAGTTTAAAGTGAAGTATAGTCGGGTCGATGTTGTTTCACTGGTTTGCCGCCTTTTGAATCAGGAAATTGATAACATCTTTGAAGCATCACGTGTCTGAATATTTATATTGAAATTTGGAAAACCAAAATTCAAAATAAATATTCAGACACATGGTGCTTCAAAGATGTTATCAATTTCCTAGAATTTTCTTTGTTCTATTACATTTAATTTTGAAATAGGATTTTCGTTGGTCTGTCAAACTTCAGTTTGAAATATGTTAATGGCTAACTGTACCTTTACAATATCCGTTCTTGTTTTGTTTTGCCATTTATATTATTTTGTTTATGTTCTGTTGGTGTTGGTGGTATTAGTAGCAGTAATATTAGTAGTAAAAAGAAAACTCCTTTTGCCCCCCCCCCCCAAAAAAAAAGAGTCTCTCTTAGAAATTCTGCAAGCCTTGATTTTAGTTTATTTTATATAAAAAAAAACCCTATTTGTATCTTTTGTAGGAACGTTGTCCGATTCAGAATTGCATCGTGGCCTTCAAAGACAACTCCTCGAAAAGGCCAACGAACCATGAAGTCTCATCTTTGGCATATTTCCAATGCCCACATCATCAACATTTGCTGGCCATTCTAACGCCTTAAAGAGGCGATCGAGAACTCGACTCTTGTTTAACCAATGGGGAAATTCATGGTAAAAAATGAAGTTTTTAAAAAAAAAGTTTTCATCATTGTTGTTTTTTTTTGTTGTTTTGTTTTGTTTATTTTTTTTTTGTATTAGTGATTGCATGTTAAATAAAGGGAAAGAAGAAAGGACGCTGCACATTGCTGCAAATTCTACTGAATGCACTGTGCAACTAAATGCATTAACACTTCATACAGAAGAATCATGGCTAGGGTTGAAGAACACAACTAAAAAAAAGGAATGCACTTTATTCTCTCTCTCTCTCTCTCTCTCTCTCACACACACACACATTATCACTCTTTCTATTTCACATTTTCGCTCTTTCACTCTCTATTTTTATCATTCTATCGCCCTCACTATCTCTTTCTCTCTCACTCTCTTTATATCACAATTCTTTACTCTCTTTATCTCTATCGCTCTTTTGCTTTCTCTGTATGACTATCATACTCTTTCTCTATCAATCCCTCTCTCTAGCTCTCTATGGTCATTCTATCACACTCTCTATATATCCTCTCTTTCTCTCTCTGACTAACAGAATACACACTCTTTTCTCTCTCTTTCTTTCTCTCTCTCTCTCTCTATATATATATCGTTTATCTCTATCTCTCTTTCTATCTCTCTCTTACTTTATCTCTCTCTCTCTCTATGACTAACACTATCTCTCTTTCTCTCTATGACTAACACACTCTCTCTATGACTAACACACACTCTCTCTCTCTCTCTCTCTCTCTCTCTATGACTAACACACTCTCTCTCTCTATCTCTCTATGACTAACACACTCTCTCTCTCTCTCTATGACTAACACTCTCTCTCTCTCTCTCTATGACTAACACACTCTCTCTCTCTCTCTATGACTAACACACTCTCTCTCTCTCTCTATGACTAACACACACTCTCTCTCTCTCTATGACTAACACACTCTCTCTCTCTCTCTCTATGACTAACACTCTCTCTCTCTCTCTATGACTAACACACACTCTCTCTCTCTCTCTCTCTATGACTAACACACTCTCTCTCTCTCTCTATGACTAACACACTCTCTCTCTCTCTCTCTCTCTGACTAACACACACTCTCTCTCTCTCTCTCTATGACTAACACACTCTCTCTCTCTCTCTCTCTCTCTATGACTAACACACTCTCTCTCTCTATGACTAACACTCTCTCTCTCTCTCTCTCTAACACACTCTCTCTCTCTCTCTCTAACACACACTCTCTCTCTCTCTCTAACACACTCTCTCTCTCTAACACACTCTCTCTCTCTCTCTCTCTCTCTAGCACACTCTCTCTCTCTCTCTAACACACTCTCTCTCTCTCTCTCTAACACACTCTCTCTCTCTCTCTCTAACACACTCTCTCTCTCTCTCTCTCTAACACACTCTCTCTCTCTCTAACACACTCTCTCTCTCTCTCTATATATATATATATATATATATATATATATCTGATCATAAAAAATGTAATGCATTTGAAATCAGAAGACAATACAACTAATTAGCAAATCACGGTGCATTTCTGCCAACAAGGAGTTTGAGACTTGAATCAGAATCGAAGCAGCTAATATAGCGATGAAGTAAAAATGAGAAACAAAAAAAATAGGAGTTAAAAAAGAAAACAGAATAGGGGGAAGGTGGAGACACAAGTGGCTGAGATAACCGAAGATGAGGGGGTTTTGGTGAATAAGAGTCATTTCTTAAAATATCAGTTTGGCTTCTTTTATGATCGTTTCTGTTAATGCTGATACCATTTCACATCGTCGTCATCGTCGTCGTAATCATCAGTCGAGAATAGAAAAGTCGATTCTCACGGCAAATCCCCTTCAATTAATTTCTTTTTCAGCTTTCTTTTCTTTTTTTTTTTTTCACTTCACTTCAATCTCTTTCATCTAATCCCCTAACAGCTAAGCCCTATTTTGCACCCAACAAACACTCATGAGCAAGAATCTCTTACTTGCAGGGATGGTTGTTTTGTTTTACGGCATATCAACTCTTTTTCGAGTTCACCATCACCATCAGGGGTTTGGATCACTCCCTGGTTTCCGTCCACCTTATTGGTGACTGTCATTCAAGGTTTTTTGCCATAGTCGCCACGCTAGGCACTGCGGACTGGCGACGCTATTTGCCAATAGCTAGGTGTCCACATACAGCGCCTATTATTCCAAAATGGTCACCCATCTGGTACTGACCAGGCTCAAATGCCGCTTAACTTCGGTGATCTAGTGGGAACCTGTGTGTCAATGTGATTATGTCGTATTTCGGGTTATTTAATGCCAAATCCGGTCATTTTGGTAGAAGTTGTTATGCTTCAAGTTCTTTATTTCTTCAAATATTTATTTCTTATGTATGGTTTGGTTATTTTGTTTTACGGCATATCAACTCTTTTTCAGGTTATTTGATGCCAAATTTGGTAATTTTGGTAATTTTCATGAAAGTTTTTATGCTTAAAGTTCTTTATCTCTTCAAATAAATAATTCAGGGTGTTTGCTTTGGTTGTTTTGTTTTACGCCATATCAACCCTTTTCGGGTTATTTAATGCCAAATCCGGTCATTTTGGTAAAAGTTTTAGTGTCTTCAAATATTTATTCATGGTGTTTGATTTGGCTGTTTTGTAGAGGAAAATTGTTCTTGTTTTTGGCTTTGCAGAACATGATTGAGTTTTGCAAAGGGAAAGGAAAAAAAACAATAACATCAATGTTTGGTGCATTTTAGACCAGGAAGCCAGTATCTTCAGACAGACTGGTCTGGTAGAAGGGATGTAAAAGGAGAACAGACAGGGAGGACGGAGCGGAGTCAGCATCTCCATATTAATAAAATTGTGTGACCACTTCTCGTGTGCCTGTGTATGTGTGTGTCTTGCCTCTACATAACTTACATATTTTAGAACATCTTTTATTTACTATTAATCGATTATTTATTGAAATAAGAAATTCAATAGCATAAAGTACCGAAATCAATATTTAAAGAAAAATCTATTCAAAAAAAAAATTAAATCACAAAATTAAATCAATAAGAATGCATTTTCGTTTCTTCTTAAACAAGTCAGCCATTTTATTTTTTTGCAAACAGTTTTTTAAAAAATGAATTACTTTGCAACCCTTCAAAATTTGAAAGGAATTTTGAAGCATTAAAACTTCCGAATAGAAAGTCATTTCTGGCTTTGAAATTCTATTAGTATTAAACGATTGAAAGTTTTGGAAGCTATTTACATTCTAAAATTTTATAGAGATTAAAACATTACTTAAAACAAAATTAGTTATAGTTTTATAACAACTTGGTTTAATTAATAATTTAATGACCAACCGATACCGTAATAATTAAATTTAACTTTCAAAATTAAAAAAAAAAACAACCTAATAATTTGGTAAAAAAAAAAAAAGAAAAAAAAAAGCATAATTAAAAAAGAAATGAACAAAAACGAAAGTAAAGACTCCCAGGCAACGCCGGGCAAGAATAACTAGTCCAATTATGAAGTGATCCGCCTCCACTCAGCCTCTGCCCATATGCTACCCTCAAGTTGAGAGTTTGGGAATAATTTATTGGTTGAAAAAATATTTCCAAAGAACACTATCAGGAAATGTTTCTGAATTTTTTAGATGAGGATTGATAATTTGTATAATTTGGATTATTTAGATTACTGTTCTCATCTTGAGTGTTATTCTCACAACGTTTCGGCCGCTGTACCCCCCTCCGGCCTTCTTCAGGTGTATCTTTTCGAACTCGGGAATATTTCTGTCGAACTCGAGAATCTGGAAGGAATTTCGAACGAAACCCTTTAGGGGTAGCATGCTCTCGTTCCGTCAGTCATGACTGGGAGAAGTCTTCAGTAATTCGCAATTCTTCGTATCGCTCTGAGCGAGGATTGAACCTTCAAGCTTCCGATGACTATCACTTAGAACTGAATTTTACTTAGTTCTATATATACTGCGGCACGGGTACTTGCGGACAATACTAATATGAATTTTGGGAGTATTTTTTTTTTTAAATGTACATTAAAAAAAACAAGAATAGGTTTAAGTGTCATGATGTATGGGAGTGAAACCTGGCCAGTTAGGGTTGAAAACATACATTGCATGGACACAAATGATATGAGAATGATATGAGTTATGTATAATGTGAGTTTTAAGGACATACTTAAATCTGATGACCTCAGAGGAAGATTAAATCTGTATGGGGTAGGGAGAACAATGGGCAAGACAGGATACTTTGTTGGTTTGGTCAGCTTAAAAGAACAGATGAGAGTGATTGGGTCAGTTGATGTAGAACAGTTGAGGTAGCAAGATAAGTAGGAGAGCAAGGGAAACATGTGAGGAAGTATTATTTACTCCTCTCCAGAAGTTAGGCACAAGGCCAGTTTTATCCTACTCCCACAAGTAAGATGTGACCCAAGCTCGGGTCGGAAAGTGGGGGTTGAAAAGCCAGCGCCCGAGAGGTGAGCACTCTGACCATCAAAAATTGCCTGGGCAGCCCCGTCGGCATTCCCCGGTAGGGGCGCCTCAAGCAGTAAGCAATAAACTTACTCCTCCCCAAAGAGGGGAGGCAAAGCCTGGGAGGGTGGACCTCCTAGAACTGCACAGGACAATCCTATAGACCGGTGTAAATCAAGCCCCGAAGGCCAAGACAATACCAGTCTATAGGGTGCAGTATCCATCGGAACAGATACTACACTTTGATCTCGACCAAAAGGCCGAGGCCGATGAGGAAGTGATAAGGACGGATTTGGGGGAAAGAGGGATATATAAAGACCTGGCCAGAGATAGATAGGTTAGTTTGGAATTCAATTTCTAAAATGTTCAATTAATAAGTTAATGACTAAACTATAACCATAATAATTAAATTTAATTTACAAAATACTTTTTTTTTTAAGTAATAATTTATAAAAAAAAAAAAACAACAAAAAAACAGTTAGTTAAAAAAAATGAAATAAAAGTAAAAAGATTGCCGGGCAACACCGGGTAAATATAGCTAGTATAATTATAAAGTGATCCATCTCCACCCAGCATCTACCCGTAGGCTACCCTCTTGGCCTTTTGGCTAAGATCAAAGTGTAGTATCTGTTCCGATGGATACTGCACCCCATAGACTGTTACTGTCTTGGCCTCCGGGGCTTGATTTACGCCGGTCTATGGATCTGTCCTGTGCAGTTCTAGGAGGTCCACCCTCCCAGGCTTCGCCTCCCCTCTTTGGGGAGGAGTAAGTTTATTGCTTACTGCCCGAGGCGCCCCTACCGGGGAATGCCGACGGGACTGCCCAGGCAATTTTTAAACCCCACTTTCCCGACCCGACCTTGGGACACATCTTACTTGTGGGAGTAAGATAAAAACTGGCCTTGTGCCTAACTCCTGGAGAGGAGTAAATCAATACCCTCAAGTTGAGTTTTGAAAATGAGTTGTCTGAATGAAGTATTTCCCTAAAAAAAATGGTCATACGTTCTTTTTTTTTTTTTATGGCGAGGTGGGTCGATACTTTACTGCTTCTAACATTAATGTTTCGGGAAATTCTATTTGGATTGTCATGTTTTCAGATGGTAAAAAGGATCTTTCCCTTTTATCCTTTTTTTGCACGCCCCCCCCCCCCTTCAACAATTCACTTTGGCAAAAAGATGACCACAATAAAAGGTTAGAATGCTAGTCTCTAACCCATTCGCAAGATGAATAGTATGATTATATAGAATAAAAAAAATAAGATAAAAGCTTCTTGCTACCATCTGACAACATGACAACACAAGTAAAATCTCCTGGAACGAGTAATGTTAAAAACAGTAAAGTCTTTTTGATTTTTCACTTTCATTGGATGCTCTTAAGTCTAACGAAATAGGCATTTATTTCCAAAAAGAATAGCCTTCATCTTTAGAATACGTGTTACGGCCCTTTTCTTTCCCAAGAAAAGTAATGTTATGCATTGCGTGCGCCGAGGAGAATGTCAGATTGGTGCAGATGCAAACCGAAAAATAAAGCAATATGGAATTGAGCTCTAAAACAGGATGTGGCTATATCAAGGTCATTTTATTCGTCCTTTATAAATCGAAATTAAATAGATCACCCGGAGTCGCGGTGGGCCCAAAGGTTCCCTTTTCGTTAGCTACTACACTAAAATGTAGGGGAGGGTGCCACTCTTTTCCCTGGATATGCTCTACTTGCTCTTATAATGCTCAGTATTTTAGCAAGGAGGCATCAAGTACCATTTTTTGATTCTTTAGTATGACTCGACTGAGGATCGAACTCTGGTCTCCTGGTCCATTCGTGAACATTCAAACCATTTATTAGTCGCAGAAAACACACTTAGCAACTTTTCGTCAACATTTTCATTTTTAGGTTGGTCATAAGGAACTCCATTTAACACCATTGCTACTTAAGTCTCCTTTTGGCTAAGATCAAAGTGTAGTATCTGTTCCGATGGATACTGCACCCCATAGACTGGTATTGTCTTGGCCTTCGGGGCTTGATTTACGCCGGTCTATAGGTCTGTCCTGTGCAGTTCTAGGAGGTCCACCCTCCCAGGCTTCGCCTCCCCTCTTTTGGGAGGAGTAAGTTTATTGCTTACTGCCTGAGGCGCCCCTACCGGGGAATGCCGACGGGACTGCCCAGGCAATTTTTAAACCCCACTTTCCCGACCCGACCTTGGGTCACATCTTACTTGTGGGAGTAAGATAAAAACTGGCCTTGTGCCTAACTCCTGGAGAGGAGTAAACCAACACTTAAGTCTAACTGTATCAAACAAGCCTCTTCTACTCACATATGATCTTGTTCAAGCAATCAGAGGTGCCTTCAGTATCACTCAGCAACCATTCTTAATGTAACATACTGACATAACAGTCTTCAAAAAAAGAAAAGTATTCATAATATAATTTATTCAATTCAAATACAGAGTGTATGGAATAAATTTGACACGTTTGGGAAAGAAAAATTATATCTTGGCCAATACTTGATGTATTATCAAAATACAGAGTGTATCGCTTAGAGCATTGGTTCTCAACCTGGGGTTCGTGAACCCCCAGAGATTCACAACAAGATTGGTTTATTTTCGGTATAAGAGTCCCTGACGGCCAACATGGCGTCCGGAAAGTTTTGTCTGTTTCCGTGCACTTTTTCCAAAACTTTTATGTTAGTTTTTAACATTATATCTAAATTTCAATGACTTTTAATGTAAAGTACTACTTTTAGGGGTGGGGGGGGGGGTAATTAAAAGTTATTTAAATAAAAAAAATTAAATTAAAAATCAAGGAACAATATTTATTACTGGGTTTCATACCACTCAGCAAGAGTCTTTAAAACTTCGTCAAAAATTTGGACAGCCCCCCCCCCTTTCAAGTAGTAAATATTTATTACATTAAAAGTCATTGAAATTAAAAACTAACATAAAAGTTTTGGAAAAAGTGCTCAAAAAACAAACAAAAGTTTTCGGCCGCCATGTTGGCTGTCAGGGACTCTCATACCGAAAATAAGCCACAAGATTTTTAGATGGCTGATGAAAGAGGTATTTTAAATAGAAATAGTCAACGCTGTTGAATATGAAAAGTAAACATCGATCACGCCTGAATGTCGAGCATGACCTACGAGTGTGCCTGTCTAATACTGCTCCTTGAATTGAGTAACTTGCTTGCAACAAACAGGCACTCAAGTTCATGATTGATTGATACATATGTAGAATCATTGTAAAATATTTGTAATACTGATGTTTCTTCTGAATAAGGTAATCAAAATTTGAATAATTTTATAATATCCTTTGCAGCATAATGAGTTAGTCAATAAATTACCATTATGTTAATTGTCACATTATTGGGGATTCGGGATGATGATTTTATAACTCAGGGTTTACTTAACGGGGAAATACTTGAGAAACCCTGTCTTAGAGAATCTTTTGTCTAATACAACTCGAAGAAGTCGCCCTGAGCCTATACCATGGCTTCCAAGCGGGACCTAAACCTGGATCATTCGATTCAATTCAATTTGGCAAAAAATCAAACAAGCATGTTTCAGTTGCCATGTAGTGAAAAGGGTGGTAGAAATTTACACAGAAGAGGATACGGGAGCCTAGCACTTGTACAAATTCACCTTGAATTGCTGTGTGGTTGGCAAATTTATTACTTCTCTTGGGAGACTATTCCAAGGTCCAGGGATCCTGATTGAGAAGGCAGCCCTCCTCCAGTTCAATCGAAATAGATTCTTGTGGTGTCCGTGTAGACCTCTTTCTGGTGCAGGAGTGAATATTAGGTCCTGAGGTATATCCTAATGACCACTGAGGTATATCCTAATGACCACTGAGCAGATTGTAGGCCAAAATGAGATCACTGCATAATTGTCGGCGCTCAAGGGAAGAAAAGATTAAGTTTTGTGAGTCGGCTTTCATCGGGTAGATCCGATAGATCCTGCACCATTCGAGTAGCCAGGTGCTGAATATCACGTATTAGATATGCAGCCTTCATGGTTGGCTTTAAAAGATGCCTGAACACCAGTTTGATCCTGCCAATCAACTCATCTTTGGTGTTGCGGGCAGTATGATTGGTGTCTTTTTCAACTTCGCTCCACTTTGGTTCATGGAGTTGCAATCAGGAAAGTTTGTGGAAGGAGGAACAGATGTTGGGACTGGTTAAGCTATGGAAGTTCTCAGACAGCCACTTCTGGGTTTTCCTGGAAGTGTGACACAGAGTTAAGTCGTGCTGCCTATCCTCACCACCCAACGCTAAACAGTACACATATAAATTTAGTCCTTTTTCTTTTTCATATCCAAATTATTATAATTAAATTAGAATTGAAATAGGCCAAATGTCATTTTAAAAAAAGTTACACTTTTTCTCTTTCTTTTTTAATTTTCAGAAAATATGACTTTGATATTTCGAATATGAAATATATAAATTTGGTGTATCGTTCTCATCTCTTTTTAATGTTTATTAAAAGTATTGGTGCTTTTATTTTTAGGAGTTGACGTCTAGAAAATAGAATGGATCAAAGTTGGAAATATCAAACACTAAATTAGGGTTTTTACATTCAATATTGTTTCTAAGAATGAGTGTAAAAAAGATTTTTTTTTTTTTAACTTCTGTGAAAAAAATTTTTTTTTTCAAGTCATTCAATGTTTATTAATAACAGACATTTATAACGAGATGTTTTTGGTAAAATTTCATATTGAGCGAAAAGAAAGAAAAAAAGATTTTCGTCTCCTGTAATTTGACAGCATAACTGGAGAAGACGACGTTAAAGAAAAAAATCGATTTAATAAATGTATTTCTAAAGAAGAAAAAGAAAATGCAAAAATGCATTTCCAATTGAATTTAAGTGCTCCAATATAAGTCGAAAAGGAAACAAAATAGAGATATATTAATGAAATACATGCAACTCACTGTGGATACACTTGTTACGTTTAGCCACACTGATGAGTCAGACTACGAAACAGCTGTCTATGGATGACTATATTCCATTATTATTATTATTAAAATTTATTACTTTATAATTGTCATTAAACTTGCTTCTACTTAGTGTATTTGTAAAACTGCAATTTATATTACTTTTGTTTTTAAATTTGTTAATTTTTTATTTTTTTATTTTTTTTATTTCTCAATTTTTATTTTATTAATTCTTTAATTTCTATTAAGATATGTTTTTGATAATGTTCCTTGTAAGCGTTATATTAAAATAATCTCTCCACTTTTTAATTGATAGCGAATTGAGTGATTAACTACTATTTTCACTGTAAATGCTCATATACAGGGTGGGCCAAAATAAGGGTCCTATCTTTAAATTTGAATAACTTGAATTTGAATAACTTCCACAAAATAAAAGTTAAACTCACCAAACTTTATATGTGTGTAGACTGACCCTTCCGAGATTTTTTGAAATAAACAAAACAAATTTTAGCCGAAAAACACTTCTTAAAACTTACAAAAACTAAAGTATTGTTTTTTACACTGTTTTGAGTTTTTTAAGCAAAAATAATGTTTTCTAAATGAGGGTACGTTCCTTAGGGCTAATACGGCTCATGCTTTCTTCGGAAGGGGTCCTTTACTTATTCTAAAAAAAAAAAATTTTTTTTAAATCAATAAATAAAAAAGTTATGAATTTTTAAAAATAGGACCCTTATTTTTGCCCACCCTGTATTTGCATAATTCTCGTTGGGGGAAAAAAATTTCTTTCTAATTGTATAAATATTGTTTTTCTTTTTCTATTGATGTGTGTTATTTCCCTACCTGTACTCTTACAGTCTTTCTTTTCCCTATTGTGTCCATTTGTATGTCCAATTCAATTTTGATTTATACACTGTCAGAAATGGTTTGTATTTTCCATACCCAGCTCTCCTTCATCCTATCTAATTTGCTGTATAACTGGGAGTGAACTACACTCTAGTCTTGATGCTACATTGGGCTTCAAAGTTGGTGCCTATACCCTGTGCTGATGAAGAGACTCGATATTAATAAAAACCCATATCGTCTCAGAAACGATCGTACACAAACTGTTGTTTATGTTGAATTCTTTGAACGTAAATAATGATTATGTCGTTATTAAGTTTACCTAAGGTATATATATATATATATATATATATATATATATATATATATATATATATATATATATATATATATATATATAGTAAGCTATGAAAAATATATTTATGGCAATTAAGCTACACAGAGGCTCCCGCGTTTCATCCCCGGGGGAATCTTCAGGCTAAAATGCATGGAGTTATTTTTGCAGGGTGTTTTTATATACACAACTAGCTAGTTAACCAATCAGATACTTTCTTGTTCTCTCAGCCAATCGTTGGGTTTCCCGCAAACAAAGGTCTTTTTAGTGTTACTTCCCATATCCTGTTCTATTGTTCTGTTTTCTATAGATTGGCCTATATCCTGTTTCCTTTGTTGTGCCAATATAATGGGTGAATTTATTTAAACATGTGGTTCCTTGTATTTCTATTTTAGGTTTTAATTTTTAAATTGTTACGTTTTTGTTTAGTTTTTTTTTTTTTTTACTTATTTATTTATTTATTTATCCTAAGGTAAATTTATTTCTGTGTAAGCAGCTGTTTGCTATCTCACTTCTACAGTTTAATAGATTTTGGGGATCTTTAAAGTTTAGGATTTCGAATTTTTCATTCAGACATAATCTACACGGGTCATCTAAATTTCTACATGTACTGGCCTGTCATATTATTTTCCATTCAATTATTGGTGAGCATCCATTTTCTTTGAGCTCCCAATAGTGGTTTGCTAGTGCTGTTTTAATTCGACGTTCTCTGTTTTTAAATGTGCTTTTGTGGTCATAATATCTGGTTTTAAAATCTAGGGAGGTCATACCCACGTAGTATTTCTTGTTATTTGGTCTTTCCTTGGCAAATATTGTTGCTTGGTATATATATATATATATATATATATATATATATATATATATATATATATATATATATAATCCAGGTAAAACATACACAGGGTAGTAATCCAAAGAATTTCAACCGGGTTTATAAAAAGTGCTCAATATCAAATAGAGCTTTTATATAGGTTCTTTCCAAATATGATCTAAGGTTAAGATCGGATTCTAACTCTGCCTGATGAGATCTCAGTTTATAATAACTGTTGATCGATAACATCGACATGCCAGTGTCGCAGATTTTGTACATGTCTGTGTAAATAAAAATAATCATATATATATATATATATATATATATATATATATATATATATATATATATATGATGAGAATATGTGTGTATACTTGAGATATTAGTGGGTATGCATGTACAAATATCGATTAATATATATATATATATATATATGATAGTGTAGTTGTTAGTCTAATGTAGTAAAGAGGGAAAGCCGAAGGTCATTTATATATTGGGAGGGGGGAGGGAAATTGTTGTTTTTTGTTTAGAATTTTACAGAACATGGCTGAGTTTTGCAAAGAGAAAAAAACAATAAAACATCAATGTTTGGTGACTTTTTGGATCAGGAAGTTGATATCTCCAGACAGCCTTATCTGGTAGCACCAGAAATCGTCGAATTAAAAAACAAATACAAATAACAGTTAATTAATAAAATGTCCTTTTTCAAAACCAATATGCAAATTAGTTAACCTTGGGACTGATATCGCATATATACATAAACAGTATAAAAAAAAGATGGCGCGTCTATTATGTAAAGTTGAATTACCTTGAAATAGGGCGTTTTGACTTTAGTATGAGAAATAAGCTGAAAGCCTTCCTAGGAAACTCCAGGGTCCGGTTTCGAATCGACCATTAGTGCAGGAAATAAGCCCAACTTTGGCATTTATTCATTTCGACATTCATCATTATAGCAACACTATAGGTATCTTCATACCATTCTCGAGTGCATTATTACCGGAACAACGAAAAGAGTTGGAGATACAATTCATTTACGTGAGAATTGGCTTTTGTATGACCTTTCATTGCCTTAAAAGTTCAATTTTACACTATTTATCTGCTTGTCATGTTTGGTTGAAATCTACCCAGTAGCACCTGAGTTTTTATTGAACACAGGGATCGGTAGAGATATTTTATTCAGGTGTGCTTATCATTGAATGGCGATAAAACATAGACTGTTGAGCATTCATGACTGAAACTTGGTGGACAAGTCAGGCATAGACTGAAGTTTATTTGTACCAAATATGGTTGGATTGCAGAAAGGATTTGAATTTTATTAACAAATGGGTGACATTATTTTATTTGGGGGGGGGGGGGGCAGGCAGCCATTTTTGAGATGATTTATAATATGTGTTGTGTTTTGTAATTAAATAACCCCAAACTGGGTCGATGTGCTGTAAAACAAATAAACCGTAATAAATCATTCATTTAGTACTCTTAATTGAACACAAGTTGCTAGTTTACCCATAACTAGAAGGAAATTATGGACTCATCCTTTTCTTGAGGGTATTAGTTGCATAATACGATCAAAATAAAATGGATAGGCTATACACACTCTTGCAGAAAAAGAAAAATAGCTAAATATTTCGCACAAAGACAAAACAAATCTACATATCTCGTATGAAAACACAAAAACTATAAATCTCGTATGAAGAGACAAAAAAAATATGCATGTCTCATAAGAAGACACAAAACAAAACTACATATCTCATAGAAAAAAACTAAATATCTCGCACAAAGACACACACACAAAAAAAAATGAAAATAAATAAGCATTGTGTTTCAGCATTTAATAACCATCAAAATTGGTAACTTTGCTGTTAAACAGCTTATTTATTTGCATGTCGAGTTTGGTTGAAATCTACCCAGTGGCGTCTGAGTCTACAGTGAACACAAAAAATATACAGCTATTTTATTTTATTTGTATGGATAATCAATTGACATTTGGTATATTGTAGTCTTCAGTTTGACACACATGTGATAGAAAAAAAGAGAACATTATTCATCTTTATATATAAAATATAAACAAAATTTGTCATGAAACTAACGTTGCGGCATTGGGAAAAGTGGTCATCAATATCCTAACTGCTAACATAGCTCGTAATAACCTTTGAGCCAATCGGTCAATAATTCAATTCCGTCCTAAGAAATTCACTTATCATGTTTATCCATGAAGCAGTTACTCAACCTAAACTAACTTAAACAAATGCGCAGAAATTATTGTGGCAAAAAAAGATGCGGAGGCTGATTTTATTAAATTTTATAGTATATTAGACGACCCGTGACCCATTGGATCAGTAATTGTTATTTCCCCTCCTCTTCCTGTCTCTCTTCTCCTCTGTTTTTTCCCCCTCTCTTTTAATTATTTGCTTCGTTCTTTTTTTGCCACTACTCGTATTAATAGAACTTTATTTATTTCATTCGTCATCCAGAATTCAAAAAAACATCCGACTCTGACTCCCAAAATTCCAAAACATCCGACTCGGACTCCCAAAATTCCAAAACATCCGACTCGGACTCCCAAAATTTCAAAACATCCTACTCGGACTCCCAAAATTTCAAAACATCCGACTCGGACTCTAAAATTTCAAAACATCCGGCTCAGACTCCCAAAATTTCAAAACATCCGACTCTCAAAATTTCAAAACATCCGACTCGGACTCCCAAAATTTCAAAACATCCGACTCGGACTCCCAAAATTTCAAAACATCCGACTCGGACTCCCAAAATTTCAAAACATCTGACTCTGGCTCCATAGAATTCCAAAATATCCGACCCTGACTCAATATTTTAAAGTCTTTCAGTAATCAAACTGTCTTTTGAATCTTCGGAGAATAAAAAATCCAACCATTAGCATTCTTAACAGTCTGACTCCTTCCAAAAACCTCCAACTCTGAAACCCTGTTACAAAGGAGTGATTCTACACTTTTAAAAGCTCCCAAATCGGGGCCGCATCACTGGATAGAGTTTCATGTAACACCCAGAAGAAAGAATTTAGATAAAAGCCAGCTGCCCGAAATAAGTCATAATCTTGATGCAAACCAACAATATTAGTCACAACGAGTCAGAACACCAAAATAAAACTTGAAGAATATCAATGTCAAAATCCATAATCCTTGTTGGGAGATCAAAAACGGTTAGATCTGGTTCTGTCTAAAAATATTATAAGACAAGGAATTAGTGATCATCAAAAGTTTTGATATGTCCAAGAATTTTCAAAATTTCTATTCGTTGCTTGGATTTTTTTTGATTTTTTTTTTTTGGTTTCCACTGTGTTCGTCTAATTCAGAAATTTGTATTGAAATTCCAGAAACGATAAGATTTAGACAAAAATAACCTTGCTTCAGAATGTTTGAGATGACAGAATGAGAATAATCTACCCTTGTGGATTAAATAAAGAGTTCCGTTCCAAATTCCATATGGGTTTCCCGAGTTCGATATAAAGATTTCCAAGTTCCAAGAAATGCACCTAAAAATAACCTTTAAGAAATAAAAGGGAAAAAATGACTAATTTTCATACTAGTAAGCAAATGTTTACCTATATCCATATATTCCATATATACATTTGCTTTAATCTATATATTTGACGGTAATACTGGATATATATATATATATATATATATATATATATATATATATACATACATATATATCTAGGCAGCACCTTCTCTTGCAGGCAAATATTGTTGAATATAAGAGACAACTCATGTCTAGATATCCTTTGGTAGATCCTTTCAATAGTCTGAATCAGGATCTTAGTTTCGGAGGGGAATTGGCTGATGAATTTGCCATAGTTTGGATTTGTCTCCCAATTACTTTCAGACCCATCAGGGTCCATCTTCAGGGGAATGAGGTTAATCAGGTACAGACATGTGTTAGTATTATAGAAGGTTTGGGCGGGAATTATGTAATAAGTATGAAACTATATTTAGAACTATAGACATTTTTGTATATTATTACTGATATTAATTACATAATTCCTGCCAAAACCTTATATAATACTAACACATGGTCTGTACCTGATTAACTTCATTCCCCTGAAGATGAACCCGGATGAGTCTGAAAGTACTTGGTACACAAATCCAAACTATGGCAAATTCATCAGCTAATTCCCCTCCAAAACTAAGATCCTGATTCGGACTATTGAAAGGCTCTACCAAAGGATATCTAGGCATGAGTTGTCTCTTATATTCAACAATATATATATATATATATATATATATATATATATATATATATATTAATTTTATATGTACATAAAAGTAATCCATAGACACGTGTTTCTGGCTATCAGCCGTCATCAGAATGGCTAATCTTCATTCTTTATCCCTAAGGAAATGAAATACAAATAAAACAAGTCTAATCACCTATAAAAACAATTACATAAATACATAAAATATTTAGACGATAAAAATCGTACATATTTCCGAGCAAGGCGTCATGGTCTGGAGGTAAAACTTAGACATTGGTATCGAAGGTTCGATCCTTGTCCAATTTAGCCATGCTGATGACGGATAATAGCCAGAAACACGTGTCCATGGATTACTTTTACGTACGTATAAAATTAATAAAAAATACATATGTAAACAAAAAATAGGTCCTATAAAGTTAAGGGCGACCAATAATGAAATCTACTTTATATGTCCGGTGCTTGTAGTGAGTGCCCTGACAGGCTTGAGATGAATAATATAAGTGTTACTACAGTTTTGAAAGCGTCGTTAGAAGAAATATTTGAAATTGTTTTGAGAAACCAGTTAACAGACGCGTGAATTTATATTAATAAATGGAAATTTATATAAAAAAAATGATTAAATAAATGTCCATTTATTGATATAAATTCACGCGTCTTTTAACTGGTTTCTCAAAAATTTTCAAATATTTCTTCTAATGACGCTTTCAAAACTGTAGTAACACTTATATTATTCATCTCAAGCCTGCCAGGGCATTCACTACAAGCACCGGACATATAAACAAACTCTCCAATAACATCGGAGGAGATCGTAAATCTTTGGCTACGCCGTTAGATTTTCACCATGAAAAAGAAAAAAATACAATGTCTGTTTACCATAGGTATGGTTTGTTAAACCGAAAATTCGGATTTATAAAATATTTTTAAAAAAATGTTTAAATAAATTTTCATTTATTAATATAAATTCATGCGTCTGTTAACTGGTTTCTCAAAAAATTTCAAATTATATATATATATATATATATATATATATATATATATATATATATATATATATATATATACGTATAGTTTGGCGGCAAATTAAAGAATGAAGAAGAAAAAAAAAAGCTATAAAAATGGAAGCGGAAAAAGACCCATATTAGCTAAAATCAACCTCCTGAAGATGGACGAGACGTCCGAAAGCGCTCGAGATTTGACCCAAACCATAACGATGGGTGCTATACTGCACCAGCTACCACCACACGATCGTAAAATCGCTCGAAGAGTCGAACGACTAACCAAGAAAATCTCAAAAAAGCAGAACTCCGTGGATTTTAATGAAGCCTGTCTTAATATATATATATATATATATATATATATATATATATATATATATTTGAATTTTAACGCTCTTAAAACATGGTCGAATTATTATTATTTTTTTTGCGCTTAAGAAATCAAACTCTAACTTCACACCCCTTCGAACATAATCACGCCATTGTAACTTTTCAATACTTTAGACGCTCCTTTTTTTCTTCTTTTTTTTAAGTTGTATGAATTAAAAAAAAAAAAAAAAAATGAAAAAAAAAAAAATATATAAATAAATAAGTTTATAAAAATAAAAATAAATGAATAAATAGAATAAATAAATAAAATAAAAAGTAAAGACATACTCTTTTCCTCTCTTTACACTCTATAAATACAAATTCTTTTTTCACACTAACACGCCTGAAGATGATTTGAGGATATCAAATCGAAAGTACTCGCAAGGAAGATGGAACAACAAAACTACGGAAACTTCATACACCAGTTTGATCGAGGTACGAAGTTAACCATTCAGAAGATGGAAAAAATTTAAAAAAAGATCACAAAGCAGAAACACTCCGTGCTATTCAACAACGTTTGCCTAAATGAAAACTTGCTGCCTAAATACACACAATATACATATATATATATATATATATATATGGTGATTGCCACTTCTTTACAGAAGAAGGCCATCCCTACAGGATTGCAATGTCTGGTTGTGAGCATGCAGAGGACTCAGCAGGAGTGACTTATTTTTACAAGTCTTGCTGCAGATATGATATAAAAAAAGGCCACTGGTTTCTTTTTGTGCATAGCTATATTTAACTCCTGTTTGACATTTTTTTAATTGACTCCTACCATAGGATCCCATGTGACTCAGTACACCAGCCCTTGACAGACAGGCTCTGCCATATAAATCACTCACATAGTTGGGTTGAAATGTGCCTGGGTCATTCGGCACTGACTGCTTCCGCAAAATAGAGTACTCTATACACTTTCCCTCAAATCTATCACAACCATCATAAATACACTTGCGTCAGATCGATCGCTCCAGAGCCATCCTCTTCCACTTCTCAACGTTCATATCAAGGGTCTTCAGGTTGTTTTTGACTACATCCTTAAAATGGATCTTAGGTTTGTGTCTTGGACGTTTGCCTTGCTGCAGTTCCCCATAAAACAGTTGCTTAGAAAGCCTGTAATCTCCTATTCTAACTAGGTGCCCTACTCAGCGCATATGACTATGTATAATATACACTTCTATGCTCGGTACTCTTGTTTGCTATAGAATATTGGAGCCTGGTGTAAAGGATTGCCATTTAATATTAGGATCATCCTGAGACACGTTTCGTATAACTTCTCCAGAACATTGATGTGTGTGTGTGTAATACATAGTCCATTATATATATATGTATATATGTGAAATATTGAAATGATGAAAAAAATCAAATTTGATAATCGACAAGTTTATTAAATCATCAGATGTGCAAGCAAGGAATATGTCTAAAAATTACCCGACCTTAGGTCAGAAAAAATATTTCAAATACGTGACGGGGTTGGGACCCTAATCCCTTTCAAAGTAGGCCCCTTGAAAAAGCCGAATGAAAAGCTGGTTGGCTGTGTTAAAAAAATTCAAAACGAGGCTGGATGTACAACTGGAAAAAATGTTGTTTTTTTTAGAAGAAAAATATCACTGAATAAATGTTAAAACGGTTATAAAATGTTTTTTTCTGCATTAAAAAGTCTTCTTTTTTTTCACTGAACAAGTGTTAAAACGGGGTTAAGGTTAGGGTTTATGAAAATTCATTATCACTTTGATCAATTTTTATTTCCAATTAGGTAATTTCGCTTTTCAATCAATTAAAATGTTAACTTGTCGGCTACTTATTTTCTCGCATTTTGATTGGATAAGCGCTTTGGTATTTCCTGCCTGTCTATGTAAACATCCGGAAACTACCGACGTCAAGTCGATTTTAGCTTCGGTTCTAATCTGGATAGGTACCCCTAATTTTAATGTCTTCCAATATTCAATACTTCAGAGATTCAAAAATGCACCTCCGACTCCCAGAATTCTTACAAGTTCTATTCAGACTCCTTCTCAAACGTCTAACCCAGACTCTGCAGCCCTGTTAGAAAGTGCATTATTTTATTTATTTATTTTAATTTTTGAAGTTGTTTTTTTTATCAAACAGACTGATAAGTGAGAATCTGCCATTTTGTTGTAGGCACCACACAGAAAATGTTCACTTTCCTCTACTCTGGCACCTTCATCTCTTTCTTTTTTTTTTTTTTTCATCTAAAGGCACCAGAAAAGAAAACAAGCCATACATAAACGGATACAATTTGATAACATCTACATATGGCGATCAAAGAGAAATATATATATATCAAGAGTGACACCACATGATTTACACCCAAAAAATATGTATTGATAGCAAAAAAAAAAAAAAAAAAAAAAAATCAATAAATCTATTTTTTGGTTTTAAGGAAGTTTCGGTTTTCAAGACATTAAAAACAAAACTGACTCACTAGAATATTTTTGGTCTTGAAAGGCGATGGATACTTTCTGAAAGGGTGCCTAAGCTATGAGGAGTTTATAGTGCGTTTTGGAGGTGTGAAATTATAGATTGCACCGGTTGTGCAATCTATAACTTCACACCTTCAAAACAAACACTGTTTAAGTCTAGTGGCAAAGAGAAATCTAAGATGATGGAAAGCAATGCTGGTATAAGCGGAGAAAGACGTGTCCTTATTTACTGGCCTCCCAACGAGGGAAGATTTAGACACAAGGTCGGTTTTTAATGTGGGGAAAAAAAGTAAAGCAATACCCATCGACCATAAAACAGTTTGAATAATCACGGATTTCAAGGTAGTTCTACTAAAGTAGTCATATTTTAAAAACCAAAGCACTTTAAGTCGACAAAATACCACCATTTTGTTCGTAAATAAATATCCTTTCAAATGCATTAATAAATAATAATCTACATTATATATTTTAAGAGTTTTCAGAAAATAAAGTCATAAAAATGTTAACGTCATTTTTAGCCATTTACGTCAGTTTTTTTATTTTAAGTCCCCTTCTTTTAAAGATATCGTACCATTGGGGAATTTCGTCATGAAATTTGGAAAACAATCAGGAAAAATATTAATTTCAATTATTGTCGGGGTACGAAATTAATTGATTTATTATTTTTTTTTTGTAATCTTAAAAATAAACCTTCAACATTACGTGTATCGAACATTTTTTTAAAACTATTTTTCGTACCCCGACTAGTAAATAAATCAATCTTTTATTTTTTTTATGCATTAAGTCGTGCAATCTGGATTGGAGCAAAAATACAAATTGCCTCAGTCTAGAAGTATTTATTATTTCACTGGCCGAGGATAAAAAAAGATGAAGTGTAGCGTCAGAACAGATACTACACTTTGCTCCAAGCAACAAGTTCAGAGTTTTTCATTCTAGTTGACCAGGGGATGACATGAAACTGTATCAGGTGGTGAAGTCCCAATTTTGGGGGTTTAGGAAGTATAGGGAGATTCTTTAGTTTCCATTATTCTGAGGTAGTACATACCAGGTTCTCATGTTTGCGTCAAATAGAATCCATCATCTACAGACTAGTTACGAAATAACCCTACCCCTAGCCCTAACACCCACAAAACAAAACAAACCATTCATATATGAAACATAGGTGGGGATTCAGCATAAAATGATCTGACATAGTTTGTTTTTTTTAATACTAAAGAGTCTCACCTACCAAGGCCAAAAGCCACACGAGGATAGGGGTTAATGAGATTGTCAGTTGATTTGGTTTGTTTTAGTTTGGTTGTTTTGTTTCACGGCATATCAAACCTTTTCGGGCTATTTAATGCCAAATCCGGTAATTTTGGTAAAAGGTTTTATGCTTCATATACATTATATCTTCAAATATTTATTTATGGTGTTTCGTTTCGCTGTTTTTTTTAGAGGGAAATTGTTGTTGTTTATGTTTTTTGGCTTTGCAGAACATGATTGAGTTTTGTCAAAGGGAATTGACAGTTGGATGATGAACAATACTATAAGAGGATTGGAAACAATAAATGTAATGGCCAAAATTTGATTACTTCAGAGGACGTCCCGACATATATTTGTTGATATTGGACTTGAAGACAACCATGTTGTACTCTGCAGGGAAGCAGTCTCGTGGAAATGTGTTTCAAAGATGTGAAGTTCTTGGAGAGAAACTCTGTTCATGGAAATTCTGTTTGGTTTTAGTAACACAGAAAAATAAAGGTAAGTTCTTTCAGTTGTGGTAATAAAACGAGTTCTTGCTGTGAATGTTTTACATGGAAGTTGAGATGCCGTAAAACCCAACAACGAACCAATCCTTCCTCTAAACTAGTTGGCATACCAAGGCCTGGGTCTAGTGTACCCTACTATTTCACTCAAAGCTAGAGGGAGGAGACTGGATCAATACCTTTCCCAGGAGTGGTAGAGAAAGTGACTTTACAACGATTCACACTTCTAAATTTATGCCATCTTACAACATTAATTTCATTGTTTTTTTTTCCCCTTTCTTTTTGAAAAACTCAATCATGTTCTGCAAAGCCAAAAACAAAATTTTTCCTCTACAAAACAACCAAACCAAACACCATGAAAAAATACTTGAACATATGAAGAACTTGAAGCATAAAAACTTTTACCAAAATGACCGGATTCGGCATTAAATAACCTGAAAAGGGTTGATATGTCGTAAAACAAAACAACCGAACCAAAGCAAACCATCTTACAAAACTAAACATAATTTTATGAGAATGGAATAATATAATTCCATCTTTAAGATTTGTTTTTTGTTTTGTTTGTTTTAAGAACTAAAATCTGATATTAACTTTTTGTTGTTGTTGTTATTGCATTTCCTCTGGAAGAGTTTGCAAATGTATTCGATCCAAAATGAAGATCAAAAAATGTCGTTTTAAGATTATCAGATTTAATGGTTCCCCCCCCCCCTCTCTCTCTCTCTCTCTCTCTTTCTCTCACAGCTCAGATGTAAGATAATGTTTACATGCTTGTCTTTTAGTACGGTTAAGCTGGAAAATTATCTGACATAAAATGGAATTAGAAACTCTAATGAAAGAAATAGTTGAAATACTTGAAAAAACAAAACATAAAACTATAAAATCTAACATATAAAGTTATCTTGTCGGATTTCTAAAGTCATACCCAAATAGCATTTAAGCTGAGAAATCAAACTTTGCATATATATATATGAAAATCTCACTGACTTTATATATATATATATATTAGCTATTCAGAATTGGCCGATCGGTTAGCGACGTTGGATTTGGGTTGAAAAATACTTGTAATCCAGGGTTTCGAATCGTGTGACCAGTAGTGAATAGTAATACTTCTATGCTGATGAGTCTCGATTGAAAAGAGACGAAACGTATACGTCCATAGATATAAACAATAACAAATATTTATATATATATATATATATATATATATATATATATAAATCTCACTGACTTTTTATATATATATATAAAAATCTCACTGACTTTTTATATATATATATATAAAAATCTCACTGACTTTTTATATATATATATATAAAAATCTCACTGACTTTTTATATATATATATAAAAATCTCACTGACTTTTTATATATATATAAAAATCTCACTGACTGTTTATATATATATAAAAATCTCACTGACTGTTTATATATATATAAAAATCTCACTGACTTTTTATATATATATATATGAAAATCTCACTGACTTTTTATATATATATATATGAAAATCTCACTGACTTTTTATATATATATATATGAAAATCTCACTGACTTTTTATATATATATATATGAAAATCTCACTGACTTTTTATATATATATATGAAAATCTCACTGACTTTTTATATATATATATATGAAAATCTCACTGACTTTTTATATATATATATATATATATGAAAATCTCACTGACTTTTTATATATATATATATATATATGAAAATCTCACTGACTTTTTATATATATATAATCATTTATAAATAAATATTATTTTCAAAATAAACCCATATACATATGTGTTTCATGTCAAACCTGCAATCATCAGTATGGGAGGAGATAATCCCTGCCAGTCACACAGTTCGAACCCTGATATGAAAGTCATGTTTGACTCAGTAACTGAGGCGTGTACCAATGTCCCACTATGCATTGTCTAGAAATGGGAAGTAAATTAACATCTAAATAGCAAACACGGCACCTCTCTCTCTCTCTCTCTTATACATAATAAGGGGAAAAAAGGGGGGTTATTATAATGGAATCATCTAACTCTATAAAATAGATGTTCTGTAAAATAGTAAATGCTCACTTTGAAAGGAACAACACAGGTAAGGAGAAACTATATTTTAATACTTTAGAAAAACAAATCTGGAGGCAAAATTAAATCAAATATTTGTAAACTTTTTAAATTAAAAAATAATTATTAAATAGGGAGGTGGTGTCTGATCAACACTGCTGGGGTGCCATGATAAAGAAATACTGTTTTGTTTTTAAAATCCCGAAACAGTTTTCATGGTAAACAACTGACGATCCCTTATATATAAAAACATAATATATAAAAATATATTTATATTAGAGTATATTCTTGGAAGTAAACTAAAATAGTGATTGCAGTAGATTGATTGACTTACTAGACTAAAATCTTTCAACAATTCTTTTTTTTTTTTTTTTTCAGTTTTGAAGGTTAAAAGAACTTCCGAGACTATATATATATATACATATATATATATATATATATATATTGAGAGAGAGAGAGGTAATAAACTTGACTTCCTGTTGTTGACTTAGAAGCAAAAGAAAAGAAATACTAAGGCCGAAAGTATTGTGTGTGTGTATATATATATATATATAGGTATTTACTCCTCCCCAGGAGTTAGGCACAAGGCCAGTTTTATCTTACTCCCACAAGTAAGATGTGACCACAGATTGGGTCGAGAAAGTGGGGTTAAAAGCCAGCGCTCGAGAGGTGAGCACTCTGGCCATTTAAAAATTGCCTGGGCAGCCCCGTCGGCATTCCCCGGTAGGGGCGCCTCAGACAGTAAGCAATAAACTTACTCCTCCCCAAAGAGGGGAGGCGAAGCCTGGGAGGGTGGACCTCCTAGAACTGCACAGGACAATCCCATAGACCGGCGTAAATCAAGCCCCGGAGGCCAAGACAATACCAGTCTGTGGGGAACAGATACTACACTTTGATCTTAGCCAAAAGACCAAGTAAAGATATATATATATATATATATATATATGTATATATATATATATATATATATATATATATATATATATATATATATATATATATATATATATATATATATATCTCTATATATATATATAAGCAAATGAGAAGCCTGCATGTATATTGGGAGATATTGCTTCACATTACAACAAAAGCGACATTTTTTCTTTGCAAATAATTACAATGTTCTCCGAAGGAAAAGGAAACGTGTCCACATTTTATGAAAATCTGCTTACTAATTTTACTTACTGATGTCATAAGTGTCGGTAGGGATGTAATTCTTTTCTTTTTCTGTTTCTTCTACATCGAAACTTGCATGCTTCGCTATGAAAAGTCATAATAAACTGTGCTAGTACAACTTTTATACAGCCTCGCAGATTTGTGTGCATTATAAAAAAAACAACCTTCTATTCATAAACGAATGAGTCAATACCAATTATTGACAATAAAACCAAGTAAATGTGAGTTTCGTGAAACCCGGGTAAGAAACTGTTCATTTGTTTGGATTTATATCGGCTCTGCACAGTTTTATGTACTGAACATTTAAAAAAAATAATTTTGTTATAGATATTTCTTAATTCTGCAGTTATCTGATTCATTCTCTATTTTCAGATAGTTATCTAATATTTTATATCTATTACTAATAGAGATCTGGTATCTGTCTGTCTGAAGCTGAAACTATACTATTACTTCTATTAATTGTACTATTGTACTTCTATTACTAATGGATATTTAGTATGTCTGTCTGAAACCGAAACTATACTATAGCTTCTATTAATTATACTATTGCACTTCTATTACTAACGAAGATTTAGTATTTCTGTCTGAAGTCAAAACTATACTATTACTTCTATTAATTGTACTATTGTACTTCTATTACTAATGGATATTTAGTTTATATATGTCTGAAGTCGAAACTATACTATTACTTGAACTATTGTACTATCTTTCAATGCTTTCAGTCGGGGTGGGGTAGTATAGTATATTTTCTTTTGTCATGCTAGTACAACTTTTATACAGCCTCGCAGAATTGTGCGCATCTTAAAAAAAAACCTTCTATCCATACACGAATGAGTCAATACCAATTATTGACAATAAAACCAAGTAAATGCGAGTTTGGTGAAATCCGGGTAGTTATAATATCGGCTCTGCACAGTTTTGTTAGTTTTGACATCGTGAGGTATCTCTCTCAGCCACCGGGGGGGGGGGTATATAGCAGCCGTGTTAGGAGTGTGATGCGAAATGAAGGTGAGTGCCGGGCCCCCACCCAGTTCTCACTTACCAGTCTTTTGATCAGAGCAATGATCAGATGGATATGCAATGTCAGACCAGACCCAGCATATCAGTTTTAATACTGTGTTAGTGAGGCTGAATATATCAAAGCTTGATGAACTCCTAACGATGAGTCGGCTACATTGGTTTGGCCACGTTGAGAGGAGCGACTATTGGTTAAGAAAATGTAGAGACCTTCAGTGGAAGGCAAAAGGAAAGTTGGATGACCCGAGAAGACTTGAATGCAAACCAGCAACAAGGATGTTAAATAGTGGAATTTGACCAAGAAAAATAAGAGGTAAAAATAGATGATGATGATGATGATGAGCATTTTTTTTATATATATACATTTTTTTTTCAGAGAGTCGCCTAACATTTTATATTTAAAATAATGTATCAACAACAGATACACAAAACAAAAACTCTGATTAGAATTCTTAATTCTCCTTATTTGAAAAAGAGGTTTCTTCTTCTTCTTCAGCAGCATCATCATCATCATCATCATCACCATCACCATCATCATCAGTTTTATATGCTGGCATACATTGGACGATTTTTAGAAATCGACTTTCAAACTAACCTATCTTTGCTCTGTTCTACATCTACTGACAAGAAATCTCATCCATTCTTTCAACGTGACCAAACCATCAAAGTCTCCTGTTTTACACAAATTTCGCTATAGTCTATACTTAATGTTCCTCTGTGGTCATCAGATCTAAGCCTGTCTTTAAGACTCACATTACACATCCATTGTATCATTCACTTGATCCAACGCATCCCATCAATCCCACTGGCCAGGTTTCACATCCATACATCATCACACTACATACATATGCCTGATAGACTTTTCGCTTGGTCAACAGTGGTAATGCTCTGCTGGTTAGTAATGGCAGAAGTTGCCTGAACTTACTCCATCCAGTCCTAACTCATGTAATCACATTAACACCTGCTCCACCTTGTGCTCCAATGGTATCACCAAGGTAACAAAACTTCTCAACAACCTCATTAGTTTCGTCATCTAGATATACTTTATCTCGAAAAATATTAGATATTAAATCTATTAATCACTATAAATTTTATTCAAAATTTATTTTGCATTGTGAAAGCTTTCAAATATAATATATATATATATATATATATATATATATATATATATATATATATATATATATATAGTAAGCTATGAAAATATATTTATGGCAATTAACCACACCTTTGTTTGTGGAAAGCCCAGCGATTGGCTGAGAGAACAACAAAGAATCTGATTGGTAAACTAGCTAGCCGTGTATATAAAAACACCCGGCAAAAATAACTCCATGCATTTTAGCCTAAAGATTCCCGCCGGGGATGAAACGCGGGAGCCTCTATGTAGCTTAATTGCCATAAATATATTTTCGTAGCTTACTACCTTGCTCTACTTACGTATCGAGCACTGTTGAAGTAAATACTGAAAATTGATACATAAAAAATTATATTTCCTTATAAAATTTTATGTGGATACATGAAATATATATATATATATATATATATATATATATATAACACAGTATATTAGAATACATTATATGTCATTTTTTTAATATTTATTTCAAAAGTGCTCAATAGAGAGTAGAGCTTTATAATAATAAAAAATAGGTTTACGACAAGAAAAGACAAAATCACTGGTGACTCTGCAAGGTTGGTTAAAGATAAAATTTTGATGCTGTCAATATCTCGACAAAAAACTTATATAGAAATGGGTCCACAAATTTAGGGTCCATGGAACAATCTTAAACTTGAATGCTACAGCCAAGAGAGGACTGGGTTAGAGTTATTGATAATTTTGCACGGCGTATCAGGATGTGTTTGCGACATAGAGGTGTAACTTTATGAGCATATTATTGAGCAGCGATAAAGCACAAACTGTTGGACATTCAACAGTGAAACTTGGTGGACAAGTCAAGCATAAATAGAAGTTTATTTTTGCCAAATAAGGATGTGAATTTTATTAACGACTTCATGGGTGATGTTTTTTTTCTTTTTTGGGTGGGTGGGTAGGGTCATATATTATTATCTTTTTTTAGGGGGTGGGTGGGGGTGTCATATATTATTCTTAAAAGTATATTTTTATGAAACAAAGAATGCTATATAAGTAGAGTTCAAATATTTATTATTTTATGAGAATCAGTGACAATCTTAAAAGCCTTTTTGTATTATGCCAGTTTTGTATCATGCCAGTTTTGTATTATACCAGTTTTGTATTATGCCAGTCTTGTATTATGCCAGTCTTGTATTATGCCAGTTTTGTATCATGCCTGTTTTAATAGTGAAAATTAAATCTAACAGATTTACTAAGAAATATTTGTTGAGAACTCATTTTGATATGACACCATCTGGGATTTTTGTTTTGTACTTTAACAGATTAGGACCCATGCTAACTTTGACCCTAACTCTAACCCTAACCCTTACAACAGGGTCAAAGTTAGCATGGGTCCTCATCTGTAAAAGCACCTGTTTTTTTGTCTCATTTTATCCATAAGTTACAGGCATTTGCATTTATTTATAAAGATCAGACTTGTTTTTTTTAGTTAGGGAAGGCTCTAATAAACTCTGACTCTCCGGATCACTTTCCCAGTTTAATAATATAAAATCAGCACTGAAAACTTGTATACATATACTCTAAATGTCATAAGCTAGTTTTTTTTTATACTGTTTTTCTCTTCCTTCCTTCTGCTGCTGACTTATCGGCAATGTTTTATTCATTATCAGATACATGTATTAACACTTGTTTTAGAATCAATATTCTATCTGAGATATAAACTTATTTTGTCAGATTTTCAAAGTCAGACCCAAATAGTATTTAAGCTGACAAGTACCATTTTTTTTTCGACAAGCCAATTTTCATGTGTTATTGTTATACCATGTTATTGGCAATATAATAATGTACTTTTCTACAAATTGGCCCATTTGGAATAATGGTTAAAGTGTTTGTGCAATGCACCACGGATTCAATCTTCGGTCTTGTCATACCAAAGACTCAAGAAATGGTACTTGATTTATCTTTGCTGAACACTCAGCATTATAAGGTGAGGGTCAAGGGTAAGTGGAGTAATCTAGGGAAAGGAGTGGCGCCCTCCCCTACATCTGACTACGGTAGACTTACTATGCATGCCACCTTGCTAAACACTAAAAGTTATAAGGTGTTGATCAAGGGCAAGTGGAGTAATCCAGGGAAAGGAGTGGCGCCCTCCCCTACATCTGACTACGGTAGACTTACTATGCATGCCACCTTGCTAAACACTAAAAATTATCAGGTGTGGATCAAGGGTAAGTGGAGTAATCCAGGGAGAGTAGTGGCGCCCTCCCCTACATCTAAGTGTAGTAACCAATGAAAATGGAGCCTTTGAATCACTCACAACTATGGTCGATCCATTTATTTATTATTAGCTCGGGTCAAAACGGCTACTATATATGAAACATTTTTAAATAATCACCTAAAAATAAAAATCACAAAGGGAGATAACTCATTTTAAACCGAAGAATATGATACTTGTCTACCTTTAAGTTTAAAAATGTACAACAAATGAAAACCTAAAATGACTTCACTGCATCCCGGGCAACACCGGTTAGGTACAGTTAGTATTATATACACATACCTCCCTTATAGTTGGACTAGTCTAGTATTCACGAGAGGTGGAGAAAATGTGTATGTTATTTGGAGCATTGATAACTATAAAAGTCTGCCTTTCATAACTAAATGCTTATCAGGTAGATAAAATATTTTCTTGTGGATGAAGATGAGGAAAATTTTTTAGATGAATATAGATATCGGAGTAAGTATTTTTTTTTTTACTTATCCATGTAGAATTAAATGGATTTCACGGACACCTGGTTAGCTTTCGGATGCTTCCACATGCATACGTATAATGTATTTACAGGTGTGTTGGCTTTGGTAGAGTTATTTGATAAACATTTTTCTTGACGCATGTAAATTCCTTACCTGTGAAAACTTTGGCATGTCAATGTGTGTGTGTGTGTTTATTGTAGGTCACCTTGCAACTCTTGGATATAACAGCATTAGTAAAATGGTCGGAACATTTTTTTGTTTCTTTGTTTTTAGCATGTCACCGGTTGTTGCGTTATTTTATGCCAATTCTTTTTATTTTTTAATTCTACATTCAGTTGGAGGAAGTCTTATATAGGTTTTAGATGTATTCGTGACCCGTTGAGCCACAACAACTACCACTATTTATTCGACCTTGATTTTATTAAAAACTTCATCAACTGTGACACACCTTTTAAGACATTACTTAGACATTACTTAGACGTAGGAACTCATGCCTCTTGAAACGCAAGACCAGTCAAAGTATTTCATTGCATTCGATCTGTAGCCAGATCCACAGCGTCCCTTGCTTACAAATCCCTTTCGATTGTTTACTTGAAAACATTCTTCTTGCATAAATAAAAATAAGTCTCTTTACTTCTATATTATTTTTATATACAAGTATTATTATTCTTTAATATTTTTATACAACTAATTTACGTATGTGTTTCTGGTGAGTACAGACATATTTTTCTTATATACTTTAATAACACAAAATACATGCTAATATATTCTTAACATTTGGCATTGGGTTATGTCTTTAAAAAAATACTTTTTGAATTGTTCTAATTAGCCGTAATTTATAATTAACTGAAAAAGTAACCAATTTCTCTCTTAACTATCTATGTATTTGTCACTTTATGTTGATTCAACCACTCTCTAATATTTCTGATTGTCTCTGTGAGCATTTAGACGAGCAGTGAGTCTTTTTCCAGCGTCATCATCAAATTTGCATACATCTGTCTAAACACGTATGTAAATTTGTTGGCAAAATAATAAGTCTATTTACTTCTATATTATTATTATTATTAATAATAATAATAATAATAATAATAATAATAATAATAATAGAGGGTCGAAGAGGGTCAGAAGACCGAGGAGGGACAGCACAAACCAGACCTTCACTGGAAAAGTGCAGAGAATGCTGAGACCTTGGGGAGGCTTATTGCCACCAAAATCCCAGAGAAGACCAATTGTCCTTACCAGCGAGAAATCAATGGTAAGAGACTGTTGCGATACTGCATCGTTATCGAAAAGAGGTGAAGAATACTGCAAGTCTGGGGAGACTTGTCACTCAAACTCCAGGAAATACCACTGGTTGTTGTCGGTGAGCAATCACTGAAGATGATCTGTGTGAGAACTCCTAGTGAGTACAAATAATAATAATATAAAAGAGTAAAGAGACTTATTATTTTTAGTTATACAAGAAGAATGTCTTGAAAGATATGTCACAGTTTATGAATTGTCCAATGAGATCAAAGTAGAACAAGAACATAAATTAGTTGTGAGACTGCATACTTTTATCTGACAACGTAAGGATGAGCCAAAGTCTTATCTAAACCTTGCTTCTGCATATTGTATGAAGTATTCTCAAAATTATGCCATTAAAATGTTGATAAGCTCATGGTCAAAGTCATATAAGATACAGGGCTTCATTGACTACAATATGGGCCAAGCAGTGAGTCTTTGCAATGAACAGAACCAAAATTATGGGAAAAAGTGTAACTTTCACCTTGATCGTGACCGTGAGACTCTAGATATCCCAAAATTAAAATAGTTCTAAGTTAGACAATAGTCGATATTTTGACCAAGTTTGGTGAAGATTGGTCAAGCGATGTGGACGCTAGGCTGTACACAAACAAAATACGACCAAAAACATAACTCTCTTGGCAGAGGCAATAAATAGTGGTTGTTACCCAACGTGTCAACGGTATATATATATATATATATATATATATATATATAGTAATCCAGGTAGGGTAAAAATCCACAGGGTAGAAATCCAAAGGGAATCAAACCGGGTTTATAAAAGAGTGCTCAATAAAAATATAGAGCTGTATTGTGAATGCTTTTATTCAAACATGTACAAGGTCTGCTACACTGGCATGTCGATGTTATCGATCTACAGCTCTCAAGAGCTGAGGTCTCATCAGGCAGAAAATTGTTTTTGATTCAAACTGGTTGCTGAATTCCAGGGAGAATGAAGTCAAGCAAAAAAGAAGAGGAGAAAGAAATAAAAGTCATGTGACCGATTTTAAAATATGATTGCCGTTAGAAATTACTATTTTCTTAAAAAGATAAAAATAAGAAAATAGTATCATATTTTAAAATCGGTCACATGACTTATTTCTTTCTCCTCTTCTTTTTTGCTTGACTTCATTCTCCCTGGAATTCAGCAACCAGTTTGAATCAAAAACAATTTTCTGCCTGATGAGACCTCAGCTCTTGAGAGCTGTAGATCGATAACATCGACATGCCAGTGTAGCAGACTTTGTACATGTTTGAATAAAAGCATTCACTATATATATATATATATATATATATATATATATATATATATATATATATCTCGTCAACGACTTCCTGGAACAATGCGGAAAACGTTCTCTGCGCGTTTCTCCACTGTCTTTTTAAAGTTCTCTTCTTTCTCCAGCTTTTTTGTGCATTTGCTTTTGACACCTGAGCATGATTCGACGAAGAATCGAAAACGTTCGTGAAACCTGTGAAGCCTATGGAACATTTATATATTTTTTTGATTTTAATACAAAAAAGACCATCAGAAAAATTGAAAAAAATAAACAAAGGCAGAATTAAACAGACGAATTCTGTTATCCTTAACAATGTTTGCATAAATATATATATATATATATATATATATATATACTTTATTCCAAAAAAAAAAAAAAAAAAAAAAAAAAAAAATATATATATATATATATATATAACTTCTTTTGTAAGACAGTAGAAAAAATCACAGCAGAGTGCTAGATTAATTGAGAAAATCAAAATTAAGAGCATGATATTTATTTATTAAATAATAAATAAATACAGAGTACAGAAAATCAGTACAACATCAGTACCATTGGTTTCAAGCTCGGCTATCTTCAGCTTTGTTCTTTGTACAAAGCTGAAGATAGCCGGGAGGTAAACACCTTCTGAGCTTGAAACTAATGGTACTGATGTTCTACTGATTTTCTGTACTAAATAATACATATATATATACACACATATAACATTTTTAAAGTTCATTTTTTTTTAAGCATCCAATTGAAATTTAATAAGGAATAAGGTAAAATAAATACCTTTGAAGCATTTAAAGATGCGATATTGATTTTAAAAGAAAAAGAAATCGAAACCGATTTTTTTTTTGATTTTTTTATAAACCTTCATTTTTTTTTTTAGTTTATAGTAATACAAATATTTCGCCAATAGACTTGGCCTTTTCAATGTGTCTGTATATCCTAATCTTATCGGATTCGAGTTTCCCGGCTTCTGCTGGTGCAACCGGGCTTCCGGGAGGTGTTGTTGTTTCCTCCACTTTCAAATATGAAATCGTAAATGCACACGAGATAGGTAAAAAAAAAAAAATTTTAAATCGGTTTTGATTTCTTTTTCTTTTAAAATCAATATCGCATCTTTAAATGCTTCAAAGGTATTTATTTTACCTTATTCCTTATTATATATATATATATATATATATATATATATATATATATATATATATATATAGTGTTTTTAAATCTCCAAACAGTTACATGTTAAACAGTTGATGAACCTCTTTTCTATTTTATGTATTAGGGTTAGTTCTCCTGCTGATGTTTCACGACTGTAAATTTTCCAGGGGTGAAATCGGTTTATACAAGTCCTAAGTCTGCAATATGCCGATTTAGATAGTATTCTAAGAATTTGACCCCCATGGAAGCCGTATATTAGCGTTACGATAGTACCGCCTTCACTAAGAATATAGAAGAGGGGAGTGCTTCTGTATTGTTAGCGGTGAAGGCCGTTCTGTGGAGGACCTATATAAATTAGGATTTTTTGGTTTGCATCATATTATTAATGATTAATGTTAAATACATATATATTGTTTTTTTTTCCGTGTATAAATGACTAAAAAAAAATATGTAATATATATATATATATATATATATATATATATATATATATATATATATATAAGTCAGGTTCATATTATATTCCAATAACCATGTTTTCATTTTATTATTTTTATTTTTTCACATTTCCAAAAAACATAACATTTCTGTGAGATAGATTTTTTACAGTCCGTTTCATTTGTCGTGAGCCAAACAACATTTTTTATGACGATATTGACATAAAAATGTTGTTTGGCTCAGGACAAATGAAACGGACTGTAATATATATATAAAAAACTACACTACACAAGACACTTTAATCCAAGAACTTTTTACTCTTTGTGAATTTTTTCTGATGATTTTGTAATGCTGCAGAGACGATATTGACATAAAAATGTTGTTTGGCACAAGACAAATGAAACGGACCGTAAAAAATATATCTCACAGAAATGTTATGATTTTTTGGAAATGTGAAAAAATAAAAATAATAAAAATAAGAACATGGTTATAGGAATATAATATGAACCTGACTTATATTTGCTCTGTTGTCACTAATTGACAATCATCGAGCTGAATCTTTTAAGGAGACTGCTAAGTAAAAGGGCACTGATAGTATATGCTAATACATATATTGTCATTAATAATTATATATATATATATATATATATATACATGGAATGCACGTTTTTATATAAAAGTGTGTGGTATGTATACTTATATCAACCGAAATTATAAACAAAAGTTCAAAGTGTATTTAATTTAATCCCACCAAGTTCTAACCGTGTGCGAAAAGTAAGAATGAGAATAAGTTGGATTTCTTTGAATTGCGCCCACAGAATAAAAAAAACAAAGAAAGATAACATTTGGCATTGCATTAAATGTTGGCTCTTGAGTGATTGATTTCAATCAAGTTAAATCCGTAAAAATCTCACGTCATCTCTGTGGTAATCGAGTTTTCTCATTTGACTTTGATCTCATTTGTTTAAATTATTCGAAATAATCACTCCTCTCAAGTAGACATAAACGTTATTTAGCTGGAAGGAAGATTAGCAAACGAGTGGAGGAAGTTTTCAACTCTAAACTATATATAAACAACTGGCAACGTCAGTTCGATATCGGCATCCTGACCAAAAATGCACCAAACATTGATGTTATTGATTTTTCTTTTCCCTTTGCAAAACTCAATCATGTTCTACAAATAAAAAAAAACAAAACATTTTTCTTTTACGAACCATGTCAAACCAAACACTATGAATACATACTTCAACATATAAAGAACTTGAACCATAAAACTTATACTAAAATCACCGGATTCGGCAGTAAATAACCCGAAAAGGGTTGATATGCCGTAAAACAAAACAACAAAACGAAACCCCATAAATAAATACTTGAACATATTAAGAACTTGAAGCATAAATTTTTTTTACCAAAATGACTGGATTCGGCATTAAATAGCCCGAAAAGGGTTGATATGCCGTAAAACAAAACAACAAAACGAAACACCATAAATAAATACTTGAACATATTAAGAACTTGAAGCATAAATTTTTTTACCAAAATGACTGGATTCGGCATTAAATAGCCCGAAAAGGGTTGATATGCCGTAAAACAAAACAACAAAACGAAACCCCATAAATAAATACTTGAACATATTAAGAACTTGAAGCATAAATTTTTTTTACCAAAATGACTGGATTCGGCATTAAATAGCCCGAAAAGGGTTGATATGCCGTAAAACAAAACAACAAAACGAAACACCATAAATAAATACTTGAACATATTAAGAACTTGAAGCATAAATTTTTTTACCAAAATGACTGGATTCGGCATTAAATAGCCAGAAAAGGGTTGATATGCCGTAAAGCAAAACAACCAAACAACCAATCAGTTCAGTTCAAGCCGCGTCTGGGGCAATCAGTTTGCATACTATTTCGTCCTCTTCTTGGGGAGGTACAGTTTTCTACTAGGTGCTTTTTTTTTTTTTTTCTCGACACCATCTCGTGCAGTATCAAAACCATGATCAGCATCACCGATTTACTCTGCAGCAACCGTTGACCAATGGTTCGTCTCATCCAACAACTGCAGATGCCATTTTTGACAACAAGGGTTTTTGCAACGGACGTTTGCTCATCCTCCAACATACAGCACCTAGTATTCCCAAATGGTCACCCATCTGGTACTGACCAGGCTCAACGTTGCTTAACTTCGATAATCTAATGAGCGCCACTATGTCAACGTGATTATGGTGTATATAAGTGTAACTACATTTACCAAAATAAAAATGAACCATGAATGATATATTATGCTTCGGAATTTTTCAGATGAGGATTGATAATTTGTATTATTTGGACTACTGTTCCTATTTACTTACCTCCCCACGAGAGCAAAATAAAACATACGCTCGGTTTTTAAATGTGGGGAAAATCCGGCTCCCCCAAAGAGGCACTCGTGATTGGAACAAAAATGAAAATTGTCTAAATGTAAAAGAATTTCTCCTTCAATAACCGAGGACAGAATAGACTAAGTGTAGCATTAGAACAGATACTACATTTTGTTCCGAGCCAAAAGGCCATGGTCGGACTACTGTTATCATCTTGGATGTTATTCTTACAACGGTTCAAACGATGAAACCGCCAACTTTCTTCAGGCGTGTCTTGTCGAACTCGGAAATCTGTACGGAATTTCGAACTGAACTCTTTTATTCAATCCATGGGGTAGATTGTTCTCGTTCTGTCAGCCATGACCGAATAGAAATCTTAAGTAATTCTTAATTATATTCATAGTATCACCTGTAGTGAGGATTGAACCTTCAACCTTCAGAAGACTGTCACTTAGAACTGATTATTACTTAGCACTTTTATCCGTTGCGCCAAGGGTCCACGTGGACAATTCTAGCATTAATTTTAGGAGACTTAAACCTATTCTTGTTTTAGATCGTTATTTTCATGGTGGGTGCTCGACTGAGCTCCGATCTATTATTCCCCCTGTAAAACACTCACAACAAAAACTCGTCTAGCTACAACCACTGTAGATAATTTCCCAGTTCTCGCTCTGTGTACCTAATATGATCAAAGTTTCTTTCCTAAAACTACTCGTCTGTGGAACACAATGCCGCAGGGCTGCTTCCCAGCTATCTACAGCATAGATGTGTTATGATGCTTATGCTTTAGATGTGTTATGTGCTTCTGATCTGCAAAAGCTTCGGCTTAATGACCAGGCCATGATCAGGTGGATGTGTGGCAACAAATTGGAATAAAGGATCCCTTCAACCATGCTTCATCAGAAACTTGGTATTGGTGGGATTTCGGATGCCTTTACGCGCTCGGCGTCTCTGATGGTTTGGCCATGTAAAGTGTGTCACCTCTTGCATTAACTCCATAAAATGCCTGGATACCCGAGGCACTAGTGAGCGTTGCAGACCAAGGAAGACCTTGCTTGACTGCGTAAGAAGTGATTTAACTGCATGCAGCATGACTGATATCAACCCTTTGGATCAAACTGCATGGAGGTCAGGCATGGGACGTTGCCTGGTGTTGTACACCCCGAACCTTGGGACACTTGCAGCACCTTAAATACCAACACCGGATGATGATGATGATGATGATGATGATGATGATGATGATGATGATGATGATGATGATGATGATCCTCCTCCTCATCTTGGATGTTATTTCAACAACGTTTCAACAGATGTAACCTCCAATCCTCTTTAGATGCATCATCAGCCATGACCGGGTAGAAGTGTTAAGTATTTTTTATTTTATTCTTAGTTATTATCGCCTGCAATGATGATTGAACCTTCAACCTTCAGAAGATGGTCACTTAGAGCTGATTGACATTTAATACCTTTATTTATTTATTTTTGAGATGAGGATTGATTATTTGGATTATTCAGACTTGGCGATGTACAGTGTGTCACATCTTGCATCAACGTAACACGCCTAGATATTGCAGGCACTAGGGGGCATGGTAGACCAAGGAAGACCTGGCTTGAGTGCGTAAGAAATGATTTGACTGCTTGCGACATGACTGATATCAACCCTTTGGATCGGACCGCATGGAAAGCAGGCGTGAGACGTCGCCTGGTGTTGCCCACCCCAGAGTCTGGGACACTCGCAACACCTTAAATACCAAAACCAGATGATGATGATGATGTTGATGACGTAACGTTACAATAAGGTTTTTTTGGTGGTCTCTGGTGGTTTTGGCCATGTACAGCGTGCCACCTCCTACATAAACTCAATAGATACTCCAGGCACTAGGGAGCGTGGTAGACCAAGAAAGACCTGGCAGACCAAGAAAGAATCACTTCAACCCTGCTTCATCAGAAGTTTGGTATTGGTGGGATTTTGGATGCCATACGGGCTTAGCGTCTCTGGTGGTTTGGGCCATGTACAGCGTGCCACCTCCTGCATCAACTCAATAACACGCATGGATACCCCAAGCACAAGGGTGCTTGGAAGACAAAAGAAAACTTAGCTTGAGTGCATACGCAGTGACTTGACTGCATGCAGCATGACTGATATCAACCCTTTGGATCAAACTGCATGGAGGTCAGGCATGGGATGTTGCCTGGTGTTGCCCATCCCGAATCTTGGGACACTTGCAGCACCATAAATACCACAATCAGATGATGATATGAATAATATACATTAAATATTCAAATATATATATATATAATATGTTCCTACTTAATTGTCTCTCCACAAGGGCAAAGTTAGACACAAGGTCGGTTTTTAATGTGGGGAAAAATCCATCTCCCCAAAAAGAGGCACTCTGGATTGGAACAAAAATTTAAATTCCTACAGTCTAGAAGGACTTCTCCATGACTGACCGAGGACGGTATAGACTAAGTGTAGTAATAGAACAGATACTACACTTTGATTTTAATCAAAAACTGTTATTTTCAAATACACAGTTAAAATTGCATACGTTGCAAAAAGTATATTTATATTTGAAGAATTCTTTGTACTAAACAGGAATAATCTATCCACCAATATTCTAACACTTGGACGATTCCTGAAAGTGCACAATATTCCCTTTCTTTCTGCATCCTGTGTTATTTAACAAAGACATCATTATTCATCCATCTGATACACAGAAAGCAGACATCGGTAAGATGGACGCTTTGTGCGTATTGGGTGATATGACCAAACTCAATCTATTTTTAACAGCTTAACCACTCAGCCAGAATAATTAATGTTTGGGAAATGTTCGGAATTAGATTTCCTTTTGGGATATTCTTTATTGATTTCGTTATGGCGGACGACGTGTCGGAATTGGATAGAAAGACAAATTCTTTGAACAAAAAAAAAAATCAGTCAGAGGAAGACAATAACGGATTTCGTAAGATACACCCAATCAGTCTGCGCATGAAAACGCCATGTCAAACTAAAGCGTGACGGACAGCCAAACTTTTTTGCTAGGAGCAAAGTGTAGTATCTTTTCTGATGCTACACTTAGTCTATTCTGTCCTCGGTTAGTGAAGGAGAAATCCTTCTTGACTGAGACAATTTTTATTTTCGTCCCAATCCAGAGTGCCTCTTTTAGGAGAGCTGGATTTTCCCCACATTAAAAACCGACCTTGTCATGGACGGTGGCACCGGGGGGGGGGGGGGGGGGGTCTCAAGCCCCCCCCACTTTTTGACTTGGTCCCCCCCCACTTTACGGTCATCAATAATGAAGTTATATATGCATGTGTTTAACCGCCCCCCCCCACACACACACACTTTTTAGGAGAGCCCCCCACTTTTATAACTGTTCCGCCGGTCCTGCTTGTGGCTAATTCTGGCCTCGCGGGGAGGCAAGTAAATAAGGACAGACAGACAAAAAATACCATTTCAAACTTGAACATTACAGACCAACGAAAATGCTATTTCAAACCGACAGACGAGTCCCTTAAAGAGATTTTGTGCGCATTTAAAATAAGCTGTGTCCATTTGACGGGAGGTGACGGTTATTAAGTGGATAACGACGTGGACTGACGACCTGGGTGTGCCAAGTTCGAATCCAGTCGATTCCATAATACCACTTTCACTTAGGGATGTTGGCAACCATTACGTGCCAGAATGCCGACAACAGAATCATTCTGATTCTATACAAATTTACTTACTTTTACTATTTGATCTGTGCTTGTAGTGATGAAGATGCTAATTCAAGCTGAAGCGTGACAGACCAACAGACAGACGGACAGACAGACAGAGCCTCTTATGGAAATATGTGGAAGCATTTAAAAAATGCTATTTCAAACTTAAGTGTATGTCCTGGGAATTAAACTGCATCCGATGGTAAGGCCCCAATTTGGGAGCTATGCGGAGTGTGGAGTCACCTCTTCATTACCATTGCTCTCATGTCCACTCTGGCCCAAAGTGGTAGCACCTGTCAGGATCCCATCTATGGATTGAATAAAATCTGTCCTGAGAATAACATGTAACTGCATCCAATGGTATACACATAATTTTCATCCTGAAGAACCAATAAAAGTTAACCCCATGAATAAATATTTGAAGATATTAAGAATTTTAAGAAAAAAAAATATTTATAACAAAATAAAAATGGAATTTTTTTTATTAAAAAAATCACTGGATTCGGCGTTAAATAATTCTTAATTGGTTGATATGCCGGTAAAAATTTTTTTTTTTTTAAATTTAAGCGTGACTTTAAGTTTGCTGACTTGTTCAGTGAAAGAGAAATCTTTCTAGGCTAAGGCAGTTTTATTTTTGTCTCAATCTGGATTTTCCCCACTTTAAAAACCGACCTTGTGTCTAACTCTGCCCTTGTGGGGAGGCTAGTAAATAGAGACCGAGCCTTTTATATAGATTTAGAAACGGATCTATGAATGCTATTTAAAACTTAAGCACGACAGACAGACGAAAATTTAAATCTTCTACATGACAGACCAACCGAAGGACAGACATAACCTCTTTTAGAGATGCCTGGACGCATCTAAAACTATCTTGTGAATTGAAAGTGTTTTATAATTTTTATTGAATCTTTTAAAATCGTCTAATCGGACTGTTATGAATGGAGGACGAAAATTTTGTATATTATCATGACTGCTAGTTTCACCGAAAATAAAAAGGTGTTCTAGCGTTTAAATTCAGTTTGGTAGTTTTCGCTATTCAGATATCTAAACATGTAATACATCTAGCCACTTAGTTCAGACAGCTAAACATGTAATACATCTAGCCACTTAGTTCAGATATCTAACAACCCAATACAGACACTTAAAATATGTAATACATAATCATATTTACTCACACGTCTAAACATGTAATACTTCTAACCACTTAGTTCAGACAGCTAAACATGTAATACATCTAACCACTTAGTTCAGACAGCTAAACATGTAATACATCTAACCACTTAGTTCAGACAGCTAAACATGTTATACATCTAACCACTTAGTTCAGACAGCTAAACATGTAATACATCTAACCACTTAGTTCAGACAGCTAAACATGTAATACATCTAACCACTTAGTTCAGACAGCTAAACATGTAATACATCTAACCACTTAGTTCAGACAGCTAAACATGTAATACATCTAACAACTTAGTTCAGACAGCTAAACATGTAATACATCTAGTCACTTGGTTTAGGCAGGTAAACACATAACCCTGTAAGGCATCTAACCAGTTAAAACAGGTAAACAATTAGCCATTTAAAGTATTTAACCATCTAGTTCAAACAGCTGAACACTTAACCGTGTAAGCCATCTAACCACTTAGTTTAGACAGGTAAACACCTAACCACGTAAGACATCTAACCAGCTAGTTAAGACACCTAAACACTTAATACCTCTAATTACTGACTGGTTCAGACATCTAGACACACAAGTTGAATTAAGTTAAATCATGAAAGACAATAAACTAAGTTATAAATTTTTCATATTTATTTCGCTTTCATACAGAAATCTAATCATATTGATCAGATAAATAGGTTATCGCTCCAATCCAACATGGGTTACAGAATTATTTCGTCATGGTCTGATGAAAAATGAACATGTCCAGAAAATCATTAAGTTTTTATGTCGATAATCAGCAATAGAGTAAAGTAAAAAATAAAAAAATGATAATTAAATTAACAGTCGATAACTAAAGTTTAAGACCACTGCCAAAAATAAAGTCCAAAAGATCACCAGATTTCTTTAGCAAAAAATCCATGTCTACTTTTTTTGCGCAAGCGTAGGCTCCAAATTTAAATATTTAATTAATTTATTTTTTAACCAACCAACAAAACAGCTAAGAAAACGTGGTTTACCAAGAATTAAAATGTCTGTTTGATATATAACAAGAATTTCCATGGAGCCTCTTTGACACCATAAAATCAAAAAACTCTAAAAACACCAAAACAAGCTGCTAACCAGAGAACCACATACTGCGGACAATTCTAGTATAAATTTTGAAAGCGTTAAACCTAATCTTGTCTAGATATTTAGTATCAGTACTTATTACTATGTCGTCCGAAAACACCAACATGTCTCTCTTCTGAGGGCACCCAATCCAACCCAAAACAGTCACTAGTCCGCAAACACCAACTTGAACTCCAACTTAACTCTTCTGACAGCACCAAATCCGACCTCCACCTTCACTGGTCTCAATCCGGGATGAACCAAAGAAGAAGTGCGCTTTCTCATTTCCTGTCCTCTTTATGGGGACTCCCATCATGCAATGCAAAATAGGTCACATGATCATTTGGTACTTCCTTTCTATAAAACCAGCCATTTGCTTTAACTCTGTTGTTCCACATGGCCTGGTCTGGTATTACGGGTAAGTCTTATGTTTTTATTTTCCACTACATACTATATGAAATATATGTCTTAATTCAGGAGTATTTAGGTTGAATATTTAAGCTGATAATGAATGATTAAAATACAAACAGCAAAAAACATAGGATACGTATATGTTACAACCAGGATATAATGAGATCATAGTTCTATGTGAAAAAAAAAAAAGATATGATGTTTATAATGAATACTGATTGTAATTTAGGATTTGCTTGCCTAGTTTTTTCATTGTTTTTGTTTTGTTTTATATAATTAGCACTGAGGATAGCCACACCAAGAAATAAATGCACAGGAGCATTTTACAAATATATTGGCGTAAGCCGAAACAATTGTATGCTGAATAAAAAAACAAGTTTTGTGAAATGATGTGAATCTATCTTTCATAACATTGGATATGGTATAAAATTAAATAAAAGATATTGAATATAACATAGCTCTGGCCTTACACTATTGAGCTATTACAATTGCTTTATGTGATAAAATTTATATTAGAATATATATAAAAAATTCTAAATATAAATATAAATACATATTTCTACATATATATATATATTTTTTTTTTTTTTTTCAAATGGTGTTTTCATCTACTTTTTATAATTAATAATTCCCATATTGTATTTAATTCTATACTAGGTCTACTTAGGAGGCAAAAAATAAAGTATAAGATTAATAATTCAATAAATAAGTAATAAATCCCTTATTCATCACTTGAACATTGTTTTTACACAATATCAAGAAATCCTGATTCCTTATATATAATCGTATCACAGTCAATAGTTTTCTTCGAATGTCCGGCTGGCTTGGCAGGCCGAGAGCAGACTCAACGCGTTTCCATGAATAATGGTGATAGAGAGGCGCTCGTAAAGCCAACACAATTCGCGATTGTCTCCGGTGTTGCACGTCATTAATAGACCAAGGCTGCCGAGGAAGTCGCGCGTGGCAGAGCCAATCACTCCGCTCATCTCTACAGCGATCGGTTGAAATACAAATCTGTCGAGAAGATCCGCATATTTTGACCGCTTGCGTCTCTCTGCTGACAGTGCTGCATGTCCAGGGTTTGTTACCGATTCTATCATTGACAAGGGCGCAAAAGTGTCGACACAAGTCGCATCCCATACCAGTGACTTACCGTTTGTAAATGGAAACACTGTCAGGCCATCAGGTCATTTGCCATCCCCTCTGTCAAGGCCAACCGGTTCGAGGATCGACGGGAAGCCAGCAATGTCTGGTGTTCGTCAGACAACATCATTGAGAGCGCTGCGCCTCGGAAATCTGTCGACGCTCCTTCTACACAGAAGAGTGTGGAGTCCATATATAGGAGGCTATGATTGCCCAACATATGTCCTGCTTTTTTAGACGTCTTATTTTCTGTTCTTCTCTCGGTAATTTTGATTTCGTCCTACAAGGGCAGATGGTTTCTCTTTTTCCCTCCACGTGGTCTGTCATACTCGACTTTTCAATATTGCCACATCTTTTACTATGGCTGTCCAAGTTTCTTCTTGCTTTTAAGTTGATGCCATGTCTCACCTTTGTATATTTTTCCACATTTATATGGAATGGTATCACGCACAGTTCTTGGTCATGATGTTTTCTGTAGGAAGCTTGGCCCACACAAGATGTTTTTGGAAACAAGTCACTCCTTAATACTGTTCTGATGTCATATGGATTACATATTCTCTGATGTTTTTTTTTCAGATTGGCCCTTTATATATGGTAAACAGACTGTGGTTAGTTTTAGGGTAGTGTCCCAAATTCGAAAAGATGCACCTGAAGAAGGTCGGAGGAGGTTACATCGGCCGAAACGTTGAGAAAATAACAACCAAGATGAAAATAGTAATCCAAATAATATAATTTCGTTTTAGTTTATGCTATTGAATTTTTGATTAAAAAAAAAATTCGATTAATAGTAAATCAATTAAAAAAATATTAATTCAGTGTGTAAGTCACGTAGTTATGGGAAAAACAGACACATGTAGAATTGTCTGATAATCTTATTAATGTAGAGATAATCTTTCAAACAATTTGTTTCACACTTTTAATTTTTGGCACACAAATTTTGGCTCGTAAATCTAATCAAGTATTTTAGTTTTCATTAATAAAATTTGAATTTTAAGTGTTATTCAAGTCTAGCATGACATTGTCTTTTATTTCTTTGTTTTATTTTTTTTTGAAATTTTCGGTTTTTGAAATTTACAAGAAAACAAAAGAAAAATGTTTGTTCATTGCCTCGAGCAAAAGAAAGTTTTGTTCTCTTTGAGAGAGAAAAAAATCAACGCTGCTTCGCCCTCCTCGACAGAAACTCGCTTATTCAATTATTAAGTTACTCGTGTAGAGAACTAAAGTTTTAAATCACTTGCATTCACAGCGTTTAGAAAATCGACCTTCTTGAGACTGAAGAAATTCAGAATAAAATTAAAGAATTTAACGTTATGATAGAAATAACTTATCTATTACTAATAGATATTTGGTATCTGTCCTTCTGAAGCCCAAACTATACTCTTACTTTTATATCTGAAGCCCAAACAATACTCTTACTTTTATATCTGAAGCCCAAACTATACTCTTACTTTTATATCTGAAGCCCAAACTATACTCTTACTTTTATATCTGAAGCCCAAACTATACACTTACTTTTATATCTGAAGCCCAAACTATACACTTACTTCTATATCTGAAGCCCAAACAATACTCTTACTTTTATATCTGAAGCCAAAACTATACTCTTACTTCTCTATCTGAAGCCCAAACAATACTCTTACTTTCATACCTGAAGCCCAAACTATACTCTTACTTCTATATCTGAAGCCCAAACAATACTCTTACTTTCATATCTGAAGCCCAAACTATACTCTTACTTCTATATCTGAAGCCCAAACTATACTCTTACTTCTATATCTGAAGCCCAAACAATACTCTTACTTCTATATCTGAAGCCCAAACTATACTCTTACTTCTATATCTGAAGCCCAAACAATACTCTTACTTTTATATCTGAAGCCCAAACTATACTCTTACTTCTATATCTGAAGCCCAAACAATACTCTTACTTCTATATCTGAAGCCCAAACAATACTCTTACTTTTATATCTGAAGCCCAAACTATACTATTACTTCTATATCTGAAGCCCAAACTATAGTCTTACTGCTATATCTGAAGCCCAAACTATATTTTTTTAAGTCTTTGTTATGAATCGACCGGGGATTGAACTCTGGTCTCCCAGCTCATTAGTGAACACCCTAGTATTATCCCAAATGGGCCGGTTTAAGATAATCTTATATATTATAAGAAAAAAACTTATAAAAACAGAAACTAACATATTTTAGGTTATATAAAGGTAATTTATAGAAGGCAATACAATGCAGAGGTGTAACGGATAAACACGAACTGAAGAAAATTAAAACATAATCATGAAATGAATTTGGCAGTTTCTACCTTTTTATTAATACAATATATATATATATATATATATATATATATGTGTGTTTTTACATATGTTTTTTATATTATATTACAATTTTACTTGTGTCAGTGCTGTTCAATTGAAGTTGGCTGATCGTCCAAACCCCGCCCTTTTGCAATAAAAGCAAAACAATCAGACCACATGAGAGTCAGGTAAAGGATTAAATGCTTCTGGATTAAGCACTTGTTACAGTGGATTCGGCATATTCTAATCCTTAAATCGATAATTCCTCTGTCGAATCACGGAAGCTCAATGCCACCTCAAATGACAGGAAGGACATTTCCATTATTTCAAACGTCAGCGTGACAGACATACGTCCCTTGAACAGCTAAGAAAACATTCAACATCTCAAATACAAAACAAGCTACTTTTCTTCAAAACACCACCGCGCTAACAGTTTTTTATAACTTGACCTCATATTGCAAATGTTATTTTTAACTTTTCTTTCAAGGCAAAAATTGTAAACATTACTATATTTGAAATTATTTTTTTATTAAGAAACCTTCTGACAAGAAATATATCTCCACGTGGACATCACCGCTAATTAATTTATAATATCTTTTAATTTCAGGTTCACTTCTGTCAGAAAAAGATTATTTTTGAATTCTCATGCTCTTCGACATGGACCCATATGAATTTTACATCACTTATGACACGCTCTACGCCATCGTCCTATCAGCATGTCAAGTGTAGTTGAACTTGAGGTAACATCACTAGGAGAAGGTGCACCATTCCTCATATGAGCCAGTATATAGCTGTGTTGAGGGGGGATCTTATTTGGGCTTTGAATACTATTTTATTTTGAATATTTGGTTAGGATTTACTGGCAGGGTGAAGTATACTCATGTCAGGTTGTCCTGACAAACCCCTTGTACAAGGAGACCAAAGAGATGAGGATAATGCCTAGTAGGCATTCCAACTCTCTTTATATATATATGGCTGTGTAGGATCAAACTCCAAAACTAATTAACCAGTCATTATCAAATTTGGAACACAGCTTCTAGGCGTAAGAGTGGGTAATGTAGGCTATATTTAGTTTGATGCAAAGGGGGTCAGGAAGGCCCTTGTGAACATTTAGATGCCAACGATTTGTTGAAATGTTAACCATAGGTATTAGACATCAATTAATAAATATTCCCAAAATTTCAATTGGAGTATTTTAAAGGGTTGTTGTGCAGCAGGGTAAGGGGGGGGGGGGGGGGGGTCATAATATAGTCACAACCTCACATTTAAAAATGTAAATATATTTCAGATTTGCATGAAATTTCATATATAGTTATTGTTGTGGCCTTGTTTAGGCGCTGGAATGAAAACACGGACACAAGTGTTAGGTAAAACAGGTATATTGGACAAAATATATACAACAGAGGAACAAAAGAAGTGGTACGTCAGTCCTGACTGCCAGTGTATACTGGGGTTTAATTCAACGGTATTTAATTGCTTTCCACCGCAGCAATATGTGACACAACGGCGGAAGGTGCGGGAAGAATCAAGCCAGCGCCCCTAAAAGAGGAGCAGTCTGGCTTAGCAAAAATAGCCTGGGCAGTTCCGTCGGCATTTCCTGGTCAGGGCGCTTCAGGCAGTAAGCAATAAACTTACTCCACTCCAAAGAAGGAGCCAATGCCTGGGAAGGTGCATCTCTTAGGATAACCCAGGACAGTATACCTCAGCTCGACAGATAAAAAGCCACCGAAATGGCCCAGTTCTTGCCGAACTGATTGTCGAGAACAAATCCTCGACTGGTATTACCTTACCCCATCCCGATGTCTTCAATTAACCGAAGCTAATGAGAGACTGATCAAGCTGGGGTTGGGCACAACGGTATTTAATTGCCTCCCACCACAGCAATATGTGACACAAGGTCGGGAAGGTGGGAAGAATCAAGCCAGCGCCCCTAAGGAAGGAGTACTCTAGCCTAGCAAAAATAGCCTGGGCAACCCCGTCGGCATTCACAGGTAAGGGCGCCTCAGGCAGCAAGCAATAAACTTACTCCTCCCCAAAGAGGGGAGGTAAAGCCTGGGAGGGTGCATCTCCTAGGAAACCCCAGGACAGTATACCTCAGCCCAGCAAATAAAAAAAATCCCACCGAAATGGCCTAGTTCCTGCCGGACTGATTGTCGAGAACGGATCCTCGACTGGTATAACCCCATCCCAACGTCCTCAATCAACCAAAGTTAATGAGAGACTGATCGGGTTGGGGTTGCGCGCAACAACTGCGAAGCGTAATGCTTCCAGTATTTATTGAGAATGGACGAGTCCAAATGTTCGTTATAGGTATGGCACCATAACAGTCATTAGTCACTTATTAAGTAAGTTTCCTTGAAGTTCATTTCATTTTTAAGACTCTTTCACCTTAGAGGCTGAATTTTAGACATTTTTCTCAAATCAAAATCATTTAATGGATTTTGATCAAAATTGGAATAAGGATTCTAGACATAAGATTTAGTAACATTATATGTTAATTTTTATCTTTGTCAAGAGACATAAAAATTGTACAAAACTGTTCTGTTTTGGTGAATTTATTGTATTATTAAAGAGCAAAATACTCTGGGACCGATATTCTGCTAGTTCCTTATCTATAGAATAAAGTAAAGTCAGTCAGATTCTCGATTTTTGTCACTGATATGTTCCTTCCGACAAAATCAATATTTCATTCTGAATAGCCATTTTATTTTGTTGAACGTTGGTCCATGTTGTTAAGAATGATAAAATGTAATTTGAGTTTATTCCTTACATAAAATAATTTATCCTGTCGGATTTATTTTTGCATAGCCGTCATTTTTTTAAAGGGGGGAGGCAATTCTGTATTTGTCCATTACAGATTCACTTCCCTTTGTTTGCAAGAGAAAATCAATATCACCCTGTATTCGTCTCTTATAAATTTTTCTTTCTTTGGAAAAAATATAACATTTAGGAAAAAAACGGCATAGTTTAAAAAGAAAAAAGGTGAAACAAAACAATATACTACCGGGCAACGCCGGGTAAGCACAGCTAGTAAAATATATAATTTATATGTATAAAACTCCATGTCTGTGTTCCTGAATCTCTAAGTGACCCCTAAGGGGGCTATGGGGGCATAACCCCCTTAAAATTTCAAATTTATCCTATTTTTATGAAATTTAAATCATATGTATAAAATTTTCTGGATAAGACAATGGAAGTCGTCCCGAATCTCAATGTTACCCTCTATTTGTCGAATATATATGTGTCTCCACCCCTAAGTGCCCCATGGATACAGAATCGCCCTTAAAATTTTAAATATGTATATCCGATTTTAATTAAATTTAAACCATATATATAAGACACTAATTCAGAGAGTTTTCCAACATTTCAGCTTCTTCTAACTATATTAGGGGTCGAAACGGGAGAAGGGGGGTAGTAAAAACAATAAAAAGTAATATGGTGTGATGAGCAGAGTGAAAAATTACATAGCAATGATCCTCATTCAATCCCGAACAACGTCGGATCTTGCTGCTAGTTGATTGAATAAATGTTAAACATTTAATAAAAATTGGATAATCCTCTGATTTTAGGTAATTAAAATATCAGCACATTATTTGTTTATAAAAAGTAGTCTCCGAATAGTGGTCCCATATATTATAGATCGACCGTGAGGGTGGTTTGGTTGTTTGCTTTTTTTGTGTCATATCAACTCTTTTTGGGTTACTTAATGCCGAATCCAGTCATTTTTGTAAAAGTATTCATGCTTCAAGTTTTGATATCTTTTAATAATTATCATGTTGCTTCGTTTGGTTGTTTTGTTTTATGGCATATCAACCCTTTTCGGGTTATTTAATGCCGAATCCAGTCATTTTGGTAAAAGTATTCATGCTTCAAGTTTTGATATCTTCAAATATTTATCATGTTGCTTCGTTTGGTTGTTTTGTTTTATGGCATATCAACCCTTTTCGGGTTATTTAATGCCGAATCCAGTCATTTTTGTAAAAGTATTTATGCTTCAAGTTTTTCATATCTTCAAATATTTATCAAGAAAGAGGAAGAATGTTGTTTTTATTTTTTGCTTTGCCGAAAAAGATTGAGTTTTGAAAACGGAAACGAAAAAAAAAAAATAACATCAATGTTTGGTGCATTTTTGCTCAGGAAGCCGTAATCTTCAGACAGCCTGATCTGGTAGTATGAAAGCGACCGTGGGAACATGGGCCTCTAGCGTCGGCACTGACCAGGCGAATAAAGAATAAACCTGAAGAAATAAAAGACTCACAGAAGTACGAACCATCTTGGGCTTTTCTTCCAACTACGCTGTACAAAAATACGAATCAAAGAATCTTTTCTGTTTGTCCATGACTAAGACTGCGGGTGATAGAAAAATTGATAATTTTCTTGCTGGTCAGTGCTTTGTGCATGCCTCTGTTACGGCGGACACTGATGCATGCAGTGATTGCCTTTGAGCCAGTTTGCGAAGAGGTGAAACCCCGAGACTTTGGCATGGCGGTATCACACTGCCACTGTGTATGCTCTGAAGGCATGCCAGTATCGGGTTGCACCCAGTATCGGTCTGTAGAGATTCACAGCAGGGAAAGCATCGATCTGTGATGTTTCTCTATGGACACTGAACAAACATAATAGAGGGGAGCACTGTAATGAGGACAGCAGATACACGCATCTACGGACATTGCATCTTTCTCCGCTCTCTCTTTCTCTGTTACTGGCAATGGCAAAAGAGAAGGCAAAAAAAAAAAAAGATGGCAGCATTCTTCAGTTGTTGCAAGACTGCCTGGTGTTTTTGTCCATAAAATCAATCAAGAAGTTAGGTTTTTCGATGGAACAACAAACACTTTTTTCAAACGTCTGAAGTGCCACCAACACTTGGCAGGAATCTTTCTCTTTGGAGACATGTTGTCTTCAATATTTGGAGAAAAGAAAAGCAACAGAAACTAAACAAATGTCTGCCCACAATTTTTTTTTTTTTTTAATATTTATATATATATATACATACTAGCAGGACCCGTATCTCGGCGTTGCCCAGGGGGAATCTAAAAGAATGATTTAACTTTGGAGATATGTTGTCTTCAATATTTGTAGAAAAGAAAAGCAACAAAAACAAAACAAATGTCTGCACACACATATTTTTTCTTTTTATATATATACTAGCAGGACTCGTATCTCGGCGTTGCTCAGGGGGAATCTAAAAGAATGATTTAACTTTGGAAATATGTTGTATCACAGTTCTCCAGTTTTTTCTTTCTTTCTTTTACCTTCAGCGATTAAGATATTATTTTATATGAATATCAGCATAAACACTGGCAAAGCATAAATATATTCCAACATTGTACACTACAAACACGTATATAAATCAGATGGCAAAATAAAAAGTTTCTTTAATTTTCAAGAATAACAAGGAATAATAAAGAATAATAATACTTCTATATAATACTTATTATTATAAGAAGATATAATATATCATGTATCGATGTTCAGTATTTACTTCAGCAGTGCTCAATACGTGAGTAGAGCTAGGTAGAAAGTATTATCATTATTATTAGTAAGTTATGAAAATATATTTATGGCAATTAAGCTACACAGAGGCTTCCGCGTTTCATTCCTGCAAGGAATCGTCAGGCCAAAATGCATGTTAACCTGATGATTCTCTACGGGAATGAAACGCAGAAGCCTCTGTGTAGCTTAATTGCCATAAATATATTTTCATAGCTTACTAATAATACTTCTATATAATAATAATAATAATAATAATAATAATAATGTAAAGAGACTTATTATTATGCAAGAAGAATGTCTTAAATAATATGCCATAGTTTATGAATTTTGAGGTATATATTCAAACAAGTGATCTACATGCTAACGGGTGCGAACTTACAACCTTAGATCTTGTAACCACATTTCGCTAACCCCTTGGCTAGCAGGTCAGCGATTGAGACGTGTAAATAAGGCTTTAGTACAAACCCGTACCGGTAATTACATCTAAAGTGTTCAAACAAGGGGAGGGAATTATAGCGTTACTGCCAAGGTGATATAATTATTTTGTCCTAATCAAAGTGCCCTCCCTTTATTAAGGGGCTTACAATAATATATATATACTAGCAAAAGTATGCGACCAGAGGAGCATAGCTTTGCTAGCATGGAAGGATGATATGCTAAATGCACATATTCTACACTGACTCCCAAAGGAGGAGGTAATGACTGAGAGGACGGGCTCATGACAACAGAACCGATACTACACTATCCACCCCCATTTATAACAATACAATAATAGATTAATTTTTTCCATTCATTTAAAAATGCCTAGTCATAAAAAAACAATTTGATGGTTACTTGGCCTTTTAGCTGAGATCAAAGTGGAGTATCTGTTCTCAGCATCCCAGCAAGCTCAGACGTTTTACTCTCGACGAAAATATTTCGTATATATAAGAAAATATGAAAAGGCAAAGTTACAACTGTACATTACAGAATATTAATTTATTAGAAGCTGTTTATATAATAAATATGAAAATTAAGAAGACCTAAATATGCTTGAGGGTATTTGCAGTTTGTTATATATACGGTATTTCAAAAGTCAATGTTGTATCATAGAATTAAATAAGCACAACTTGTTTTGATGTTAATATAGTTAGGATAAATGGAAAAAAAATTTCACATTAATTCATTTTTAAACAATAACAAATATTTATTATTTGTCGTTCCTTGAAAGTAGAGCACTGTAATTGGTAGTATTAACACAGCATGACGTCACTTGCTTAAAATGCATCATTCCTTCCCTTAATAGAAGTAGAATGCCTCGACGTCAAAGCCGCCGTTAAAGTGTTAAAATTATCATAGTTTATTCGCTGTTTACAATTGGCCCAGCGATTAGCGACGTCGGACTGGAGTTGAAAAATACTTGAGGTCCGGGGTTTCGGATCACATGACCGGTAGTGAATAGTCATATCTCTATGCTGATGAGTCCCGATTGAAAAAGGACGAAACGTATACGTACATAGATAATAAACAATAACAAATATTTATTATTTGTCGCTTCTTGAAAGTAGAGCACTGTAATTGGTAGTATTAACACAGCATGACGTCACTTGCTTAAAATGCATCATTCCTTCCCTTAATAGAAGTAGAATGCCTCGACGTCAAAGCCGCCGTTAAAGTGTTAAAATTATCATAGTTTATTCGCTGTTTACAATTGGCCCAGCGATTAGCGACGTCGGACTGGAGTTGAAAAATACTTGAGGTCCGGGGTTTCGGATCGCATGACCGGTAGTGAATAGTCATATCTCTATGCTGATGAGTCCCAATTGAAAAAGGACGAAACGTATACGTACATAGATAATAAACAATAACAAATATTTATTATATATATATATATATATATATATATATATATATATATACGTGTGTGTGTGTGTGTTTTAGAAAAAAAGTAAAATAAAAAGCATTTGAATATTAATAAATATAGCATCTCAAAACGTGGTCTCCAAAGGCATTTGTTTGTCTATTTTACATTACTTAAATTTCTAAAGATACTTCAAAAACTTTTATTTTATTACCTATATATATATATATATATATATATATATATATATATATATATATATATATATATATAGTTTGAAAAGTCACACATTGAAAACGTTGCCGGAATAGCAATAAGGAGAATTTTTTTTTAGAATATTTTGAAAACCTGGACAACGCAAATTATCTGTTTTTTAAAATAAATCATTTATTTACTTCAAAAGCTTTCTTCTTTTTTTTAAACTTGAGTACTTTCGATGATAAACATCTTTGTCAGAAGTATAAGCATATTTTTTTCTTCTCTTCCTCTTTCGTACAATCCTACTCGACTGAGACATATTTATCGCAGTCAAGTTGAAATTTGTCTTGATGTTATAGACGATAAATGTTGATATGCCGTTGTGTGTAGCACGCGGTTACGTGAATAAGGTAGTTTGAAATATATATATATGTGTGTGTGTGTGCGTGTGCATGCGAATGTCTGTATAAATATATAGATCTTTTTTTCAGACATTAAGACTTGACCCTTATGTGTAACATTGAACTTCAGATCGAAGTAGGTTCCAGCCCATCTAAAAGTGGCGATTTTAAATTATGATTCTCAAGGCAGGCCTATCCTTGTTACAGTGTGTTGGTCAGACACATTTTATCTTCTGTCCTACGTAAGTGGCGTAAATGCTTATGTCTATAATGGATAAAGGCAGTTTGTTTTCCAATGCAAACAATGCATAATGTTTATTTTATTAATCGATAGTATTTTTGCACATGAGTCCAAGCAATAACTCACTCTGCTTCAAAGATAACATTAAATGTTTGGAACGAAATAAAACTGATCCTGCAAGGATGAAATATGCAACAAGACAAACGAATTTTTTTTTTTGCAGCTGGTGGACATGTTTTATGAGAAACCGTTTATCAAAATTAGGGAGAGGAGAGTTGTCTTTTCTTGATGTTAGCTAATAAAGCAAACTATTTCACATCACTACAAGGAAATTGCTTTTTTTTTTACCGTGCTAACTGAAACGCATCCATTTAATTGAATCATGGGGGCAGAGACTAAAAGAAATTTCAGTTTTTTTTAAGCAAACCAGAGCCACCAGTCTGCAAGACATTGTATTTTCTGTCAAGATTAATGTCGTTCATTTTTTTTTTTTTTTGTTATTTTTGTAACGGAGAAAATATAACTGAATCATTAGAATTCATCATAGCTGAAGGCCTCCACAGTTAAAAATCTGAACAACTTAAAGAAATATCCCTTGGCGCCTCGAGGGTCGAGAGACGAAAGTTCATTATTCAGTTCGTGATTTAATTTCCCTGTTTTCAAGTAGGTTCGGTTATGTGTAGGTGGACCTTAGGAGTAAAAATGATATTGCCAAGTGAACATCCGGCAGCACCTTCCAAATTCTAATGAGATAATGTTCCTCTAACTAACCCAGACAATTCTTTACTATACCTATATACAGAGCCAGCGTTACTTGATTGAGGTGAGCCCAAGCCTGCTGAGTAGCCCCGGAAAGAAATTGTTTCAGCAGCAATGTTTTCTCTTTCAATTAAGAAGTCAGCACTTGTCTAGGCCAAAAGCCATTAGAGGATAACGATTAATGAGATAGATAGATTGTCAGTCGAAGCTCCAGCTAGATATCCCGGGTCAAAAACATGTCCATCGCATCAAGTCGGCAGGCTGAAAGACCGAAGCTTTCTTTGGATGAGCTGTGCAAACATGACCATGCAGCCCTGGGGATTACAATCTTAGATCCTCGCGACTGCCGAGCCTGGAGTGAAAGACTTCAATCAAGACTAATAGGCAGGCCCCACTCTCTTATAGAGGAGTAATCAAAGGCCCGTTAAAAAATAAATCGGATGAAGAAGATATATATATATATGTATATGTATATATATATATATATATATATATGTATATATATATGTATATGTATATATATGTATATATATATATGTATATATATATATATATGTATACGTATATATATGTATATATATATATGTATATATATATATATATGTATACATATATATGTATATGTATACATATATATGTATATGTATACATATATATGTATACATATATATATGTATACCTATATATATGTATACCTACATATGTATGTATACATGTATATGTATATATATATATATATATGCAGATATGTATACATATATGTATATATATATATGCAGATATGTATACATATATGTATATATATATATATGCAGATATGTATACATATATGTATATATATATATATATATATATATATGCAGATATGTATACATATATGTATATATATATATATATATGCAGATATGTATACATATATGTGTATATATATATATATATGCAGATATGTATACATATATGTGTATATATATATATATGCAGATATGTATACATATCTGTATATATATATGTATATATATATGAAGATATGTATACATATATGTATATATATATGTATATATATATATGCAGATATGTATACATATATGTATATATATATGTATATATATATGCAGATATGTATACATATATGTATATATATATGCAGATATGTATACATATATGTATATATATATATGTATATACAGGGTGGGCAAAAATAAGGGTCCTATTTTTAAAAATTCATAACTTTTTTATTTATTGATTTTTGTTTTTTTTGTTTTTAGAATAAGTAAAGGACCCCTTCCGAAGCAAGCTTGAGCCGTATTAGCCCTAAGGAACGTACCCTCATTTAGAAAACATTATTTTTGCTTAAAAAACTCAAAACAGTGTAAAAAACAATACTTTAGTTTTTGTAAGTTTTAAGAAGTGTTTTTCGGCTAAAATTTGTTTTGTTTATTTCAAAAATTCTCGGAAGGGTCAGTCTACACACACATAAAGTTCGGTGAGTTTAACTTTTATTTTGTGGAAGTTATTCAAATTCAAGTTATTTAAATTTAAAGATAGGACCCTTATTTTGGCCCACCCTGTATATGTATATATAAATATTTATATATATCTCTATATATATCTATATGTATACATATATATATATATGTATGTATACATACACATATACATATATATCCATATATATATATACATATACGTATATATCCATACATATATATCCATACATATATATATATATATATATGGATATGGATATGGATATATATATATGTATATATATATGTATATATATATATATATATATATATATATATATATATATATGGATATGGATATATATATATGTATATATATATATATATGTATATATATATATATTGATATATATGTATATTTATATATGTATGTATATATGTATATGTATATATATAACAATAATAATTAAAAGCGATGGCACTGACTGCCATCATAAGAAATTCGAAAAATATATTATTTTAAATGTCTAAAAAAATAAGACAAATAGAAAACGCAATGCATCTAAAATTGTCATTAAATTCTAACCTTTTTTTCTCCATTCGACAAATCAACCGGTACTTACCTGAAAAGAGAAAGAAAGAAAAACATTTAATTGACAAAATAGAAATTTCAATGAAAAATAAAGGAAAAAGCATATCATATAAATAAATATATATATATTTATTTATTTATATATATAACAATAATAAACAATTCAAACAGGCTTATCTTGATAGTTTACTGCAGTTTCATGGTAAATCCGATCGCCAGAAGTCTGTTAATATCCTACGCGTCTTTATACATTGGAATCTAAATTCAAATGAAGCTGAAAAGCAAATTCTAACGATATTTTGTAAATATATTTTGCATAGTGTCAGTTCACTAGTTCAATGTGAAAATATTATTATATATATTATTTGTTTTTCTACCTGAATTATCTAAACTATAAAGTAAAGCCAGTCTATTTTCTAATTTTTTCTTGGGGGGGGGGGGGGGTCATAGCCTTACCAACTCAATATTTAATTCTGTTTTGATATACACATTTGGTTTCATTGAAAGTATATATTTTTTTAAATATTGTATTTCCAATTGATTTTTTCAATTACATATTTTATCCGGGTCGATATTTTCATTGTGCTTATTTCACAGAAAGTAGGAGAAGATAATCCTCCCATAGTCAAAGTTCTTCTCCTGATACTCGTGAAGAACCGGGAACACATTTAATAAGAGATCTATTTTAGACTCATTGTTTTTAGGGGTTTTTACTCAGTCTCGGAGATGTGTATCTCTATGAATTAAATTTCTTTTAAACAGAAATATCTAATATAAGAATAACGATATGAAAATGTGCATCTTAAAAAAATCATTAAATTTAAAATGTCATTAAACTTCACACGTGTTTTATATTTTTCCTTCGCTTAATTCAAAGTTCGCATTTCATTTCCTTCCACATTATTTTACAACGGGTTATCAACACAACCCCTTTAACTTAACACCATCTTAAGAATATATGTTCTTATTTATAAGCAACAAAAGCGTTCTCTTAATTTACGTTTAGGATTTTATTAAATTCAAGTTGAACACATTTGAACCGATTCTTTAAGGAAGTTAGTGTTTTCTATATTATATTGTCCTATTTTCTACAATTGACTCAACTAAGTTGTCATTAATGTGATATCTTACAACATCCAAAAATAAAATCTACTTTTTACCCTTTCAGCTGTGAATTAAAACTTAGTATATTTGGTCAGCAAACCTTCACAGGCTTGCCTACCTGGTTAGGAGGTTTTAGAGTAAATAGCATTCACCCTAACAACAACTTATGTTGGACATAAAATAAAACGTTTAGAGTTGCCTTATTTGGACTAGGATGACTTGTCAGCCATGGCCTTTGAAGATTTGTTTTGTATATCAACCATTTTTAAGTTATTCAATGATGAATCCAGTCATTTTAAAATGAGTAAAGTCAATTCATACTTTACTCATTTACAAAAAAAATATTCTGTCAAACTGTCAAAATTATTCCAAAATCAAAATAAAATGAGTAAATTCAATTCCACTTTACGCATTTTAAAATAAATTATTCAATAATCGTATTTTGTCAGAATTCTGTCAAAATTATTCCAAAAATCGAATTCTGTCAAAATTCCGTAAGAATCAAAATTAAATGAGTAAATTCAATTCCGACTTTACTCATTTTAAAATAAATTATTCAATAATCGTATTTTGTCAGAATTCTGTAAAAATTATTCAAAAATCGAATTCTGTCAAAATCAAAATAAAATGAGTAAATGCAATTCCGACTTTACTCACTTTAAAATAAATTATTCAAAAATCGTATTTTGTCAAATTCTGTCAGAAATCCGTTAAAATTATTCCAAAATCGAATTCTGTCAAAATTCTGTCAAAATCAAAATAAAATGAGTAAATGCAATTCCGATTTTACTCATGTTAAAATAAATTATTCAAAAATCGTATTTTGTCAAATTCTGTCAGAAATCCGTTAAAATTATCAAAAATCGAATTCTGTCAAAATTCTGTCAAAATCAAAATAAAATGAGTAAATGCAATTCCGACTTTACTCATTTTAAAATAAATTATTCAAAAATCGTATTTTGTCAAATTCTGTCAGAAATCCGTCAAAATTATTCCAAAATCGAATTCTGTCAAAATTCTGTCAAAATCAAAATAAAATGAGTAAATGCAATTCCGACTTTACTCACTTTAAAATAAATTATTGAAAAATCGTACTTTGTCAAATTCTGTCAGAAATCCGTCAAAATTATTCAAGAATCGTATTTTGTCAGAATTCTGTCAAAATTATTCAAAAATCGTATTCTGTCATTTCGTCAAGTTAAAGTTTTAGAAACACGCCGTTTGCATTCTTTTTAATCCATAGATTAGCAAAAATATGCTTCCTCTTGTCGCATACTTTTGTTTAGCTGGTAGATCCATTCATAATATAAGGAGAATATTCATACAAATTATTTATTTTAAAACTATACGCTGACGCACTATATATATTTATAGATATATGTTTTGACACATGACGTAAATCATAACTCTATGACGTCACGTCAAAGCTATAATTATTTTGTTATGGTAATGTTTTAAGATCTACTTATGAGAAAATCTAAATAGCTCAGTTCTCGGCCTTTTGGCTAAGATCAAAGTGTAGTATCTGTTCCGATGGATACTGCACCCCATACTGGTATTGTCTGGATCTTCGGGTTTGGATTTACGCCGGTCAATGGGTCTGTCCTGTGCAGTTCTGGGAAGTGGCGCTCCCAGGCTTTGCCTCCCCTCTTTGGGGAGGATTGAGTTTAGTGCTTAATGTCTGAGGCACTCTGCCCAGGCAATTTTTTAAAAGCCCCTAGCACTCCTCCTCTGGAGTGCATTCCCACTTTCCGACCTTGTGTCACATTCTACTGTGTGGGACGTAGATAAATAGGAGCTCAGTTCGTAGAACATCGGAATTTTTTTTACCTTAGCGACACCAATAAAATTTACAATTATTTTTTTCCTTGCATTTTATCTTTGGTGATGAGACAATCTCATTTTTTTTTAAATGGGTGTGGGGGGTGATAACGTACATACAACCCTGAGTTTGTATGTACGTTATCACCTGCATTATTAAACAGATATTTGAAATATTTAACTTTTATTTGCTTATAAAAACAATTGTGCCATTCAAATACCTAAATGATAAGTTTTGCAAAATGGAGTGGCTGTTGCAACGTGCTGCTGGATGGGGATAGTCACAAAATGGTTTCGTCTATTCGGAGTGAGAGCAAGAGAGGGGACGGGGCCATTTATTTAATGAAGAAGATCCCTTTTTAAATATTTGCTAACAAGAATATATCTCCAAAATAATTTTGAAATCTCGAAATCTACTTTACAGAATTCTGTTCCAACCGAATTGTAATTTGGAACCAACTGTTTAAAATTCCGATAACAAGTCGATCTTAATTGAATTACGTTCTTCAATCGTACAGATACTTTTTTCAAGTTACTGCATTCTGAAGGCCAATCTCAGTAAGAAGCCATTTTGAAAAGTCGAACAGTAAAAATCAAATTCATTTGTTTCCCGCCCAATTAAGATGTCCAATTAATTAAGGCAATCAGTGACGAATAATACTTTTCACGTAATCATTTGGATGATAATGCGTCAAGATAATTCTTTCCATCATCAATCTGATGTGGATATATGATCATAATAATGCCGTTCTTTGTCATTATTACTATAATAGAGATTATGTGTGTGTGTTTGTAAATGAACTTCACAACCTTTTCTTTTCACTACAGTCCCTTCATTACAGAAGAGATGTTGCTAGTCTTTCTCTACTCTATTGTTATTTTCATGGTAGGTGCTCGACATAGCTACAATCCGTGGGATGTTTGAAAACATAATTGATCTTTCTTTTAAAATTAACGAGTCAAGGCCTGAAATCCACTCGAGGACAAGGATTAATGGTTTGTGTCAGGTGGATGGTGGGACTAACATCATGGCGATTGCAAACGATGGATTGGATCTGGGCAGAGTTTGATTGCTTAAGATGGCGGCTCAACAAGAAGAACTTGTTAACATTGGACTTGAAAACGACCGTGCTCTAGCATGGCCATCGTAATAGTAAACTAATGCCGGTGAACTAAGTCGAGATTTTCCAGTTGACAGGCCTTAGTTTAATATATTACGACGGCCGTGGATTAGGGTTATGGTTAGGGTAGTCGGCTGGGAAGCACCCTCGTTGTTTGCATTCCACAGACGAACAGTTCTTAGAAAGAAACTTAATAAAATCGTTACATCTAACCAAAAGCTAAAAATATTTTTTTAATCCAAAAAAATATTTTTAATTTAAAAAAAATTTTTTAATTAAAATTTTTTTTTTTTTTTAATTCCTATAACGTCCGGGGACGTCCTCGGGAAATCAGACAGATACTCTATCTGTCCTAACTTTTTCTGTGGACATGATATAACCTGGTAGTGTCCATATCCTCTCCAGGCCACATACCAGCACCTGGTGTTCCAAATAGTCACCCATTTAGTACTGACCAGGCTCAACGTTGCTTAACTTCGGTGATCTAATGAGAACCAGTGAGTCAGTGTGATTATACCGTATATATTACTTTTAAATAATTTAAATATTCTTTGTTTTCCGTGAAGTTTCGTAATAGAAAAGAAACAATGAATCAATATACAGGGTGGGCCAAAATAAGGGTCCTATCTTTAAATTTGAATAACTTGAATTTGAATGACTTCCACAAAATAAAAGTTAAACTCACCAAACTTGATGTGTGTGTAGACTGACCCTTCCGAGATTTTTTGAAATAAACAAAACAAATTTTAGCCGAAAAACACTTCTTAAAACTTACAAAAACTAAAGTATTGTTTTTTACACTGTTTTGAGTTTTTTAAGCAAAAATAATGTTTTCTAAATGAGGGTACGTTCCTGAGGGCTAATACGGCTCATGCTTGCTTCGGAAGGGGTCCTTTACTTATTCTAAAAAAAATAAATTAAAAAATCAATAAATAAAAAAGTTATGAATTTTTGAAAATAGGACCCTTATTTTTGCCCACCCTGTAGTTGTTGTGTGCTTATTTGAAAAGTAAAAATTTTAGTTCATTTGTTTACCGCCCAATTAACATGTCCAATTAATTAAGGAAATTAGTGAGAAATAATGTTTTTCACGCAATCATTTGGATGATAATGCACCAAGGTAATTCTTTCCATCATCAATCTGATGTGGATATATGATCATAATAATACCGTATTTTCGTCATCATTACTATAATAGAGATTCTGTGTGTGTATGTTTGTAAACCGGCTTTGTAACCTAGTGGGAGATGATCTCCTGTCTTCCTTACAGTCCCTTTCTTACAAAAAAGATGTTGCTAGTCTTTCTCTACTCTATCGCTATTTTCATGGTAGTTGCTCGACGGAGCTACAATCCATGGGATATTTGAAAACATGATTGAATATTTAATAAAACCGTTTATATCTGACAAAAAACTAAATATAATTTTATAATAATTGATAAGCATATTCTTTGTTTCCCCGAGAAGTTTTGTAATTAAAACGAAATATTGAATCAATATAGCACGCTTTCGTGTGATTATTCCTTGCTTATTACCTTATCCCTATACACACCAGAACATTCTGTCGGAAATTGTAACTTTATCTTTTTCCTTAAAAGGAAATGCAGGAAAACGTTTGTGCTCCGTGTTAAAATACTTCGGAAAGAAGATAATGATTTCCGTTTGGTGGAACTTCGAACGAATTATTTAAAACCCGTACGGAATGGTCACACCATTAACGCTGAACTTTACTGCGAGCAACTTGATCGAGTCTACAGTAAGCTGGTTCTACTTTTTTGCGTGTCTTTGAAGTATGCAGTCATACGACAGTTTCACACCTTTTTATGCAGTCCTTTGCATTATTGTTGACTCTGCAAGATCTGTCAAGCTATGCAGCAGAGGGCAGATAAGGCTATGCTGCATAGTATGCACCCCCCCTCTCAACATTCACAGATGGTTGGGTCAGTTTTGCAGTTCCATCTGGCCATAGCAACTTTTGATTGCCCCATTCCCATGCTCAGGCGGTTGAGTGTTTTCCACTGGACCCAGGGTGCTTCTGAGCTAGGAGGGTGATCTTCAGGAGGGAGGATTCGCATGTCAGTAGGAAGGATGCCATCTTCTAGCCCTCTGGACCACAGCTGTAGTCTGGTCTCTTCCTGAGCTAGTTGAAAACTACTTAAGGTGGTGTTTGTATACAATGCGCTTTCTTTCAACACGACGATGCAACCAACAAGATTGCAGAATTAAACAGTGTGGTATTTTTGTCACATCCACCCTATACTCCAGACGTTGCTCCATCTGGCTACGGTCTATTTCAATCAATGCAGCATTTTATGAGGGGTGGCCGATTTGAGTCTTTTAATGAAGTTGAAGAAGCATATCAAAATTTGTTTGATTGAAAGCCAAATCATTGGTACTTTGACCAAATCTGAAACGATGTGGGTCATTGACAGAAGGTTGTGGACGATGATGATTTTTTTTTAAAGAATATTTGCTGTTTCTGAATAAATTTATGAATTTAAATAAATTTAAATCATTTATTTTTACATTTTGCACAAACTTTTTTGTAAACTTCATTTTGCATAAACTTCATTTTGCATAAACTTCATTTCTAAACTTCATTTTGCATAAACTTCATTTTGCATGAATTTCATTTCTAGACTGAGTAGCTTTATTAAATTATTATGCCACCTTTAACATCAACAACAGCCTCAGTCCAGAAACAGAAGTGTTGCTGTGTGCAATTCAAGTGGTCATTATTCACATTGAATGTTATCTTGCCTATGGTGACCTTCTGTCATCATGAAGGGCATGTAATGCCGCCCCATTTCTTTCCAAAGTGTCTGAGAGTTAACGCTGCAGATAAAAATGATTACTTTAATTTTATTTAAATTTACTTTTATCTTTATTTTAATTTATCTGGTTTCATTTTTTAAATTACGACCCTTTTTGATTTAAATTCAGTGAAGAGTTCCATAGTCCCGCATATTCACAATTAGACCACTGACTGACGAATGGATTTTGTTAGCATAACGGGTATGATTTCCCAACCCTCCTGAGACCATTGGCATCAATGGATAATCGAAAAAAATACTTCATAGTATAATATATATATATATATATATAAAATAGAAAAGGGAAAACCAGAATTATTTACAGATTCAACAACGTATCATATTAATTTCAAGACTTTATCTAGATGATTGATTTGAAGAAATGGCATACTAATACAATATTTGAAAATATTTGGTGCGTTTGTGACGTGAAAACAATTTTTTTTTCAAGCGAAACATAGTCGTTAGAATCGAAAAGATGTGGTTCGATTATGACATGAAAAGAATGTTGTTTTTGTTAGTTTTTTTTTAATAAAGCCGTTAGAATTCAAATTGTGTGATGCGTTTATGAAATGGAATCAGTTTTTGGGTGGGGGGATGGAGGAGTTATATCGATTTTATGTACAAAGTTTTGTTGGGAATGTGGTGTAAAATAGCTAACCTCGTAGATCTAAATTCAAGTTCTGTTCGGATAGAATAAGTTTGCTGATTAAAGGAGATAAATTGCAGAAGCTATTACGTTATTTGATATACATATAATTTGTAAATTAATTATAAAATTCTATATACAATAAATTGGTTTATAAATTAATAAATTAATCTCTCTCTCTCTCTCTCTCTAGAGAGTAGAGGGTAGTGCAGCATCAGTGCAGTTCCAACGAGAGAAAAATGTATATTTAAAGAAGTAAGGTTACCAACATTAGTAAAAAAAACTTTTTCAACTATTGTTTGTTATTTTATAATTTTATCATTTTATCTTTTTATAATTTTGCGATTTAAATGGAATATATATCTGATGAGAGCAAGCAAGAAAAGCTCGAAACGCGTTATAAAAGCACAAAATTATAAAATGATAAAATAATAAAATAACGAAAAAAGTTTTTTTAGAAATATTAGTAGCTTCACTTCTTTAAATATATATATATATATATATATATATATATATATATATATATATATATATATATATATATATATATATACATGTGTGTGTGTTTCGTCGCTGGCGAAACACGTGTCCGTGGATACTTATATTTTATAAATAAAAATATAGACGTTCCCCATATAAAAAGCGACACACAGTGTAAGGGAAATAACTTCCTCTAACATTTAGGAAAATGCTTCACCGTAGATATCTGAATTGGGTCATTTGTTTCTACCGCCCAAAACAATAACAAACATGAATATTGTATACATATGCACATAATTTCAAACTAGACGCCATTCTCAAGTGTCTTCGGTCTCTCTGTACAGGGGGTTGTCAGCACAACCTGGCATGAGGATACTTCACCCTACAAGTAAACCCTGACCAAATATTCAAAATAAACATCGTATTTGAAGCCCAAATAAGATCTCCTCAATGCGGCTATTCACTGGCTCATACTAGGAATAGTGCACCTTCCCCTAGTAATGTTACCTCAAGTAACAGCACTTAACTGGATATTCCACCAGACTAGATGAATTCTTGATCTGGAATCCGGTAAGAAAGATAGTATTACACAGTAAACTGGTCAATTGGAGAGAGGAAAATTAATCTTCTTTACTTCTTTACTAACTCAACGTTTGACAGGTATATTCGAATATCTATGTATCTCATATAGAGATCAAGTGAAGGAATCTCTTCATGTCTGATAACTTTGACTGAAGTACAATGAAACAAAAAATAAACAAAAATAATAGCAAATATTAATGTACATTAATATTTTTACCTATGTTATTCTTTTTTTATCTACGGTATGCATTCACCATGAAGGAGTTGAATTACCTCCCTTACTCTGTCGTCCATTATACCTAGGAACGTCTAAATATTTGTATCATGAAAATAATTATCAACGTGGCTTATGGCTAGACTTGAAAGTGGGATCACAGAGACTTTAACTCGACGCCCTTACCGATCAGGCCACGAGATAATTTTATCACTTATAAATGCGTGTACATTAATATTTTTACCGTTGTTATTGTTTTTTAGCGATAGAGATATGGTTAACTTATTTTACGGTAGGTATTTGCCTTGAATGTTATGAGGGAGTTGAATATATATATATATATATATATATATATATATATATATATATATATATGAAGCAAATTCAACAGTTGAATGTGTTTCACAAAGAATGTCTTCGAGAAGTTTGTGGAATAACCCTTAGTGATGGGATGACCAATGCTGACCTTTTTCCCATGTGTAGTATTGAGTCTTTTCTCATGAGATCACAATTACGTTAGGCTGGTCACGTGATACGTATGGAAGATAACAGAATTCCAAAAATGATCCTGTATGGTCAACTAGACGGTGGTCATCGAAACGTGAGTCGACCGTTGCTTAGATACAAAGACAAGCTAAAAAGTAACCTCATAGCCACGAATATTAACCATTTTTCTTTTGAGAACACAGAAATTGATCGTGATGAATGGAGGAGGGCATGCTATAATGGCATCAGGAATAATGCAGCATCGAAAATTGTCAAGCTTTGTGAAACTAGGGAAAAGAAACAAAATATCTGCAGCTGTTCCAGCAATATATTCAAACGATTTACACTCTTGCACAATTTTAGGACTTCTCTGCAAATCACTTGCAGGACTGAAGAGTCATTTGCGACTCAAACACAGGGTTCAATAAACAGGGTTGACGGAACCTCATCCGTCGAAACCGACGGGAGAGTCCATCATATATATATATATATATATATATATATATATATATATATATGATGGCTGCATGCAAACCATGTTCGAGTATTGCCATTACTTGATATCTTTTATTAAACACGTGTAGAATGAACGTATTCTAGCAATAAATTATACTTCAACTGAACGTTTTTCCCCCTACATACTCTGCACATAGAACCGAAACTTTCTACATAGTCGAAACCTGCATGCATTTGTGACTTCTTTGGTGGCTCTTGAGACCAGTGCGACTCATCTACATTTCTATTAGAAAAATTCTTTGCATCTAATGAATAATGTATAAAAGAAGGAAGAGCTGAATTGATATTTCCACTGGTGTTTGAATAAATTTCATCACATTTGAAGGTGAGACATGTTAGTTGACAATAAAGACTTTGAAAATAAACTATAGTTCTTTGCTTCTTTATATACGTTATGTAAATATGTAGATAAAAGTGGGAAATATCCGACAATATGGCGTGAAACATGACCAGAAAATATTTTTTGGGTGGAAAAGGCTTTATTCATTTATTTATTATGACGTTTGTTATATTATTTATCTTATGATATGCAAAGCCAATAGTAATAAAACAAAAAGAAAACGAGATTTGTTCAAATCGGGGACAACATGACAAATGAATAAGGAAAGATAATGGACAAGGGAAAGTAAGAAAGAAAAAACACAAGAGAAAAAGAACCGGATAAGTGAGGGGGAAATTGATTTCTGACTTTCATATGACTCTTTAAATTTGAATCTGTTGATGAGAACATTCCCGTGAAAGTGAGGAGGAGCGATTAGGCGCTTGTCAATTCCCTCCCCCCTCCCCTGCTTATATTGCCCCTTTTTGTTTGTTTTTTTTCTTCTTTTTTTCTTTCCCATCATCATATTTGATAATCATGTGAGGGTGGATTTGAGAGAAAGAGGGTTGAATAAAGACCTGGTCAGAGAAAGGTTAGTTTGGAAGTCAACTTCTAAAAGCCGTTCAACAGCTGCCAGCATGTAAGACGGACGTTAAACCGATGGGGGTGGTGGTGATGATGATGATGATGATGATGATGATGATGATGATGATGATGATAGTAACGATGATTTCTACCTACAAAGGAAATCACTTTTGTAGAACATGTATGACCACAAACAATCATCTTGACGATGGTGATGATGATGATGACGATGGTGATGATGCTGCTGCTGCTGGTGATGCTGCTGCTGCTGCTGCTGATGATGATGATGATGATTTCTACCCACAAAGGAAATCACCTTTGTAGAACATGCATGACCACAAACAAACATCTTGATGATGATGATGTTGATGATGGCGATGATGATTTCTACCCACAAAGGAAATCACCTTTGTACAATATGTATGACCACAAACAAACGAACAAACAATCATCTTAACAACCGTTTTCACATTGTCGTAAACGAAAGGGAAAATAAAAGTTATCAGCATAATTAATAATTAATGATTAATAATTAATAGAAATAATACAATTAATAATTTGTGTCGTTTATTTATTCCATCGTCGTGCTGATCGTATCAAGAATTGCTATATTAGCTGAATAAATGGCGATGTTTTAAAGAATTTGGCGCAAAGAACAAGAAAACAAAACAATAAAACCACCTCCACCGAAAACAATCAATAAAAATAATAATAACAGATCTGAGAGATTACCAATATTCAAATAAGTACAAATCTGCACAAGTACAAATCTGCACTTCTGAATAAATGGAGATGGTTTAATGAAGGTTATGGGGAGGCGATGGGCGTTAAGTGGATAACGACACGGACTGATGACTTGGGTGTGCCAAGTTCGAATCCAGTCAGTTTCATTGTACCACTTTCACATAGAGATGTTAGCAACCTTCACGTGGTCCCTCTGCAAGAATGCCAACAACAGAATCAAGCTGCTAAACAAAGTTGGACCATGTTGATTCGGACGAATTTATTTTACTAATCACATATGGATGCATAATTTAAATTTGAATTACCTACTAAACACCATCCTTGAGTGTCTTCGGTCTCTCTGACATGAGGATACTTCACCCTACAGATAAACCCTGATCAAATATTTAAACAAGGTTACTTCAAGTAACAGCGCTTAACTGGATACTCCACCAGACAAGATGAATTCTTGTCATGGAATCCGGTAAAACCAAAAGACCCCCAAAAAGATATACCGTAACACAGTGAACTTGTCAATTGGGGAAGAGGAAAATTGATGTTCTTCACTTCTTTACTAACTGAACGCTTGAGAGGTAGAGGGGAATCTTGATTGAACACTCAGATATCTATGTATCTCATATAGAGATTAAGGAAGGGTCCTCTTGATTTCTGAGAACTTCGACTGAAGTAAAATAAAACAATAAATGTGCACATTAAAGGCCTTCTTTCAGTGTTGAGAAACAATGGATAAGGGTTGTGCAATCCCTAATCATACCTCTCCTGAACCGGCATTGCTTGAGGCAAGGAGATATACAGACTGATTGGAAACAATGCGGGGATAAGCAGAGAAAGACTGGTGTTATTACAGAGGTTTCCTTCTCCAAGACAAGTTGCCTAATCAAAGCTTAAGAGTCTAGTCTACCATACTACATAGCTAAAGGGAAGACATATAGATTCATAGTACCTTTCCCAAGGGTATAAATGAAAGTTATATGGAACTCGAACTTGGTATGCAGGGCCCAAACTCTGCACATGTAACCATTACACCACACAACTTCTACAAACTAAATGTATACATATACTTACATATACATATACTTACATATATATATATATATATATATATATATCGCAAAAAGGAAGGAAAGACATGCTTTATCATTCATGAGTTTTTACTTTTAATCATGAATGATAAAACATGTATCCCTTCCTGCTTGCAATAATAAAATTCTGTACCACTTCGTCAAAACACCTAGACGGATTTTCAACTTGGCCACGAGAATATCTCAACCAAGAGAAAAAAAGAAAAAAAAGAAAAAGAAGAAATATTCTTCTGAAGATGGTAGATTTACCGAAAGTACTCAAGTTTATGAAAAAAAAATGTTTTTGAGATGAATAAATAATTAATTTTAAAAACAAATAATCTGCGTTGTGCAAGGTTTTCTAAATATTTTATAAAAAAAAATACCTTTATTATTTCCACCCACCCAACGCTTCAAATTGTGTGACTTTTCAATATATATATGTATATATATATATATATAGTATTCCTGGTGAAATTTTGTTCATAAGAATTGGATGTGAATCAGTACTGTGTTTGAAAACAAGTTCAGCTGTATATTTATTTAGTATGAATGTTTATTTATACAAACATGTTTTGGTTACATATGTGCATACATGTTTCAGCTACAGCTGCATTAGGCTAAGCTTCTTCAGGCAAAAGTTATTAAAATAATTTTTAAAAAAATCAATCTTGGCCTGAGAAAGCTTAGTTTAATACGCCTGTAGCTGAAACATGTATGCACGTGAGCTAAAAATGTTTCTATAAATAAAAATTCATAATATATATCTTCGTAAATGGATATAAAAGTGGTGCAAAACTATTCTAGTTCTTTATTATATAGATGAACACACTGTTATTGAAAAGAGAACGATAAACAGGCAGGAGAGAGAGGAGAAGAGAAGTAGAAAGATCACGTTAGAGTGAAAAACATTGACTTCCTATTATTATTATTAATATCATCATTATTATTATTAATATTATCATTATTAATATTATTATTATTATTATTAATATTATTATTATTATTATTATTATCATTATTATTATTAATATTATTATTATTAATATTATCATTATTATTATTAATATTATCATTATTATTATTAATATTATTATTATTAATATTATCATTATTATTATTAATATTATCATTATTATTATTAATATTATCATTATTAATATTAATATCATCATTATTATTATTAATATTATTAATATCATTATTATTATTAATATTATTATTAATATTATCATTATTAATATTAATATTATCATTATTATTATTAATATTATCATTATTATTATTAATATTATCATTATTATTATTAATATCATCATTATTATTATTAATATTAATATTATCATTATTATTATTAATATTATCATTATTATTATTAATATTATCATTATTATTATTAATATTATCATTATTATTATTAATATTAATATTATCATTATTATTAATATTATCATTATTAATATTAATATTATCATTATTATTATTAATATTATCATTATTATTATTAATATTATCATTATTATTATTAATATTATCATTATTAATATTAATATTATCATTATTATTATTAATATTATCATTATTAAACACACATACCGATATATGTAAACCGTTAATTTATAATTCTCATTCAATTCTAAGGTGTTGCATGAAAACGCTTCCATGTTGTCACGTTATTCGAAACTTGAAAAGCTTTCCATATAATTCCAGAGAAAAGACATAAAATTCCAATCTGTAAAATTGTTTTGAAAACGGAGTTTTTTTCCCCCATCTTTATAAAATTCAGATCATATGGAAAACTACTGTGAGATGAGTAAATAAAGGAGAGCGTGACTGATATAATGGATACAGACACCAACTATGAGATTGTTTAAACCGAGTTCAACTCTACACAGATCTGTTGCACTTACTTACACTCTAATACCATTGAGAAAGGTATGAACATCACCCTCCAGCTATGGTTCAAATAGTAGAATTAATATACTAATTCTTGCCGGAGATGTTGTTTGACACTATTATTATACTAAGCTCATCAAAACGGTATTTTCTCTTATATACTTCAATAACACAAAATAGATGCTAAAATATTCTTTAGTTCTGGGATTGAGTTATGTTTGAAAAAATGCCATTATAATTCTTCTAAATAACCATCAAAGGGTTGATATGTCGCAAAACAGAAGAACAATGGCAAATCAATAAGTATTCTATGTGGAAATAAAGTAGCACCAAAAGTTTGATATGCCATAAAGATGACAACAATGAACACAAAACTTCCGTAAATACCATTTTTATTATTTGGATTATTCGGACTACTGTTCTCATGTTGGATGTTATTCTTATAACGTTTTGACTGATGTAACCTCTGACCTTCTTCCGGTGCATATTGTCAAACTCGGGAATCTTTCTGTCGAACTCTGGAATCTGTATGAAATTTCGAACCGAACCCTTTATCTGAATCCATGGGGGTAGCTTGCTCTGTTTCCATCAGCCATGACCGTGTAGAAGTCTTAAATAATTCGCAATTGTATTGTTAGTATCGCCCGTGCTGAGGATTGAACCTTCAACCTCCAGAAGACTATCACTTAGAACTGATTGATACTTCACACTTACATCCGTGATGCCAGAGGTCCTTGCGGACTTAAGACTTCGTTCCGTCGGAACGAGAGCAAGCTATCCCCATGGATTAAATAAAGGGTTCCGTTCGAAATTCCGTCCAGATTCCCGAGTTCGACAAGATTCACCTGAGGAAGGGGAGAGGTTACATCGGCCGAAACGTTGTGAGAATAACATCCAAGATGAAAACAGTAGTCCGAATGATCCAAATAACATAAATTGTCAATCCTCATCTCAAAATTTCCGAAACAATATCAATCAATGTGTCGTGTACAATAAGTATTCTGTCTTGAACGTAAAATGACCCCAAAAGTTCGCGATGCCATACAGGTGACAACAGCGAACACAAAACTTTGCATTTTTACCTGCAAACGTGATCTGTTCTCATGAGCACAGTTTTCCTTGCACATTTCACCTGAGATTTTGCTGATTAAAACAACAAACATCTCACCCACTTGACACACGTCTGAGTTAAAGACTGCGGACATCATTGCAAAAGCAGACAAATGAAGTAAAACACGAATTACAAATCACTAATCACGTCATGTTGTTGTTAAAATCTATATAATTAAATGTGTTTGTATGTGTGTTCGCAAACAGTTCAGACCAAAACAAAATCTCAAAAAGTGGTGAATATGACAAGGTATCACAACACTTGACGACACATCACTTCTCGGCATCTAGGCTAGAATCAAAGTGTGGTATCAGTTCTGTTCTCAGTCAGTGAACGAGAAATCTTTCTAAACTGAGGTAATTTTTATTTTCGTCACAATCCAGAGGGCCCCTTTCTACACGCAGCTGGATATCCTCCACAAAAAAAAGAACATCACCTTGTGTCTAACACTGCCCTTGTGGGAAGGCAAGTAAATAGGGACGAAGTATCTCAAACACTGAGTGGGCTTGGATTAACGTGTAGTATCTGTTCTATCCTCGGTTAGAAGAGGAGAAATTCTTCTTGACTGAGGCAATTCTTATTTTTGTCCCAATCCAAAGTGCCCCCACAGATATCATCCACATAAAAAAAACGACCTTGTGTGTCAATCTGTCCTTGTGGGAAGGAAATTTTTTTTTTCAATATATCTAAAACCTTTTAACGTGGGCAAAGATGATTTTGAAAAATATAAACAATGCTACCAAATTTATTTTGGTAGCTGAATCAGCCAGAGAGTCATGACCGTTCAAAGTTTGTTGGAAATGAGAAAATTTGCCGTCTTTTCTGCTATTGGTCCAGAAGCCAATTTTGGTATGGTTTGGTAGTTTTGTTTTACGGCATATCAACCCTTTTTGGGTTATTTAATGCCGAATCTGGTCATTATAGTAAAAGTTTTTATGCTTCAAGTTCTTTATATCTTCAAATGTTTAATCATCGTTTTTGGTTTGGTAGTTTTGTTTTACGGCATATCAACCCTTTTTGGGTTATTTAATGCCGAATCTGGTCATTATAGTAAAAGTTTTTATGCTTCAAGTTCTTTATATCTTCAAATGTTTAATCAGGGTTTTTGGTTTGGTAGTTTTGTTTTACGGCATATCAACCCTTTTTGGGTTATTTAATGCCAAATCTGGTCATTATAGTAAAAGTTTTTATGCTTCAAGTTCTAAAAATAAAATAAAAAAGGGAAGGGAGAAAGGGAGAGGGGCTGTTGTTTTTGTTTTTGGTTTTGTAGAACATAATTAAGTTTTACAAAAAATAATAAAAAAAATTTAAAAAAAAAACGTCAATGTAGGTGAATTTCGTCTCAGGGAGCCACAGGGCAGCCTGATCTGGTATCACCAGAAAGCCAATTTTCAAAGTGTTATAAATAAAAAATGCAGGTTTTGAACAAATGGTAAATCCTTAAAATGTAATGCCATCTTGTGGTAAATGAAAATTAGCCATAATGAAAGCAATAATTATTAAATTAAGCCAGCCGAAACATTGGGCAAAATCCTATTAATTCTTTTTAATAGTTAATCAATAAAAAAACAACAGCAAAAATACTCAGATTTGGACCATGTAAAAACAGTGGTGACTATGACAGTGGTGTTATCATCGACATATAAAGCAGCATAATACATAACATATTGTCGGAAATTGTTCGCCCAGTGTAGCAAGGAGATATGGTTACATTGCTTGTAAAAACTCAAACAATGATCTACCACAGAGTTTGGACGATAAGTTATTTGTAATTATATATCTATATATATCTAGGCAGCATCTTCTCTATTAGTAGTAATAATATTCTAAAATGTCTATAGCTCTAACTATAGTTTCATATTTAGTACATAATTCCCGACAAAACCTTCTATACTACTAACACATGGACTGTACCTGATTAACCTCATTCCCCTGAAGATGGACCCGGATTGGTCTGAAAGTACTTGGGAGACAAATCCAAACTATGGCAAATTCATCAGCCAATTCCCCTCCGAAACTAAGATCCTGATTCGGACTATTGAAAGGATCTACCAAAGGATATCTAGACATGAGTTGTCTCTTATATTCAACAATATATATATATATATATATATATATATATATACATAGTAATATTTAAGTGTTGAATTATAACGATAATTGAATTATCGTTTAATAATAATAATCTATTGCTCTGAACTTTTGATGTTTTTAATAAATATTGTATCTTTACAATTCTTTATTCTCATCTTTTACCTCTAAAATATATATATATATATATATATATATATAGGAAATATTAAAATGGTTAAAAAAATAAAACTGGATAGTTTAATAATTTATTAAATCATTGCTGAAGGATAGGCATCCAGCCCTAAAACTGCCTTAAAAGCTATGTCTAGTCGAAATATGACTAGACAATCAGGCTCCACCCTCATCAGAGGATTAATTGTGGCCTGATTAAAAAAAATAAACCGGATGATGTCTTCAAGCAAGGAATATAATAAACTGCTCTTTAATTCATGGATTTTCAAAGAATTATTCCTGTCCTTTTTTCCCTTCTGAGGAGAAGAGTAATTCTTTGAAAATCCATGGATTAAAGTTCAGTCTATTATGTTCCTTGCTGGAACACCTGATGATTTAATCAATTCGTAAACTATCCAATTTTTTTGTTTTCATCATTTCAATATTCCGATATTAATGTTCTATTTATAATATCGAACATTTCCTGATCACGATAGGATCTAATATAAAAATATTTATCTTCATATTATCCATATATATATATATATATATATATATATATATATATGTCTTCTTCTTCTTCTTCTTAAAACTGTGTTCTGCGGCTACGGTAGTCAAATGACATACCGTAGCTGCAATCAGTCCTCCATGTTAGTCCCAGGCCATCTGGCCTTCTCATGCACAAGTTGACGTAGGCAATGAAGTTGTTTCGCTGTACGCAGTGGTTCTAGTCCCGCCTGCTTGATGTCAACACGTAGTCCGCCCAGCAGATTCTTGCAGTGCCGTCCTAGTCGCGGTTGGTAGGCTTGCGAGCCAGTAACGGCAAAGTCTAGTGACCTCTGTGCGGGAGTGTCAGGGTCCATTCGTAGGACATGGCCTAACATAGACCATCTTTGTTCAGCGACCTTTGTGGAGAGGGGTTATATATATATATATATATATATATATATATATATATAAATATAATGGACTAAATGAAAGAATAAAATGAGAAATTAATCAAACTTTATTACATATCAAAGTTCAGACAAAAAGTACTGTGAAGTCCTTAATCCATGGATTTTCAAAAAAAATCTTCTTCTCAGAGGACTATTACTGTATGACATATATATATATGAAGAAGAATGGAAAGGAATTAGAGAAGCAAAAGCCAAATCAAAATTCAATTCAATTGCTCAGAGCAAGGTATATTCTGCAAAAAGGCAATTTATTCAAGTTAAATTTTCTTTAAGCCAGGCTTTTCAAAGATCAAAATCTTATCATCAGAGGAAGTCGCTGGGATAGATAAGTTGGCAAAGGCCAAGATTTAAAATTTGAAAAAATAAAATAAAAGTTGTAGGGAAAGAAACACAGGGCAAAACTCTGCCCGAATGCAAGCAAATGTCCGATTGCTAAAAAGTCCGATGTCGAAAAGTCCAGCGAAGAGAATGAGATGTAGATAGGTAGGTCGTTAAAAGGCACGAGAGGTTGTGAGAGAGGATTCAAAGTTAAATTCCAAGAAGCCACAACTTCAGGTGCGGCGAAAATAGAAAATCCAAAGGGTAAAAAGTCCAATAAGAGGTACGTAAGTTGGCAAAGGCCAAGATTTAAAATTTGAAAAAATAAAATAAAAGTTGTAGGGAAAGAAACACAGGGCAAAACTCTGCCCGAATGCAAGCAAATGTCCGATTGCTAAAAAGTCCGATGTCGAAAAGTCCAGCGGAGAGAATGAGATGTAGATAGGTAGGTCGTTAAAAGGCACGAGAGGTTGTGAGAGAGGATTCAAAGTTAAATTCCAAGAAGCCACAACTTCAGGTGCGGCGAAAATAGAAAATCCAAAGGGTAAAAAGTCCAATAAGAGGTACGTTCGTGGATGCAGGCAAGAAGTTCGCTTTTAGTACACCACTTATATATATATATATATATATATATATATGTCGATTGAATTTCAGTTGATGGCCTACCTACACCACACCATTAATGCAATGGCTATTAATGGTGAAGTGGCCGTAATCTAGCTGTAGGTCATTAACTAAAGATGTACTATTTTTTTATCCTCATATTTGTTTCTTTGTGCAGTGTTTCTCATGTCATCATCTATTCCCATACATTAAATGTATTACATGTTTGTCTCTAACACGTTAATATGTACATCACACATCTGTTTTATTGTGTATTTTTCAACATTTTGTCCCATGTAACGGCTTCTTTATCAAGTTAGCATCTGTTGTTTAGTCAATGTTTGCGTCACATTCAACGTGTAACTGTATTACCTGTAACTGGAGGTGACGGTGGTCAAGTGGATAACGACACGGACTGACGACCTGGGTGTGCCAAGTTCGAATCCAGTCGGTTCCATAATATCACTTTCACTTAGGGATGTTGGCAACCTTCATGTGGTCCCTCCCGCAAAAATGCCGACGATAGAATCCAGCCGGCCAACAAAGTTGTACCATTCTGATTCATACGAATCTACTTTTTACCTGTAACACGTAAATATGTGTGTTACACATCCATGTTATTATGTATTATTTACATTGTGTGCCGTGGAACTGTATTTCGTTTGTATCACATCTACATATTGATGTCTTCATCGGTGTGTGGCATACATTTCGAGACAGACTTCTGCAATTCTTCTTTGGGGGTTCATCTTAAACTAAAGTTTTTCTCTTGTGTCTGTCCATCTATCTACACGTTGTGGTTTTGTTTGTGTCTTGTGCCGTATTTTTCATGTCAATGGATGTGCTGTATATTTTACTTATATATACACGGATTCGATGTATGTTATATTTACATTACAATTGGAATTGGCATAGGCGAAAAGTACTCCTTGGGCTATATATATATATATATATGATTATTTTTATTTACACAGACATGTACAAAATCTGCAACACTGGCATGCCGATGTTATCGATCAACAGTTATTATAAACTGAGATCTCATCAGGCAGAGTTAGAATCAGATCTTAACCTTAGATCATATTTGGAAAGAATGAAATGGAGAAAAAAAGTAAAGAAATTTAAAATTTCAAAATTTGGGAAGTCACGTGGTTGGGACCGTTAAGAATCAAAATGTTAAAATCAAAATCAAAATCAATATATATATATATATATATATATATATATATATATATATATATATATATATATATATATATATAAATATATATATCATCCATGTTTCCTTTGTAACTTTAACGTTTTAAAATATGTAATCAATGTGTACTTACATTATCTGACACATATGTCACTAAAGTTCAAATGTGCATTCAAGCACTAGATATATACATATGTATATATACATATATATATATATATATATACACATGAACATATGCAAAAAAGAATATCACACACACACAGATACCTGTAAATTAAGCAGACAGATACATCCATTTCCTGTGTGAAAAATAAAAACCTAAATCACTCAAAGCAATTATCTATGAAAAATTACAACAGAACATTTCCCAGTGTATTTAAAATTACAAAAAAAAAAAAAAAAAAAAAAAAACCGAGAACCTTTGGAAAAGGAGAAAGATAAGAAAAAAAAAATGTCGTCAGGGAAGAAGCACCATTTTGTTTTAGGTAAGTGGCAGCAGCTATACTGTCTGCTTTCGCATACGCGAGAAAATAAATTGAATAGAAATAGAAATAAAATCCTCAAAAGTGGGTGAATTGCCTTCATTTAGCAGAACGTAAATCGAATCAGAAACAAGGAAAATTCTTTGCAAATCCAGTTCCTTAAACAAATAAAATGATGAGAAGAAGCAGCGGAGAAGATTTAGAGTGAAAATAATAAAAACTAGTTGAGGTACTCAACATTAGGTACAAAATATTTACACAATTTTGTTGTTGTTGTTGTTGTTGTTGTTATTATAGTGACATGGAATTATCGGTAAGTTGAGAGATGATAACCAGTTTGCGTTCAAAGAGTGTAGAAAAATAGGAACTCAAATGTGGAGAAAATATATTTGGATGGCAAGGCTATTGAAGTAGTCAAAAAGTTTTGTTACCTTAGGGCAGGGGCGGGCAACCTCAGGCCCGCGGGCCACATCTGGCCCGCCACCCTGCTAGACTTTATTATTGCAATCCGGCCCGCGGACCTCCCAATAAAACTCATATCATTTTGTGACATAGATGTAAAAGTAGGTTTCAATTAAGATTTACAGTGGATAAAAATGTATAAACATCAGCGAGCGATGATGCATGTATATTTCGTTTTTCTTTAACTATTAATTTCAAATCCTTGGCCTGAGATAAAAATAGAAAAAGGGAAAGAGAGATTCAAAGAGGAAACGAGAGACGAGGAAAGGGCATAAAACAGGTATGAGGTGTTAAAACGAATGCTGGATCAACTTGCTACTTCCCCTGTCATTATTTTTTATGATTCCAAAATGGCTCTTCGTCGGCGCCTTTTATAACATCACATACAGAAGTCTCTTGAGAAAAAATATCAGATTTGTAGAGTGTTCAATGCAATTTTTGTACAATTTATTCATGTAAACAAAATATAGTAATTCTGAGATTTCGTTTTTCACTCCGGCCCGCGATCTCCTTCCAAAAGTCTCATCTGGCCCTCACTCTGAAAAGGTTACCCGCCCCTGACTTAGAGTAAAAAAAAAAAAACTAGTTCAGATACTCGACATTAGCCGGTAATACTTGGTACGTTTTTTACCCTGGGCAGAAAAAGAAGGAAGTTTCTAGAAAATATTAAATTCACAAGCGGTCCCCAGCTGCATGTATACCCCGGTGAGAGGAGATGATATACAATGCCTATTTTTCCCAATTAATCACTCATCTTGTATTGACCAGGCCTAACGTCGCTTAACTTTGGTGATCTAACAAGAACCGATGTATCAACGTGATTCTACCACATATATTCGACATTGGGGACGTAATATTTATATATTTTTTTCGTTATATCGGTACAACACCGATTATCGCCAACTGATAGTCTGTCATCTCTTTTTAATTCAGACAAAATAACGAGAGGGAGCTTGATAATCCCGCTGCGGCCTGACTAGTTTATTGGACAGCAAACAGATGGCTCTTTGTGTAGCGCAACATCGATTTGTTAGTTTGTACCTGTTGGCGGTAGTCTCCCTTTATTTATGTATAGGAGAGTAGAAAGTGGGCCTTGGGTTTACTTTCGGCAGCCTCGTAACTCTCGCTTCCCTTATTTTGTCCCTTAGTCCTCACATTCCATGTGCGATGTTTCTGACAACGGGGGAAGAATTGCTGTTTTCTTGGTCAGAATCTATCCATCTAACACGTATCGTTGGCTAGTTTTTGACCTTGAAATGTTTGTTTTTTTTAGCTCCTTACATCAAGTGGCTTCATGCCTTGTCTGGAGCGATTTCCATTAAAAAAAAATTTTTTTTTTTAAAATTGATAAATTTTGAGATTATATCTTTTTTTGTTTAAAAGAATTGGTGCAGCTTCTCCAAGTGATGTTGCCTATAGTAACAGAACTAAGCTGGATACTCCACCAGACCAGATGAATTCTTGTCCTGGAATCCGGTAAGACCAAGAGACCATAAGAAATATATATTATAACATAGTTAACTGGCCAATCGGGGAGAAGAAAATTAATGTTCTTAACTTCTTTACTATATCAACGTTTGACAGGTAAAGAAGAACTTTCATGAACTATTCGAATATCTATGTATCTCATATAGAGATTAAGTATTATTCCCAAGAAGGGGCCCCCTTGATTTCTGAGAACTTCGACTGAAGTAAAATGAAACAAAACGTCATACACCATCCACTATGTCTATGCAATTCCTACAGCTACATACCTAGAAAACGGAGCTGTATAACCTGACATCGTGATATGGGACAAAAGGGAGAAAGTTTCAACTCTAGGTGAAATTAATGTCCCTAATGATGCTGGCTTAAATAGAGCTGAGAGAGAAAAGATAACGAAATACCAAATTCTTATATGTCCGATGTAAAAAGAAACTGGAATCTTAGGAAGATCTCCATCATTCCAGTAATTATAGGAGCAACCGGAATCATGAAAAAGAATTTCAAAAACTTCATGGCGAATATACCCGGAGAACCAAGTGCAAGAGAGATGCAAATAATTGCACTTAAAGGCACGATTAGTATCCTAAAAACGACCTCTATGTTGGAGTCTCTGAAATAGCAGGTGAATGTCTGGCATCCGGTAGGATGCCCCATCCCCAGCAAAAACACAAGAATAAGAAAATTGAAAAACAAAAGTGAAAGTTTGAATGCATACTAGACAACATCCTCTTCGGATACCCTGACATAAGGATACTTTGCCCTACAAGCGAACTCTGACCAAATATTAAAAAAAAAATCCTTCTTGGCCTTTTAGCCAAGATCAAAGTGTAGTATCTGTTCCGATGGATATTGCACCCCATAGACTGGTATTGTCTTGGCCTGCGGGTCTTGATTTACTCCGGTCTATGGGTCTGTCCTGTGCAGTTCTAGGAGGTCCACCCTCCCAGGCTTCGCCTCCCCTCTTTGGGGAGGAGTAAGTTTATTGTTTACTGTCTGAGGCGCCCCTACCAGGGAATGCCGACGGGGCTGCCCAGGCAATTTTTAAACCCCACTTTCCTGACCCGACCTTGAGTCACATCTTACTTGTGGGAGTAAGATAAAAACTGGCCTTGTGCCTAACTCCTGGAGAGGAGTAAATCAATTCTTGGCCTTTTAGCCAAGATCAAAGTGTAGTATCTGTTCTGATGGATACTATACCCTATAGATCGGTACCGTCTTAGCCTTCGGGTCTTGATTCCACTGGTATGTGGGTTTGTCCTGTACAGTTCTAGGAGGTCCATCCTCCCAGGCTTTGCCTCCCCTCTTTGGGGTGGAGTAAGTTTATCGCTTGCTGCCTGAGCGCCCTGACCAGGGAATGCCGACGGGGTTACCCAGGCTATTTTTGCTAGGCCACAGTGCTCCTTCTTTAGGGGCGCTGGTTTTACTCTTCCCCCACTTTCCGACTTGTGTCATATATTCCTGCTGTGGGAAGGAATTAGATACCTCCTTGGCCTTTTGAGTGTAGTATCTGTTCCGATGGATTCTACACACTCTGTAGATCGGTACAGACTTGGCCGGTCTGAGGTATTGTCATGTACAGTTATAGAAGGTCCACCCTCCCAGGCTTTGCCTTCTCACCCTTTGAGAAAGGGTTAGTTTATTGCTAATCGTCTGGGGAATGCATTTTTTTGTAGGCCAGAGTGCTCTTCCTCTAAGGTGCTGGCTTTTCAATCCCACTTCCCTGACCTTGTGTCACATCTTACCGATGTGGGAGGTTTATAAATACAAAGTCATCAAATTTTGTTCATTCTAGTCATTATTTTCAATCCTTTCATAATATTGATCATCATTCAACTGCCAATCTATCCATCTCATTAATCCTTATCCACAAGTGCTTTTTAGCCTTGAAAACTGGTGACTCATTAGTTGAGTAAAAAATAAAAATTTTACTGATGACAGATACAAAAATAAAAATAAAGATTTTACAATATTTTTAAAATGTTGTAAAATGTCACTCGAAAGATAAATATCAATTTTCTAAAAGTTTTTCAAAGATGACAAGAACATAAGTCAGTTGTGCTACTGCATACCTGCGTCTGACAACGTAAGGATGTGTCAAAGTCTTATCTGGGTTTTACTTCTCCATATTGTATGAAGTATTCCTGAAGTTATGCCATGAAAACGTTGATAACTTAAAAACTAGGTTGAAATGTTGCATGCTAGTTAGTTACTGTTATCTAAGGACGTCAGATTCATAATCACATTTGGAAAAATCGGAAGATGAAATTCCATCAAAATTTCGACCGTGACCAAACATGTCAAGGTCATATGAGATGCAGGATTTAATTGGCTACAATATGGGTTAATTATAGAGTCTCTACGATGAATACAACTTATGTTACCACCAAAGTTGTGACTTTCATCTTTTCGGTGACTTTGACTTTTGACTGTTGACCTAAATATCCCAAAATCAAATCAGTTCTAAGTTAGACCATGACCGCTACTATGAACAACTTTGTGACGATTGGTCAAGCGATGTGGACGCTAGGCTGTACCCAAACAAACAGACGTAGTTACACACTCAACCAAAAACAAACTCTGTGGTGGAAGTAATTAGTAAATTCAATTGTTACTATAGTGAATTTATGAAAAATATTACTTACTTTTTACTCCAAATGACATATTTATCTCCAACATACACTTTTTGATCATTAAAATTATTGAACGTGCAGTCATAACGCTTTTCTCATTAATCCAACAGCATCGCAAATGGAACATTTTTGTTAGGTGATGTGTTTTGGTATTAGATTATGTTAATGTATTAATGTACTTGTATTGTGCAAGTAAATACACATCAATATATAAAAAAAAAACATTTCTAATAAAAGAAATATAAAATAAGCATGAAATATTTGCTTATGCACTAAAAAAAGAGGAACACTCAATCGGATTTCCATGTCTGTGTGCAAGTGTTGAAAACAAGTGGGTGGATGCATATATATATATATATAAATATATATATATATACATATATCATATATATATATATATATATATATCTCATTTACATATATATACATATATCATATATATATATATCATTTACATATATATACACATATATCATATATATGTATATCATTTACATATATATACACATATATCATATATATGTATATCATTTACATATATATACACATATATCATATATATGTATATCATTTACATATATATACACATATATCATATATATGTATATCATTTACATATATATACACATATATCATATATATGTATATCATTTACATATATATATCATATATATGTATATCATTTACATATATATACACATATATCATATATATGTATATCATTTACATATATATACACATATATATATGTATATGCACACATAGCATATACATACATTTATATATACACACATATACATATATATACACACATATATCATATACATATATTTATATATACACACATCATATATATATCATATATAAACATATATACACACATATCATATATATATCATACATAAACATATATACATACATATACATAAACATATATACATACATATACATATATACATACATATACATAAACATATATATATACATATATATAAACATATATATATATATATAAACATATACACACATATATAGAATATCTACACACACACACATATATATATATACACATATATAGAATATCTACACACACATAGAATATCTACACACACACATATATATATATATATATTCAAATAACGGCAAGCTGTTTATCGACTTTATCATAACAAAGTATTTTTTTTGTTCAAGTTAAATAAAAATTCAAAATAAATTTCGAGGGAATTTCCTCAGCATTGGCGTTATTAATTGGCTGTCAAAAAATGAGGCAGAGAGAAGACAAGTAAACAAGAACTAAAGTTTTAAGATACAAAAGGAAATCTTTTTTTGCATGGGGTTGGAAGTAAATATTTAACTCAAATGATAGATATTTAATCCATTTGAATGGCAAGTATGGAAGACCCAAAGTGCCAAAAGAATCATTTGGTTTTCTCTTTCTTAAACAGATGAAAGAGAAATTATGATTACTTTCTTATTATGCCTAATTTTAATGTAATAGCGTAAGGGTTAAGGTTGCGGTTTAAACTCACATTGTTTTGTGGATGAAGTATTGGGTACTTTCCGGTTATTGGCCCACCACTAATTTCTCGAAATATTACTTTCCTGTTAGTGCCCCCTCCCCCCCACACACACTAATTTCCTGATATTAACATTATTTTTGTTTGTTTTTCGCCTTTTTATTTAAAGGTTAGGGTTATGGTTTAGAGTTAGGGGTAACTAACTAAATACATAGAAAAAGAGTTAACGGTCAGAAACCAGAAGCAATGTGGATCTAATCGAGAGATGCTACCTGGATATTTAGCCGAGTTTCAGATATGGTTGAATTTTATCCACCTACAGATTAAACAATTTTTTTTATAGAAAAGGTTTTTTTCATGTTTTCAATATATTTATGTTGTTTAATACATTTGTTTTATTAGTTTTTGGAGTGGTGGTGCACTATAACAAGAAAATAGTATTAGTGGTGGTGCACTATAACAAGAAAATAGTATTAGTGGTGGTGCACTATAACAAGAAAATAGTATTAGTGGTGGTGCACTATAACAAGAAAATAGTATTAGTGGTGGTGCACTATAACAAGAAAATAGTATTAGTGGTGGTGCACTATAACAAGAAAATAGTATTAGTGGTGGTGCACTATAACAAGAAAATAGTATTAGTGGTGGGGCAATAGCAAGAAAGTAGTATTAGTGGTGGGGCAATAGCAAGAAAGTAGTATTAGTGGTGGGGCAATAGCAAGAAAGTAGTATTAGTGGTGGTGCACTATAACAAGAAAATAGTATTAGTGGTGGTGCACTATAACAAGAAAATAGTATTAGTGGTGGTGCACTATAACAAGAAAATAGTATTAGTGGTGGTGCACTATAACAAGAAAATAGTATTAGTGGTGGGGCAATAGCAAGAAAGTAGTATTAGTGGTGGTGCACTATAACAAGAAAATAGTATTAGTGGTGGTGCACTATAACAAGAAAATAGTATTAGTGGTGGTGCACTATAACAAGAAAATAGTATTAGTGGTGGTGCACTATAACAAGAAAATAGTATTAGTGGTGGTGCACTATAACAAGAAAATAGTATTAGTGGTGGTGCACTATAACAAGAAAATAGTATTAGTGGTGGTGCACTATAACAAGAAAATAGTATTAGTGGTGGGGCAATAGCAAGAAAGTAGTATTAGTGGTGGGGCAATAGCAAGAAAGTAGTATTAGTGGTGGGGCAATAGCAAGAAAGTAGTATTAGTGGTGGTGCACTATAACAAGAAAATAGTATTAGTGGTGGTGCACTATAACAAGAAAATAGTATTAGTGGTGGTGCACTATAACAAGAAAATAGTATTAGTGGTGGGGCAATAGCAAGAAAGTAGTATTAGTGGTGGTGCACTATAACAAGAAAATAGTATTAGTGGTGGTGCACTATAACAAGAAAATAGTATTAGTGGTGGTGCACTATAACAAGAAAATAGTATTAGTGGTGGTGCACTATAACAAGAAAATAGTATTAGTGGTGGGGCAATAGCAAGAAAGTAGTATTAGTGGTGGTGCACTATAACAAGAAAATAGTATTAGTGGTGGTGCACTATAACAAGAAAATAGTATTAGTGGTGGTGCACTATAACAAGAAAATAGTATTAGTGGTGGTGCACTATAACAAGAAAATAGTATTAGTGGTGGTGCACTATAACAAGAAAATAGTATTAGTGGTGGGGCAATAGCAAGAAAGTAGTATTAGTGGTGGGGCAATAGCAAGAAAGTAGTATTAGTGGTGGGGCAATAGCAAGAAAGTAGTATTAGTGGTGGTGCACTATAACAAGAAAATAGTATTAGTGGTGGTGCACTATAACAAGAAAATAGTATTAGTGGTGGTGCACTATAACAAGAAAATAGTATTAGTGGTGGGGCAATAGCAAGAAAGTAGTATTAGTGGTGGTGCACTATAACAAGAAAATAGTATTAGTGGTGGTGCACTATAACAAGAAAATAGTATTAGTGGTGGTGCACTATAACAAGAAAATAGTATTAGTGGTGGTGCACTATAACAAGAAAATAGTATTAGTGGTGGGGCAATAGCAAGAAAGTAGTATTAGTGGTGGTGCACTATAACAAGAAAATAGTATTAGTGGTGGTGCACTATAACAAGAAAATAGTATTAGTGGTGGGGCAATAGCAAGAAAGTAGTATTAGTGGTGGTGCACTATAACAAGAAAATAGTATTAGTGGTGGTGCACTATAACAAGAAAATAGTATTAGTGGTGGTGCACTATAACAAGAAAATAGTATTAGTGGTGGTGCACTATAACAAGAAAATAGTATTAGTGGTGGTGCACTATAACAAGAAAATAGTATTAGTGGTGGTGCACTATAACAAGAAAATAGTATTAGTGGTGGTGCACTATAACAAGAAAATAGTATTAGTGGTGGGGCAATAGCAAGAAAGTAGTATTAGTGGTGGGGCAATAGCAAGAAAGTAGTATTAGTGGTGGGGCAATAGCAAGAAAGTAGTATTAGTGGTGGTGCACTATAACAAGAAAATAGTATTAGTGGTGGTGCACTATAACAAGAAAATAGTATTAGTGGTGGTGCACTATAACAAGAAAATAGTATTAGTGGTGGTGCACATTAACAAGAAAATAGTATTAGTGGTGGGGCAATAGCAAGAAAGTAGTATTAGTGGTGGTGCACTATAACAAGAAAATAGTATTAGTGGTGGTGCACTATAACAAGAAAATAGTATTAGTGGTGGTGCACTATAACAAGAAAATAGTATTAGTGGTGGTGCACTATAACAAGAAAATAGTATTAGTGGTGGTGCACTATAACAAGAAAATAGTATTAGTGGTGGTGCACTATAACAAGAAAATAGTATTAGTGGTGGTGCACTATAACAATAAAATAGGATTAGTGGTGGTGCACATTAACAAGAAAATAGTATTAGTGGTGGTGCACTATAACAAGAAAATAGTATTAGTGGTGGTGCACTATAACAAGTAAATAGTATTAGTGGTGGTGCACTATAACAAGAAAATAGTATTAGTGGTGGTGCACTATAACAAGAAAATAGTATTAGTGGTGGTGCACTATAACAAGAAAATAGTATTAGTGGTGGTGCACTATAACAAGAAAATAGTATTAGTGGTGGTGCACTATAACAAGAAAATAGTATTAGTGGTGGTGCACTATAACAAGAAAATAGTATTAGTGGTGGGGCAATAGCAAGAAAGTAGTATTAGTGGTGGGGCAATAGCAAGAAAGTAGTATTAGTGGTGGTGCACTATAACAAGAAAATAGTATTAGTGGTGGTGCACTATAACAAGAAAATAGTATTAGTGGTGGTGCACTATAACAAGAAAATAGTATTAGTGGTGGTGCACTATAACAAGAAAATAGTATTAGTGGTGGTGCACTATAACAAGAAAATAGTATTAGTGGTGGTGCACTATAACAAGAAAATAGTATTAGTGGTGGTGCACTATAACAAGAAAATAGTATTAGTGGTGGTGCACTATAACAAGAAAATAGTATTAGTGGTGGTGCACTATAACAAGAAAATAGTATTAGTGGTGGTGCACTATAACAAGTAAATAGTATTAGTGGTGGTGCACTATAACAAGAAAATAGTATTAGTGGTGGTGCACTATAACAAGAAAATAGTATTAGTGGTGGTGCACTATAACAAGAAAATAGTATTAGTGGTGGTGCACTATAACAAGAAAATAGTATTAGTGGTGGTGCACTATAACAAGAAAATAGTATTAGTGGTGGTGCACTATAACAAGAAAATAGTATTAGTGGTGGGGCAATAGCAAGAAAGTAGTATTAGTGGTGGGGCAATAGCAAGAAAGTAGTATTAGTGGTGGGGCAATAGCAAGAAAGTAGTATTAGTGGTGGTGCACTATAACAAGAAAATAGTATTAGTGGTGGTGCACTATAACAAGAAAATAGTATTAGTGGTGGTGCACTATAACAAGAAAATAGTATTAGTGGTGGTGCACTATAACAAGTAAATAGTATTAGTGGTGGTGCACTATAACAAGAAAGTAGTATTAGTGGTGGTGCACTATAACAAGAAAATAGTATTAGTGGTGGTGCACTATAACAAGAAAATAGTATTAGTGGTGGTGCACTATAACAAGAAAATAGTATTAGTGGTGGTGCACTATAACAAGAAAATAGTATTAGTGGTGGGGCAATAGCAAGAAAGTAGTATTAGTGGTGGGGCAATAGCAAGAAAGTAGTATTAGTGGTGGTGCACTATAACAAGAAAATAGTATTAGTGGTGGTGCACTATAACAAGAAAATAGTATTAGTGGTGGGGCAATAGCAAGAAAGTAGTATTAGTGGTGGGGCAATAGCAAGAAAGTAGTATTAGTGGTGGTGCACTATAACAAGAAAATAGTATTAGTGGTGGTGCACTATAACAAGAAAATAGTATTAGTGGTGGGGCAATAGCAAGAAAGTAGTATTAGTGGTGGGGCAATAGCAAGAAAGTAGTATTAGTGGTGGTGCACTATAACAAGAAAATAGTATTAGTGGTGGTGCACTATAACAAGAAAATAGTATTAGTGGTGGGGCAATAGCAAGAAAGTAGTATTAGTGGTGGGGCAATAGCAAGAAAGTAGTATTAGTGGTGGTGCACTATAACAAGAAAATAGTATTAGTGGTGGGGCAATAGCAAGAAAGTAGTATTAGTGGTGGGGCAATAGCAAGAAAGTAGTATTAGTGGTGGGGCAATAGCAAGAAAATAGTATTAGTGGTGGTGCACTATAACAAGAAAATAGTATTAGTGGTGGTGCACTATAACAAGAAAATAGTATTAGTGGTGGTGCACTATAACAAGTAAATAGTATTAGTGGTGGTGCACTATAACAAGAAAGTAGTATTAGTGGTGGTGCACTATAACAAGAAAATAGTATTAGTGGTGGTGCACTATAACAAGAAAATAGTATTAGTGGTGGTGCACTATAACAAGAAAATAGTATTAGTGGTGGGGCAATAGCAAGAAAGTAGTATTAGTGGTGGGGCAATAGCAAGAAAGTAGTATTAGTGGTGGTGCACTATAACAAGAAAATAGTATTAGTGGTGGTGCACTATAACAAGAAAATAGTATTAGTGGTGGGGCAATAGCAAGAAAGTAGTATTAGTGGTGGGGCAATAGCAAGAAAGTAGTATTAGTGGTGGTGCACTATAACAAGAAAATAGTATTAGTGGTGGTGCACTATAACAAGAAAATAGTATTAGTGGTGGTGCACTATAACAAGAAAATAGTATTAGTGGTGGTGCACTATAACAAGAAAATAGTATTAGTGGTGGTGCACTATAACAAGAAAATAGTATTAGTGGTGGTGCACTATAACAAGAAAATAGTATTAGTGGTGGTGCACTATAACAAGAAAATAGTATTAGTGGTGGGGCAATAGCAAGAAAGTAGTATTAGTGGTGGGGCAATAGCAAGAAAGTAGTATTAGTGGTGGTGCACTATAACAAGAAAATAGTATTAGTGGTGGTGCACTATAACAAGAAAATAGTATTAGTGGTGGGGCAATAGCAAGAAAGTAGTATTAGTGGTGGGGCAATAGCAAGAAAGTAGTATTAGTGGTGGTGCACTATAACAAGAAAATAGTATTAGTGGTGGTGCACTATAACAAGAAAATAGTATTAGTGGTGGTGCACTATAACAAGAAAATAGTATTAGTGGTGGTGCACTATAACAAGAAAATAGTATTAGTGGTGGTGCACTATAACAAGAAAATAGTATTAGTGGTGGTGCACTATAACAAGAAAATAGTATTAGTGGTGGGGCAATAGCAAGAAAGTAGTATTAGTGGTGGGGCAATAGCAAGAAAGTAGTATTAGTGGTGGGGCAATAGCAAGAAAGTAGTATTAGTGGTGGGGCAATAGCAAGAAAGTAGTATTAGTGGTGGGGCAATAGCAAGAAAGTAGTATTAGTGGTGGTGCACTATAACAAGAAAATAGTATTAGTGGTGGTGCACTATAACAAGAAAATAGTATTAGTGGTGGTGCACTATAACAAGAAAATAGTATTAGTGGTGGTGCACTATAACAAGAAAATAGTATTAGTGGTGGGGCAATAGCAAGAAAGTAGTATTAGTGGTGGTGCACTATAACAAGAAAATAGTATTAGTGGTGGTGCACTATAACAAGAAAATAGTATTAGTGGTGGTGCACTATAACAAGAAAATAGTATTAGTGGTGGTGCACTATAACAAGAAAATAGTATTAGTGGTGGGGCAATAGCAAGAAAGTAGTATTAGTGGTGGGGCAATAGCAAGAAAGTAGTATTAGTGGTGGTGCACTATAACAAGAAAATAGTATTAGTGGTGGTGCACTATAACAAGAAAATAGTATTAGTGGTGGGGCAATAGCAAGAAAGTAGTATTAGTGGTGGTGCACTATAACAAGAAAATAGTATTAGTGGTGGGGCAATAGCAAGAAAGTAGTATTAGTGGTGGGGCAATAGCAAGAAAGTACCAAGAATTGCCACGTAGACCACCTACTAAAGTAGTGTACCATAGTGAACAAATCTTCGAACCGTAAACAAATTGTTGACGTGTGTCGTATAGAAGTAGAAAGAAATCAAATGTGAATTTCTTATAATTATGCCTTATGCTTAATTTTACTGTAAACAGTTTAAAATTAGGGTTAGGGTTTAAACTCACATGCTTTTTTTGTAGATGAAGTCTTGCAATGTTGACCGCTTACCAAAGTAGCAGCTGTGATCACATTTAATGAAACAAAAACAAAGCTCATTTCCTTTAACAACTAGAGACGTTCCCAGCTACCAATTGTCATGCCCGACGTTTAAACTCCTTGGCTTGAAATTCTCAGGCAACATGAAGTGAAATGACAGCATCTTCCATGTACTTATATCTGCCACACAAAAAAAAAATGTAGGCTCCCTCTACCCGGCTAGAAAATTTCTCACAATCAATTTCTCAGAGTTAATTATACAGATTGATGTAGAAAGCACCGTGGACTTTTCATGGGGTCCCGCTAGTAATATCAAAATGGGCTAAAAATGTAGACTTGTTCTTTGTGCAGACTCTTGCGGAAAAGATTTCGCTGAATCATATCAGAAAGATGGTGACTATTATGGAGTTTGGTGAAGAGATTCCGTTTTGAATATGTTGCTCACCAAAAGCGATAAACCTCAAATGACGACAAAAGAAAAGACAAAGCTGAGTTGATTTCATTGTTATTATGAATTGCTATATAGAAAAAGGGGGCATAGTTTGAAAGAGTAAGAGCCGGGTTTTAGATAAAACTCCCTTTTCCAGCCTCTCTTTGCAGCTAAAGATAAAAACACGCAAGTTTTCCTGATGATTTTGTTTGTGTTTTGTTGTTTTTGTCTGAAATATATTCATTTGCAAGCTTTTAGTCTAACCCAATAAATTCTTGCTTACAAAAAAAAAAAAAAAAATCTATTATCAAATAAACGTAATTTTCTTCATTTTTTTTTAATAAAATGAAATAAAAACAATATAAAATCTTCAGAGAAAATAATCATTTTTTTTTTTTAAAGTAAAATCGTAAAATACGTCTTGTGGAGGTTTTGGGGTCAGTCATCAGTGACGAACTGATTTCACTGTAGATTTCGGGTTTTAAATCATCAGACCCACTCCACCAGCAACCCAGGCATTTCTCAAAAGAAAGATGCTTCCTCCTTGAATGCTATGTCATACTGCGCATCGCATAAAACGTTGAAAACTAAATGGCATGACAGTAAAACAGACTGTATGTGACATGGACATTCAGCATCTGCCAATGAAATAAATTCATAGCAGAAAATTTAACAAAATCCAAATATTGAAAATAATTCGAAATATTAGAAGGAATACAAATATTGGAAATTACTTCCAATTGACACAAATCAAATTTAACTCTCTCTCTCTCTCTCTCTCTCTCTCTCTCTCTCTCTCTCTCTCTCTCTCTCTCTCTCTCTCTCGATGTGTATATGAGTCTGACACTGGCTCTTTTACCACTCTCCTGCTGTTTCTGTTAAGATAGCCCGTATTCTGTAGGTCTCTCTCTCTCTCACCCATCCTAGCTTTTTTATTCTCCCATTCTCTCCCTTATCTCCCTTTCCCTTACTCCTCTCTCTCACTCCCTCCCCCCCTCTCTCTCTCTCTTTCTCGTTTCCTTCATCTCTAGGTCTCTCTCCCCCCCTCCCCTCTCTCTCTCTCTCTTAAACAGAAAATCTCTCTTTTTCTTTCTTACTCGGTATGTGCATTGCTCTCTCTCATCTTCTCACCGTCTCTAAATGTTACCCTATGTGTTTCTCTCGTTCTCTTCTTCTAATTGTGTCTACGACTGTCCTTCTGCCCCTCTACCCCCTCCCCCTCCCTCTATCTCTCTCTTAAGTAAAAGAAGAGATCCCGCCAATTTCTGCCAGTAAACTCAGTTATACACACACAAATCAAGCAGTCACTTCGATAAGGTTAAGCAGATTAACATCTTCAGATTTTCCAATTTCTATTTATAATTTTCTTTCACGAACACAAATAGGCTTAAGAACGGATTCATTCGCTATTGAAAAATACAGCAAACGAGTACCAGAAGTTCAACGATGCGTGCGCCGTCCTTACGTCCGTATCTGTGCAGTCGGTTTCAACAAGGGATGTTTTAACGAGACTCTACAATGAGCGTTCAGAGCAATTACTGACTTCTGTTTCTTTAGTATTAACAAAACAAAATCAGATATTTTGAAAATATATGCATTAAATCTGCACATCCAGACATAAAAAAGACTCTTCCAAAAGTATATGTGACAGACTGATGGACAAACCAACGACTGGATAGAAACGTTTGGACATATCTTGGAGGAATCGTAGAAATGCTTGGACACATCTTAAAATGCTATTTTAAACTTAAGTGTGACAATGATAAAAAAGCTATATGAAAATTAAGTGTGACTGACCGACAGATTACCAAAAATAATATTTGAAACTTAAGTGTGACAGATTAAAAAATATATTTCAAACTTAAGTGTGACAGATTAAAAAATATATTTCAAACTTAAGTGTGACAGATTTAAAAAAAATAATATTTGAAACTTAATTGTGACAGATTTTAAAAAAATAATATTTCAATGTGTGACAAATTAAATAATATTTCAAACTTAAGTGTGACAGATTAAAAAAATAATATTTCAAACTTAAGTGTGACAGATTAAAAAAATAATATTTCAATGTGTGACAAATTAAATAATATTTCAAACTTAAGTGTAACAGATTAAAAAAATAATATTTCAAACTTAAGTGTGACAGATTTAAAAAAAATTATATTTCAATGTGTGACAAATTAAATAATATTGCAAACTTAAGTGTGACAGATTAAAAAAAAAAAATATTTCAATGTGTGACAAATTAAATAATATTGCAAACTTAAGTGTGACAGATTAAAAAAATAATATTTCAAACTTGTGACAGATTAAAAAAAAATATATTTCAAACTTAATTGTGACAGATTAAAAATATAATATTTCAAACTTAAGTGTGACACATTAAAAAATAATATTTCAAACTTAATTGTGACAGACTAGCAAAAACACTATTCCAAGCAAAGTATAACAAACTGATGGACAGAGAATTCAGAGATGAAAATCTTATTTCAAAGGTATGCATGATGAATTGACAAATAAGCCGACAGAGATGTGGTTTGGGGGGTGGCAGTGATGAAGTGGATACTTGCGTGTTATTTGAAACTTAAGCCTGACAGGCCAAATAAAATGCTATTTCAAGCTTAAGCCTCACAGGTCAAATAAAATGCTATTTCAAACTTAAGTGTGACAGAACAAATAAAATGCTATTTCAAACTTAAGTGTGACAGAACAAATAAAATGCTATTTCAAACTTAACCCTAACCCTAACCCAAATAAAATGCTATTCCAAGCTTAAGCCTCACATACCAAATAAAATGCGATTTCAAACTTAAGTGTGACAGACCAAATAAAATGCTATTTCAAACTTAAGTGTGACAGAACAAATAAAATGCTATTTCAAACTTAAGTGTGACAGAACAAATAAAATGCTATTTCAAACTTAAGTGTGACAGACCAAATAAAATGCTATTTCAAACTTAAGTGTGACAGAACAAATAAAATGCTATTTCAAACTTAAGTGTGACAGAACAAATAAAATGCTATTTCAAACTTAAGTGTGACAGAACAAATAAAATGCTATTTCAAACTTAAGTGTGACAGACCAAATAAAATGCTATTTCAAACTTAAGCGTGACAGAACAAATAAAATGCTATTTCAAACTTAAGCATGACAGACCAAATAAAATGCTATGTCAAACTTAATCTTGACAGACAAAATAAATTCTATTTCAAACTTAAGTGTGACAGACTGACCGATAGACCAATTCTTTAGAGAGATGCTTGACAGCATCTAAAATAAAAGGCATTTTGGACGACGGTTATTGTTCGGATTAGGGTCATTGTTAGGGTTTGGTTACTATATAAGAAAACACACATTTCTGGAACTGACCTTAACTTTAGACTTGAAATAAAAGAGTTACATGAAATGCGTGGCTAATGTTCCTGGAAAAACGGTTCGATCATTCTACCATTCCACAAAGAGGAATTTTGGACAAAAGTTCGTAAATATACATTGATACATCTTAAAAAAAAAAGGCAACAGCAACAATAAACCCATAAGTTCAATGATGCATCGTCCACCAGATATTCTATGTGTGCGATTGGTTTTTAGCAAGGGACATTTTTGGCAATTGTCAATATTGATCAATTGTAGCAATCGCAAGCTGTAGTTTCCTCAGATGAAAGTATCAATCTAGAACAACAAGGACGATGAGTTCAATGACGCATTCATCGGCGTTATATCGCTCGTAGTCTTGTGATTGATTTTTGGGTTGGTTTGTCTGATCTGTTCTACGGCATATCAAATCTTTGGGGATTATTTAATTCCCCAACACATGATATATATTGCTAATGTTTCGCTCAAAGCGAATTAGTATTTTACTTTTTCCAATAGTTTAGTAAAATGATCAACAATTTCTTTTATTTTTGAAAGACCCAGATTAAAAATACATTTAAGCTTTGCAGGCCAAGGGGGCAAACATCCGGATTTCAAATCTTGGGGTTGTTTCCCCCAAGACTTTTTTTCTATATATTTTAGTCACGCAAAGTAGATGCTAAAATATGATTCAGTTTTGGAATTGAGTTATGTCTGACAAAAAAAAAAAAAAAGCATCCATTTTAATTGTTCAAATTAGCCATTAATTTCAAGTAACCCATCTCTAAGTTTTTTCCTCTTCCCCTGTATTTTGTTTGCCCCTCCCCCAACTTTATTTTATACCGTTTCTAACGATTCCATCACTCTTCCCCCCCCCCTCTGTTTATTAACAGTCCAATGTAATAAAGGAAAAGAATAAAAATATTGCAATAGTTCATTATAAACAAAATTGAATAAGCCCACAAATAGTAAAAATATTATACCCATAATGAGAGAGAGAGAGAACACCTAACTTTGTATTTTGTCTTTATTTTTTAATATTTAACTGGCTTTGCAAACTCACATTTTCTGGTTACAAAGAATTTAACCCGAGCTGAATGGGTGACCTAACGGTTCACATTGTTTTCAAGTATATATATATATATATATATATATATATATATATATATATATATATATATATACATATATATATATATATATATGTATCTATATATATGTATGTATCTCTCTCTCTATATATATATAGATATATATATATATATGTGTCTGTATATACATGTATGCATATATATATGTGTATATACATGTATGCATATATATGTGTGTGTGTATATGTATGTATGTGTATATCATGGACGGCGGCACCGGGGGGGGGGGGCTCAAGCCCCCCCCCCCCACTTTACGGTCATCAATAATGAAGTTATATATGCATGTGTTTAACCGGCCCCCTCCACACTTTTATAACCGTCCCGCCGGTCCTGTATATGTATGTACATATGTGTGTGTGTATATATATATATATATATATATATATATATATATATATATTAGGTCGTTCAGAAAGTTCTGAATGGATTAGTTACTATTGGGTCTTTCGGAAATTTATGGACAACCCAATAAGAGTTAATCCGTTCATAACTTTCCGAACAACCTAATATATATATATATATATATATATATGAATTAATCTTTGGTTTAGTTTGATAGAAAGAAATCTAGCAGAGTGCTCAAATATATTTAATAATAAGGGCATAATATTTATTCATTTATTAATTGTGTCACAGAACTTGCAAACATGACTCATAAGAGCTGACGGTTTGTTTTTATCCACGTAACATTGTTTCATGTTCTGAGACCGCAACGGTTCGAAACCGATGGTATTATGTTGATTTGATCTGATCTTCTGTAACACAGTTAATATACATAAGTAGATAAGTGATGAAAATGAAAATTGCATAGAATGAAATATTTATTAAATCATCAATTGTTCAAACAAAGGGTGATATAAAAAAACAACATTTTTTTCTTCCCTTAATCCATGGATTTTCAAAGATATGCCCTTATCATTAGAGAAAAATTCAACAGATAAGTCAGTAAAATTTACTCTATCGAATTTCCTCTGATGATAATAGCATATCTTCATCAGGGTAAGATGATTTAAAACTGATTTTGGTTTTAGGCTCACGTTGAATGAGGAAATGGAGAAAAGTTGATAGACAGACAGATGTCTTTTATGTATAGAGATAAACATAATTGGACTACTGTTTATTTAGCATCTCATTTATATTAATTCACATGAATCTGTGTTGAAATGATCAAATGAAAATTGCACCTGGTAAATAAAATATTATCATTCAAACGTTAATTTTTTTTATTCATTTTTAAATTGTTAATCTCAGCTTCATTGAATTCGTTATTAAGTGTATTTGACAATTTGAAAGTTTTAAAATTAAAAAAAACAACAACAGTGTAACCTCTAATGAACACATAGATTTGAATTCAATGGCAATTTCACTCCCTCTCTCTCTCTTTTGCTCTCTCTCTCTCTATATATATTTTTTTCTCTTTCTATTTCTTTCTCTCTCTCTCTATTTCTCTCTCTCTCTCTCTCTATATATATATATATAAAGTCATACAGACTGTTTCACAGCTCATCAGTGCGGCTAGACTAGTTAGTGCCTCAAGCCGGGATCGAAACGCAACCGTCGAGCTGACAGTCGGCGCTGCTAACCCCTACGCCATCATACGACACTGACTGAACTACTCCTTAATTTGTGTTACACATTGCATCTTCTCCAAACACCTGCTGAATCTAATGCAACGGCGGAGATGCTTATTTATATATATATATATATATATAAGGAAATTGACAAATGACAGACAACTTATGTCTTGATATCTTTGTGAGGATCCATTAGCCGAATCAGAGTTGAGGAGGTTAACAATGCATTTATCCCCTACCAGCGTGATAGCTCAGCACTTTACTAACCAGCATTCCTGCCTCTGCTCCTAATTTCGAAAACTCTTAGGAGAAAAAACCACAATATTAGAACATACTACTAATAAAAAAAACTTTATATATTAGAAGCTTTACAAATCAACCCCCCCCCCCTAAAAAAAAACAGCCATTAACAAAATCAACTTTATTACTAGCGATATCATTCTAAAGTATTTATAATGCTAATTTTAGTTCCGTATGAATTATAAAATTTCCACCAAAATTACCTATTAATATCAACACCATGGTCTTTACCTGATTCCCCTGAAGATGGACCCGGATGTGCTCGAAAGTACTTTGGAAACCAATGATTATGGCAGATTCATCGGCTAATTCCTCACCAAAACAAAGTCCCCGATTCGGCTAATGGAAAGGATATTGACAAAGATATCCAGACATAAGTTGTCTGTCATATTTACCGATATTTGTCTTAAAGAGAAAATGCTGCCTAAATATACATATTTATTTATTTATTTAAAGATAGACAAATATATATAAACACACAAATACACCCATTATGTTACGGGAGCTTTTAGATGAAGATTGGTAATTTCGATTATTCGAACTACTGTACATCACTTCTTGGCCTTTTGGCTAAGATCAAAGTGTAGTATCTGTTCCGATGGATACTGCATCCCATAGACTGGTATTGTCTTGGCCTTCGGGGCTTGATTTACGCCGGTCTATGGGTCTGTCCTGTGCAGCTCGAGGAGGTCCACCCTCCCAGGCTTCGCCTCCCCTCTTTGGGAAGGAGTAAGTTTATTGCTTACTGCCTGAGGCGCCTCTACCGGGGAATGCCGACGGGGCTACCCAGGCAATTTTTAAACCCCACTTTCCCGACCCGACCTTAGGTCACATCTTACTTGTGGGAGTAAGATAAAAACTGGCCTTGTGCCTAACTCCTGGAGAGGAGTAAATTAATACTCATCTTGGATGTTATTCTTACAACGTTTCGGCCGATGTAACCTCCGACCTTCTTCAGGTGCGTCTTGTTGAACTCGGGAATCTGTACAGAACCCTTTATTTAATCCACCTGACTGACGGAATGAGAGAAAGCTACCCCCGTGGATTAAATAAAGGGTTCCATACAGATTCCTGAGTTTGACAAGACACACCTGAAGAAGGTCAAAGGTTACATCGGTCGAAACGTGGTGAGAATAACATCTAAGATGAGTACTTTATTTACTCCTCTCCAGGAGTTAGGCACAAGGCCAGTTTTATCTTACTCCCACAAGTAAGATGTGACCCAAGGTCGGGTTGGGAAAGTGGGACTTGAAAAGCCAGCGCCCAAGAAAGTGAGCACTCTGGCCATTATAATTGCTCTATCTCGTATATTAAGCTTAAACCATTTCACTATAGGTTCTATCCACTAAAAGTATACTTTTAGTTTCATATTTTATATATATATATATATATATATATATATATATATATATATATATATATATATAAAGCTTTTTACAACATTATTTGGCTACCCATTTGTTGCAAAACATGTTTTGATCACAGATGCAGGACAGCCGGACTTCATCAAGGCCAGCATCTCTTCTTTATAGTTTCGTGTTCCATCAAATGAAACTGTAAAAAAGACGTTAACCTTGATGAAGTCCGGCTGCTCTACAGCCGTGACCGAAACATGTTTTGAAAATGTGCAGCCAAATAATGTTGGTATAAATAAAAAAAACTTTTATACCGATTAAAGAGTTCTATTTATTATTGAACACTCTTATATAAACCCAGTAAGGATTTTCTGGAGTTTTTCATCTAAACTTTATTTTTATTACTTATATATATATATATATATATATATATATATATATATATAAGTCAGTGATTGTGCGTTATAAAAATCGATATGTTAACAGTTAGACCATTCAAATAAGTTTCAATAAAAGTTACAATTTTCACAGAATCTAAAGGTAGTATTAACATTTTCTTTCGATTCCATCTGGGGCCACTAGGGGAAATAATGGGGTAAGTCCATAAAATAACAGAAATATAGTTGAACGTAAAGAAAGGAAATCAATTTTTTTGTTGAATATATCTACTTCGTTCCATAAAACAAAAATAAAATTAAATAAAAAAATATCTCAGGGAAGAATGCATTGAAAAAAAAAAATCAACCATTTAAATAATTATTTTTCTTGGTATGTTCAAGATTTAAAATAATTAAATGAAAACTAATTTATTTTGATTTGTTAAAGTCATTTGCCGTTTTACAGCTGCAGGATTATTTTTTTTTCAGATAAAAACTTTGAATGCATTCATTTCTTGTTTTAATTTTACATAATACTTAACTCGTGATGCAGGGATTTTTTTTTTTTTTTTCAAAATAAGCCTTTGAAGACGTTCATTTGTTGGTGTAATTTTTGACGAGTTAAACTCGTTTTGATGACAATAAAAAAATCGACTGTTACTATTGTATTTACATTCAAACAACTACCAGGATTTTTTCTTTTTTGTATGCAAATTAAAACTATGAACGTTTTCATTTGTTGTCAGTAAGAAATCGACTGCTACTGTTGTCATGCTTTAAACACTATTATCCACACCAACTACTAGGCATTTATTATTATCATTATTGGTAGCAATGGAGTGGAAATAGTGTTAGTGATTATTATTACTATTTGTACTCACTAGGAGTTCTCACACAAATCATTGTCAGTGATTGCTTACCGACAACAACCAGTGGTATTTCCTGGAGTCTGAGTGACAACAAGCCTCCCCAGATTTCCAGTATTCTTCACCTCTTTTTGATAACCACCGCAAACAAGCTTGCGGTATTGCAACAGCCTCTTACCATTGATTTCTCGCTGGTAAGGACCATTGGTCTGTTCTGAGATTTGGGTGGCAATAAGCATCCCCAAGGTCCCAGCATTTTTTGCACTCTTCCAGTGGAGGTCTGTTTTGTGCTGTCCCTCCTCGGTCTTCTCATCCTCCTTGACCCTCTACAAATATTTTGTTTGGTGTCGGCCTAGGCCAGCACTATTTTTATTTTTATATTATATTATACCATTTTATATTAGTTTTTTTTTTAGGGGGATGGGTGGGAAGGGAAGGGGTTATTATTATTATTATTATTATTATTATTATTATTATTAATACCATTTACTTATAATAATCACTAAATTGGATTTTAATTTTAATGATGATGTTAACTAAATTGATCTCTATTTAGGCTTACATAAAAAAGAGAAAAATAAAATTAACTTAAACGGCTTCCATTATTTGACAAACCCCTCTCTTTTACCACAAAAAAAAACAACAGATAAATAAACTCTGCTCTTCTTTCTTCATGTCTGTCGACCCACTTTCTCCCCCATCCCCACATTTCGTTCAAATGTTTAAACCCGGCAGAGTAACCACCCCACTCCTACCTCTGAACTTACAACTTCCTCGAAAATTCCTCCCTTCCCCATCTAAACTTATGATCTGAGACCTTGAAAATATGCTATAAATACATTAACCTTTCAATCTTTTAACTCTTTACCTAAGTTTACAAATTTTTCTTTTTTTTTTTTAAATTTTTTAATACTGAAACTTACTTGATTAGTCAGGACTTCTACACAGTGATCTCATGTGTGTGACCGTGTTCCATAATATATTTCGAAGAAAGACCTCTTTATCAAATGGTAGGTGTTTCAAATCTCTTGAAATCCGCGCGGATTAAAAAAAACAAAAAAACACTTGTTTTTGTCATACTTCTCAACACCAACATTTTTATATTTCTTGCATTGTGATAGCCTTCTAATACTCCTCTATATACATATTACACACAATGCTTCAAGCGAACTACATCTCATTGTATATATATATATATATATATATATATATAGTAAGTTATGAAAATATATTTATGGCAATTAAGCTACACAAAGGCTTCCACGTTTCATCCCCGGAGGGAATCGTTAGGCTAAAATGCATTTTAGCCTGACGATTCCCTCTGGGGATGAAACGTGGAAGCTTCTATGTAACTTAATTGCCATAAATATATTTTCATAACTGACTACCTAGCTCTACTCATACATTTATTATTTGTCTCATGCATCCCTAATTATCATTATATATATATATATATATATATATATATATATATATATATATATATATATATATAATGGCAATCAGGGAAATAATATTCCAACGTAATGGAAAATGAAAACGAAAAAAATCACAAAATCAGCAATCATTATAAACTCTAACACAATTAAACAATTTATCTTCTTTAAGCAGACAAACTTATACTAACCGAACAGAATTTTAATTTAGATCCAGCAGATCGATTTTACATGACATTCCCAACAAAACTGTGTACATAACATCGATATTAAAGAAAAAAAAAGAAAAACAACAAAAAAAAAGCACTCATTCCATTTTATAAACGCATCACACATTTTGAATTCTAACGACTATGTTTCGTCTGAAATTTTTTTCTTTTTTTTTCACGTTACAAACGCACCAAATATTTTCAAATATTGTACTTGTATGTTATTTCTTCAAATCAATCATCTTGAGAAAGTGTTGAAATAAAGACGGAATGTTTATGAAAACATAAATAATTTTTTTACATTTTTCATTTGATATACAGAGTGATTCATAAGTCACTTGGCTATTTATTTTTGAAATTCTAAAGTTAAAAAATACGATAATACAAAACAGACAGTTTATTCAACAAATTCATTTATGGGAGTTTAAAATTACAGCAAATTTTCAAAATTTCCACCTCCGTTCTGCATGCATAGCTCCATTCTTTTTTGCAAGGAAGTTATGACTCTTTGTAGCATATTTGATTGATTATGAAATAGATATATATAGAAACAAATATATAAACGAACAAATTTAAAATAACAAATAGCAGTAATTAGAGAGTAAGATAACAATTATCAAAAGTTCATAGTATGTTTGTGCTTCATATGGTAATCATTTTAAAAAGCTAAGTGAAGTGACTTATGAATCACCCTATATATATATATATATATATATATATATATATACATATATATATATATATATATATATATTTGAGAGAGAGAGAGAAAGAGAGACAGAAAAGATTGCGGACAGACACACAAGTTTTCAATGGCTGATCTCCGAGAAAAACCAATGACATATAGGTAATCAACAAATTACTCGGATGTTTGAGTCACAATTTGCATATATTTTGATGGTTTTCAGTAGTAATGGGACGATTCCACTATTTTTCCCAATTCCAATACAATTACCGATTCTGTTCTAAATTCCCGATTCCGATACAATTACCGATTCCGATTCTTTTCAAATCTCTAAATATTTAGCTAAAGAGTTGTTCTGTTTTGTTTTGTTTTAATTTTCGGATTACTGTAAAACAACATTTAATATGTGCATATATTTTCTGCAAACGGTGATCTATGGGCTTTACTTTTACTGGTAGTTTTCAATCAATAAATATTTATCATTTTATATCATTAGTACCAGCAAAGGTAAATTAAGTTTTAAAAGCAAACAAACAAACAAAAAAAAAAACAATTAAAAGAATCGCTTTTGGCATCGGAAAATAGGCACATTTTTATAGGATTCTGATACGATTCCGATACCCCCCCCAAAATAAGGATTTTTTTTTTTCGATTTCCGGTTCCGGTTAATTGTCTCAACATTAGTTTTGAGTAATCATAAAAGTTACTCCCCCCCCCCCCATCAAAATTAAAATATCTCTGATTTGACTGAAATTTAAACCATAGGTATTAAAGATCAATTAAGAAAGATTCCCAAAATTTTAAGAAGATTTGAGTATTTTAACTCAAATCTTCTTAAAATTTTGGGAATCTTTCTTAATTGATCTTTAATACCTATGGTTTAAATTTCAGTCAAATCAGAGATATTTTAATTTTGATGGGGGGGGGGGAGGGGGAGGTAACTTTTATAGACATACATTTATTATTATAGTATATAGGTCTTTAATAAAGCTGTATGCAATGAGGAATAAGCCGGAACGGCGAAGAAGAAGATGAACAAAAACCGAATATTTGAAGACAAATTGCAATGTTTTTCTTTAAAACAATTTATCCATTTATTTTTCAGTAAAATTTGTTCACTTAACAGAATTCGGGAATAGTGAAAAATATTTTGATACTTCGGGAGAATTCCTCCCTTCTCAAAAAAAAAAAAACAAAGGTTCTTTTCGCTTGTGAGAGTACATAAAGAGCAGTCATCCCTTTGAAAATTCAAATATTTCTGATTTGCATGAACAACGCCTCAATGGGATATTAATTTGTTCAAAAAAGAATGTTTTATTTAGGTCAAATTTAAATTCTTTTTTTCTTATTTCTATGATATTAAATCAGCGAGAGAGAGAAGGAGAAAGAGAGAGAGAGAGGGGGAGGGAGGAGATGTAGGGATAAATCTAGTTTCTTTAAAATGAGCACTCTGAATGAAAAACAAAATACCTATAGAGTCTCATCGGCACTCCCTCCCAAATAAGGTAGCCCCAGGCAGAAACAATAAATCCTTATGCCTTCAGATTTTATGAAATTGGAAACATAGATAGAAGACGTTATAGAGAGTGTAATGAGATATGTTTGATTTATTTTGTTACTGAAGCAAAGGGGTAGAATCCACCCTTTTTAGAATAAATGTACCCGTAAAAGTTTCTCCTTCCTCCTTGCTATACCGTTCCATGTAGTGTTACCAACGTAAGCACCAAATAACCCTGGTGATACCAGATCAGGCTGCCCTGTGGCTCCCTGAGACGAAATTCACCTACATTGACGTTTTTTTTTGTTTTTTTGTTTTTTTTTGTTTGTAAAACTTAATTATGTTCTACAAAACCAAAAACAAAAACAACAGCCCCTCTCCCTTTCTCCCTCCCCTTTTTTATTTTTATTTTTCCTACCCTACTTCCGGTCCTGGATATGACCTTAAACTACATCCGATGGTGAGATCCGGCTTACGGACTTTGGGGAATGTGCAGCCTCCTCTTAATTACCATTGCTCCCAGGTCCACCCTGACCCGGAGTGGTAGTACCTGTTAGGGTCCCAACTATGGGTTAAATAGAAACAGATATTAAAATGGGAAGGAAACAAAAAAGAGAAGAAAACAAGACCAGATTCGGCATTAAATAACCCAAAAAGGGTTGATATGCCGTAAAACAAAACTACCAAACCAAACCAAATAACCTTACCTATATTCCATATTTATCTTACTTTATATATCTATCTATATAAAGTTAGACATGAATGTATGTTTATATAATTGTATGTCGATGATTAACTCCTAAACTAATTAACCGATCATTATGAATTTTGGAAAACAGCTGCTATGCGTTAGGGAGGGTAATATGAGCTATATTTAGTTTAATTTAGATTTATGCAAAATGGGCAATGTGAAACTTTGGATACCTCAAATTTTTGTGAAATATTCGAGACATAAATTAATAAATATTCTCCAAATTTCATTTTTTTTTTTTGAGTACTTTAAAGGCTAATAATAAGGGAACAACCTCCCATTTGAAAATTCATATATTTCAGATTTGCATTAAATTTGATCCATAGTAATTAATTAGACCTTAGTTAAGCAAGATACCCTGAATTTTAATTTCTTCTTAAGGCCCCTTATGCTTAAGCAATACATTTTAGAGATTTTCTATGATCAAAATCATGCAATAGATTTTGATCAAAATTACAATGAGGATTTTAAACATAAGATTTAGGTGCATTACATCTTGATTTTAATCTTCGTAAAGGGGACATAAAATTGGTGCAAGACTGTTCTGAATTAATTTTACCCGTCCTAGGAGGGGGGCTGAAGATTGTGTAAGCATGAAATATCGATGTTTGTAGGTGAAAATAATTAATACTTTATATATATATATATATATATATATATATATATATATATATATATATATATATATAGAGAGAGAGAGAGAGAGAGAGAGAGAGAGAGAGAGAGAGATGAAAATATTTGTATTTTTAATCTTTAACGATTATTATTTAAGATGTGCTTCATGGGAAATAAAAGTATATATATATATATATATATATATGTGTGTGTGTGTGTGTAATGTATATATTTTTCAGAAAATCCATTATTTGTAATTTATCATCCTTGAAGAAAACCTGAAAGTTTAGCCTAAAAAAAGAAATGACGGAAATATATATTTATCAAATCAAATCCACGTAAAATTATTTGAAAGTCCATCTTCTTATCTCTGCTTTTCATAAAGTCGAAAGAGTGCAGGGGAAACCGATGCAAAAAATAACAATAAACAAATGCCTGTCATGATTCTCTTTTCATCCTGCTCAGAAAGAGAGAGGGAGGGGGTGCATTTATTTTATTTAACCAAATAAATCAGCTCCATTATTTGAGCGCCAAACTTAGCCAGACTCACGTGCCGGGAACAAGCACACAAATGTCTAACTCTTTATAAACAGAAAAGCTTGTTCGGAATTCTCAGGTCACATATGTCCAACTGACTTCGTCCACGTAAAATCCGGGGTTTTCAAGGATAACAGGTACACATAAACAGACACCTTCACACCTGGACGTTTGTGTTCTTTAGTAAATATGTCTAATAATCAAAAATCTCCTATGAACGGATTATGGAATGAAAAGAATATGGTATATAATGCAACGGTAACAACTAAAAAAAACAACAACTAGAAAACGAATATGATTTATATGGTTTCTACAGAAAATTAATTCAAAGGTAGATATAGTTATTCTACCATGTTATGTAAGTGAAATCTATGGAACAAATATGATTTATATGGTGTCTACAGAAAATTAATTCAAAGGTAGATATAGTTATTATAACATGTAATTTAAGTGAAATCTATGGAACAAAATGTGCCAGTTGACACGGTTAAGATTCGAATAAAAAAATGTTGTTTGAAATAAATACAATTTAGGCGCGCAGAGTGAAAATTGTTGTATTGGCGCGTGACAAATATAAAATAACGCCCACGCACATTCCGATGTGCCTTTTTATACTAAATCAACTTAAAACGAGCGGACGTATTAGCAAGCACACCACGTGATATTTTTGTCCAATGAGATTTCTCCAAAAACATATTTTTCTAAACTTTTCTCAATAAGCTCGCTGGAGCCGACCCAAGAGTATATAAGCACACACAAACATAAAACTTTCTCTTTTTTCAACTGACTTTCATCAGGAGCTTACACGCATCTCTATCCCTCTTCCAGTTCACCATTTCGCGCGTTTCATACAATTTCACAGGCGAACATTCACTATTGCCTCTTTTAACATTTTGTGAACAAATGAACACTTCAACAAAGAAAAGACATTCTTCTTTTTACTTACATGAAACTAAAGAAAGGACTCATGAACTCATTACACAAAGTAATATATTCTACTTGTTAATATGTTTATTTCAGTAAATAAACTTCCGTTAATTGTGCATGTAAATATTCTTCTTATTATTTTTATTTGTGGAGGAAGTTGGTAACCTCGACCAAAAGGGTATGACGACCCCCACAAATTGGTGACCACGACTTAGAATTGCATATACAACGGAATCTTTTTAAGCTACACGCGGTTCCTAACATACTGGCGATATCATGCGTGCGGTAACACTCAAAGGAAGAAAAAGACGATGCGAATCTCAAGGGATGATACAAGCCGTCAAACGAAGCGTGGATCTCAGTACAATGTAGCAACAAATTAGCGAGTTACGCCGGTAGTCGCTATTAAGTCGAAAGATAAAAAAAATCAACCGACAGTTTAAAGGCTCCAAAATCACGTTCAAACGAAAAACACAAAAATGGACGCTCCCCGCGTTGAAACACCTCTAGCTACGTTAACGCTAAATATTCCACCTTTTAATCCCACCAATACAAAGACGTGGTTTATCCAGATCCAGGCCCTTTTCGACGCAAAACGGATTACGTCTCAGCGAACCAAGTATTGTTATTTGGTTGAAAAACTCCCGGCAGACGTCGTCGAGGAAGTAACTGATTTGTTGGAGAACGTTCCAGAAAATAATCCATACGACGAACTTAAGGAGGCTATTTTGAGACGGACTGGCTTATCAAACGAGACAATGTTACGCAATCTCTTCACCCAAGTAGAATTGGGAGATCGTACACCGTCACAACTCTTACGATACATGCGATCATTGCTAGGAGACAACAAGATGTCCGAAACTATTATGAGAAGTTTGTGGCTGGATAAACTCCCAGACACAACAGTACAAATTCTGGCACCCACAACGGAAGAGACAAGCACGGTAAAACTAGCCGACATGGCGGACCGGATACATGAAAATCTGAGGGGCCGCAGATTAAACTCAACACAAGCACAGCCAAAACAGACGAGAGACGTCGAAGTGGCCGAACTAAAAACCACGGTCGAAAATCTCACTCGTAAATTGCAGGAATTAATGCAAATAGACCGTCGTTATTTATTTAATAATCGACCTAACTACCGAAAACGAAGTTTTAGCAGAGGTCGAAGCAACACACGAGAACGAGCGAACGAAATCTGTTTTTACCACAAAAAATTCGGCACACAAGCAAGGCGATGCACGTATCCTTGTACCTTTAACAAGAATGAGGGAAACGGTCATTCCAGCCAGTAGAGACGACAACTGTTGCTGGATTTTCTACTAAAGGTCGTCTATTTTTTATTCGTGACAGGAATCACGGATATAACTTTTTAATAGATACCGGAGCCGAAATAAGCGTGATACCAGCGCTAAGTAAACAGAAAGCTACTCCACAGCCTTACCACCTCCAGGCAGCTAATGGCACACAAATATCGACATACGGTGAGAAGTACTTAAGCATCAATCTCGGCTTGCGTCGCACATTTTCATGGATATTTACCATAGCCAACGTGACGACACCAATATTAGGAGCAGATTTCCTAGCACGATATAATCTATCGGTAGACATGACTAATCGCACACTGACTGATAACCAAACAAAAATCGTAATAAAAGGTATCACCACAAGATACCAGTCTACTGGGATTAGTTCTGCCTTTCCTGAAGAGACGTACATTCGTCGGCTGTTTCAAAAATACCCACAACTCACTCAGCCATTCACAGTCGCGGATAATATAAAACATAATGCAAGGCATTATATTAAAACGAGTGGACAACCCGTCTACGCTACCCCCAGACGTTTGAAGCCGGATAAGTACAGGATCGCAAAGGACGAATTCCAACGCATGTTACAACAAGGAATTATTCGACCTTCCAAAAGTGCCTGGTCATCTCCTCTACATATGGTACAGAAATCAGACGCGACAACATGGCGTCCTTGCGGCGATTTCAGGAGATTAAATGCACAAACTGTACCGGATAGATACCCTATCCCACACATTCACGATTTCGCAATCGGACTGCAAAACGCCACGATATTTTCTAAACTGGATTTAGTGAAAGCATATCACCAAATACCGGTGGCGGAAGAAGATATCCATAAAACAGCACTGACCACACCATTTGGACTTTACGAATTTGTCAGAATGCCATTCGGACTTAGGAACGCCTGTCAAACCTTCCAAAGGTTGATAGACGAGGTTTTTAGGGACCTTCCATTCGTATTCGCATACGTGGACGATGTCCTAATTTCTAGTAGAAACCTCGACGAACATAAACAACACTTGGAACAAGTTTTCCAAAGACTGTCCCATTACGGTTTAAAAATAAACTTGGACAAATGTATTTTCGGTCAGCAAGAAGTAAATTTCCTCGGACATTCAATTGATAAGGATGGAATATCACCATTACCCGAAAAAGTAAGTGCTATTACGAATTTTCCACAACCTACGTCTGTTAGACAAATTCGTCGCTTCATAGGTATAATTAATTATTACAGACGATTTTTACCCAACTGTTCCACAATCCTTGCACCGTTAACGTCATTATTGAAGAACAAAACAAAAAACCAACAATTAAAACTGGAAGGATCAGCTTTGAAAGCTTTCCATCAAGCTAAAACTGCCTTAGTCAATTTCACAAAATTGAATAATATTAAGGACAGTGAGGAATCGAAACTTACACTTACAACAGATGCATCAGACATAGCTGTAGGAGCAGTTATACACCAACTGACAGGGAGTACAATGACCCCTATTTCGTTTTTTTCAGCCAAACTGAGCAAGACACAGACAAAGTACAGTACCTTTTCAAGGGAACTATTAGCAATTTATTTGGCAATTAAACATTTTAGACATCTGTTGGAAGGAAGAGACTTTTGTATTTACACTGACCATAAACCGTTAACGTATGCACTGCATACACACATAGATAAGTATGGCCCAAGAGAAATCAGACATCTTGATTATATTGCTCAATATTCTACAGACATCAGATACGTCAAAGGACAAGAAAACATTGTGGCTGACGCATTATCACGAGCTGCAATAACTTCGATAAATTCCAGTTCGCTGAGTATGGAATTAATTGCACAAGAACAAAAAACGGACGAGACACTCACTGACGTACAACAGAAAACGTCTTTGCAATTGAAGGAAATGCCTGTACCTTTTAGTACAACAACATTTTATTGTGATACAACGAAAAAACAACCACGTCCATACATACCGCCAAGCATCAGACGACATGTTTTTCAACATTTCCACAATTTATCTCATCCAGGCAAGCGAGCCACGGTAAGAATAATAGCAGACCGTTTCGTTTGGCCGAAAATGAATACAGATATTCGAAATTGGACCAAGACTTGTGTATCCTGTCAAAAGAATAAAATACACAGGCATACAAAGTCACCACTGGGTACTTTCAGTACGCCAGATGCCAGGTTTACCAATATCCATGTTGACTTGGTGGGGCCATTACCCCCTTCGAAAGGACACGCCCACATTCTCACCATAGTCGACAGATTCAGCAGATGGCCAACAGCCATACCCGTGAAGGACACATCGGCGGCGACAGTAGCTGTCACAATATTAAAAGACTGGATAGCGATTTTTGGAGTACCGTCAGTACTCACAACGGACAGAGGCTCGCAATTTCAATCGAAACTCTTCGCAGAATTCAACCAATTGTTGGGAACGTCCCACATAAAGACAACGGCTTATCACCCTTGCTCGAATGGCCTCGTCGAACGCTTCCACAGACAGCTAAAAACTTCTTTGGCTATGAGTCATAACAACGCAGACTGGTCAGATAATTTACCATTAATCCTATTAATGATCCGAAACACGATGAAAGAGGATTTACAAAGCACGCCAGCGGAGGTAGTTTTTGGATCAGCAGTCACACTACCTGGACAATATTTTGATGCATACACAGACATTTCACCCACAAATACATTTGTGACGGAATTAAAGAACAAAATGTCTTCTCTCAAATTTACACCCACCAGGAGGGCTGACAAACAAACACACATGCCAAATGACCTTCACACATGCAAATATGTATTTATTAGGAATGATACAGTCAAAAAGCCATTTTGTCCAAATTACACAGGACCATACCAAGTTTTGGACAGAAGTGAAAAATATTTCACTGTCCAAAGGAAAAACAAGAAAGACAACATCGCGATCGACCGAATTAAACCAGCATACATTGAGGAACACCCTCAGCCAATTTCCCCACCAGAACAAATTCCCTTAGAACATGGGAGTCCAGCAGAAAGTGACCGAAACGTCAAACCTACGACAAAAACCGGTAGAAAAGTCCACTGGCCGAAACATTTCAAGGAATACATTACATATTAAAAAAAAAAAAATATTTTTTTCCTTTTTTTTCAATCTGGGGGGAGTATTGTGCCAGTTGACACGGTTAAGATTCGAATAAAAAAATGTTGTTTGAAATAAATACAATTTAGGCGCGCAGAGTGAAAATTGTTGTATTGGCGCGTGACAAATATAAAATAACGCCCACGCACATTCCGATGTGCCTTTTTATACTAAATCAACTTAAAACGAGCGGACGTATTAGCAAGCACACCACGTGATATTTTTGTCCAATGAGATTTCTCCAAAAACATATTTTTCTAAACTTTTCTCAATAAGCTCGCTGGAGCCGACCCAATAGTATATAAGCACACACAAACATAAAACTTTCTCTTTTCTTCAACTGACTTTCATCAGGAGCTTACACGCATCTCTATCCCTCTTCCAGTTCACCATTTCGCGCGTTTCATACAATTTCACAGGCGAACATTCACTATTGCCTCTTTTAACATTTTGTGAACAAATGAACACTTCAACAAAGAAAAGACATTCTTCTTTTTACTTACATGAAACTAAAGAAAGGACTCATGAACTCATTACACAAAGTAATATATTCTACTTGTTAATATGTTTATTTCAGTAAATAAACTTCCGTTAATTGTGCATGTAAATATTCTTCTTATTATTTTTATTTGTGGAGGAAGTTGGTAACCTCGACCAAAAGGGTATGACGACCCCCACAAAAATAATTTATATGGTTTCTACAGAAAATTAATTCAAAGGTAGATATAGTTATTATAACATGTTATTTAAGTGAAATCTATGGAACAAAATAATTTATATGGTTTCTACAGAAAATTAATTCAAAGGTAGATATAGTTATTCTACCATGTTATGTAAGTGAAATCTATGGAACAAATATGATTTATATGGTGTCTACAGAAAATTAATTCAAAGGTAGATATAGTTATTATAACATGTAATTTAAGTGAAATCTATGGAACAAAATAATTTATATGGTTTCTACAGAAAATTAATTCAAAGGTAGATATAGTTATTCTACCATGTTATGTAAGTGAAATCTATGGAACAAATATGATTTATATGGTGTCTACAGAAAATTAATTCAAAGGTAGATATAGTTATTATAACATGTAATTTAAGTGAAATCTATGGAACAAAATAATTTATATGGTTTCTACAGAAAATTAATTCAAAGGTAGATATAGTTATTCTACCATGTTATGTAAGTGAAATCTATGGAACAAATATGATTTATATGGTGTCTACAGAAAATTAATTCAAAGGTAGATATAGTTATTATAACATGTAATTTAAGTGAAATCTATGGAACAAAATAATTTATATGGTTTCTACAGAAAATTAATTCAAAGGTAGATATAGTTATTCTACCATGTTATGTAAGTGAAATCTATGGAACAAATATGATTTATATGGTGTCTACAGAAAATTAATTCAAAGGTAGATATAGTTATTATAACATGTAATTTAAGTGAAATCTATGGAACAAAATAATTTATATGGTTTCTACAGAAAATTAATTCAAAGGTAGATATAGTTATTATAACATGTTATTTAAGTGAAATCTATGGAACAAAATAATTTATATGGTTTCTACAGAAAATTAATTCAAAGGTAGATATAGTTATTCTACCATGTTATGTAAGTGAAATCTATGGAACAAATATGATTTATATGGTGTCTACAGAAAATTAATTCAAAGGTAGATATAGTTATTATAACATGTAATTTAAGTGAAATCTATGGAACAAAATAATTTATATGGGTTCTACAGAAAATTAATTCAAAGGTAGATATAGTTATTCTACCATGTTATGTAAGTGAAATCTATGGAACAAATATGATTTATATGGTGTCTACAGAAAATTAATTCAAAGGTAGATATAGTTATTATAACATGTTATTTAAGTGAAATCTATGGAACAAAATAATTTATATGGTTTCTACAGAAAATTAATTCAAAGGTAGATATAGTTATTATAACATTTTATTTAAGTGAAATCTATGGAACAAAATAATTTATATGCTTTCTACAGAAAATTAATTCAAAGGTAGATATAGTTATTCTACCATGTTATGTAAGTGAAATCTATGGAACAAATATGATTTATATGGTGTCTACAGAAAATTAATTCAAAGGTAGATATAGTTATTATAACATGTCATTTAAGTGAAATCTATGGAACAAATATGATTTATATGGTTTCTACAGAAAATTAATTCAAAGGTAGATATAGTTATTATAACATGTTATTTAAGTGAAATCTACGGAACAAAATAATTTATATGGTTTCTACAGAAAATTAATTCAAAGGTAGATATAGTTATTATAACATGTTATTTAAGTGAAATCTATGGAACAAAATAATTTATATGGGTTCTACAGAAAATTAATTCAAAGGTAGATATAGTTATTATAACATGTTATTTAAGTGAAATCTATGGAACAAAATAATTTATATGGGTTCTACAGAAAATTAATTCAAAGGTAGATATAGTTATTATAACATGTTATTTAAGTGAAATCTATGGAACAAATATGATTTAGATGGTTTCTACAGAAAATTAATTCAAAGGTAGATATAGTTATTATAACATGTTATTTAAGTGAAATCTATGGAACAAATATGATTTATATGGGTTCTACAGAAAATTAATTCAAAGGTAGATATAGTTATTATAACATGTTATTTAAGTGAAATCTATGGACCAAAATAATTTATATGGGTTCTACAGAAAATTAATTCAAAGGTAGAGATAGTTATTATAACATGTTATTTAAGTGAAATCTATGGAACAAAATAATTTATATGGTTTCTACAGAAATTAATTCAAAGGTAGATATAGTTATTATAACATTTTATTTAAGTGAAATCTATGGAACAAAATAATTTATATGGTTTCTACAGAAAATTAATTCAAAGGTAGATATAGTTATTATAACATGTTATTTAAGTGAAATCTATGGACCTAAATAATTTATATGGGTTCTACAGAAAATTAATTCAAAGGTAGATATAGTTATTATAACATGTTATTTAAGTGAAATCTATGGAACAAAATAATTTATATGGTGTCTACAGAAAATTAATTCAAAGCTAGATATAGTTATTATAACATGTCATTTAAGTGAAATCTATGGAACAAATATGATTTATATGGTTTCTACAGAAAATTAATTCAAAGGTAGATATAGTTATTATAACATGTTATTTAAGTGAAATCTATGGAACAAAATAATTTATATGGTTTCTACAGAAAATTAATTCAAAGGTAGATATAGTTATTATAACATGTTATTTAAGTGAAATCTATGGAACAAAATAATTTATATGGGTTCTACAGAACATTAATTCAAAGGTAGATATAGTTATTATAACATGTTATTTAAGTGAAATCTATGGAACAAAATAATTTATATGGTTTCTACAGTAAATTAATTCAAAGGTAGATATAGTTATTAATACATGTTATTTAAGTGAAATCTATGGAACAAAATAATATATGGTTTCTACAGAAAATTAATTCAAAGGTAGATATAGTTATTCTAACATGTTATTTAAGTGAAATCTACGGAACAAAATAATTTATATGGTTTCTACAGAAAATTAATTCAAAGGTAGATATAGTTATTATAACATGTTATTTAAGTGAAATCTATGGAACAAAATAATTTATATGGGTTCTACAGAAAATTAATTCAAAGGTAGATATAGTTATTATAACATGTTATTTAAGTGAAATCTATGGAACAAAATAATTTATATGGGTTCTACAGAAAATTAATTCAAAGGTAGATATAGTTATTATAACATGTTATTTAAGTGAAATCTATGGAACAAATATGATTTAGATGGTTTCTACAGAAAATTAATTCAAAGGTAGATATAGTTATTATAACATGTTATTTAAGTGAAATCTATGGAACAAATATGATTTATATGGTGTCTACAGAAAATTAATTCAAAGGTAGATATAGTTATTATAACATGTCATTTAAGTGAAATCTATGGAACAAATATGATTTATATGGTTTCTACAGAAAATTAATTCAAAGGTAGATATAGTTATTATAACATGTTATTTAAGTGAAATCTATGGAACAAAATAATTTATATGGTTTCTACAGAAAATTAATTCAAAGGTAGATATAGTTATTATAACATGTTATTTAAGTGAAATCTATGGAACAAAATAATTTATATGGGTTCTACAGAAAATTAATTCAAAGGTAGATATAGTTATTATAACATGTTATTTAAGTGAAATCTATGGAACAAAATAATTTATATGGGTTCTACAGAAAATTAATTCAAAGGTAGATATAGTTATTATAACATGTTATTTAAGTGAAATCTATGGAACAAATATGATTTAGATGGTTTCTACAGAAAATTAATTCAAAGGTAGATATAGTTATTATAACATGTTATTTAAGTGAAATCTATGGAACAAATATGATTTATATGGGTTCTACAGAAAATTAATTCAAAGGTAGATATAGTTATTATAACATGTTATTTAAGTGAAATCTATGGACCAAAATAATTTATATGGGTTCTACAGAAAATTAATTCAAAGGTAGATATAGTTATTATAACATGTTATTTAAGTGAAATCTATGGAACAAAATAATTTATATGGTTTCTACAGAAAATTAATTCAAAGGTAGATATAGTTATTATAACATTTTATTTAAGTGAAATCTATGGAACAAAATAATTTATATGGTTTCTACAGAAAATTAATTTAAAGGTAGATATAGTTATTATAACATGTTATTTAAGTGAAATCTATGGAACAAAATAATTTATATGGTTTCTACAGAAAATTAATTCAAAGGTAGATATAGTTATTATAATATGTTATTTAAGTGAAATCTATGGAACAAAATAATTTATATGGTTTCTACAGAAAATTAATTCAAAGGTAGATATAGTTATTATAACATGTTATTTAAATGAAATCTATGGAACAAAATAATTTATATGGTTTCTACAGAAAATTAATTCAAAGGTAGATATAGTTATTATAACATGTTATTTAAGTGAAATCTATGGAACAAAATAATTTATATGGTTTCTACAGAAAATTAATTCAAAGGTAGATATAGTTATTCTAACATGTTATTTAAGTGAAATCTATGGAACAAAATAATTTATATGGTTTCTACAGAAAATTAATTCAAAGGTAGATATAGTTATTCTAACATGTTATTTAAGTGAAATCTATGGAACAAAATAATTTATATGGTTTCTACAGAAAATTAATTCAAAGGTAGATATAGTTATTATAACATGTTATTTAAGTGAAATCTATGGAACAAAATAATTTATATGGTTTCTACAGAAAATTAATTCAAAGGTAGATATAGTTATTCTAACATGTTATTTAAGTGAAATCTATGGAACAAATATGATTTATATGGTTTCTACAGAAAATTAATTCAAAGGTAGATATAGTTATTATAACATGTTATTTAAGTGAAATCTATGGAACAAAATAATTTATATGGGTTCTACAGAACATTAATTCAAAGGTAGATATAGTTATTCTAACATGTTATTTAAGTGAAATCTATGGAACAAATATGATTTATATGGTTTCTACAGAAAATTAATTGAAAGGTAGATATAGTTATTCTAACATGTTATTTAAGTGAAATTTATGGAACAAAATAATTTATATGGTTTCTACAGAAAATTAATTCAAAGGTAGATATAGTTATTATAACATGTTATTTAAGTGAAATCTATGGAACAAAATAATTTATATGGGTTCTACAGAACATTAATTCAAAGGTAGATATAGTTATTATAACATGTTATTTAAGTGAAATCTATGGAACAAAATAATTTATATGGTTTCTACAGAAAATTAATTCAAAGGTAGATATAGTTATTATAACATGTTATTTAAGTGAAATCTATGGACCTAAATAATTTATATGGGTTCTACAGAAAATTAATTCAAAGGTAGATATAGTTATTATAACATGTTATTTAAGTGAAATCTATGGAACAAAATAATTTATATGGTGTCTACAGAAAATTAATTCAAAGCTAGATATAGTTATTATAACATGTCATTTAAGTGAAATCTATGGAACAAATATGATTTATATGGTTTCTACAGAAAATTAATTCAAAGGTAGATATAGTTATTATAACATGTTATTTAAGTGAAATCTATGGAACAAAATAATTTATATGGTTTCTACAGAAAATTAATTCAAAGGTAGATATAGTTATTATAACATGTTATTTAAGTGAAATCTATGGAACAAAATAATTTATATGGGTTCTACAGAACATTAATTCAAAGGTAGATATAGTTATTATAACATGTTATTTAAGTGAAATCTATGGAACAAAATAATTTATATGGTTTCTACAGTAAATTAATTCAAAGGTAGATATAGTTATTATAACATGTTATTTAAGTGAAATCTATGGAACAAAATAATATATGGTTTCTACAGAAAATTAATTCAAAGGTAGATATAGTTATTCTAACATGTTATTTAAGTGAAATCTATGGAACAAAATAATTTATATGGTTTCTACAGAAAATTAATTCAAAGGTAGATATAGTTATTATAACATGTTATTTAAGTGAAATCTATGGAACAAAATAATTTATATGGGTTGTACAGAAAATTAATTCAAAGGTAGATATAGTTATTATAACATGTTATTTAAGTGAAATCTATGGAACAAAATAATTTATATGGGTTCTACAGAAAATTAATTCAAAGATAGATACAATTATGACATGATTTTTAAAATGAAATGTATGAAAACTTGACATCATTTTCAAAATATATTCAGAAAATAGGAAAAATAGAAAGCAAAGACTAAATAATAGAATGTAATAATTTTTAAAAATTCCAGTCCAGTAGAGATACATCAAAAAGATGTAGACTTTGTCTCAATGAAAAATGAATAATAATAAGATGCAAGAGACAAACTAGTGAAGAGATTAACTAGTATCAAAATGTTGACATGAGAATAAATAGGTATCAACATTTTTTTTAAAATCATTGTTGAGACGTAAGCATTCTATATATGGTCATTAGCCGAATTTCATCGGTGATGAAAAATGATTTCGATAACAGACGCTTCGAGTCAGGAATGACTTACTACTTGTACTTAAATCAGTTTCCGCCGGAAGTGGACTGAACCGGCACACAGGGAGTACAGCACATCTCTGATTTTGTCAGGAGAACATGGACAAAAACACACAAAAATTAATAGCCGACTACATGTGATTGTTGTAATGTATCATTATCAACGGAAGTGGCGTGGCGTAATGGTTACAGGTGCGGATTGTGGGTTAAGTGTGCTGGGTTCAAGTTCTGTCAGAGTTACTGCACCACTTACAATAATACCCCTGATAAAAGGTATAAATCCATATTTCCCTCCCTCCACTTATAGATTAAATAGTAGGGTAGACTAGAATATCAGGCAACACGTCTAAGAGAAGGAAAATTCTGAAATAACACTAGTCTTTCTCTGCTTATTTTGGCATTCTTTCCAGTCGTCCTGGGCTTCTCCTTACTACTGTCCTCAAGCAAGTGCGGTTGGAGATTGTGCAACCTGCTACACTAACGACTACCTATGCAAGCATTCTTACAAGGGGTATCCATTGTCTCTCGAGACTCAAAGGACGCCTTGGTATGTTATGTATTATGCTGCCTTTTTGTTGTAATATCATTAGAAAAAAGAATCATTTAGTCGACGGGGCTGGAGATAAACAAAGAATACTCTAAAGTGAAACATGAGAAATGTACATTTTGGATATATATATATATATATATATATGTATATATATATATAAAATGCTGACGAATGATGTAAATAATTTGTTGACTTTAATATATATATATATATATATATATATATATATATATATATATATATATATTATGTACATATACACACATATATATGGAAATTGAAAAAGGAAAAACAAAAAATATTATTTATGTATTCATCAACGTTTCGTCTTTATTATAAGACTTCCTCAGGATGATTGTCTGAAGAAAACATCACAGAAGTACAGAATTATGTCTCTTTTTTGTGTTCACCAAGCTTCTTCTTCAGTTCCCGTTGAGTTTCCCCTACGTTTAATTGTAATCCAATATATGTATGTTCATATATATCTGTGTGTCTAAATGAATATATGTTTGTATGCTCATTCATATGTAGGTGTCAAATATGGGCACCCTCCCCACGCCTAACTTTGTTTCTCGCCATCCCCCCACCCCCCACATCACCACCTACACCGTCCCATTAAACGACCCTAACATCTTAACCTCAAGGCTAAATTTAAAAATAATTCCATGGGCATATCTCGTATCCCCTCCTCCCTTCATAATTCAAATTAATTCGAGCCGCTACCAACGTTCGCCTCCACTCCCTCCGCATTTATTGTAATACCTCTCCCGATATCCTAATGATTTTATTCTCCAACAGCCGTTTGC